>JABWDB010000016.1:5537500-6137500 GCA_019614645.1 Stratiolaelaps scimitus
ATCATACAGACCTTCAAAACAGTCACTACGCGCTCCTCGACCGCGCTAACACTAAGTGACAACCGTACTAAACGAGATGCACGTTAATGAGAATCATCTATAGTGGCAAGAAAAATGGGACGCGATTCCACAGGGGACCCCTGTGGTGTCTGTAAGGGACATTATTCCAAATACTAATAACAGGATAGACAGACCTGGTCGACTGTAAAGTCTTCGATGAGACCAGGGCTGCGTAGTATAACTAAAAGATGATAATGGCGGTGAACAGCGTTCCCCGAGGTCTTGCGCAGTACATCTGCGAAGCAAAGGAACAATGAGACAGAGGTGTAAACTCTCTAAAGCAAATCCGCGCCATCCTTCACCTCCACACAAGATCATTTGCATATGCGACCTACTCACGGTATCACTTTGAGCCATCGCGAATAGGCCACTGGTCCTCTACGCATGTGTCTATTTGAATCCTTAGGATGAGAGGGATTACTTATCCATTGCTTATAGGAGAACCTTCTCATTGAACGCATTACCATATAGTTGCTTCTTCTTTCTCCCTGGTTTTCCACAGCATGCGGTAGGCATAGGTAGGCGAGCATCGACCTGAGGGATAGATTACTACAGCAGCTCATTTGGCCGGTGTCCGCTCCGCGGACAAGCCCACCTCGGTTCTTTCGAGATACCACGCTCTGGTATACTCGTACAGGCCAGCTGTCGGCAAGCGACAATCTGTCTCATTCGTTTGCGAGTAGATAAGTAGCGGCTGCGGTGCAATTTGCTGGCTGTCTAGTCACTGGTCGCTCTACCATATCAAATATCTCCTGTGCAAGGCCACAGTAATTGTAAGACCACATGACATAGACGTCTCACCGCATCTCAACTCGAGTAAAACAGACTCCGCAATTATTCCAATGAAGCGCACAATTGCGGATGTCTTTAGCTTTCTAAGTAGTCTCCTCTGTAAACATAGATGCTGGCGTAGCCTATGAATTGCTTTCTCTATCCGTATGTATATTTAGCTACGTCATCTGGGGCTGTTTGCTCGTAAGTAGGTGTCTGTTGCAATGAGGGATTCAGTAAGAGGGTCGTACCCTAGATTATGGCCCACGCCATGTCATATGTGTGATGTGATCGGGTGGGTACGGTGCTCGGAGGCCCAGCAGACCGACCGACACCTCGTACATTCGACGGAGCCACTCTTCTGTCACTATTTCCGTCAGGTCAGGCGCAATGTGATCAGAGAAGAGCACCAGTTGTGCCGACTACGTCACCGAGTACGTTTATATCAACGCAATGATCCGCTCTCAGAAAAGCACAACTTCGTCAACTGACATTAATGGATGCATTGACAGGCTGTCCCGATATCTTCTCCGGGAAACGAGAGCGAGCTCTTGGAGCACTTGGAGTGCAGGTTCGTAATGTAATACCACCCTTGGACCCTTGGACGCAGTGCGAGAATATGAACAGGTACGCTAAATCGTTCGTGAGTACAAGATTCCTGTGGACTACAACTTAATTGTTGATGTAATTGAAACTGCTTCGTTCCTTATGGCTCTTGTAAATATTAAACAAAAGCAGGCGATTTTCAGGAATGGTGAACGCTCCATTAAATTACATGGACAAGAGTTCGTGGGGCGTTTCGCGGCCAGCACCGCATTAGTCTCCTCAACAACGTACACGTAAATGAAGTATTACTAGCCTATGTCGTTGTGTCGTATTATTTGTATAGATGTTTAAATTCTCAGCCTATTCAGTTGGATGCAGAATAAATTAATTGACCTTAATGCGTACGGAGGAAATTCGACTAATTATATTAAACACTATATTATTTGTGCAATCTATTATAGTTAGGATGATATTTTTGAAGTTGCGGGATTTTTCTTATCGTCCTGATTTTTTCGGTGGTAAACTCGTAGCGAACTATGAGTTTACCACCGCACGTAGGAAACGCTATGATTATCGAAATAAGTTTAAATTGAACTCACCCATCTACGTGAGTCCATCGTACTTTATAGATTTGAAGGATTTTACGTTCACCCGTGAGCACGTCTCTACGCATCTATTATATTATGGTATTCGCTTACATTCGAAGTAAACTATTATGGAACATAGCATACGCTGGAGGATACCAGCACGCCCAAGAATGTATTAGTATTCTATTATACATAAATATTATGTACATATATATATATATATATATATTTGTACATATAATTACGTTTTTTGCGTATGAACGTAAAGACCCTGTGTTTACATTATCATTATCTAATTTTCTCCCGTCTCCTACTGCAACAACAAGGTAGAATGCACGAACAATCCTCTGCATAGATAGAAACACTGTTCTGGCCTACCCTAATCGTTCTCTACAGACCGATGCCGAAACGAAATGTTTAACCAAGATTTACATGCAATACCAGAGAAAGCGCAGTGCCGTTAACGTAATATATATATATATATATATATATTTGTGTGAATAACGCTCCTTATTCGAGAACTAGTTTCTCAGCATTTCATTCGCATTCAGCAAGAGCCTAGAGATATTTAAGAATCACCGAAATCACCCCACACTCCGACTTGCATAATACGATATGTGTTCTACTGTTCCACATCACACATTGCCTTTGTTTATATGCGGCCTATTTATACGAAATACGGCACGAGGCTGATACTACCATTGGCCAGGTTGCTCCTCACTGCAGGTGTTCGACTTCACGAGATGAATACACATGTCATCACAACATTGTTGTTGTTGTCGTCGTCGTCGTAATAATAATAATCATTACGCATATCCTCTTGCTTGCCAATATATAAACGAGATCATTTCCCGCTTGATCTCCCGGGTGATGATGTCCCTCCCTCCCTCCATTTGCTTTTCAGCCTACGACGGCTAGCGCGGTTCGGTGCAGTGTTTCATTGGTAATGTGCACACAAGCCATTCGACCCAGCTGACATTGGCTAGCAAGACAAGCCAGGATAGACGTGTATATCTTGTTTATCTCAGTTGCTGCCAATGTCGACACCACTTTGATAATAGATCGTTTATTCAAACATACGGTTGGTCGGTATTTATAGGGATTATGGGGGGGGGGGTGAGGACGACAATGTCCCGAGGAAGGCGATGGCATTTGATAATGCTTCCGATGCAGTTCTGCCAAGCTCGGTTCGCTGTGCTAGGTCGCGGGAGCACGGCTTGCACTCTCCACGGGCGCATTTTCTCTTCTGTTTGCCGGCTGGCTGACTGCTTAGCTGAAGGTAATCATCATTCTAATACTGTGGCCCCAGTCGGGCACAGCTTTATATACATCAGACATGGTGAAATCACAGAAGTGCCGCGCCCTCTCTCTCTCTCTGCATAGACCGCCGTCGACAACATACTGCTATGTTGTATCTATCTGTATAATAGTATGCACCGTTGCATCTTCAAAGCCTTCGTTGCGAGGCAGCATCGAGCGCAATGAATGTCGGTTGCACGAGGGCGTATTGACTTGCAAAATTGTTCTTGCATTGAGTTTCGCCGCTGCTCGTGCGGCTACAAACCAACCGTGCATCCATTTAACAACGAGGGCCGAACAATACTATCCTCACTCCTATCAGGGCTTTCTTGTGCTGTCAGAGTGCTCTGTACTGTTGAGACGAAACGGAGGCAAGTCTGAGCTGGACGGGCGAGGAAAAACATCCTTGATGCTGTTTAGAAAGACAGCCACCATGTATAGGAGTCGAGCGCCTGAATGTTGAAGGGGGCTGCAGATCTAGAAGCGTGCTAGGGACTCGATCGTGCTCCCGAGCAGAAGGTTGGTAGTGATTGTCGTTGCGTCGACGGTGGGGTGTCAACACGCCGCATCGTCCCGTGGGAATTGATATCCTTCGTTGCTGCGCACAGGTGGATCCTCGTGGTTGTAGCTCGATCTCTCTATCTTCTTCTTTGTGCTAGATCTGAAAGCCCAAAGAGAATACGAAGCAGCAGAGACAAATATTTTGTTTGTTTGATTATTTGTCGGAGTACAGCTATCGTCATTTGTTATGACTTCATCGAACGCTTATCTAAGACAAGACAAGGTGAGCGCTGGTAGATGGCATTAACGTTAGCATTAAATGTTGGCTGAGAGAGTCAGAACCGAATCATTATTTCGCTAGTGCGAGCGAGGCGACAGAGACGATTAAGTCTCTGCCTGTAAAAAGCCGGAGAACGAAGGTTCGAGGTCCGTCACGTGACATATCGATAACTTAAAAAACCGCAGTTCCGTTAATTAACCAACAACTTTATATTGTAATGTGCATTTCTTTTAATAGGGATACGGCGGAAAGCACGAACAGCAGCACTACGATTTGTGACAGCCGTTTCGGTCCCCCAGAAATCGCAGCTTGGCTGAAATGTGGTGTGTTAACACAGTGTTGTTGTCACAAGGTCTGTTAGCGAGCTAAATACAGCATGCGCGACGCGATAGGCCCTTGAAACAATGCGATACCAAGGTCTGCCATGGAAAGGCCGCTGAGGGTCTGCTATGTTGAGCAAAAATTGTAGGACTACCATCCCATAGTCCTGAACATTATTCTGAACATTTAGAAGCAACCTCCTCGGGAATCATGTTAGCGCGAACGAAATTCTATATAAGCGCGTCTGTCGTAACCGATCGATCGAATGTGCAAATGAGAATGCATTACAAACATCCAAGAAACACAAGTGATCAATCAATTCATAGAGTTTTGAGCAGTGAGCCGCTATTCGCACGTATGATGACAAGACACATATACGCCATACAGATTGGTCTACAAACGCTAGTGTGTATTGTATGGTAGGACTAGATAAAATAGAAGACGCCGTCGAGTTCACAGTCCGGGAGAGAGCTGAGACAATACTAGAAGGCCTGCGTTTGCAGAGAATGGAACTGTGTCACTCTAAGTGCAACAAGTTGCAAGGAAGGCATGGAAGGCAGCGCGGGGTACAGGGGCTGAAAGGACAGGCTGGCATACAATGCACAGAACTGTTGTAGGATGTTTCTATCGGACGATACGGTATGCCCCGAGGGGCAGCAACTTTCTTGCCCAGTAGAACATTAGGCCACAGGGATGATCGGCTGCGCTCGAGGACGTCTTTCGGTTCGCTGGGCATGATACACAACGACATACTCCTACACCCTCTAGCAGATGTCACTGTGCCACCATCACACTGTACATGTGATATAGCACCCATTCAATCGAAACGTAGCCGATAAAATCTCGCCCAAACCAAAGCAGCTCATGTATTTACTTATGATATTTGTCATTGCTATCGAGTAGCCATTGTATTCAGGAGACGATAATTGTCTTAAGTAGACTTCACAACATATACGAGTGTGTCACTACTGTCTATATCTGTGACACATTGTGTATTTTCCACATCCTGTTGCCGAATCAAACATAAATCAGCTGGAACGTATTGTTTCGAGTTTCCTAACGAGTTAAGTTTTAGAATGACTTACAAGAGGTACCGGTTGGCTTCGAATTCGAATCCGCCTCACATATACAAGGAGTAAAGATTGGATTACAGCATTTGAAGAACCGATATGTGTGATAGAATTAGATGGCCCACATCAGGTCGCACACTGTACCGCGCACTCTCTTTTGAACTGATCAGGTATGTCTTATATTTTAGCGAACATTCGTGTTGTCTTGGAACTACCGAGGCGAACGTTATGCAGGGTGGTAATACAGTACCAAACTCAAATATTCACGCGCTGGGGCCTGCAACTCGAATAACAGCGTTTCCGCATCACCCAGTGAGATACACAAACCGGCAATCCTTTTCCTCTAGAGGTGAGACACCAATTTGTTTTTGAGAAGTATTTTCTAAAAGGACAAGAGGAAAACCCAACGGAATTGCTTCAGAGGTGTTTGTCGTAAAATAGATAGGGTAGGTTTCGCGTATAGCTCGGAACGAATCAATTTCTCAAGCTCCGTGCCCTCGGTCGAATGGTAACGACACATGCAATTGTGAATGGCTAGTTCTAGCCTTTGGCGTACGCCGAGAACCTAACTCGATCCAGTTGCAGCCCCCAGCCGAACAGGCAAAAATGCAGAAACAGCAGTTTTTTTTTCAAAGACAAGCAACCGGTCAAGTGAGCTAACCAGGACGATGGTCTGTCTCGGATGCATGCAGTTCAAAAGAAACTCACTTGACGCGAGGGTAAAGACGGCGGAATTGGAAGCAGAAACGTCACTCGAACGAGTACTCCGCCAATTGCACACTGCAACGTAGGACGCTACAAAAGAAAATGAGAAAGAGATCGATAGTAAACCTATAGAAGTGCGATGACTATCAGAGTTTCACCAAAAAGTATTGACGGTCTGGGCTCTTCAGCGGAGACGCATATAGGACGAGATGAAAAGAAAAAAAATTCCTTGCTGAAAACTCATACATTTTTGAATAGAATTCTGTCGTTGCTTAGAACAACTACATTTCGATGCAACTATGGTTAAAACAAACAAAACTTGAGGACTCACTCAGGATTTGAACCTCTTATCTCACCTCCAAAGCATACTTATATGCCAACGATCCTTCTAGTGACCAAATATATTTGGTGGTCATTTTCAAAGAATGACTGTCTCGGATGTCTCGAACCATTATTTGAAAATTATTCTATTCAACTTTGCAAGTAATGGTTTTCACGGTTGAAATTAGGGATTATTTGGCACTGACCAACTGCCCCGAGAAGAACACGCAGGCTATTAATACTTATACTTGATTTACCATATATTTATATATATATACCATAGATTATATATATATATATATATATATATATATATACAGTTTTACATTGCAAATGTATTACAATGAAAAGCTACTGTTGGATCATCGAATATTCTTGGGCGTTGAGGCTTCAGGGCACAGGTGTGGACAAGGTTCCTGAGAGGTACTTACAGCTTCGTATCTGCTTAGGCACAACAAGGTCCTGGGAGAGTTCTTATATTTTATTTAGGGGTAACCTAGCTTAATTTTGTTTGAAATCGGATATTATTATAATGGACCGGTGATGCTTCAACATCGCGTATATAACAAAATAACTTGGGCGAACTTTTGTTTTCAGATACTCTGAGTCCTCGTTTTTATCTCCACTGAGACTACGCAATTGTAGGCTCGTGGGCTTATAGTGTGACGATCCCGATATAAAGGTATTTTGTGTAAAAGTGGTAAACAAGAAAAAAATATATAAATTACTTTTTACTATATGCTTGGTATTGGCTAATCTGAATTTATGGCGTCGGCTAATTCCGAGAAAGGACATTGTTAGTCAGTATACGAAGCAGATAGAGGCAACTCCGAGTGAGCTGAGTCAACAACCGCTGAGTCCTTAACTGCCGTACCTACAGCCGGCGCCAGGATCACAAGGCACAAGTGTACGTACAAAATTGAATAGGTGACTATAAATCTTGCCGATAAGAAGTTCGTCAACTGCTGAAATCCGTTGTTAATGGGCTATTTCAAGTGCAGTGACATCCGAAACGGTGCGGATCTACGTTTAATAGTACCACAAACCGATAGGGGCTGTGGACACCGGATGGTCTTGGTCAGCTCAAGTGTGGGGCTCTCAGGCCATCGAGACCTCACCGGGGTTTAGTAAGTAAGAATCTCACACTGTTCGGCAAATATATAGATGGTGTCCGTGCACCCAATGCAGTATTCCCCCCTTAACAAAAAATAAAAACTCCAGCTCAGTGACACGTGCGACGGACCGAATGGGTGGAGCAGCCCATTGGCGAGTAATTAGCGATACATGAATCTTATTCTTAATATATAATTACTTTGATACTACTTTTTTCCCTGCTGAACGATGAGCGATAGTGCGAGACTTAAGAACTTGTTTTCATAACTCAAGTATATAAACCAGCACCATAGAGCAGACCCTGCTGAAGGTTTATTCTCTCGAGCTACCTCCTCTAGTGTTGGATAATGTTTTCAATATGAAGAAGGTCCTGTGGGCTAACGTTATCGTAAATTAAAAATAAATTAACAAAAAACGCGTATCCCATTTGAGAAAGCTCTAATTGCACTGGCCCAGATCAGAGACCTCACTTTATACTCTCACTCACCCAATATGTTTTGTACCGCTAATTCGTACTTTGAGCAAAACCGCGCGCCGCCGCCGTGCGTTGAAAACGTCTATATTGGCATATGCGTTCAATAAACGAACAAGTAGATGGGCACAGAGTACCCGTTTTATAGCGGGCGTCTTAAAGCATGCTCACTCAATATAGGATCCATTTTGGATGCATTCGGTTCAGTGTTTTTGCCACTGAAGGAGGTGCATCAGCCTCAAGCAAACAGATTGGATATTCTAATAAACCAGGCCATATCATCATTCATTAAAGGGATCTTTTTTATGCGGGTTACAACTGGAGATGTATCTATGTGTAATATGGCTAGTTGCAGCGCTGTGTGTGAAAGTGTCGAATCCGTTGACGCCATAAGCAGTGCGACCCGATCTTCCCAAGGGACCGCTTAGTGTCGGAGCGAGCGGGTCGAGCAAGGGCTCCGACGAGACCGCCAAGTGCTGCTTAAGGCCCTCGAAAAGAGTTCACTTTAACCAGAAAAGTTTTAAGTCCGTGCCGAGCCTAAATGATGTGCAGACGAGCAGGAAACCGTAACCAATTCGTTGATGGCGCGAAGCCAATGACCTTCAATAGCGACTTCGACCTGGGCAGACTCCACTTTCACATCGACTTTACCATTCAGTAATCTGAGATCTTACTTACGATTATCTAATTATCGGAAGTCGACAAATTGCGTTGGTTTACGTCTAGCTCATTTGTTATTTATGAATAATTCTCATGATTCAGTATGGGTGCCTAAGTGATTCATTTCTAATCAGTTCTTGTTACATGCTGTATATATATATATATATCTAAAATACAGATAATAACTGTAAATGAATAGTAAAATAATCGTGTAATCATCAAAGTGTCGGTTCCTTATATCCGCAGACGAAACAATAAATTATATGCTCTATTTCCGGTGCACAGTATACATATCTATATAAAGTGTTCGCCTGAATAGTGCTTAAATGAACTGTTTCAGAATATAGGTACATTTAATCACGCATCTCGGATAGCCTGCGACAAGCTCGAATCAATTGGGTCAATTTGAAGCCCACCGTGGTCTCGCTTTCCCAAATGCGCGTGACGCCATCAGAAATATTGTACGCATATTGTGCACTTAGGCAACATGGTTACAGCTATTAACGGCAGCTAACACAATACCATCGCCGCCGCCATCTCGGCCCGCCCAGTAGGTCTGATCGATGGCCTCTTGATACCTTGATGGATGTTCGCCTTCTCAAGGAGTTTACTCGCTCCAATAACCCTTCGAAGGCCAGGCGAGCAATGACAGTCAGTCGCCAACGCAGCCGCTAATCCTGGAGCTTAATCATCATGGCATTAAGCCAAGGTCTCCTCTCATCGTTGGGTCTAAAAACACTGTCTGGCTATTTCACGCTAATATCGTCGTCATATAATTGAAATACCGTCCAATTTTAGATCACGCTTTAGTATCTGGTGAGTTGCAAAGGCACTATTAGTAATAATGACATGCTAACTTGAACTGCGCTTCAAACATACTCGATAAATATGTGCACATAATAGTGTAATATTAACAGCCAAGATGGAACGGAACTTTATAATACGTTCCAAATGAGCTTATGGAGTAATACTCATACATGGTTGACAAAAGGAGTGTTTCTGGTATTTTCATTTGGAAGGGACCTTATAGCTTGTAACGGAATAGTTTCGAAAAGAACTATCCGAAATTGCTACCAACATTATCATCTATACTACACTATATTATTATTATTATTATATATTATTATTATTATTATTATTATATTACACTGAATGTTAGCCCGCAATATATGCATGGGGCTATTTTTTTTGCCACAATTGCCGTGTTCTTAATAAGCCAATGCACGAAGAGATAGAACGGAGACGTGGTCGACACTCGTATATCTCCACTCTGCCAATGTTGTTGTTTCTGGCCGAACGCACAAAGCCTTAACAGGTACGAGATAACAAACATAGAAAGGCTAACCTAGGACAGGATAACCTGGACGGAACCAATTAGAGCTAAGGCAGCCGCATCACCACAGGAGTGGTAGCAACTACAATATAATAAAAGCGGTCCAATTAATCTATTGCACATAGGAGATCCCAGTTTCTAATAGATCCTCCCCTGTGTGTAGACACCCACCAGGCCAGCAGCCACGGAAGGCCACTGAGGGCAGTTCTCGTTTTTGTTCGACTGGTGTCTCGACGAATGGTAGCTATCGATCTAGATCTGGCCGCACATCTAGCGAAGGAGCTATGTAACAGCCAATACATCACGGCCTGGTCTACACGAGCCGTTTACCTACTTCTGGAGGTCGGCCACTGCACGCTGCTCCTGTGGCGGCGTGGGGGGCGGACGACATTCACTGCGCACACAACGGCGTTGGTAGGGCCATCGGTAAAACAACGACAATATAAGCGGCCAGGTCGCTAACAATGCCAACAAGGGCATCCGAAGTAGCAATAATGCCGCAGATTCTCTCCCAAACGTCGTACACATGCAGGTTACAGGGGCCAACACTACATGTGTTGTATTATTATATAATACCTATTGGGCTTAAACCGTAGGCTTATCGGCATTGTTCTGTTCGGTGAGAAATTAAAATAGATTTGTGGCACAATTAATCGGGCAATGTGAACTCTGAGTGCATTTCCATGTAGTGGGCGCAAATAGAAAATGTATCTATGGGTATTGATTATAATAATAATAATGAGGATGAACGAACTAGTGTATGCTATTGGTGGGTTGAGGAACGTTCAATCGGTCAAATGTTTAATTGCCAGCCGAGAGCTGTAAGAAAACCTATCGAACAGCATTATGTGATAGTGGTAAAATGCAATTCGAGATGATCTATGTAAGGCCTCCATTATTCAACACGTCCTTCAGAATCTATAATCATTGTGATTCGTGAGTCGTCTGTTTCCATATTATTCCGTAAGGTCAAGTAAAGATAGGGGATATACTTTTTTTAAGACAAAGCCCGTGCGTTTACGCTAATGAGCCTTGACTGTTTCGAAAACTTGAATTTCTACGAGGCTCTGAGCACTGCGCGGTAGACGGGGTCAAGGACGAATCGGTGCCCACTAATGCCAGGAGGCATCAGCCACATATTCTCAGTTTTGTGTCCAGGTATACGAAATCCCTGAGCATCGTTAGCCTACAACTGCAACGTGTGCAAAGGAACGACAATCAAGTATTCACATATTTACTCAAGTACTCACATCATAATTATATTGTTTTCGTTAGCTAAAAAAAGTCAATTTTCCAGACCGCCATTTCTGCCTTCGACATTGCTTCATAAGACGGACTCCTTAAATGCAAATGTGCGACGGTGGGGATCGAACCTACATCCCTATGTACACCTACGTGTCGCTTTCGGTTGCAAGGCGAATTTCCGTTAGCTAGTTTATTCCAGATATCTCATATTCTCTATGCTAATTAGAAGTGAGGCTTATAGTGGACACCTAACGCGACACCACATCGACGTGAGGTTTGTTCACCATAGCTGCGCTATCGTTTGAACCCTTTAACAATATTGGCACACACATACCCACGACGACGAGCGCGCTAGGAGAATCAGATCTTTTTCGCCTCACGAGGTCAGCAGAAAGTAAAAAAAAGACCTTTGTCGTACACAAGGAATCTATATTGAAAAAAAGGAACCACTCTCGTTTCTTCAGCTTATGTCAATTGGCCTAATATATGAGGACGTTCCTTTCGGCTGGCTTAGACGTACGAAGGCGAACAGGATAGAGAATGCCAGAGCTGGCCGAACGCGGCTGAGCGGAGTGCCTTTCTTTATAGAGGTGCCGCCTGTATAAAGGCGCGTCTTCCGTTCCCCAGTTCTACCAGCCCACCATCCCCCGAGACAAGCTATTACGTTTGATTAGAGGGAACCCCTTGTTGAAGCTGGAAGATTTAAGCGTTTCCTGTCGGGGTTGTCGGTCTTGCCCTCTCCACGCAAGCCACTCCCCAGCCCCACTTAACAGAAGGTTGTCCTCATTACACCACCTTCCTGCCTGGACTTTTTCCTTCAGCAAACGTCGATTTTTTAGCTAGTCGATTTCCGGTCAAATCTAAATCGTCAGCCTCGTTGAACACCTATGCTCAGCGAAACGACCCACTGATTCCTTGACCAATACCGATTATTCGGCTCGAACGTATGTACTAAGCGTTTTCGTACGCGTTATAAGGGTCACGTGGTGTATTAATGTCCGGCCTTTGCAATCATTGATTAACTCGGCTGCGTGCAGCTGTGTACCGGCTCTCGAACGAGCCGGTCTCTTAAATACCGAAACAAGGATATGTTGACTTCGAAGGTCAAATCGAAGATACGGGAAATGTCCCTGATCGCTGTGATCTGCAATAGGATAGGGGCGTTTGAAGGAAGATTGGCGTTTGCGTTGTGACATTTTGTTGTTTGCTCGGCTGATCGTTGTTACAACCCTCGATAGCTTTATTTGATGTCTTGTCCTGCTGTTGAGGCTTCACTGATGGTGCAGGCTGTCATTCTGCGTCGGCCAACAGCGGCAGGCACGGCGACAGTAGACACGAAGGCTCATACAAACGAACGATCGCTTTTCTTGTTCAGAGTCGAACACAATTGTTACTCGTTGGCTCAAATAGACTAAAATAGTTTGATGTTTTTTTTCAGCAAGCATCCAAGCGTCTATGTAATGTCTACGATTATCTAATATCGATGTGTACGGTGGTAATAAGCCAGTTTTAAGGTGAAAAACGACAATAATAGATATCAGGTGCTTCTCCCTAAGAAACTGCTGCTTGGACACCTCTAGGAATACAGCTATTCTATATAATCTTATAGAGTTGCCCGTTATCCACTTCGTATTCCAACGAGATGGAAACGCACTCCTATAAACGCAACGTCTGATATGCGCACAGCACGGTAGCACACATTGCTGGTGCAGATTCAAATCGAACGGTCTCTGAACGTCGACTGCGCATCGCAATGTTCATGTTGAGGGTAACCCTAGTCCAACACCGACATACCATGAAAGTAGCAGGCTGAATCCCGATTACCTTTCACGAGTTGGATATATGTTATTTTGTCCGCGAATAAAAAACCGCGTGTATGCGACCAATATTATGCTTTTCGAGTTGCCAATCGTTTTGCGACTTTTATCTGTGTATTCCTGCCATTGAAAAACGACAGAGCGGAAGCCTTCCCACAAGGAAGGCCTGGTTGAAAGGAGCATGTAGCGAGCGATATTCAAATGAGCGACCCGGTGTCGCCTTCGAAGACGCGAGAACAGGACCTATCTACTCGCTGTATTATGGCGTCCATACACAAGCGCACATGCATACCCCACACATGAGACCCGCGTTTGGCCTGCTTTTAGATGCGCGAGACAGCGAAGGCCGCCAATGATAAGTGCTTGCAAAATCTTCCCGAGTTACGTTGCTTGCCGTTGTTTGGTCGCAACGGTCATCATCCACAGTACAAGCAAATTTTACGGCAAACACTCAAGGTTTATTTTGTCGGCGTTGTCTCACCTTCTAAACCTAAAAGCGTTGATGCAAGGAAATGGAACGGGCCGACGATCGTGAATTCAGTCCACACTATCGTGGGAAAGTATTTGAACAATCGCTCGCCTTTTACAGGTCCACAGAATTCGCGTCACGAAGTCACTGAAAAATAAACTGGATATAATCTTGATCAGGTTCGTTGGACAGTTCCGCGGTGAGCAAATGCAGCCTCATAAACACAGCTCGAAGTAATGCCAAGCGTGCCGACTCTGTGGAAGAGATACACTCTCAGCAGAGGATGGTGGTTTTAGCAGGCAGAGGCGTTTTGTCATCCACGTCAACCCTCCCGCTGCACGGGATCGGCCCACTTTCATGGAGACTGTAATGTCTCTGCTGGTGTCCGTGCGTTTGAAGAACATTTCCTCCTCTCAAAAAAAACACAGAATAAAATAGTGACTTTGTCGTACTACTTTACATATTTTTTTGAGGAGCCAGTTTGTCTTCTTGTCTAATAGACAAATAAATATGTTTTTATATTTTTAAAAAAATAATGAATACTCTCGATAAGCCGTTGTACTCATATTAAATTATATACTATATATATATATATGTATATATATATATATATATATATATATATATATATATATACTATATATATATATATGTATATATATATATAATAATTCAGCTATTGTCACAATTCCAAAATATACGATGTTACAATTTTTGTTAACAGCTGCGAATAGCCAAACATTTCGAAGTATCCGATTCGTATTCAAGTAAACCCTTCTTCAAACGATTGATATACATCAATCATTACAGGACGCCGTCGTCAAATATCGTCGCAACGAGCGACAAAGAAGATTCCCTGTGAAAACAAATCGCTATGGTTTTCTAATAGATTTATTGTAGACGAGACCAGCAAACGAAACCAACGCCGGTTGGCGAACGCAGACTCGCTTGGATTTATTGTACCGTCGACCCGCAGGAGGAAGTAAGCGGACAAATGCGAATTTTTTGCCAAAGCACTCCGTCATCCGATCGGCGCTCCGAGTGAAAGCGGCCCATCCCATAGCGGTAATAATGCAACGAGGAACGACGCCGCACCGTCGAGGCCTTACGGGTGGGTTTTGCGTCAGGGGACGGTGCGGGCCGATTGGTGCAACGGGGAGCCAAAACCCAAAGCGAACATGGGAAATACGTTCGGCAAAAAAGTTTGAGCGGCGAAATGGCGACGGCGGCACCGCTCGGGCCAGCGTCGATGCAAGTACTCGAGACGGTTTTGCGTTGTTCGCGTCGTTCAACGTTCCCCTCAACTCGGTCTCGATCTGCTCATAGCATTAGAGACATAGCGTGGTCGTCTATCTACTGTTTGGCTCCCTTGTTCACTCCGGGGTAAAATTGAGTCCTCGATTGAGTGTTCAAGTGCGATTCAAGTAGCTCATACTGAAATTCCGGCTGCAAAGCGATCGGCGCGTTTTGTTGTTGTTGTTGCTCGCAGACAGATACGTATTAAATAGCACAACTTCGCTGAAATATTTGCTCGCTCCACGAGACGCGTGTACGACTCTGGAGCTTTCCTCTTCGAGCGAATCGCGAAACCCCTGACTCGTGCCCCCTGATAGATGGGGTTTACATACATTCATTACACTACTAATTATAATAACTTTGGTATGGCACAATCGCCAATAAAAATAACGAGCTTAAACGTCTTTCAAATTAACTATTATAATATAGATATATATAATATATATATATATATAGTTGTACCCTGTTTGGAGTAAAAATAAATATGCTCCACCATGCTGCCTACAGTTATTCTAGTGAACTCGAGGGTCTATCGCAAAGTTTTCCCAAATGTTTTTAATCAGCTTAAATCGATGATCGTATTTTTAAAGCTGTCCAATCATAACTTCAGCTAGTGCTAGTATTTTCTACCGGGAACTTCCACCATATTTAATCTACCAATCACTGAGTCCGCTAGACCGATAGACATCGTGTGCCCAATAACGACTACGACTTTTTGCGGTAAGGCTGGTCTCGCGGTCTTGAAGCATTCCCTTTAAGTATACGCTGTCGGGGAAACGCCTCCACACGCCCAGCGACATAGAAAGCTAGTTGAACTAATCACTTTCACTGCAGAAATGATTCTCATTAAAGAAAGCATCGTTGTAATTGCGGGAAAACATAATTCTCATTATCTGCCATTGACGTTGGGTGGCGTGGGTGGCAGTCTGAGGCAGAGTTCGCAAGAAATTAATCTATTGGTCGTCAAACGTATTAGCGTTCAAAGACAATGTTCTGATGGTTATCTGTTTAAACAACATTCGCAGACTGTAACTGAACAACGAAGATAGATGGCTGCCACCACAACCATAAGTTTCCTTCCCAGAGAAGTATAAGCACGAGTGTGCTGTGTTGAGAACCAAAACCCCTTTGTGGACACCACGAAAATTACACTAAGTACGGGACAGTGACACCTAAATCCGGATCCAGGGCTACCCTCGATTGCCCATCAAACTTCGTCCTTAATTAACACGGGGAAACTAATCGTGTCATGATTCATAAATAGCAATGGACAGCCGAAGTCAACGAAGCAAATGAACAGGAAATACAAACAACCCTGAGATTGGTTCAGTTACTGGACAAATGTATGTATTTTCGAGAACTTGCTTACAGTGTAGAACATACTCGAAATCGAATGTTCTGCAATTCACGAGCAGTGAATACATTACTTCTCGCCGTGTAGACCAAATAGTTCTCACTAACCGTTATGGTAATGTGTTCGTTTATTATCGAGTCTTGTTCGACGTTCACCAAAACACCCGTTTCCTACAAGGAATGAAGAAATGCAGCCCACAGACAATGTCAGATTACAAGGTCACCCGAGGAGTATGCCTAAGGGGGTACATACAGATGGCTGTAGATAGCATGCTCCCAGCACTGAAGCATCCAAATATTAATTCAGCATTCTAAGTGTGTTGATTTCAGTAGAAAAAGCTATACTAGGCTAGAACTAAACGTACCTGCATCGTTCGAAACCGATTGATTGCCCAGTTTGGTGCGATGACCCAGTTTGTTGCGTGCATGATCACATTTGTGTATACTTATCACATATTACCGGTTTTACCATACGGCTATTGTATATGGTGTGAAAAACCAATGGACACAATGAACAGAGCTGTCCTCAGCTGTGGTGCAGCAGTAATAGAATTCGCTATATATCAAAGAAACCCCTCCATAATGCCTACATGCGTATGCTACATATATGTAATTACGGCGTGCGTTGTGTGAAAACGATGACAACCTAATGAGATCAATGGCGTTATTCAGTCGGTACCTAATTGGGAGTTACCATATATAATAACTTGTTGAACCACATACTGTAGGACGATCGAGAGAATGCCAATTCAAACAGCATAACTCCACTAATAAAGCTAAATATAGAGGAACACACGCAGCGTGTGAACGCAAAGCGCCAGTCTTTTGATGTTTATATTTAGTGCTCACGTTCGAATGAACAGAAAAGCGATTTCTCGATGCCGGCGGACAGTAAATCGCAGAGCTACATAGGCGATATAATGAGATGGCCTCGGCATTTCAAAGCCCATCAATAGGTGAAACAAATGACACCTTATAGTCAGCGGGAGAAGACCTTACAGTAGGTTTATGCTGATGCCAAGGATTTTGAAATATCGGATCCTCAATTCCGATTGCTACACGATGCACGCGAGTCGGTGCTGTCTTGCACTTACTGATTTGTTAATGATCTTATTATGATTATTAATATTATATAATATAACTACGATTAGAAAGTTTAGAGTTTGAACAATGCCAGTCTCTAACAGAGGATTGTTTCTAAATGGAGTTGTCAGTTTCGGAGGACCACCTATATTATCTTCGATTTGAGATAATGTAGCGCAGAAGACACGGGCGACATCGATCGCATCGCAAATCCTTATATTAGTTATCACTATTCCAATCTTTGATCGCACTTCCTGGCCATATCCCATAAAATCGCACTGGGTCAACCAGCTGTTACTAAAGACGACACGATATATCTCGTAGCGTTTATCTAATAAGAAATATCGGATCGGCTTATATTAGCCACTAACCAATTAAATCGGGATTAGCGTATACGATTGGAGCATTCTAATTCATTAGCGGGTACGCACGTAGGCTATCTGTCTACTGTCCGTGGCTCGACATATCTGCACAATTGATTCTGTTCTCGTCTAAGAAAAGCGATCGTTGCCCATCGTTTACGCAAGACTCCATGTAGAGTTGCACTGCTTGGTTATACACCGTGTTATCGCAGAGCCATTGTGCCTATACGAGTGCATTTTCATTTTCGTATTTTTACAAAATCGAAGCACATCAGTCCAAAAATAAAATCCATCTGCCAGACAGAAATGGGCCGTCAAAGTACTCGTCCTTGGGATTTATTACCACTTAATTTTGTCAAAGGAGGAGAGCTCTTAGAATATTAGACAGGACTGCTCCCAACAACTCCGTTTCTACTGGTCCCAAGTAGTGTTTCTTCTGGCATTTTCGACCTTTAGAGCACGTTCTGAGTCCATCACTGTGTGGTTACATTCAACGGTCTAGAATGAATTCGTTTTTTGCCAATTGTCGGCCCTCCGATAAATCTCTTGGCTACGAATTGCAAATTTCTTTGTTCACCAAATCCGTATGTCAGCCAAAATGCAGAGTCCTCCTTTTTGTCAGTTCAGCGACGTAGACACAATCAATAGATCCGATTCAGCTTAGCTACGTTTGGGTATAGCTAGTTGATGGGTGCCAGAGAGTTCAACTAATTCAGTTATCCGGAAGATTAAAAACACGGCTGGCTGTCATATTCGACTTCAGAACAATAAATTCTCGTCATTAAGATAACGCCACTCATCATTCACTTTGTCGCCTTTTTTGTATTCTATTCGAAAGATTTCTAACATACATAGTCTCTTTAATAAGTATAACAGGACATTCATCTCCCCAACATTATTTCGTATGACCGCCATATTATTTAAAATCGTAGACTAGTTCTCTAATGGAGTTAAGGAGGCCACTGCTAGGGTGTTCTCTAAAATTGTTCGAATCTACATAACGTCTATCCTTGTTAGTTATCCATTTATTCATGCGTTGACCTGGCTCTACAAGCAAATCCCCTCTTGAGACATGTTTCATAAAATCAGAGAGAGAGCGAGAGGGGAGATAGGGAGTGTAAGCTGCACATCTGAGACAAGCTTGCTATTTTTTGGTCAACTATTAGGCCACATATATACGAGGTACCTGCATGCATTAAAGGTCCCGTATGCTATTCATCTCAGGCGGAGTATAGCGGTACACGATATTTTGAGCCGCGTGTGCCTCAAATATCGAAACTCGTTTTTGATTATATTTTAAAGGCATATGAATACTAGTAACCACAATACTTTTAAAGTATGCTATGCTCTTACGTATTAGCTTGGTACCCGAGAGCCTTTCCGAATGATAACGCTCCCCTACAAACTCGGAATTCTCTATTTGGTAGAATCTCTATCGGGGACGGTGTTTATGTAATTTATAATTAAAAAACTTTCAACTAGGCAATATACAATTAGCAGTTTCTTCCCTGATTAGTTTCGAAACAGGCCGCTCGCCTCGCGAGGCCCATGACGCACTTGTTTTCTTCTCTCCGCTTAAGGTTTCTCCTAATTCACACTTGGGACAAAGTTTGCGAGGCTGGACGAAGCTGACCCCAACTTAGGACGGTCCCTTTCGCGGGAAATGAGTTTTGCCTTGTCCAGTTTTGCAGCTAGCTCACGAGGAACTGTCGTATCTTGCTCGTGATAGCAGCACTACGTAACCGTTACAAAGAGAGGGCCTGGTCGGTTCGTTGAGTTTCAGCACCGATGAACTAACTGTACGGTCCGCTGACTGGTGGGTAAGGTTGCGAAAACATACCCATAGCCTATACGATAGTCTGAGCCTAGCTCTCGTATTGCGATATGTTCGTAGGGTTTATGAACATGCCCGTTGAACTCAATAGAACTTATGTGGAAGGCACACAGTGATAATACTTAGATATGCGCGGGAAAAGGAAAATTGTCCAATTAATCCCAATCTGTGAGCTCAAATTTCTTACCGCCAATCAGAAAGTGCCGGCCGGCCTCTAGTGGCAAAGCAAGTTTTTTCTATATTGTATGTCAGCTGTCTACTTTTCTAGTTAGCAGATACAGTTAGAAAACAAAATTCGAAGAAACCTTTGTTTTGATCATTGAGCAGGTAAAATGCTTCATCTAGTTCAATATCTTCGGCATTTCATTATGTAGCAACAGCCGCCTGTTACACAGGGACGCATGCATCATTTAAATAATGTGATCTGCATATATTCATGCATGCTAGAGGAGCGTCGGTCAGTTGGTGGGTTACTGACGTCATCCCTGAGTCCACGTTTACAATGGCCCCAACGAGACCACCCGCTCTCGTCATTATAATTTAGTCCCTAATCATTATATTATGCTAGCCCTTACCCAAAATGATTGTGAACAACACTCTGACAACCTACTCAAATTACTGTAATCCATATCATTTGCAACGCTTCTGAAATTGTTCCTCTCCCTTCGAGTCTCTCGAGTCCTCATGTCTCCCGCCTCACTCCTAATGCTCGCCGAAATTTAATGCTTGAGAGTAGGTCCCTTGGTTGAGGGGACGGGAGATGTTTATTTACAGATGCTACTGCATCCTCTGCTGCTGCAAAGATGCAACGACGCACATCTACCTATTGTACAAGGCACGAAGTGCTCCTCTGCGTCCACCCGTGTTCGTATATTTCATATGCATATGCAAATAAATGTCTCGGGGATTTGTATGCGTCCGCTTATCTGCTGTGTGTTATTCCAGCTTTCGCCATCATGTGGTGCCACCGACACGGTGATAGCAGGTCCATGTAGCAGAACGGTAGAGTCACTCTGACACTGGTGGTGGTGGTGGTTGTTGTTGCTGCTGCTGCTGCTGCTCCTGCTGTTGCCCTTTGTCGGCATTGCTACAATTGAAGTGGCTCTATACTTTTTCCTTCTGTTGCTCCATCTCGCATTTCCACTGCTCTTGCCTATATTATTTATACCTCACTATAGTTCCGAGAGAGAATTTGGCCTCTCCAAGCTGCGCGTTCCCACCTATCTCGTGTTCGCCATCTGTCCGCTGTCTCGTCCATTTTCCCTATTATGATTATTATTATTATTATCCGATCTGCCTCTGCTCCTGCGTTTCTTCTGCCGCCGCTTACCCTGTTCACCGCTCTTTTCTATACCTTCGTTTTTTTTCCTATCCTAAGGAGCTTATTCGCTTACTTTTGTCTTATTCCTTATTCCCAAGTTCCATTCTCAGAGCTCCCTCTCGATTTCTCTATCAGCTCTATTCGTTCCGTTTTTCCTCCGACTTGATCTTTCGCCCTCTCTCGCTCTTTCTCTTCTTCTTCATCCCCGTCTGCCTAACTGCTTTTCCTGCTTTGGTCTGCGAAGCCAGCCGGTCCTGTGACGGCGGCGCCTCTGCTGCTACCGCTGCTCCTATAATGCCTCTCCTCGCCCGACTCATTTCGTCCTCCTGCTGCTACTGCCTTTCCTTCAGCTCGTTCCGGCGTTTGCCATTGCTTCCCTACCCACTCTATCTTGTCCCGCCTACCGTCCGACTACTCTCCGTCGGTCTACTTGGTCGTCCACTCGGCAGGCTTTCGTATGCGCAGTAAAAGTAGTCTCTCACGTCTGCCGCTTGACCATAACATACCCACTTCTCTTACTTAGTGCGCTTTCGGCCGTCTACCCTCAGCAACTGCCCCTGCACGTAGCACCCGCGCTGTCTCTTGCTTCCGCTCTTAGCTCCGTCTCCAGCAGCGATGCCGTCCGATGTTCGTCTAACCTGCTGCTCCACCGCGGACCGTCCATCTCGGGCGAGGCGAAAGTGTGAAGAAATGTGCTCGTCCGATCTTCATTTGCTGCCGGTAGCGATAGAGGAGTCATACTAGAGGCTAGTGAGGGCCGGCGAGTGCTGGCGTTATACGGTAACCTCCCTTACCACTATACTCCTCTTACGGTGTTCGCCCTGTGTGTCGCCTATTACACTTCTACAAGAAGATTGCCCGAGGTACAAACCTGGACCTCGTTTCTCGACCTGAACAGCTGTTGGCTCATTCTTACTGCCCCCATAACCAGAACCATGCAAATACATGAATGCAACTCGCCCGGTATCGCGGATGTATTCAATTTCAGGAAACGGTGCGGAGAACAATAGTGTCGAGTAGAACAGAGGCTGGACCCGTACTCCGGACCAGCAATCGCTGTTAGATCTTGCCTGCCCACAGCCTGGGCGGGTCCTGTAAATGGTCTGGGGGTGAGCGTCCTGGATTGCCAGACCGGAGTGAGATATGGCTTGGGTTCAAATCCTTTCAGATGAGGAGAATCCGTGGATTTATTTATCTGTGGATTCTTGCCAGATACAAGATTGAAAATAAAAGTGGCACCGACATGCCTTCATAGAAATCCCTAAAGGTTAAGAGCCGAGCCCTGGTCACAAGAGGGAACAGCTGGGACTCATCTCAAAGAAACGAAATCGAGTCTATCTACAGGTGTATCACATTAACTATGATTGAATATTAAAAATATACTGTTCCGATCGAAAGATAGGGTAATCTGCACTGAGCCCTAGGAATACGAAGGCAATCACAAGGTTCGCAGTGGCAATCCTCGCCGCCTTGTGGACTGATGAAACCGTAACACAGCTGAATAGCAAACGGAGATTTGCTCTGCAAAATGCTACTCAGCTGCGTCCCTTTGTAAATACAGGCAAAGGTGGTGGAGGGACCGTACGATTGCAACCCCATGAGATCAAGAGCGTCCAGTCCTCTCTTCCGAATCCACAACCAGCAGTCCGGATAGGGTATTTTTTATAGAAGCCATGGGGAGAGAGCATTATGCAGACCAGATTTCACGACTTAAGTATTCGTCTTTTACTGCGGACACTTAGCAACTACTCTTAACCCTGGACCGCCAGGTACTTTGGTTAGGTCATGGCTCGGAACTGCTTGCGTAAACTTAAAACACATAAGCGATCTGGTAATACGTAAGCAACACATATGTGTTCCATGTTCCACCAACTCAATGCAATGCAGTAACTCACTGCAACAAAATAGTGTGCCAACATTTCGATATGCAAACCATCCTATATTAATCTAAAATTCTTCTTGTTGAAATGTGCTTTTATATAGCCCTCTTTTCCGGCCTATCCGGTCGATCGTTGCTCACGAAGAGCGCTGACGATAAAAAAAGATTGATGAAATTTGCTTACTCGGTATCTGTCTACCTAGCATATCACTTTGGTCTTCCGCCGAGACTCTCTTATCGTTTGTGTGCCCGTACACCTCCTCTGTCAGGCCTACAATAGTTGCTAACATGGTGGCCTACCAGAAAAGAAAATCACGCCTTCCTAGACGATAACACTGTGAGTATGAGCCATGCCCCATTTATCATAGGTCCTAATTTTCGTCCCAGGTGACGAGGCCTATATCGAACTTGATGCTTGACATAGACCTGCAACATAGATGTTGCTGCTCTGACCGAATGCAGGACGCATTACATCGCAAGCTCAACGTGAGGTATTATAGCGCCCTTACAGGAAGACTGCGGCAAAAAGATTATTATTTTTATTACAAATATGCTCAGTTAGATCTAGTAATTATCGAAGGATCCCACAATAGTGTGGATGTGAACTGTGTGTCTTTTGGGTCGAATACGTATATCTCGTTGTTCGGAGTTGAACTTTCCAAAGTACAACCGGTCCGTGTTTCAACAAACCTTTCGTTAGCAGACCCCTAAGAAGACGAAAGCGTTTGGGCACTTTAATTATTCTAATCCATCCAGCATAATACAACCAACTCAGTTAGCTAACTGAGCGAACGTTTGCGTACAACTCCTAACTGCCTAGTAATATCCTTCAAATGTCGATTTGACGAAATTCGAACACCTAATTGAGGCATAATCACACTTGACCCGAACAACGCGGAGACAAGTACCTGAATGAAGTCTGGTTACGATAGTTCCCCAGCGTGTACGGGTAGCCTTGTCCATTGTGTAGACAGTCCAACGGAAAGTGTCGAGTACTGATTTCAAACATAAATCCAAAGTATTCTAGACAGGACAAAATTGGCTCACAACGTACACATGCGAATGCAGCTATCGATGGCTATATCAATGCTAGTTATTACTCTACTAAGTAACGTAAGAGAACCCTCCTCTATTGTAATGCTTCACCAACATCCCGAGGGTTGTGGAACGAACACAATGAAACGCTGCGTCTTTTGATATGCTTAATCCTTTTTGATGCCATATAGTCAATTGTTGTTCTTGTTGAAATGCTGGCATTTCACACTATACCTTCAAACGTAAACTTTATTTACTTTCTTGGTGGGTCAATTACAAACTAGCACGCCTACTAATTACTGATAATTAACGAATACATTTCTCCATCTTGATTCGAAGATTAGGCGTGTAAGCTGTTTGTAAATCGTTCTCACTGACGTATACCTGTAATATCAGTATTGACTTTAGCATAAATATTTCCGGACACGATGTTCCATGTATGATCCGCACAGTCGCTCGAAATATGAATAGCATAGCTACATTATGAGAAAATCACTGGTTTAATGCCATATATCTCTCGGCAAACACAAATGAGTGTTCCTACATGTATACAAGTCTAGTCCTCTCTTCAAATTCTGTCATCAACACAGCCCACGGAGCCTCATGTGGCATAGATAAAATTCGGCACGCCCTCTCAGAATATCGCGTAGACGTAAATTGCTTCTCAATCTAACCTCTAGCCATCTAATATTGTCAAAGGCGGCTAGATACCACGTCATACCCAACGCTATCTTTTTTTCCTTTATTAGAAAAATGCTAATATGCTAAGATATTCAAGTTTATTTTGCGTGGTTATAACACGGGTGAAATTTTAGCTTGCACAAAGAGGAAATTCTTTAAAGGATCCTCGCTGGCTCCTTTGTGACTGGCTCCGCTTATATTACGCCCACAACGGGACGCAAAATCCCCTGCCCAAAACGGCGGGGGTGAGAGGGTTCATTCTGCGGGCGTTTGCATACACTCGGCCCCTTGGCATGGCGGAAATACTCTTAAAAGGCCGTTCGTACCGTAACGTTTCAACATTGGCGGTCAGAACGGTCTATGGCAGTAGCAGAGACAGCGGACAATAAAGGGTAGATGATCAATTCTAGACAGGTGTCAATGCTGAGGCAAGCAAGATAGACATGATCAGAAAGGCAGCTGTGGTCAACCCCCTCGGCCGTGGGCCCCACCAACTGGCTCCACCTGTGCCCGATTACGCTGAGAACAAAGTTCGGCTGATGGCGACCGATCGGAGGCGTCCCTTTAGACCCCGAATTGTTATGACGCAGTATACGACCGACTTCCTTTCTCATGATCTCTATCCAACTAGTGCCGTATAGTATATCCTCCGCAAGCGGGATCAAAGGAAGAAAGGCGACTGTGTCACTTTTACACACTCGTAGTATACACCTCTACGTAGAAATTGTATATGACTATTAGTTATATATATATATATGATTACAGAACTAGTGGTATATATTAAATCGATAAATTCGGAGAGAAGCATATGTAGAAATTCGTTAAACAGGGTTAAAACATATATTCTCATTATGAGATTTACGAGACCAATGGGTTCATCTGTGATAGACATATCGGCCACAAGCATCGCTACAGACAGTCGGTAAGCCGACCGGCATCTGGTAATGAATAATGTAGACAGTCCCACAGGGCCCCAGAAGTTGTTGTGCTAACATCTCGTGGGAATGTTTATCTAAATGAGTTTGACCACAAAATACAAGCCCTCACGATTGTCGGGCAGTGCTGGAAACGAAGTGACGCTCAGATTTCCGAGGGGTTGTCGGCATGTGAATAAATAGTGCACAGATACAAGCGCGACCCAAGTTACTCGATTTGATCGGTGTGCCTTAATGCAAAAATTCCAACCTGATAACTAACTCGCCTTGCGTTTATGCAAAGGTCCAATAAGCGAGACTTGATCATTTGGAACAGAAAAATAAGTACATTATTTATTATCATCGTTATTATTATTATTAATATTATTGTTCATTATTGTTTTTCTTGTTCTCCTTATTTTGTCTGAGACATCATAGTTGCGGTCGTACGTTATCACTTCCTCGTCTTCGTCGTAGTTCAGACAAGATGTGATTGTTTTTATTTATATTTTAATGTATGTTTGTTTGTCTGGTTGGTTGGTTTGGTTGGTTGATTTTGTTTATTTTATGGTTTGTCTGCCTCTACTGCAGATGCGTTTCTCTGAATGTGTCTGTGTGTGTGTATATCGTATGTTGATATCGAGCGACATCTGTATGTACTGTCCATATACTCATATTTATATCTCGATTTCGGGGGTTCGTATTTTCGTGCTGCTCATTTTATATATATATTGTAAATGTGTCTGTGTTCGCCCTGTGTGTGCTGTTTAGCTTTAATAGTTACAACATTACAGCGGGATAGGGAAACTTGCGTATTGTGGACAGCCGCCTGGTGGCCGATGACATTCCGACTCCCTTTGATGTCATCAACATATATATATATATGTATATATATATATATCTATATATATATATATCTATATATATATATATATATATATATATATATATATATATATATATATACGTTCCGCAATATTGTCAAGTTCATCGTCTTCTCTCCTCTTCGTTTTCCATCACCTCACCTTGCCTTTCATTTATTTCGTCGTCGTCGTCACCCCCAATCCGATTGTTGTGTTGCTTGTTACGCACGGAGAACATTCAGTATGATCCTCTCACTACGACTACTCATGTCCACTCCTCAGAGATTCGTGTCAGCCATTTTTTGCTCCTGCTGAGATCAAGTCGGTATGGTTGGTCGATCAGGGTAGTACATTAGTTAATTATGTATAATATATATATATATATATATATATATATATATATATATATATATATATAACAGAGCTTGCCCTGACCAATGAAAAACGTGGAGGCACGTTTCCGAAAACAGTAGTTGTAGTATAAATTATTATCTTAGAGACAAATGGCCCTGCCATGTACGATGATTTATTTTCTATTCAGTGGCTTCTACAGAGCCTGTTTGCTGAATAGGCGCTATTTATGTTTGGTTGTTTCTTCTACTCGCGTTCCAGTGTTTAAGGAAATCGAAAACGTCTCGAAAATTTTTACGAATCTTTTCTCGGGAAAATATTAGGTAGAAACTCATTTTCCTGCCAAGGTTTTCTGTCTACCCCGCCCATGTACGACGAGGTATCGTATTAAGCACAAAATATTCAATGGACACCATATTCACCACTGTCACTTCAATGAACATATTGTACGTATGTCATATTGATCGAATAGTTACAATAATAATCATCATATTGATAATGTTTACGGTAATAGTTAATGTTATCGCGTCATAATGTCATCCGCCTTCTCGTCGGCACAGTCTTCTTCAGTTTACTCATTTATGTATATTAGCCCTCAAAGCGTCTTCGTACATCATCTGTTCTTTCTCACAATTATTACTCTCGTTTCGATAAGTCCAGTTCCATCACAACGTGTGTGCACCTACACCCGGATACGGCTGCCACTCGATGAATGATGGATCAGCGGTTACTTGCTGGGCCTTCATCTGCACTATAACGGCTTAAAGCAGCAATTAGTTCATTATAACCCTCTGTACAATTGTTATTATTCTGGGTCAAATTCGTGCCCGTATATTGTTTGTTTGATTGACGATACTATTATAATTCGTATTGTTATTATTATTATTATTATTATTATCATACAGCATAGCAGATTGCACAACTTGTTACTCACAGTATGTTTTGGCCATTGTGAAATATATCAGATAGCCCTCCCGCGGTTGCTGTTGTTGGTCGTTGATTAGTCCTTTGCTTCCTGTTGATGCCGTTTGTGGTGAAAAGTATAACGTTTTGAAACGATCATTGATCGTTGTACTGTCTCATGACACCATATTACTTATTCTCTCTATGTATATATATATATATAAATCGGTATGATATTATGTGTGTTTTTCAGAGAAGCCAAATGATCTTTTGACAGCTTCGATTTGATTATAAGATAATTCCATAGGCCCATGTGATTATGTCACAAATGCACACATTAGTCCTAGCTAGGCTCTCTAGGCCTGCATCTGCCTCCGTGCCTATCGTCCATCAGGTATCTCTCCTGACATTCTCTCGAACAGAAACACGTTCCGTCACCGCCGCTATAGCCTGTACTACGATGCTCGAATTTGATTGAATCTCCCGCCCACCATACACTAAGTCGTTGTGCTTAATGACGGCAAGGGACTCTGTTTATTCTTGACCTTAAGAAATCTAATCTCTCTCTCTCTCTCTCCCTCCCTCCCTCCCTCGGCCTCTTGGGATTTCCGTGTCCTTAAGATGTCCGCTTTGCTGGTACCTTAACAGGACGAGTTGTGCCATAAATGTCAGTAGACAAGCGTCGAAAACGGCTATCCCTGGTCTTCTCCCTTGAATCCGTCAAACGCCAGGGTGGGTAGACGCCGAAAGCGTGACTTTTCCTTCGAAAAATAGACGTGTTCATCTACATCGACATTGGCATGCGTCTCATACAGCGTCATACAAATGACTAACTCAATGCGCAGACGCAGGCCCGAACAGTCCACCGAACCAGTTAAACTGAGCAAAAACAGAAAAAAAATTATATCGAACACCCCGAATCTTCAAAACTTCACCAAAAACAACAACAACACTTTACAATCGTAACGTTTTGCACGATTGCAAATTCTTGTGAAGGAGGTGGCTGCATATAGTGTAGCGTCTTCGATATTCAGATGCGACATGCACGCATTACGCCATTACCTCGCAAATGCGACTGCGAGCTATGTTTGCTAACTGCAACTAGTTCTGTTGCAGTGAATATCTTTCCCATGCTATCACAATAGTCATCCTTGTTATATAACTAGCGGCGCTTGTATTAGATATTGCCATACGACGAGCTGTTTCTTCACTGTCACTATTGATCATAAGATAATAATAATAATAACATTAATAATAACCGCATAAACAACAGAGTCGCGTAGTTGCAACTGAGTTAACAATGTTTCCAGTTCGATATAATGAAAAATGTGTGATATGTTAAGTAGCATTGCTCAAAAACGAATCACACTGGCATAATAGTGAAATCATACAGATGTCATTTTACGTACTCCGGATATCCCGTTCTGAAGTCAGCATAATACAATGAACATGCTTCACACACGCATGTGCTGAAAAGCGTGGACTGGACAAATTAACTAAGTAAACGGGCGACGTTAGATACGGTGAAGGCGCCCGCCTCCGGAGCTACTGAACATCACAATGATCAAAATCAGAGTTGGCGATGAGTAGAGTGTAGTGCCAGCATATCAGGTGGTTGTTCTATGTGAATTCGTCAATTTGTATCGAGAAAGCAATTCCCCACGGAAAATGAGCGAGCGAACCATCTTGCAGGCACGATTGCTGCATGACTGCTTCTCTACTCGACTAACCGAGTTCCCTTTGGTCTCATCCGTCTTAGCTTACGTCATGGTAGCTAGTGATGTCGACGTGCTCATCTCGATAGATCGATGGCCCGCGTAGATGCTGCTGCTGGTGTAGACCCTTAGGCCAGTAACAATAGCAGATGTTATGACCGAATAGACGACAAAATTGTAGATGAATATCACAGTTCAGCGTCATCCAAACACCCCCGCAAGCGACTGCTCCTGCTGGTGCTGCTGCAAGCAGCCGAATCGGAATGAAAAGTAGGACATAAAATCAGATATAAAGAGCACTTCGTAGTTATTATTGTGTCCGTTGGTAGGCGTGTAAGCTCGCGTTGACCCGCGAGATTTCCTGCGCACAAAATGAAGATGCGCTGACTTCGTCAAAGAAAAGAAGAACTCGCTGGGAGTATACTCCGGCGGGGACTGTGCACTGATACTTTCCGCGGGAGACACCACGTCAATCCGGAGACTTACTCTATTTGGAAAGATTCCGCACTGTTATCGACCTCATGTTGCGAGCGGCTCAACCAACGAGAGCCTTCGACGAGGGTCACACAAGTGAAGCCACAGTCGGCCGATCTCCTCTAGTTCTTCTGCTATGGCAATTTTCAATGTTGGTTACACTCGCAACTTGCGATGTATGTTCTTTGCTCTGCAAGCGAGTGACGGTGAGCGTCCCGGTCAAGATGAATCGAACGACAAACTATAGATAAACGTCTGGATTGTTAGACGCTTTCACAAGTGCATATCAGCAGGCGAGTTTGTCTCTCATCGCCTGAGGAAATGCAGTCACGATATGGTGGGATGATTTATTGTAAGTAGCCTATATATATTTTGAAGAAAAACCGAATCGTGGCATTTCCAGTATCAAACACGTGGGGAGACCTCGGGGTGACATAACAACTTCGATCATGTATGTAGTATCGATTAACAAGTGGCGTTCGTATCTTCATTACTGAGGAGCAGCATCTGCGGGTTTTCAGCACTATTTCTGCCGCTGTAGACCTGTTGCTATGACCTAACGTTAATTTAGCTTAAGGATGGCCCGCAAATCCTTACGAATATTTTCAGTTCCCATTGTCGGCGCCATCTCAGTATCTATATCTCATCTTCTCTAATGAGGTACGCCCCCAAAAAGTACGGACCTGTACGACCAGACGGTTCGTGTTAAACACGTTCTTCTCGGCCAGCTTCATTCCACCTGAGTTAGACGTTACACAATACATTTTGAGTGCTCAGCACAATGATGTTACTAACGTGACGCCTTATATCTATGTCCAGAGGACGTAGGACTTTTATTGGCAAGCGTTGTCGGCTGATCGCATGCGTTAGTTTTCTCACTTATAATTACTAAGGTCAATCAAGGTCAAAATTGTGATCGTATACAATCGTTTCTGGACTGCCTCAATGAATATATACCTTGTGCTGCCAATGTGAAGAATACATTCGGCAAAAAATCAACACATGAGCAACATAGCAGCCAAATACTCTGCTACACAACAACGTCAACGTAACCGGCCGAAATTAGAAGAAGCCAGAAATATGCAGAGTACCATTGCTCGAGATCGTTCATAATCGAAATTAAACTCGAAATACTCGAATATCTTCTTGAGACAAAACGTGAGGCGGCCGTTTTTTGAGTTGCGATTAGATCATGAACTTGTACAGTCGTTTTCGAGACTTTCTGTGACAGTCAGCAATGTAGACCGCAAATCCGTCTGGTGAGATGACAATGTCATGCGGCATCTTGAACTCCTGAAAGAATACAATGATGAGAAAGCGCCGATGAAACTCAAGGCTGGTAGCAACCAACAGGTTAAGATTTCGTTGTAGTCAACTGCTGCGCCTCTGCGCCCAAACACTACGACGTCACAATTTTGGGGGGATTCTTTTTGTTTTTTGAGGACCATCCGCTAGAGGTAAGGTAAAGGTTTATTAATTTATAGGGTCTGTAATTTTTGCAATGCTTAAGTTCTCTTAAGCATCGTAAAATTCGAAGTTAGTAAGTCGCTCAAAGATGAATGTAAGCTCTCTCTCTCTCTCTCTCCGTGGCTATATAGGTCATAGACTTCACAACCGCTACAACAGGTACATTTAATTATAAAGGCATCTTCCGTAATAAGAAATCTCATTGGCTACAAAAGGGGGGCATTTACATATAGTGTTATGTAGAAGCAACTGAATAGAATTTCAGAATCGTTGAATCGTAAATGTGTTTCGTCGCATAGCCATAAATAACACGGCAGCTCAATTTTACCCTGGCAGTATCCAGCAGGATCATGGTGAATAATACCACCGAGCAATTTAGCAACGAATGAGTTCCTTAGGTTTCCTTTGGGTCGGATTGAATTATATCGAATAACTCATCAGCTTTCAGGGATAAGAACGCAAAGCTATAGCCCGTTCGATGTGGGTCTCGACTTCGAGACGTCAAGGGACGGACAAGATCCTGCAGGTTCTGAGAAATAGTGTTGCTTATTTATAAGAGCAGAGATGGTCTTATGAGAAGGTGAGTGGATCAAACGTTTCCAGTTGAGCCTTTGGATGGTATTCCAGCTTCTAATGCTGGGGGGGTATCCTGCACTTGGACCGTTCTTGCAATAGACGAGTTCTCTTTTCCAAAGGAGGTAGCATTTATCCCTTCAAGCTGAGAACGGTGTTGCTGAACCTCAGCGATGGGGGGCTATTTCAGGCAAAATTTAGTTTAAAAAAATCAACAGAAAACCAAGCTTTCCAAAGTGTATTCGATAATCATGAAGTATGTAGCGCTTTACTAGGCATATATTTCATATTCCTAGGAAACAGGAGATTTCACGGCCGTGGTTGCTGTAAATTAATTATATAATATTTCTAATAAATGTAGGAAATCACCCTACCTCAGAGAGTGGCTCGAATGCGACGACCTTGGCGTCCACTGCTTGCTGAGTGGCATCTTCTTGTCCGTTATTCTGGAATTGCTCGAGTTCCCGTACAAATCCTGTTGGAGGCTGGAAAAGATTCAAGCCCGGCAGCTGGAACGGCGGCTGGTACAGGCGAACACCAAATAGTAGAGCTCCTAGAGAACGGGACAGAACGAAGAAATCAGGTTGACAAGTGCACTGTTTCCGAATTGCAACTGTAGACGAATCGCCTTCTGCTGACGAATCTGTATCATTAACTATTACCGTGGGTCTAAGCAAATCGTGAATGGTGCAGATGGCATTTAGGGAGATTAACGTGACTGCAAAAATGAGACCATTACTCGATGTGAGACTTTTGACACGCCCCGTAATCGCGGCTGTGGCCGAAACGAATCAAACGCATGCAACCTCGTCACGGAACGAAAAGTCCACGGAACTCGAGAAGGTCGAGTGGAGAAGAGGGCCTATTCAAATGTGCTCCATCTCGACAAATGACCAGTTGTGCTAGATGGGCTTGACAGATAAAATTGCTCGAGAAATAATGCCCCCACCAACCACGGCCCTTAGCACGACAACAAGTGCCTGTGCTCCGGCCGCGGCCGGGTGGGGGGGATGACATTTTAGACCAATGTAGCGACGAGCGCAGACGCGCTCTAGAAGCAACGGGTGCAATTGTAAAGTGTAGCCACAAAGCTTTGATAAAGCAACGAAAACCCTTGAAGCCTTGCGATCTTTGTTGTGATCACGCTATCGTAGCAACTGCCCTCCACGCGATATGTCTAGAAACTTTTATAGCTAATACGTTGAAGCCGTCGACGTGTGGATGGACGAATGAGCATTCAAACGATTAAAATGTCGTAGGACACCTAAGTAAAATAACATGATTCATTCGTATATTGCAACGGCTACAAATTCCCGCAAGGCAGGAAATGCTGGAACATGTACAGGTAAGCAAGCAGTTTCACGCATTCAAGAAGATGTCATCGACGATGTCGAAGGGATGCCACCGAAGTTTGACCTTCATGGGCCTGTACGCTGCCGGGTCACCTAACGTAGTGTCATATTAAACTCGTTTGTCAGATAGTCGCCACATTGACCAAGGATTAACCACTCTGCCTAGATCGCCGAAGAGGATTGATATTTTGAATCTCGACAACCTGTCATCGTTCGGTTGTTGTTAGGGGAGAACTTGCAGCTCCTCGAAGCGCTCGTTAATGTCCAGCACGGTGTCTGATTAGCATGTAAATAAAAGCAGACTGGCTTTCAACTCATTGTACTGGACACCCACGAATGGTACACTTCACGCGACCTTAAACCGCAGGCGGAATCTCTAGAGGGGGATCGTTTCCAACATCGAGCTTTAAGCGACCTACTATCATACTGAAATATCTTGACTTACTGATCGTAATATAAAATAACGCCGAATATCCTCGGAGTTCTTATTTGATCGAATATTTGAACGTACTTACGTAACATGAATGGTTAAATACATTTCATAATTCACATACACATGGTTTCCTACCCCAAGGAGGGTTCCCATCGTCAATTCGCTCAGGGTATACGTCGTGTATATGTTGAAGAATATGATTAAGAATTACTAAGAACACCTCTGGGCTCATCCATCATTGACGCTTCAACAAACACTATGTGGTATGAACTCAAAATTTAATTTCATTTCGATCATATTTAGTATATTTTATGTGTTCCTTGGGGTAGACCAATGGAATCAAGAATTACAGACTGTTCTTGCAGATTTCAGCTAATTACCCCCTTGCGAAATGTAAATTTGTTTCAGCGATATTAATATCGATGCATGTGATAGTTCGTCAGTTGTTGGCTCGAATGCATTCTAGCCCGGTTCACCGGTGCCTGCAGGAGGCGGGCTGAATCTTTTTCATTGAGCATTTTTTCACAGAATTTCTTATACATGTGAAGGAGGAACGATTGTATCAATTAAGCGTCTCTCATGGTTCTTCCCAGTACTGAACGAATACTCGTCCCAACTCGCTTTACGCTATTTAGTAGTGCGTGCGCACCCTCAAAAGAAGATTCAGAGGCCGCAAGATGTCGGGACTTGGTTCTATTGTAGAAACCGTCTTAACATTCAGCTCGTTTTCTGTAATATATAGTAGGCGACAAATGGAGGATTTCTTAGCGATGAATAGACCATCGTGTCTACAGCTGCCCATATGCTCAATGGACGCCGGCCCAGCACATCCCAATGGGGGTTTATAATGTGACGTCTCCCACTCTTATGTATAGGCCCTCTTATTTGCCCGAGCTTATTAGCGGTTTAAAATTCACAAGTTTCCCCCAGGGAATCGTTAAAATTGTCGAACTTTCCGATAGCTAGAACGCCACCAAGTTGAACTAAAAACAAATTTTTGCTTCGCGTTTTCTACCATATTGATTATTAGTGCGTGTCAGAGATGTCATTGAATTCGACGTGACCACCTCAATTGGGGGCACATCTGTTTCTATCCAGCGGATCCATTAAGTACTGTTGACTATGATGTGCAGTCCATGTATAGAATGGGGATTTGAACCATAAATAGACACGACGAGCGTATATTTGGAGAAAGAAAGCACCAAAGAGAAACGTCAAAAGAAAATACTATAGGTAGACATATATCTATATATGTGTGTGTGTGTATTTGATTTTGTGACGTCTTACCTTTGGCAGCTATCGCGTATGGCTTCTCCCCTTCATCGAGGCTGTAGTGTCCCTTGACTCGTCCCATATTTGCAAGATTCTCAATACCAGCGTCGAAGCAGATGACACGGCCGCCCTCACGATCCGCAGCGCAGATAGTATCGTTCGCTTCCAGCAGTGTCAACGAGTGCACGACCAGCATGTTTTCTGCAAAAATCATATACAACAAATATATGTATCTACAACTGACGCACATGCATGGTCAAACAAATGCATATTTCACTAGAAGAATAATTCTCCTAGGTTTCTTTAGATCTCCTCGCTTTCACACATCTTAGTCTAGTGAGACCGAGCCGTGGGACGAAATATATATACAAAATCATGTATATATATATATATATATATATATATATATATATACGAAATCACGTATATATATATATATATATTTGATCGGCCTGATTTGGCCTCCCCGATGCCTGCCGACTTCGTATAATTACTTTCTATCTAACAACGTCTAAATCATGCACGAAAAAGCGGACCTCTCGCACTCAAAGCCGAAATAACAGAAAGGAATTAGGAGCGGCCTCTCTCAATTCCATTAGAACCACGCCGGTGCGATATTCATACCTTCTTGACCGAACGCTTTGAGGAACGTTCCATTCTTGTGGAATACAACGATACGCTGATTGCAATAGCCATCGCTAACAAATACAATTCCTCGGGTGGTCACTGCAACATCTGTCGGCTTGCAGAAGTGCGTTTCATCTGAACCCGGCACAAAGCGGTCTCCCAGCACAAGTGATGCATGATCTTTATAGCCCCGGCTGAATTTGAACACCTGCAAGATGGGCACAGAAGAGACACATTCATTAATGCGTTGGTAGATCTCGAAGCGATCCCGAAAGTAGCAAGCGTTATTCCACAGCGTTAACTTATAACTGTTAACCTACGGTGTAATTATAGTGGCCCTATGCCGTAACATATCACAATAGAAGTTCAGAAAATCAACAAAAACTCGTATATATCACGGAACAAAACTGGGTGAAGTTTATGATCCTGCACACAAGCAACGAAACTTGCGCCAAGCATCGGTCTCAGCGAATTATACTCAAAGAAATACATTTGTTACAGAGATCCAGAATAAGCTGATTTGAATTCATAATAGGTTATAAGAATGTATGTACACAGATTGACTCGGTAGATTTTGTATTATTTAGCATATTTGTTATTGGATTTTTTACAAGTGACGGGATGAAGCTGTGTATTATAGCGACTACGTGTAGGGTTTCGTCAGTAGACGATTCCTTGTTTTGTAGGCGCTTAGGCCAACCTGATCTACGTTCAACGATTACCGAAAAAAGAGTGGAGCTCGACTACTTGTAGTATAATTGGATCAAACATTCAACTGTTCGTGGAACCATTGTCTGCACAACCCTAGTCTGTTCATAGGCGGCGAAACGAGATTATAATGGTGATTATAATTATGATTTCCATTGACCGGTTGTATTCATTATACGCATCTTAATGAAGGTCGAGATTGTATTCCAGCGTCTATGGACATGCTTATATTTGTAGACTGTTCCCTGTTTCAGAGATTCCGAGCAACCTACTCTGAATTTGTTGCTATATTTGTTGTATTTTGCAGCTCCTTGAATAAACCAATAAAACCATTACCATTACCATTACCAAAACCATATAATGTCCCATACAAATGCATATTGACACGCTCATGTTAGACCGTTCCATAAAAGAGCTATTGTAGCAATTATCGCGCATATTCTCGTTCAAAACACGCCCCGCTCGCATTAATCATCGCATAATAATTCTAGCATCGATTCAATATCCTTTTGCGAACACTAAGCCCTTCAATTAAGTTCGTACGACCATATCGTCATCAACAGATCCAACAGTGGTGATATTACGCTTTGTACGTTACGCTTGCTGTAAACGTTGTATTGAAACAAACATTGTATTGAACAAGCAACAATTGTTTTAGACGGACCGCCCACACTAAGTGGACGAAAGTTTTCGACCAAGTCGAGACGGAAGTCGTTACCTCGCTTTCGACGAAACTAGCCCACAAATCCGAGTATAGCAGTCAACAAACCGGATGAGGACCACCAACCTCTATACCCTGACAATAATCAGAACATTGTCTGTAATATACATATAATATACACATAACTGTGAAACAAACCTCTCTCTCATTTACTTGATGGGCGCCAAGACGGAATCGTCGTCATAGATCTACACCGTCTTTTATGTAAAGCCGCTCGTTTCCGTGCGGCGGTCTCGCGTCACATCATCGTCATCACGATACGCCTTATTTGAATTGCCACAACCATACGTTCTACTGAGTCAGGGCCCTTTGGCGTCCCCAGGGTGTCACTCCGTCGGTTGGTGTCACGCTTCTGGCCCATGCATACTTGATGCTTCGTTGTGTTCAGTATAACATTCGAGATGTCTCTCAAATGCACCCATCGTGTCATTGTATACAGCTGGACAAATACCCGACTAACAATCACCGACAATCTCAGATAAGTATCAGATTTATTACGTATCTTACGCGTTTATTTTAAGGACATACGAACAGAAAACCACACGTTCCTTAACTTGGTCTGTTCCCGTCGGCAGGCGCAATGCCGCCTGGCCTGCTCGGCCGGCGGACACCAATCCGCATGACTACAACATCTGCACCGTTCGTTAGTCGAGCAGGCGTCACGCTTTCGTACAATATAACGGCTAAGGATCAGTAACGAGAATGTTCCAGCGAGCAGCCGCCCACAAAGATGTTCACAAAACACCAAGCGCGTCCGTTCGTCGGAGAAAACAAAAGACAGAAGAAGCATTATAGACATAGCCATAGCTAGGTATCTAGATACAACACTTCACATCCATTAGGTAGACAACCGAGGCAGAAACGACTATCTCTCTCTCTGCCTCTCGCAAGTCCGTTCGGAAAGTGCTCTTTCTTTCAAGCGCATTGCAGGTGGCGAAATGGACAGATATGGCACAGATGGCTGCTGGATAGATGGACATCCCCCTGGTCGGCAGCCGAGCAGCCAGCCCGCAAGGTGACGCTACTTATCTACGAAAGACCAGTGTAGGCGAGGATGGTGGCGGAGCACAAGGCTACTTGAGTAAATGGATTCACAGGTGTATGTAAATATTTCACCTTACGCCACTCTTCCCTCTGGAATCCTGTGACTCTAATGTAAATATACTGCCTAGTTCTGAGGCGCATCGCCTCCCGCGTTTTGGCGGCGTACACCATAGACTCGTTGACGGTTGATGATGACGGCTACAACAACAACAACAACAACAATGATGTAGCGACAGTGTTGTCGTCGTCTCATTAATAATTAATAAACAGCACCTGCTCAGTATGATACTGGCTTCATCAGATGACGCGGATGATTTGAAGAAGATTTGCTTCTGCTTGCGGTCGGCGTGTGCCGATGTTAGTCTAGGCGTACGTATCTCGAATGCGCAATGGGTATACAGATACAACGCCTTTATTATACACCTGTGTCCGTACATAGGTGTATAATAAAGGCGTTGTATCTGTATAGCCATGCGTATATGTCGCAATGCGACGGTTCCGACAAGTGCCTCACTGCTGCTCAGTTTGAAGGGAAAAATGGCCCTAAAGGAAGTCCGAAGTCCAGGCTCGACGACTCAGAGAGCAAGTCACTTTCAAACCGTTGCACATATGCTACGAACATGACACATCTTCGTATGAAACCCGTTTGGCCTGAGGCAGATGAAAAGAGCCAGATGGAAGACCAACATATGTATCTATCAATTTTACATCAGTACGGATACCCGCCCGCAGTCTCGACAAGACGCAGTGGAAAACGCGACACTCCAGCCATATGCCTCGTGGATGTTATGTCCACGATGTCGTCTCGGTGTCACAAAAGCTTGGGCATCAACTCAGGCGCCAAAATCAAGACGGCGTTTGCCCTAGAAGAGATGCCTTTCTCGACTCTGCCTCTTGGTGGCAATGGTGTATATACAGTAGTTATATTACTGCTATACTGGTGCTTTCGAAGCGAAATGCCGCAGCAAGAGACACGCGATGAATTTAGCATTTTGTTTGTTCAAATAATGGTTGTGTCTTGAAACCTAAGTAAATTTGCCGGGCTGGTTCACAGCCGTCATTTAACGTCCACGTGTGTTGACACCTAACCTTCGAGATGGGAAAGTATTATTCGCAGAGCATACGGCGTTCGCACCATCATCACGACCTGAATTTGATGGCGGATAGATACTTGGGTTTAATTTCTAACTCCAGTCAACAGACCAGACCAACAATGATGGAGGAAGGTACAGGGTGTTCGAAAAGTGGGAAATTAACCAAATTTCAATGGTTTTGAAAGTAATTCTGTAGACGCATATTAAGATAATAACATGTTTTTAAAATGAATGAAAAAGGACAAACTAAAAATGAAAAATCGTAGAGAGCGACCACTTTGATGTCCTCTGAAATAAGATGTCCTTGTGGATTTCGGCTGTTTTTTTTTACTATAGAATACACTCGGAAGAACCGAATACACCATAATATAGATAATACACCACCAAAGTATGTATTGGCAAAAAAAGATAAAAACAATCCCAGGAAATATTGGATTAGACACTGTCGAACTTTGCTCAGCCCATAGGGTTGTGTAGTCTCGACGAATACTCTGTAACTCATCACTAGCCGACCTGAACCCAATGTTTGACGTAGTAACATTTTCACTTATGGTAAATTTGATTAGACAATGTGCACGGTTTTCCAAGTAAGCGACCTGAGCGTAACTGATTCAGCTTGCTCTAGGCTGCAGCAAATTAAAACTTCATTAGGGTCATTTACTGTCGAATCGCTGTCGCTTACTGACGATTGCTCTAATTGTCCAACAACAACCGAAAACCTAGTCAGGGGCAAGGTCCCTGGCCGATGCTAGAGACCCACGCAGCAAGTTTGGCCAAATGCTTACTCGCATCACCCTAAAGCCTCGTATAAACATATTCACATGCCCTTCATCCAGGTCCGCTGCACTACCATGACTGATTCTTCAAGATATATCTATATATATATATATATCCCTGCGTCACCTTCGACATTGCACATCTACGTATTACCCACACCACTAAATAATGCATAAGGAAGGCAAGGTGGTGGTGGTGGTGTATGATGCAGAAAATGATAGCCACACCGGTAGAAAATAACAGAGGGCATCATAGTAGAGGAACAATTTCATTTACTGTGTTCATCATCTTCCACGCCTACTATCGTATAAAGCATAGGTCTCGTTGTCATCAATCAACCGCGTCACTCTTTCTTCGTTCGATCTCGTATGATCGAGAGGGAGAGTGGCCATCAAGGCTACACCTAGTTCGGACACTACCTACCGGGGTCCCGTTCAGCTGTCCCACGCTGTTGCATCACTTTGTCGTGGCGGTGGTGGTGCTGCTTTTGTTATTGCTGCTGCCGGACAGCGCGGACATAAAAACGAAAATCGTTCGTCCTTGATAGGATAATCCTTCATTGTGGGTGTCTATATCCGCCATATCGTTATCATTGGTGGGCATTTTTCTGGCACAACACCCGCCAGCGATGGATGCGATTATTATTATTATGATGATGAGCAAAACCGCAGTTGACTGGGGCCGCTATGAAACGAGCCGTACCCAAGCCTCGGAAGATACTATAGATTATTGACATAATTTTATTTTCGGTATGTACACATACACACATATATATATATATATGTATGCCGGCCTCAGCCCCGGCTGTTTGGAGCAGGTGTTTGGAGCAGAAACTGTCCTGACTGGGATCATGGAGGACGGGCTCTGGAAACCGATAGGCTTCATATCAGGTGAGAACGTAACGGTTACTTCTTCCGCACTGTTATTTCCAGGCAGCAGGTTCAATCAGCGTCACAAGCATCGTTAAAAAGGAGGTCGAAGCGTCGCCTCAACTCTCCGTCGAAAAGTAGCGTCTCGCGGTGCAAATAGACCAGCCTGTTTCTCGTTGAGATACGACGTTCGAGAACGCGCTTGGAAGGCCGGCGTCACCCGGTCGAGGTCGCGAACCTGTCTTGATGTCAGTATAAGGCCAAACAAGCGGTACTCCACATCATCCACTGGAGGCTAACTCTTTAAGTCGAAGAAGGCAAGCTCTGTCTCTAGCGAATGTTCTGTGGGTCCTTGATCGACGTGGCCACGACCAGAGCCTTTCGGCTTCTTTAACGACCGTTGCTTCAAATGATTGCATTTAATCAGTTCTTCAGAAGAAAGATACTCCGGCAAAATGCATCTCACATATTCATAACATATCCATTCCACGGCTGCGCAGGGGAAGACTTCCCTCGGCATTTACTCTGGTCATTTTGAGACTCATCTGAATTTGAACTCGCGCATGGATCAGAAATAGTTCACCGCTCTCCACCTAATCACGATGCGCCATCTGCGACAGGTCGGAGATCACGCGGTTTACCGAGGTTTACACTTCTCGGACTATGTCTCTTCCCTTTTAAGCCCATAAGTCATATATCGTCCGAGTTTTCGAAACGCAAGCATTTCCTTTTCGATATGTTTTATACATAGAAGAGCTTGCCGACCATTCACTCAACTTCGCCATGACTCAACGTATGCCTGCATCATGCCTGCGAACATGCGTTGTCTCTCAGCCCAAAAAAGAGCCAGCTCTATTATCATGCCAATGAGGTCGACACGCTGCAGTGGATGAGCTATAAGCCGCAGCTCTCTTCTGCCAGTTGTCAACTCGAGTGTATGAGAGGGCGTACTGTGACGGTTAGTGAAACGGGGTGGAGCGAAGTATTATATGAAAGGTGGGGCAGAATAGTAGAGGCGGGGAACTGTCTATGTCTGGTTGCGGGACGGGTCTCTCCCATTCGTTTTTTTGGGTAGGAATCACCCACGAAAAGGAAGGCACGTTGACTGGGCGGGAGAGCCACTGATGGGAAATATTCAATGGAGAAAAGCAGATTTACCCTAGCTCCTTTTCCTTCCGAAGCAGGCCCTCAAACAGCACAACAGCGACACAACAACGGAAGCAGCGGCGGTACCAACAGCAGGCTGTGATTGTGAGTTATGCCAGGGCACGCGTGAAGCCGAGAACGCGACCTTGCAGAGCCGCTTCGGCGATAGCCTATCCCTTTACGGATTGGAGACGGTGCTGGAGGCCGGCCGCGCGGATCTGCAAGAGCCGGGAAGATCGCGGCACTGAACTGCCCAGTCCCGCGACGACGGCGTGTGTGAGCAACGCGGCGGATATGGTATTGAAAGCAGTCAACCAGCTACTCACTAGCGAAGCTTACGTCTGGCCCCGTACTGCCGCTGCAGTTGCCCAAAGATGGCTCGAGGCTTAATGCTGACTTGCTATTTCGCGATGGTGTATACATGCAAGATCAACATGAAAAATATATCGATTTTCGGCAATATATGCGGCTAATCTTACCCTCTCCCCATGCTAGCCTCCCTTTACCCAGATACACAGACAGTGAATGAGAGCCTCCCTGTGAAGGTGACCTTTACACATGGTGTGATCTATTGCGGGACTGTTTTTATGCAGCTTGGATGCTACATATCATCTATGCAGTATAGGAAACCAACGATATACGGTTAGATGGGCTATATGGCTGCATACCCTCGAAATATTTATAATGTATCGAGAGTATATCAATTTATTGGAATGGATGATGCGGCCAACGGCCCAACTTGGCTTTGCCTCTAACGAGCGCATTCTGCACACCTTTGTGACAACATTATCATGGCATGCCCTTGGCAGAATCGCTTCAAATGTTGTTACATAATGGAAATTCGATTCTAAATGATAATAAATTTGGGTGCATATGGACACGAGTGCAGAACAACGTTCACTATACCTGGTGCAATGCAACATCGGTGACCCAGATGTTGTCCTCAAAGTCGATGTAGAGTCCATGAGGTAGAACAAAACGTCTTCGTCCGAAGGCCTCCAGTAGGGAGCCGTTCCGTGGGTCCAGGACCAGAATAGCCGGTTCATCTACGATCTGTAATGAGAGCAATAAGTGTGACAATGAGTTAGGATCTGATCCAGCCGTCTGCACAATGTCGGTGAAGAATTTGTATCTTATCTAATGTAAACTGAGCTAAACAATGCCGTAACAACTATTACTTTTATTATTATTAATTATCCTAACGCGATGATGGTTTAAGCCAGTAGCTAGGTAGCTCAAAGTTAGTTCGATAAATTTAGACATCTTCAAAGCTTACTATTACTCTCAATTAAATGCTAAATGAGTATGTATTGTGAAGTCCTATACTGAAAGCCAATACCTGGATTCAACGAAAAACGATCGTATGCAAAGCACCCCAAGTTGTATATATTTCAAATATCTCAACAATATCCAATATCATTCATATCTAATAGGTACTCCATAGGTCTGTGCATAGCCGTTGGAGTCCCCAAGCATCCATAGGAGTCCTGGGTCATTGCTGGGTAGCACTGTACCCTTGAAGAGTGAGCCCCTTGTATCTTACTCGTTGAAACGTATAAAGGCATGTTAAATTTCAATACAAGAACTCCCCTATCCAGGAGATAGAGACAACGACTTCACATGTAACGCACAGGTGCTGCCACCCTCCATACAGTAATTCACACGCTGGACATTTGACTATAAAAATCATCAAAAATTAATTGACATGATGATTATTACCTGTGTGTTCGTTTGCGGTTGCCAGCTGATTCGACAACCCAGCTCGCCGTTCGACCGTGAGTTTTAACAGCAATATCAGTATTTGCAACACAACTGAATGCCATGCTATTATTTAACATGCTATAATACTATAATGCCAATAGTGATATAAGGTGTATACGAATTTTATATTGTCTGGATGTATAATGTCTGGAACGCATCAGTCGCCCGGTCTATTTGATTGAATAAGGGTATTATTGTGTTTCTGTCACTCAAGCGGAGTAGTGATGCTCATATTCGACATAATGCCCAACGACTTCATAGAAACGCTTTATTATAAGGAGCCCACTTATTGAATAGGCAGCAATGAGAGGCGGCAGTACTGTACGCGAGAGGTGTCTCGATGCGCGACGTGGGGCTCTTCTGGACGGTGCACGAAACATGACGAAACCATTTTCTCTTATATTGTCATGATACACAACTCGTGACGATGATTTATTCTGGGGGCGGACACCCTGTAATCACGGGACACTTTCGCGGCTGATGGAGCCAGCTACCTTGGATGAGCGGGCGACAAATTTCAGATATTTTGACCACATCATCCTTCAACCAAAGAAGCAGAATCTCGAAAGGATGGGGTCCCGAGACGATGAAAATAACAAAAGCAGCGTTCCTAATATATCGATGGATACGAGCACTGGATCCACGAGCCTGAAGTTCGCGAAGTTATCTTTTTGGTAACTCAAGTTAAAAGGCACAAGCAGTTCATATACAATAGGTATACAAAACCGGTTGTGATAACTGGTTGTGCTGACGATGTCATCGTTTATAGCCACAGAGGCGCAATATAGATGGCGCTGTATCAGAACTTGATAAACACGCACACAGCTAAGATATCCAAAACCTATGTATAACAAATGCATGACGATCAGAAGCACTGCGGAGGTGCAACTCGAAAGCTCACGTAAAATAGTCACGTCAATTGCTCTCTCCGCGAATCCGCCACGTTTCCACGAGTCAAATTAGGTAATAGCGTGTAAACGGCCAAACACGAGAGATACAAGTAAAAAAAGTCGGCCTCAACCTCAAAGGGCCCACAATTACTGATGGATACTGCAGAGCGAGTAAATGCATTTTAATCATTCCACCACAACCAAAGTTGAGTTCTTCGCAGATAAGGATAGAGCTTAAATGCGCTACGATGCTTCCCTTCGGAATACAGCGGAGTTGCCTGCAACGTTGGCGAACCGATTAACTGATAATGAATAGACATAAACGCTATCCCGTGTCTGTACACAGAGACATGGCTACTTGTCTTGGCATCATGTCCGGCCTAATTCGACAGTCCCCGGTAAACATAGCCGGCTCAAGCTGGCTCACCCACACACACACACACATGCACGCGTGTATTATACGCTAAGTTAATTAGCGACAGTAGACGGCAGCAAATGACGAGCTGATTAGAGGTGCTTAAAAGGGGTAGTTTCATTCTCTCGATGGACGTCGAGGAAACTGCGTCTTCAGCACCGAGTCGAATTGTGTACAAACGCATTTGAATCTAAATCCCCGTGAAGTGAGGATAACAGCAGCTTAGGGTACTCAATTGATCCAATTAATGACTATCGATATACACGTACTTAGCATACTATTGAATTGATTGATAGAAATGTTCGGGTCCCTCGTCTCTATTTGACACGCGTGGCCGATTCAGGAGGACGCAGTTTCGAGACCCGCAACGCGTCGACATATCAAGAACGTAAGCATTGTATAATACTGCAATTCCGCTGATAAACCAAACCTTTGCATCGTATGGAATTGTATCCATGATGTGATAGATACTTCATTTATACGTCTTATCTGTATCCAATATCTGAACCAATTGGAACACGGGCATGGGGCCTTTATCATCAGCATGTTTTGCGATCGCAGACCGAGTGCTTCGGTCTATTCATTTATCCCCTGGCTAGGCCTTTACTTTATTTCGCCTTTGTGTGTTTGTATAATGCGGAATAGTCGGTGTGCGTCACCGTGATGGTCCGGGCGATATCGTCGGTGGTGTCTAGGGACAGAGCTTGGATAAATAGAGCGGATTAATTTAAAAGGCTAATTTATTTGCCTTACTGTCCGCTAATTCTCTGCCCTTCAGCTCACACACAACTGTTGTCTCAACGGCATGAGAGGCCTTTCAGATTTAGTTGGTAGAAAGATGTCTGTTGGTGCTAATATGATAATCGCGAGTCTTCTTTGAACAGTTATTCAAAGGGAAACCATTGGGAAATATAATACAATCGGCTTCTAAGATCAAAACCTCTGAATAAATAGTGAATGAAATAGACAAACACTCGTATTGTCTAACAGCATGCACGTGTTATTGATACAGAGCATCTATGCGAGTATCCACAATTTACTCTGGGGTCGTCCAACTGGTGAAGAAGTGAATCGCAGATTTGAATTTATGCGTCATAGTTAGGTCTTTTTGTGTGTACAAAAAATACTCAGCCCGTTTCCACTCATCAAATAGCGATATCTGTGGCATTTCGCGAACGTTGATATAAAGGAGAACCCTGTTTCATCACAACGTGATTCCAGATACGAATTGCAAGTGGTTCGAGGCTTGGGAGTGAAATTGCACAATGGCTAGACTTTTTAGGTATATAATGAAAGCATTTCGCCAATTATATGGAGGAATGCCACCAGTGAGCGCATGCCTGTGTTATGTAGCTGTTTCTATGGTCGATGTTATCCAAAACTCTCAAGGGTCTCAATATTTCACAATATCATGTCATCCTATATTCGCAGGAGGAACCTCGCTTCGTTTAAACACTGGACCCACATCCACTTCACCTCCTCCATAAATATGGGCGTTATCCACTCGGACAGGATGGCCCACTTGCTGATAGGAATATAACGCGAGCGTTCAGCAGCTTGCAACACCCAGCATCATCGTATCTCGCGATGCATCGAACTTAGGTGTTTATAATCCCTGGTGATGATTCAGCTTCCACAAGCCTCGAGTAGATCTTATTCAGGGACAGCTCGATGAAACTAGCAAAGATAAGGGATAGCATGTCATCCATTTTCCATCTGCTCATCTCGTATGGGTGCGGTACTGGGAGGCAGTGATATGGTTTAAATGAGCGTAATTTCCCTATTCGCGGCATTCCGGCTGCTGTTCGGCTTTCTCGGCAACTTTTCGGCCTGGTGTCCCAGTATCGACAGCGCTGTCCCGTCACCAGCACTGTGCGTTTGCCGCTGTCGATGACGGCAGAGCAGATGAGGTGAAAGTACAACACCTTGCTTCGATGCTGCTGTGTATGTCCGAGGGCAACGTCAACGTGCCTACCGCCGAGTGTAGTCAACGTGTTGTAGATGCCTCCGAGCCGACCGGGCTAGCTGAGTCTACCAATTGCCGTGCAATACTCTACGCCGCTCCAGAGAGGCGACAGGAGACACACGACGCAGCTACGCCCTGGAATTTCCACCTAAACCAGCAAGCCTGAAGTACAGCCGTGAGCAATGGCTAGCAGCAGGGAGGTGGAGTGCTGAAGCTGCTGCGGATGCAGATGCGACTTTCTGCAGCGAGTGCTGCCGCAGGAATTGGTGTTCTCGTCCTCCCTTGGCCATCTCCATACACAACTTATGTCACCCGCTTCCCCGGACGAGGTTGAAAGGGCCGACAGTTCATAGGGATTGTGGTGAAACAGAGGGGGGGCTGACAACCGTCTGGCTTCGCAGTATTCAACTTTGACCGGTCAGAACACCAACACTGCTGCTATTACTACTGGCGGTCGCTCTGCCGCGACGAATGAAGGCATTCGTGTCAGGGACTTCGGGTAATAGCGGCTGCTGCTGCAGCAGTAGCAGCTAGAGAGGAAGAATAGAAACGAAATGGGAGCAGTTGGGGTCGTACATGGACGCCAAGCCCCTTCCGGACGGCTGGTCGTTGGAACTCTCTCGTTCTTTTTCGATTCGTTTGCCCACTGGAAGTTCACCATGTGTATCCGTGCTCATGAGGAGCTACCCATCCTAAGGCATACCTGCTAGCGTTGTGCGATGATATCCTAAAGGGCATACGGGAGGCATAGCGTAGTGCTTGCTTCCTCATCCTCATACCTTTTAACCCTACAGGGATGTTGAGAATAGCCAGGAGTTCAACCACTTTGTCAGGCTGTATCGACACTGTACCGACAGAGGCACATGCCAGTGTCACTTTGCCGATTCTTGGAGCTGTTGTGGCCACACAGTCCCCCACCTGCCATCGCTGGAACAGGGCCGCCATGTTAGTAAGTCCGGTGGCGTTGTGCATACTATAGCGCCTATTTAGTTTCTTCCTATTTGTATGCGTGCGTCGAGACACACTCGCCGGGCGTACCGTAACAGCGTATGGGGGACAAGTCAAGCCCAGGCGTTCGTATGCTCGTCTGGACAGGGCAAACTGTCTGAGCAGGAAAGGACACCAAAACAGGAGTGGACCCCACTGACGACTATCGGCCGCATTCCAACACAGCAGAGAACCACTAGCTCCTCCACTTTTCATCTCCCTTGGCTGGTTGGCTTGCGGGACCACCGCAGTATCCCGGCGGCGAGTGGCAGCGATCGCAACGCCCGGCCCGGCGACTATCCCCAGAGGAGTACTGTCAGAAGTGCGTAAACTGGAGTTTCATACACCACCACTTGCGTGGTAGTGCTGGTGGTGATGGTGAACGAAAGAAGTCGACACCGACGACATCCTCTATGTACGAGTGTGCTACCCCGCCTTTACCCTCTCTTCTGTCGCGGCACGCATTTCCGTTCCCTTCTGGGCCGCTGCTGAACGAAAACAGGCCCGACTTTGAGCAATCTGAGAGTACAAAGGGAGTGCAGTCACCCTTGAAAGTTGCTAGCTGCACCGGGTAAAAATGAAATCCGCCGTCGAATCCAGCCGTTACTGATGAACCAAGCATCGAACTCATCACGTGTGTGCGACATGAGCTTGCATGGCTCGGCAGGTTCCACTGCCGCGAGCTCTTTCCACGCCGAGACGCACACACACACACACAGAGACAGTCGGGCGCAATTTAAAATCGGTTCAGCAGGAGGTAGCGGCATTTCAACGGTGGGGTGATGCGCCCCGCATCGACTTGCCTTGACCGTATCCGTTGCCGTTTTGCGCACGCCATCTCGTCGGGACGGGTGGTATCTGGCAGCAACACCCAGCACTTGGTATTCGTGGAAATCTGCGCCGGAGTTGCTGGTCCCCGCGGCATGGCCTGTCCCTAAGCTATTATTCCTTGTAATTCTCCACCTCAGCGAGTCGTGCAGCTAGTGTACGCGAAGTATCCCCCACAACGATTGAGTCGCCTGACGATAGTGAGGGTGAAGGTAGTCAGGATGCCGTCAGGAAGAATGGCGTTAGGAGCGTGCTCCACCCAGCCACCCCCCACACGCATGCTTCTTTCCGCCAACACGAACTCTGGCATACGTTGCTTGAGTGCTTGAGAGCATAGGTGAACGGGGATCAAGTAACTCCAAATTGTGCAGTACCTCCGGCCAAGTCCCAAGCTCCAGAGTATCGATTACCGATGCCTGATGCCTCAGTGGCCACTTACGACGGTTGGGGACGGGCCACGCTGCTTAGATAGCCACATGAATGCGCTGCATGACTTTGTTTCGTATTTCAGAATGCGACGTCTTCCACTATAGTAGTAGTATAAGATAACGTAACGAACCTTAAACCGCTGCATCCCTTCGCAGAATACGATTCGTAGGGGGAGACGGGCCAGGACAATTTTTAAATCGCAGACCAATAGTTAGACTGTTGACAAGGCTTACTCCCAGTTTCAAATACGAACCTGCCCAGCAGAAGGATCATCGAACAGTTCGATAACAAAATGATCAGGCTGCAATCGCATAGCGTGAAGTGATCAGCTCGAATGTTTTTTTATTTTTATTTTGGCGCCATCTTAAGTAAACGTTGTCCCCCGTGTCTCTTGGCATCAAACGCCAGGAAATGTGTACGGGATTTTGTTTGCATTTCCATATCCTCTGCCACCTGTAAAAAACCGTACGGCGAAACCGTACTTCACTGCTACACCTTTCCATGCTACTGAGGCGATTCAACGTACATCTTAATAATCTCATTTCCGATTTGCAGCTAAGGAGCCGCCAGTCTTCATGGATTAATATAGCTTACCGTTAATTATAGTTATGGAAATTTTAAGTGGTTTCTCCGGAGTGTTCTAAATCCATTTGGAAACATGTGACCCCTTACGTGACGCGCAGGTGGAAACACAACTCAGGCCGCGTCTTTTTTAATAGCATGATATTTTCCTTGCAACCTTTGAAACTTCCCAGCACCGTTGCTGAACACGCATTGCCCTCGGAGCAATGGGTACCAATGAAAAAAATCTGCCTGCCATAGAAACACCATACAACATTTGTAGAAATCAATATTAATAATAATAATGATAGTAGTAATAATATAAGCGGTATAAAACAGGCGCAACACCTTGTATGTATCTTTGGCGGTCCATTGGAAAGCTACTGAGCTTTCTGTGTAGCAAATATTTCGAGTAGGGAGTTCTGTAGACGTATCGCTATAAAACACGGGCCATATATATATATATATATATATATATACAAGGGGTGAGAGAAGAGACCCGGATGCAAGGGTCGACTCTGACGGCGGTAGCAGAACCAACCAGTGCGCGGCCCAGCCACCAGGCCAACCCTCCTCCGAAGTCTCATCGTCCTAGTTAGTCTCGCATATGAAAGAGATAAGGTACGTTGGCAAACGTTAGCGCCCTGATAACACCGAACTGCCGTAGGCTCATACGGGAAAAGTGAAAGCACCCGGAGCTGCGACGGCAACCGCGTACCACAGCCGCGTTGCGAAGCACAATTGTGTAGACTTGCCACACGCCGTGCACACCCCACACTGATGTATACTCACATTGAAAACAAAGGTTATGCTCCTGGTTAACGATGGCGGCACAGACAAAATGTCAAAGTTCGTGATGACCTTTCAAAACCATCAGCACGGTACATATCATGCGTGCACCCACGAACACTCAGCAAAGTTCGTCATCTTCATCCTCTTCTCGTTGATAACAACAGCGTCGCGGAAATCCGCGAAACTCAAATTCAGATGATTGGTAAAGATAGGGTATAAAACATGACTATGACGACGATATCGAGTTTGATGTTAGCTTATGGCCAGCAGGAGCCGTACAATTTGATATATCCGCTCATTTCTAGACCCTGCTTTCGTTGAATACGAGTCATCACTCACTTAAGTATTTCGTTCAGAGCAAACCCAATGCTTCTTGCACTTGGACGTATCCGTTTTGGGCCTCGTCGACCCAACAGCAGGTCCGACCGGCTTAAGGACGCGATAGTACGCAAGCATGAGGCAGACGACAAGGAGGTGATCCGCCGGTGGATGACGACGGGTGCGCAAAACAACGAAACTAACGAATAGCCCCCGATGCCATCCGCTGCGGTGTTCCTTCGACGTCGACATCCGCTGCTGCTGCTGCTGTGGTTGACTGAATGGACGAGCGCGGGACCGAGAGGGAGGTTGCTGCTGGTTCTCTGTCCTGCTGCCGTATCTACCACAGTGTGTCGTCAAGCAATGCCGGCAGGCCGAATGGGGCCGGCTGACCCAGACTGAAGAGGTCGGGGAAGGTCTGCAGCTGAGTGACATCACAGCAGCAGAGGCAGGGGCACGACGACACCAGAAGGACGACAACGTTGGAGACAGTGATACGCAGGCGACGACGACGACGACAACAAGAATAACAACAAACCACAACCACGTCCAAAACCACCAGCAGCACTACCAGCAGCGACACTGCCCCACCGGCACAACTGAGCGGTACACGTCGTCCGTTCTCTTCGCCGTGCGCTATGCAAAGAGAGATAGCCTTTTCATCGCGACCCGGCGCCCATCCACCCATCTCCCACCGGCAGTTCGCCATCGCAGCAGCCTTCACTGTTTCGCAGCTAGCCGACCCGCGGCCAACACATGTACAGTGCAAGCTATTGGACCCGACAACTATGCGACCAGCGAACAGGCAAGTGTAGCTAGCATAGAAGAGAAAGCGAGGCGGGCTTTTTTTCCTCACAAGTCTCATATACGTATGTATGTATGGGTTGGTGGGTGATTGGCGTTGGTCCACTGACGAAACGAACGGGAGAACGAAGAATGGTTCCTTCATTGAGCTCCACGACAGGATCGCGCAAAGGATCGTGAACACTCCTGCAGAATGAAGAATGAGAAGCAATAAAGCGTGGGGCGACACAGTGGAACGCGCGCAAAGTTCGACGACTTGAGGGGACTTTTTTGCACAGTTGTTGTTTTTGCGTTGCGCGCCTTGTCTAGCGTTCAATGAGGGCTTGGCTCGCTTCATTCGCATTTTCCGGTTCGCATGGCGTATATATGTATATATATATATATATATATATAATACGTCGCAGTCGTATAAGCAGCGATCGTATCGTGGCTCACTAATGTACTTATGGATGGTATATGAGCCAATTCGCCTCAGACAGGAAGGAAGCGCTTCTGCTCAAGCCACCTTCTTACGATACTTGACTCGCTAGATACTGGAGTAGACATCGTCTATTGCTCACGGTTCGTTGATCAGTTCGCTTGGTGTCTCCTAAATGAATGGGCAATTTTCTCTTTTCAATGAGAGGGAGGGGGACGTTCTCCTTTAGCTTCATCCCGATAAAAATAGATAGATCCGAACACGATAGACTGCTCACAGATCTCCTTGGCTAGACGTAACGAACTCCCGAAATGAACCTCTTGCTCCCTTGCCTCGCAAGGCGACTCCGACTGCATTCATAGTGACAGATATTACAAAGGGCGGCGATAATATATTATGAGATTATTATGAAATTTGTTTCCGTGTTGTAAAGCGTCACAATTGTGTTCTCTAAACGGATTGAAAAACAAAGGCATTCGGCCAAATTGTATACATATAGAAAAAAAGCCCTCGATATGTATTATGTTTCGCCATATTGCCATAAGCAATATATATATATATATATTATATTATTTACAACGACGATCACGAGTAGATATTTACGATAGAACGACGTGGACAAGCCGCCAATTTGCTTAGGATACGAAATTCTCTAGCTTCGTTCATTTGTGTGGCACTCCACGCAGAAGAAAAGAAAATCGTCCAAATCCCTCAATGATTACTCCCCTTAACCACATCATATAATGACTAGTAAATTTATTATGAAACATGAGTGGACCCGGCTACGTTCAGCGTCACACGATAAAAATCCATAAAAGTACAAGTATATCTTCACCTTGGGAAAGTCCTCTCTCCAGAAGTTTCGCCACGTATCACACAAAGCATATGAATTGTCTCCAATCATTTGAGGGCAAGGGTAAGCCGCAGTGCGATCTATAATACTATAGTACGGTTGGCGTACAAACTGGCGCAGCACCTCTAAGCGGTATCGGATGTGGTGGCCGAAAGTTCCTTTCGTGAAAGGTGGCGGTAAAAAATAAGCGACACACCTCGTTCGTCGTCCGTCGCATTGGGGCGGCAGGTGACACTTCGGACCGCTCAGATGGAGACTACGAGCTTCTGCGGGCCGAGGCCGTCCGCTTGACACCGAGTGGAGGTATCACCGGACTAGACGACTGGTGGTGGCAGCGACGGACGACGACGCACGGGGGCGTATCCAGTGTCGCTCAACTGTCAAATAGGCGTAGCAGCAATAAGGTGGACGCAACCGGAGCGACGAATATCGAGAGCCTATCGAGAAGATCCTCAAGTATCCTCATACGCCCGTTCAGCTGTTCTAACGGAACGACGAATGCGATGGATAGAGGGCGCCCCGGAGAGCGTAGACGGCATAAGCGGCACAACAAAATGTGTATAAGGCAGATGTGCGCGACAACTGCAGAACATGTCAGCAAGAACGTAAGCAGACAAACAAATAGATAGAAAGATACCCTGATAGTCCCTACGGCGCAGTCGGCATCTTGACTGTGGCTGAAGAAAGCTATGATGATCATGACGACATTGGGGCATTACATTAATGAGGATAGGCAACGATATATCGATGGTGCCCATTTCCGGTCCAATGTCACCGCCGCTCCTGAACCGTTTAGTGTTGCACGATATCTCCAAGACGTGTTGTAGAGTTGACTCCTTGCAAATAGTCTCCTAAGTAGCCTTGTTATTAATTTCTGAGGCAATTTCACCTTTTATCGAGTGTTCATATTCATATGCTCCCTCTAACCTAGCTCTACATATCATGTACATGTCTGCTTACAGGCCTTCTGGCAAAAGATCGTCTAGACGATCATTATTCAATAGTGGACAATTGTATCATGCAAAGGCTAGTGGGCGTGGAAGAGGGTCACATTAGGATTTAGTTAACCAAACAGGTAGGACCAATAGGTGAGTTTATAGTTGGAGCAGTGTGTGTCCTTAACCCCAGAGCCCGACAGGTTTACTAATATGTTCTCCTAGCTCTCCAAACTTACGCCCTACCTAATTTTCAGGCTATCTTTAGACAGAGCAGCGAATTAGTAACTAGGTTTGTCCTGGTTGATGTATGAGATTGTTAAAACACACACTAGACATACAAACACGACGGACATTTGATGGACGTCATATTGATGCCAAAGGTCAAACCCTCTGGTTGTAATCAGAGACGACCACACTGGGCCACCATTGAGCGATCGGAAATGGAGTATTCTCCTACACCAAATTAGAAATTAACGTCTCTCGAGCTGATCTGCATCTGCTAACGAACTGCGCTCGGGGATCTCAAATAACTCAAGCAGTCAGTGTCTCCGTAGGCGCTGGGACAGTCTCGTGTCTTCAACTTTGACAGATTACGACCGTACGAGGAATTCGTACATGCTACAATCTGAGCACATGTCGTAGCCAGTGATATAGTTAAACATATGATTGTGTATCTCAGCACATTGGTCACCAAATACGGATGAGGGGGCGAGGGATCATGTTTAACGCTGTACCTCTAGAAGCCATCATCATATGGTATTAATCATTTGGAAGCGTTAAAGCTCCCGTATGTTTGACGGTCATCAGCGAGACGAGGTCAGACGAATCGGTGGGGCCATTGCTTAGCGGATGTATCGGTTATCTGAGTCCAGCTCCTTGGCTTCCTGTGTCCTTCGAATGAAGGCCTAGCTTGCCATGTTCTATAGCTCTAGCCGTTGCACCAGGCCCCCTCACCTTTCTGCCTTCTGTTCGATTCTACGGCACTGGTCTCGCATAGATGTTGTGCAAAAATACTGCAAATACCGGCTTTAAAGTAAAGATGCGGGCTAAAGTGAAGTGTCTAGCAGGCGCCACTTCAATGTATAGTTGTACTATTACCAATCCCGTTGTAGCAATCCGAATGTCTTATATTAAGCAAAGATACCTCTCAATCTCTCGAACTATTATACTGCTGTTCCTGCTGTATATTATAGCAAACTTGAAGCAGGGCAGAGAACACTGATTGGAATCATTGTAACAACTGCTTTCGATACGTCACGATATATTTTCATTTCAAATATCATTGCAAGCATGTGTAAAAACGTTTGCTCTTGAATTTTGATATCAAATTGAAGATGATTGCTTGCTGACTTTATTAAGTAAATCTTGGCCTCATCGGTTTCTCCCTCCTTCTCTCACCCTGTCTACTTCAGCTATTCATCGTACCCAGTTATTGAAATACCCTATGACCTTGCGATACATTTTGTATGAGGCATACAATTTTGCGAGCTCGAACATATTCTCATTCCCAGATAGACTCATTACCATTAATTTAGCCGGCTACATGCATTAGAGTCAATTACGGCCTCACACGAGATATTCCATGATGAGGCCTGTTTCTCTAGATATCGCAAATGAATATTATTAGCGACGGCGGAGGGAAATTACCGGAAGTGCTAAATCCACGAGACGCCCCACATCGTTCATAAAGTGTTAGCAGCAACGTTTCCACTGATAAGAAAATCGTTAGCCTACGTGTTATTCATCTTGCGATACAGCCCGTCGTCAAGCAGACCGTCCACGCTCATCCATTCCCTAATTATTTGCCCCATCTGGCCGCTTTAATGTGAAACGATTGCATAATAATGCATCAACGTGTCGTAACCTGCGTGCGAGGCTGTTCAAACCCAGAATCAAAAGCGTGTCCCCGGCGAAGGCAAATAGCACACATTCACGTATCGAAGATCAAGGGCGCATACAGCTTATGGGTAAGCAAATGAATAGAGTGGAACTGGTTGACCCACGGTAACGTCCTCCAAAAGTTGTCTCTCCTATTTCTTCAAAACGATCCCCCTCTTTCGTCATATCCCTATTAGGCTTACTCCGGAGTTGGACAGCTACGCAAATAGACCTGTGTACCTGAACGCCCATCAATCTATCATTCATCAATTCGTCATCGAACTTTGACGGGAGCTGTGAACGAGGTTCGCGTGTTGGCACGTCCTCGCTCTCTGCTGATCAGGCGAGCACAGTTTGCGCTTCGAGCCTCTGAACAATGACCGAAGAACAGGAGGGTGGGACTGCTACGGAGGGGGTCTTGATTCTGCCGTTGTTACTCGAATCGAAGCTGGTTTTCGACATCGTCTTGTTACGTGATTGTCGATTCCGAGTAGAATGTAGGATCGTTGCCTGAGTTCGAACGTTTGACACGTGCGTACGAGCGGAAAGTGTAGAAATATCAAGTGACGTACGGAACGAGTGAGTGGGACCTGCGAAAAAGCTGACTCATGATCTGGCTGCTTCGGTACTGGCAATTCAACCTTCCTGGTTCTTTATTTTGTTTTTAATGGAACACTTTTAGGTAACTACTACTACTACTATATTAAGTAAATTTCCACGTTCCTTGTTGTGAGCAGAACTCTCGCTATTTTTGTAAGATCGAAGCGACCCTGAAACGAACTCTTACGACCGATCAGGCATTTCATTAACATATTTTTATTAAAAAAATTTAAACTTTTGCGACTTGCTTGAACCGACTGATTACTTAACCGAACTTCTCCGCCAGAGTACACATCGGCCTGCTGGTTAGCTCATTAATACAGTGAAGTCATATTTACAGTGTGAGGGGCCACATGATCGGTTACCTCTCATAAACATGATTCCTCGCACATCGCTGGCGGATTTTCGCTCGCGGGCTAAATGTTCATCTAGGAGCCCGCTACATGTAGCATTCAGCACAAAGGCGACACTTTGCTATCGACTACTAACTTACAACAACGACGCGCCCTAATGCCTCTATGCATATTCTAGCATCTGGCAACAGCCAGGACATGATAGGGCCTGTGCGTGTCCATTTAATCAAAACGCTCACGGAGACAGGACAGCGAACTCGACATCCAGCGAGCTTAAATGACAACCATCTCTGCAAAACCTCGTGTTCAGACGCCTGCACCACGGCCCGACAGAGCCGCATGGCTGGTGAGGTCTGCAACATCTCAGCTGTTCGCTTTGCCAAGCCCGCCTTTACATTTCTACAATACGAGTTGGAAAATAATGTCGCTGTACCACCAAAACCCAACTGTGCAAGGGGACGTACAGCCATCGGGCTAAAACACTCGCTCTGCATGGACACAAGCGCGCGGACACACACACACACACGCTTCATTGCTTGTCCACTATCCTTGCGACCATTAAGTACTAAGTCGTTTTAATATCATACGAAACGGTGCGGAACGCGCTACGAGAAACAGCGCATGGGAGCATTTCGTTTGTTATAGAATAAAAATACACGGTACTCTACAAAGACAGAGCTAGTGGCTAATAAAAGAACATAGCGTGAGCATTTCGATATCGAGACGATGGAGATAAATAATTTTTGGAGTGGAAAATCGTAAAGAATCTACCTTGTATGGGTCGTTATAGGGGGTTGTATATGCGTGCTTGTCACAGGATCCGACGCCGCAAACTATCGGAGCGGTCCGATATATTATTTCCTTTCACGGCACGTTTTCCCACTAAAAGCCCACTTTGTGTTGTTCTCAATGCGCTCGTTAATCACCGTTATCTGGACCTCTCGCTCTTTATTGACACAGTGGCATGGCCCTCCTCTGGGTTTGGGGCGATCTTCGATTGCTTGTGAACCTACCGCCGCAGACGCACGCACCGCTCCCCATGCGCCAGCCAATGACGGCCATCGAACCTATTGTCCAGGACACAATTAGGTTTTGTTTGAGTGATGCCACGCGCAAAACTAATGATCAGCACTTTGTTACAGCATTGCGAGCGATTATATACCACGTTTTCACGAATGAGACCTCTAAATATTACAAATAAATTATGTAACAATTTATTTTTGGTGCTGGTTCAGTTGCTAAACGGCGGCTGAGTGCGCAATGCATGTTACTAAAGGTAGAATAATATTACCGAAGGTTCTACCGTTCGATCTGTGTGAGTCGCAACTTATCGCTAAAGGGACAGATGTCCTTGAGGTTATTTTTGTTCTGTATAATTTTGTACTATATCCGGACGATTTTCATGCTGGTAGGAGCTCAATAGCATGGGTTCGTCGCAAACGCTCATCTCAAAAACAGTATATTACTGTATATGGCGAACCCAGCTATTGATGATTTTGGGTATTGTACCGCAAAATGCTGCCAAATTTAATCTTAGAAGCAATGCATTATTCCTATCGATGACGTTAGACAGCGATTCAGGCAATGTGATTCGTAAAGTGTTTGCTTTACATCGAACTTAATACATTTGTTCCCTTCATATTCAGAAATGGCGAGCTGCTCTTTATCGCTAATGTATTTAGATAGGGGGCTCATTCAGTAGAAGGCTCAAGGTCAAATTCAAGATCAGACAGATATAACTTCGTCATTATCAGCTTTGCCGCCGTTGCCTATGCACCACCCATTAAAAATCACGGCTCGAGTGAAACAGGAAATGAAGCAATTGCCGTGTGACGGGGGTATTGTTTTCGTTACAAGAAAAGGGCGCAACTGGCTCGACAGCGGTTTCGCAGACTTTTTTCAACGCAAAGTTTGCATCGGGGATTGCACACACGTAGCAGCTTTTGAGGCAAACATGCTCAGTTTGCGAAATGTTCGACCTTGAGTGCACTATCTCCTTTCGTTTTTTTTTTTCTCGAATGTGCTATTATCTGGGAAAACCGGAAAATGTCTTAGGAAGAGTGTTCAATCGAAATGCGTTTATTTCGAACAGTAGAGGGTAATCGACTATACGTAGAACCATTAAATAGTTGTTCGAGGAAAATGGTAATTTCTATATTTAGTATTTCCTATTTAACCAGTATTATCCGTCTTCAAAACAATTGCATAAAAGGATACAATATATTATATTCGAAAGCTTTATAAACAGTGTATATATATATATATATATATATATATATTAGGCTGACACAAAAATACCGCACAAATATAAATTTCTATATCGGCTAAACTAAGTAAGTTAAAACAAAGATTTTTTAGTATGAGCTAGAGGTATGCACCTCTTTTATTTATACACTGGTCCCAAGGTTCTGGCAGCCTTCTGACTGCGAGGTATACACTATTTCTCTTCCCATTTATAACTTCGTTATTTGAGGCCGGTCGGAGCAATCGATGTTTGCAATGAATCCAAAGTGAATACAATGAATCCTTTGGTGAGAGAATTTTCTCCAAACCTTGTCTTATTAGCCTAATGTAATCATGGGGACAATACCGCAACGCGGATCTGTACTCGGACACTATACTTCGTTAAATGATGTTCTTGTTTCAGCGAAGTCTAACAGCTCCGATTCGCTGCGGTAAACAAAAGCCAAAAACGCGATGATTTTGAATATTCGAGCAAAAAATATCGGGCTCGACCCGTAATCCACAGAGGGCTCAGTCCTCATGCGATGCATTAGCTAATGAAATGCGTTATATATGCTAACAATTAGAGCGACCCCTTTTTAAGTCTAACCCCTTCAAGACAATATGTTAGCAGAGAATGTTTCTCTAGTCGACAAGCATCAACCGAACCAGAACAAGAAAGGATGTCTTCCGCTTTGAGTTTTTGCAGGGCACCCCGGGAGGGATCGCCTCGCTCAGGAGGAGGAGGAGGTCGTCGGTGGCAGCTCCGTTCCACATTCAATTTTTGTAGATATGCTATCCTAGCAAATTTGCAACTGTTCTGTTTTAGAATCATTAATTGCTACACGTGTCGATAGATACACAGGTCAAAGACGAAGGCAGAATGCAAAACGATGTTTATTCGTGTCGAATAACAAAGCGTTTAGAGTGGATCGTTCGTTTCAGTTAGGACAATACGCGCTCCTCAAACAACGTTACGAGATAGCGTAACTGTACATATTACAAAGTTACACGAACAAATGATGGCGGGCAAATTTAAATAGGAATAAATTACTTGGCTGTGAGTCGCCCAGCTTTGCCTGTAAAGATGGATGAAGCTTTACGAGCAGTTTAGTTAGTTGCGAGCAGCAACAGCGGACTTCGCTGGGAAGAATCGCTACCAAGTCGAGGATCTCGGCCGTGGTAACAGATTGCATAACAGCTGTTAAACAGACCAAGTTAGATTGAGCTATAAATTAAAATAATATTAAAAGCATTTAATTAAACCTGCCTCAACTGGATTTGGCAACAATTGTTAAGCGGGTTAAGTTATATTGAATTTCTCGGTAAAGTGCGCAATGCACTTCGAATAAACGCGCAGACCAAGAATCATGTTGACATATAACGACGTCATTGATATACCTGAGCTTGGATTATAGTTAATCAACTTGCTTGGCGTTGCCCAATCCTCTAAGGAAATCACCGCAAATGGGCCACTTCGATAAGAGCGGCTATACCCATAATACATACGTGCTCCGCTAGGGCATCCCGCCCAGTGCGAAACCGATAGGAGCGGAGGCGGATAAAGGTTGTCGCGTCTGGCAATTCGTATGTGGCATGCTGAGCTCAGGGCGCTCGTAGCAAATACCAGTAACATGGCGAACAGATTCATCCGTAGCCCGGTTGAGCATATGCACGTTCTTTCGATACGAGAATGCTCATAGCTAGTAGCGTATATATATATATATATATATAATCGCGGTATTTATCACTTAAGATAAAAAGTAGCAAGCCATTTGTACAAGTAAAAAGGTATCGTAGGGTCGTCTTGGGAGACAACGCCATATTGGTCGATGAAGAGACTTAGTCAGCATTGTCGTATCGCCCGGTGGAGTTCCTTCACGGAGGCGCCACATCCCTATAAAACTATATCATAGCTGTCCAACGATAGAGACAGCGTCTGGCTTCAAACGTCACTTACACACCTGACAGCCTGGCCCATACTTCTCGCTCTAAGTGGGCTTCCAATGAAACTTTTCCGCTTAACCCTTAAACGCTGTCGGGTGTCTTGATTTGTCGAAGTCGTTGCGAGATATCTCAAATGTCCCAAATATACACACCAATGGAATTCTCGTTCCAGAAATGGAATGATGAGAGAGTGGGACCTTCACATTGTTTCGACAAAGCACAGACGCCCGGCACAGCGAGCGGACCTATCAGGCCGCTCAGCAGAGTCAAGTTGAGTGTGTGAACGTGTTCATCAAAAATTGAAAATATCTGAAGAGTCAAACAAGAAATACGCTTGCCGTTCTCGACTGAGCATGTCCCGTAAGAACGATATTGCAGGCCACCGTCACGACAGTCAATTCAGATTGCAAATGAAATATCCATTGTTAACCAGCGTTGAGCACATCGTGTCTACCCCAGTCGGTGTTCTGGGATGTTACTCTAACGGATGCTGAGGTGTGAAAAACTTTAAATAGATCGAAATACGAGGCTTTCACATTAGCAAGACGGTGAAGCAGAAGTATTTCGTCCGACTGGTGTGGGTTCGTTGGAACTTTAGTTCATCACGAGGCTAACGTTGATAAGATCTTCTGGGGTGTATCTAATGCTAAAGCTGTTTCTCGTTCTCGGACTAGTCATATCAACATTTTCCAGATCCGCAGATAGCAAAGTCTCTAACTTGACACAATATACGCTCATTTATACACACACATATATATATATATATATATATATATAAGAGAAAGAGTATGTAATCAGAGCTGGCTTGCTGCAGAGATAATCATATGGTTCACGATTATGATGTGGAGATTCGGCTATCGTAGGGGTGCGAGATTCATTCGCTCAGTCAGTGACGGACGACCGGCGGTAAAGAGAGACGAGGCGTCCTGCACCATTAACGACCAGCGACTTAGTTCCTCCCCTATCGATACAGTTTGTGAGAAATATATATATATATATATATAAAGAAGGGAATGGAGATAGGGGCGTATGTTGATTCTAACGATCATCTTTCGAAAATGAGATCCGCCACAACACGACGGATCCATTACCGTTGATCGTAACGCAGCCAATGGTCAGACGTATTAATGTTGGCCTAGGACAATCCTTTTCATTATTCACAGAGATGTCTGAAGTACGTAATGCAACATCCGCGGACTCCTTCATCACGGGTGGAAAATTTTCAAAACTGGACCTCGATTCGCGAACTCGGCACGTGGCACGTTAGTTCCACAGAGTCGTGGCGCTAATGCTGTGTGTTTGAAATAACTCCTGCAAATCCCGCAAGTTCTGCTAAGATGAAAAATTGGTCCTGTCCAGTTATACAGACGGACATTAGCTGGGGACAACCGACTCGTCAGCTGCTACGGCAGAACCTGCTAAGAAGAAGACGACCCGAAATTCTCTTCTATTTTAAGAAAAGGGCCCCACTTTCGTTAGGTGGATCACGCTGAAAATTTACTCTGAGTGAATGGAGAGCAAACTTGCACAGCTGATACGGAGCTCCGCTATTTCGTTTCAACAGAAAAGTACAACGGATGCGAGGCCAAGCTTATCTATCTGCAATACTGAAATAAAATTATGCATTTCGGGACCAACACAATAAGAACGCTACGCGACCCCGACTTACGGCTGGCAATATTAGATGCATTGCCATTCAATGTCAACACCTACAAGCGTTTATCCAAATGATATATTTCCATTCTCGAAATATCTACAGATTAAATTCCAGCTGCGAACACCGTTGAGGCGTTATCTATTGCTACTAGGAACAAGTTGAGATGAACAGCGTCCAATAAGTTCAAACATTACCAAATTGTACCAGTCGGCCCACTTAGGTCACTACTTCGGTTTGATCACACCATCTCCTTCGAGTAGATGAAAATAGGTATACATACTCTGCACAAGTGCCCAAAGCAAAAAAGAAACTCTCCTTCGATTTCGATTCTCGCCCAATGGGTTCCGAGTTACCGAGCAATTTGTGTGTGTGTGTGTGCATCTAGGAATACTGCTCTTATAGGCACACGTGTCGTCCCACTTACGTTTGAGTGTACGCTTTGCATTCATTTCCAGTAATAAAAATATCTAACTAATCTTTTTTTTTCATATAATAACAGATACGAGAACTGCTCGCAGGGAAGCTAGCTGTCGTTTGGCCGATATACGAAAGCACAAACGACATTGTATGAGACTAGCGCGGTATCGTACAGTCGCGCTTTGTATGGCTTTGAGGGCTTACGAGTACTCACCTGCGTTTGGTTCTGGAAGACGTTTTTATAGTCGAAGCTACGCGCGTCCCAGATGTTAGATCCTCGATGGAAGACAAATACTTTGCCGGCAGCGTCAACGTGCACCCCGCACACTTCGCCCAACAGCTCCGAGCGCAAAATCTCCGCGTTCGGCCATGAAGGATCCTCGCGGATGAAGTTCGGCTGGTCCTCGAGAACCTACAACACAATAAAACGCACCGTCACAAGCATTACCGTTGGTGTAACACGTAAGCACTTGAGCTCATCATTCCAATGTGTCAAAGCCGAACGCAGGACGTCAATGCGATGAATCGACATCGAGGGGTCGAATGCATTTCTCGTCCGTACCTACAACCCTGTGACATTGACACGTGTACACACACACACACGTACACATAATCGAATAGAATATGGGAAGAGATTCAGCTAGACAAGAAGAGTTTGGAACAAAGAAATAATCATAAAAATAAAAATCGCTCTCGTCGTCAATCGTCAACACCACAAGTCCCGTTTCAAAACAGTGACATACACGAATATGTTTGGATCGCGTTAAACCAACAGTGGGTTGCAGTCAACAGACGAGATTTCGTATTCTCGCAGATGACGTTGACGAAACGCGTAAGCGAAAAGCTGTTTCTAGCTTTGAAACCAATTCAATCGTTTGACGACATGCAACACCAATAGTATCCCTGCTTCATACTTTGCTTGCATTTGCTACGCAAATGCTTACTGCATTTAAATGAATTAAAAATTATTTAAATGGTCAATTCGTGTACAGATACGTAGACGAGTCGAATAGATGATCTATTTTGAGGGTGGAGGCGATATACCTATACCAAATATCATGTACTGAGTACAAACGTCTCTAAACGGTTACGGCGTTGACTTTCGACATTTTGAAGAAGCACGCCGAACGGGGATATATGAGGGTGTTATTATTTAATGTAATTTCGATGAAAACCAATGAACAATCATGTGTTAATATGAACATGTAAAATACACAATCAATCTGATTCATTAATTCATCTTTGCCGGTAGATTTGTAGACAACTATACCTATAGCCAATTGTTCATGCTATATATATATATATATATATATATATATATGTACATCCATAACAACACGTAAAAAGAGCCCACCACCTAATATTCTACCGTGCCAGGCTACGTAGTGACTGTACACATGAACTACTATCACATGGAGATATGTATGTATATGCGTCGAGAAGAGGGTCTGAACGATGAAACTTTTAACCGTCAGTTTGGAACTTTTTTGTTACTTGGACACGTACGATGACGTCCTTTCGCAACTGATCCATGAAAAGTATTAAAGAACTAGAACGAATACAGTATTCTACTCATGCTTCTTCTCAGTCATGGAGCGATATAATATTTACTATAATACTTCATGACCTTTCCTATCGGATAGGGAACCATTTGGCCAAAACGTGGTACAATGTATCTGCTACAATGCTTTTGCTTAAGATTATATATATGTAAGCTACCAGAATGATGGTACTGTAACAGCTCTCTAAGGTGTGGATGTGTTCTGCCCTGCAGTAACGAGAGAGGGTGGCCGGCAGTTAGCAGTAACAACGGTCCGCACGTTGGCAGCGCCGCTTTGTGCTGAGAGTGCTACGCTATTGTAACAATGATTAGCAAGAGACAGAGGGATAGAGATGATGGAGAGTAGTCATTAAGAAGCCGTTCTGCAATGTGAGTGTAGCCCCGTTAATAAACTATACTTTTAAGGTAATACGCAAGCCGACGCCAACTGTTTTTCAATTCTTCAATCACTTGCTGCTATAGTTAGCCCCCACTCAACGGTCTAGTAACTGACATAATATATATATATATATATATATATAGTTTAACGAGACCGTCCACCCGAATGAGTATACGAATCCATGCCTATTATACATAGATTTTCCCTTATACATGTTATGAAGGTGGATGAGTTCTATTCAGTAATCTTCCCCCTTCACATCGTGGCGCCCTGCAATCATATTCTGGTCCTGCAAATCAAAGGGAATGCATACGCCGATGTATGCGTTCTGTCCTTAGCATAACGGGTGTAGGAGGGCCAGAAGAAGAGTCCTGTATTACATCGCTCTTCATCCATCGTCAGACGCTAAAAAAAGACAACACATAACCACCCCCTACCCTCACTTCGCACGCTATCTTGCCGTATGGAACGGCCTGCGAACATCTATCGATGTTCACACCCAGACAGACTCGCACACGCTACGAACGAAACGGAAGCAACGTGGGCGAAACTTTCTGAGGGGTTGGGCGATGGTGGGACGGAGTCTGCGCGAGAGCATGACTCCGATCGAGCTTCGAAACGCGAGTCGATGAAGCGCATTTACACATTTATGTCGTTGTGCCTTCGCCGCTGGTGGCACCGACACCATCATCGCTGTCCGCGGCTAACGAAGACTGCAAATGCGGGACGGAGGCTTCACGGCGTCTGTCTATTGCCGAGGGAAGCCGTGCGCGGGTAGCTAACACCCGCTGCACCAACGATTCGCACAAAAACAACAAGGGGGCGAGCGCGAACTCGAACACGAGTGGTCGGTCGGGCCCTTGTTCGCGGCAGGAAATGTCGTAAAGGAGCTGTTCCCTATATCATTGTCTCTTGCTTCTATTCAGAGGTGGCACCATCTCGTGGAGGCGGCACCGGCCGCAGAAACCACGACGACAAGCGTCCTTTTGCGGGCTTAAAGCGAGTCCGTTCCAAACGAAAGAACAAGGCGGGGACCCCATCGTGTCATCCCATACCCGGACTTTTCCAATGGCTATTGCTAGGTACGGATTTTGCCGCTGTTCCTGCCGCCCCCTTGACCATATGAAAGCAAGCCAGAGCGGAAGCAGCAGCAGCAGCAGGCGTGGTAGTAAATGAGTGGAGGAAAAGTGGAAAAAGCTCTCTTCTATTCCTTTTTTCCTTGGCGGGGAAACCCCCCGATGGTGACGCCGGTTGGAAACTTTGTCGTGAGAGGGAAAACACACGTAAATGATATTTAAGGTGGAACGAAAATATCGGGAAAGGACACCGAATACGAGAACACCCTGTTTGGGTTCGTTTCGCGCTTTCATAAATATAATAAATACATTGGTTGAATTGGAGGGTGGGGGGAGGCACTCGATTTCCAAAAGTTTGATGTCAAGTGTATAACAGATTTGGCGGAGGTGATAATCGACAACAGTTCGACCCACAGCTAGTGCTACTGCGCAGTCCTTAAACGTGTTTTTACCGATATTGAACGTCAACTCACTTCCATTTCGACTTTGCCGCCGAGGCGAATTCATCCAAAACTACGACTTCGACAACCGCAAAAAATACAGTTGGAGACACCTATCTGCCATTAGCGATTATAGATATTTTAAATGCATAGCTATTATTTGGGGGCGAAAAGCTTCCCGCGGATTCGAACGAATCCCGCGTAGTCATCCTGTTCATCGTCAAATACAATAGCAGCTGGCGGCGAAACGATTCGTATGTGAGTGAAACCATAATCGCACACTATTGTCATCGCGGTATCCCATTTCCACCATGCCCCATAATATTTTATATCTATCTCAGTGGGCACGCGGCTGCATCGAAGGTTGCTGCTGTGCAAAAGAACACAGGTCTGAACAATGGACCTCGGCGGCCTTAAACGGAAATGTTCCTTCGACCTCCTCACGGCGCTTTTTCGCCCACGAAGCCGTCACGAAGCCGTTGTCGTCTCAGGGCGAACGGGGAACTCTGGAGTCCTGCAGCTATTTGCCTTGTCGATAAATTGACAACAAGAGTTGTTTCGACAAGTTGCTCGCTCCACTGCCGTGGTGCCTATCGACGACAAACGCGACCGCCGTATATCGGCTGAATCGTTGTTCGGGTGCGCGGTCAGCTCTCGACTGACTGGTCGCCCCCGAACAACTCCGGTCGTATTATGGTAGTGGGCCAAAAGTGTGTGTCCATACTTCCATTCACTTCTCTCTGTAGACCACTAAGTTGGTGGAGTGATGAAATCGACGAGGGAGACAGAGCGAGAGCGAGAGAGAAACATGGCCGATAAATGAAGCGAATGAAGCTCTCCTGTATAAGTACGCTACCGTAATGAGAAAAGAAGTGTGCGACTTGGCCACATCAGGGGCGGTATTATCCGGGCGCATGCATCGTTACGTACCGCCGATGAGTCGGAGACGATCGCGGAGAGACATGTACCCGCAGACTATATATATATATATATATATCAACATTTACAACGTGTACATGCATCAACATGCAAGTCGGCGCGCATTGGGCGAAAAGGGACAATTCAATAGGAACCGTCTGAGGATGCTGGGAACAGTGTCTATCACTATGTCTCGTTAAGCTTCTTCCAAAGGCTTCCAAACGTTACAGACATACAACGAGGTCGTAAGGGCCCATGAAACGGATGACCCTGAAGTGTTCGCTGTCGTTTCGAAAGGCCGGCATACTCTCCGAGCGCCCGTTCGCGCGGCATCCCCAATTGAATTTCGCCGTCACCCGACCCTCTTGAGGGTTGCCCGAATGGATTTGCGAACATAAACTGGGTGGGCTACCAGCCCTTGTTGATGGTGAAATGGCCATTTTATAACTACGAAATATACGTGCGCCGCCACATTAAGGGACAACTGGAGACGAATGCCACAAACAAATAAAAACAATAATATCATATTATACTTTGGGTGGTTTTGAGGCAACCTATTTAACAAATTGCTTCGTATGGATTGTCACAGACTGCCGAAGAAGCACAAATAAAACAGATCATCGTTTATTTCAACATTCAGAAGTCATCCGTTACGCGTTGTTCAACCAGCTACCATTCCGAGGTATACGTTTTACGTGATTTCGCTGCACATATCACCCAGCCATAAGGCACCAGTCGCGTATCGACGAATTAGATGATTATTGACGAATCTATAATTATCAATCTGCTTCTGCCGTATGGTATCCCCACTATGGTGTGTTGATCCACATAGTTGATTTATATACTCATCACCATCATAGTGCTGTTGCGGCTGGTGCACGTGTGGGTACTGAAATTGCCCAGCGGCGATTCCATCAACCTAGCGCTGATGTAGTTCGGGTCGAGCAAGCACACCGATAGATAGATAGATCCGCGAATGAGGTTGACGGTAAGGAAGAGGAGAAGAGAGACGTTCAGGGTTGTTGGACTCGGAAATATCGGTGGATGGTGCTGACTGTTACAGTGGAAGGGAAATACGCCAATGTCCACAGCATATAATAGTGGTGTAAGAAGGCGGCCCGGAGAACATATATATATATATATATATACTCTCCGGGCCCCCTTCTTACACCACTATTATATGCTGTGTGTGAACATTATATATATATATATATATATATACACGTGTGTGTGTGTGTTTATGTATACCTCTACGTAAATCTAGCAGCGTTTAGGCGCAAGCAGCGCAACTGTTCTGGGCAGACTAGAGTCGGAGGGTATTGGTCAGAGAGCGAATGCGAGATCGGGATAGCTCGCAATATATCGCGGCGGACGACGACGGGTCTTAGGCACGGGAGAGGAGGATTACGAGAGCACGGTTGGAGGGAATCCAGTGCATCACATGCCCTCTGCAGTGATGGACGCAGCACAGAGGTGGATATGACGACAACGACGACGGCAATGCTGGACGGCCAAATTCGCTCAACGCAGTCACCACGATTCTCATTCCATACAATCCCTGGGATAAGTACGACGTCCCGTCCCGTCTCTCTCTCTCTGTACGACATTCATAGCTATCCCGAAAGGTAGGAATGTTGTGTTCATGAAGAGCCAGCGAGACGCAGACGAATACAAACGCGCACCTACACCTCGACACCCACACATACATATCCACACAAAGAAGTCTTTCAGTCTTTTCGTGCCGACAGACGAAGAGGAGCACAAGCCCACCAATGGGAGAGAGAGAGAGAGCTGGGTAAAAGAGACGTGGCCGAAATAATCGATTAGGAACGAACCTAGGTGGGTAGGTGCGAAGCAAGCAAGCAAGCATCGAGGAATAGATACGACAGCTGTAGTTCTAGCTGGAGTCCAGTGATGCCGGTGGTCGTCCATAGCGAAATCGACGAGGGAAGAGAACAGAAATGGCGGAATACGCAATGAGCCGCCTGAAGCGGTAGGGATTTCGGTCAGCGAACCTTGCCTAGGCTACTACGGTTTGCTGCATGTCGGGCCGTCGGCAGTAGGGTCGACGCCACTTTACTGAGTAACATCGCAGCGTACGAAGGAGTGAACCTAAAACAGACAGCACAAATGGCAGGACAGTCCTCAGAGATGGTGAGTGTTAATGGGGAAATGGGTAAATTTGCTGCTGCTGCTGTTGTGGATGGTCTGATGCTGGTGGAATTCGTGACCGGGCCAGTCCAAAGCAGTGGCTATGTAGTTGGCCTTCACAGTGTCATTCGCTAGATGCTAAACGAATCCAATTAGCTCCAGGCAACCTTGACTTTTGTCCAATGAATGATGGTTTTCAATTATTGACTAAATACAATTAGCTTCATCGAACTACGTGTTTGACACCGCACATACGATATCGAAAAGTTTGAAGGAAACTGACTACAATATCCACCCTGGACACGTGTGTTATGTACACCCACACACACAAACACATATATATATATATATTATATATATATATCCAAAGCAAAAAAGTGCTCTAGCTTTTTTCCTTTATTATATCTCGCAGGAATCGAGTACGGAATACGTGACATGGGTGTTGCTAGGCATTCCACATCGTTACATCTAATACATATATAAGCTCGTGGTGCTGGGTGTGCATAAGAAATCTTGGCTTTCGGGAGCTGCGGATCGGGGGGAGTTAGCCGATGCAATGCAGGCGAAAAAAAAGCGATGCGAGTACACGACCTCAACAAGGTATAAACTCAGTTGATAATGCCAATAAACCCTTTTCTTTCAAGGGGAAATGTAAGCGTCTTATTGTCGGGTCCTTGCCACTGTTTCAGCGGGCTTGGAGTTGCCTTGCTTGCATATGATGTGAGTCTCTTGTCGTCAAAGCAGAAAAGCAGACTAGACATAACTGAGGGATGCGCGCGTTGCTACCGCGCGACGTTGCTTTGTAAAAGGAACCCTGTGGCACCCGTTCCGCCGTCCCGGCTACCTGCTGCCTTCGCTGTTCGAAAAATCGGCTTAGACAACATAAGAAAACTGGCGGTATAGTTCGTTGTCGGTATACATAAAGGCTTACTACAGCCTAAGGCGCGGGGTCGAGCAGAATTGTACAACAGATGCGGGATTAAATTGTTGGCTAATACCAAAATACTCGAGAAAGCAGAATAGCGTGTCTGGCAAACACGAACGACGAACAGTGACGAGGGTCACTCCGCCGTGCGCGGAAGAGCCACTTTGTTGCCCGGACGTTGAGTAGACGCGAGGCAACAAACAAAAACGATGACATTAAGCTGTACCTTAAAGCTTTTCGGCATACAGCCATTACTCAATTGAATCCAATGAAACGATTTCAAAACAGGAAGCTAGTGGCAGGACTAGTTCCAGTGAATGGGAAGGCCCTGTCTGGCCAACGTTGGCATCTCACTGGCCAACGCAGGAAATGGCGGCACCGAAGCTTGTCGTATAAGGAAGAGCTGAGGATCAGCTATGCCTATTTTTTCGAGCTGACCCTCAGCTGTTCCCCTATCTGACAGGCCCCAGCTCTTAAAGTGACAGCATTATATCATTATTATTATTGTTACGATTATTATTATTCGTGGTAGTAGAATGGTAGCGGAAGAAACTCCGTGTGTAAGGCGCAAATTTCAGGTTCAGAGTTACCTGTTAGTTAGTTAGTTGGTTAGTTAGAACTGTCTAGAGAAGTCGTATGGATTCTACGAAGAGGTGTACGCACTCTACGCAGTGTTACCACGAGATTTTGTATTTAGTCAAATCATCCATCCATCAGCACGGCGTCTCGACCGATGCAGCCAACCTAGCAGTTCATTTTGGCAGTATCGAACGTGCACCCTTTAATTATGTTTACTCGAGAAACATTATGTTGAACTAACACACAGACCACAATGTAAATAAATAATGATTGACATCGTGAGCCTCTGATATGTTTGCTCTCGCGATATGAACGTAACCTCAATATAGTTACGTCACGCATACACTTCAAAGTCCGCCTAATCAGATTGGCACGTTTGCTGCGTTTGCGCAACACGAGAGACGACCGATGGTGTTCTCAATGGCGGGAGCGTGCCTCTGGCCGGGGTGCCCAAAAAACTCCACACGATTTGGTGATAGATGCATGATAGTAGGAAGAAAGTTACGAGTTCGTCGTTAGTGGGACTATTCGAGAGAAGTCATTCTGATGAAGCGATCACTGCTGTCAAGAGAACTTACGCTTATCTTGGGATTGCAGCTCTAATGACATCCGACGTCTGAACATTGTTCCCATTGTCTAACGGAAGTTCCAGCGGGTCAGTTGCTGATGAAGCGTTATCATTGCTGGATTCTTACTGTATCAGCGAAACTCTCTGATAGTGAAACAGGTAATAGTCGGTAAGAATGACCAGCAAACTATGTATGCTTGCCTTGACATAGTCGACAAGCAAAAAGCATATGTTCGATATATAGTTGGCTTGGAAATAGAACGAGAAATACACTGCAGGGAAACATCATCGTTTCCATCAGCAGACATTCTCCCTCCCTTTTAACTCCTCGATGACCCTGGAGGCTCAAGACAGTGGCCACCTATTTCAATTTAGCACGTGAATACTCTCGACAGAAACAGATGACGAGTGTACCCGGCCCCACTCGTAAACACTCAGATGGCGTTTATGATTGGGAATCCGAGCTAGAGCTCTCTGTACCATCTGCCCCGAGCCTTTCGAAGCAATGAGCATTTGTAATGGTCGTTATTCGCTGCCTGAAGCCTCCTAGAAAAACACCTTGTGCATATTACACATGTGGATGTGTTATTATTGTATTTCTTCACACACCCGATCTCATTCAACGTCAGCTCTCCTTCCGCTGTTATCCCGCCGACACCTCACGTAATCATTCCACATGTATAATAAAAGCATTAATAAATACGATCGGATTAGATGCGGCAAGGTCATCTGCCAGCGGGCCAATCGGGTTAGATATCTGTACGCCGTCTCATTGGTCCCCAGAGTAACATACGCACAACACACGTACACTTGGCTACGCCAAACGGCGACAGTTTATACTGGATTTCATTACGGCCCCAACACAAACACCTCTCACTTAAGTGGATTATTGAAACAACGAGCAAAACGTTGTTAACTAACCGAAGTTCGCCGACTTCAAGCATCACTGCGATTCTTCCTCATGGGAATTTGAACGATTTCACCGGCTTGACCATCGAGCGTGGGAGACGGTGGGGCACACCCCTCAGAAGGAATAGGCCTCAGCAACGGCCAGGAGGGACGGCGCAATTTTAGCCGGTTGTTATTGTGTCTCTCTGTCTGTGAGTGTCTAAGGGTATGTGTCTTATTTCGAGATAACGGCCTCAATCTATTTACGGATGGATTTAGATTGGCCAATGCAGTTGGCCCCGTGTTTGTGTACACGGTTTCGCGGTTCTTTGTTATTGTGAATGATGAAAGCTCGCCAGATAAGAAAGTGGCAGCCGATTTTTTTTTTTTTTTCGTTTGCGGAAACCTCCGCTTGATTTAGGTCAGCTTTGTTGACGCATGGTGTCGAGGTGTCTTCTCGACGTATGACGGGTGAGAGCTAAAGGAGAAAACACTGGCTCGGGTTTTTCTTACTCTATTCCAGCCTTCATCGCGATTTCCCAGCTATGGCGAAATGAGCAGAGAGAAAGAGAGAGAGAGAGAGATAGAGAGAGAGAGAGAGAGAGAGAGAGAGAGAGAGAGAGAGAGAGAGAGAGAGAGAGAGAGAGAGAGAGAGAGAGAGAGAGAGAGAGAGAGAGAGAGAGAGAGAGAAGATCCTAAAGTGAACCTAGAGTGATTGGGAAAATATTATACTGTGAAGGTTCGCCTACAGACACATGCCGGACATACAACCGACATCGAATAACATAAATCAAACAACATAGAATGATAGTCCGATTCAGGTAAACGATATACGTGTCATAAGTATTTGAAAGGATTAATATCGACAGCGCCAGGGAATCACGGCAAAGATATTTCTTGGATTGATATACATCATATATACATTATATATATATATATATATATATATATATATATTACAACTGATCATGTCCATACACCAACGAAAATAGCAGTAGATAATAATAACAATAATATAAATAATAATTTTGCTTGGCTACAGTAAATGAGACTCTTTTATGATCAGAAGTTATCATTACTTGACCCATACTGAAGCCTAGCATCGTATTAGCGCCTGATAATCGCCAGGGATAGCTGATTCCCAGCAATATACACACGACATATACACAGTATGACACATATGACGACATATACACAGTAAAAAAGTCTAATAATGATGATAGAATTCGATACGTACACAAATAATGCATGGTTGCATTCGCTCAGCCTCGTACACCGGAATAATAAAGAATGGGAACTCCATTGACAAATGCGCAAGCACACTACCGCGTTGAGTTGGCCTGTTCCGATAGCACGTCACACCGGTGCTCATCAAATACTCACGCTTGAAAAAATAGCTTCAAATGTGTCTCAAATAAAAATCACACTTTGTTGCGATAATCGGGCCTGAGCACAGTGTTTAAGTGTTTGAATATGTGATACGGTGATATTTTAGCGCTATCGAGAACAATATTACTAATATATAATAATACCGCTTAGTTAGCAGCTAAATGGGACCCCTGCAAATACACTATTGTTGATTGAATCGACACAATATCGCATCGAACGAGTATTTTGTATTCTATAGTATAATAGAAGACCTAAGCCGACATATCGTATTTATTCTCTGCGGCCTTGAACTTGCTGGATGTATTCTTCCAGCTTTGGGTCTCACTGGACAATTGAGTTCACTATGCTAGAATTGCCCTATCACAAGAAGATATTCATATCCGACGCTAGTGTATCAGCACTGTTCACAATGGTGGCAGTGTGACAACGACAACGGTCGTTAACTACAATGGTATACTCATTTCGGTCGACATCTATCGTCTACTGGTGGTGTCTGTTTGTTTCAATATGGACGTTTTTATTCATGAACGGCGTTTTCCAGACAATTTCGCCTGCAATTCTACGCCGATACCATTGGCGGGCTATCTCCCACCGCCGGAACATCTTCTCGACCCTGTGACCACACGTCGATATATGATATACGGATGAAATAGCGTGACTAGCACAAGCGGCAAATCTTCGTTAGCTTGTTCTGTCCAGTGGGACGTTTTAATTAAGGATGGACAAGCAGAGATACGTTTTGTGCCGAAACACAATCTGCTAATAACGATCAAGCTGGCAAGCAACGAAAGCCAAACTTTCCGCATACAATTAATGCGTTTTTCTTCGTACCGACAAATGATTAGTCACCCCTTTCCCGCGCAGTCGTGCTCGTAGTAAGTGAATATATCTGGAATCACACACACACATATATATATATATATGTGTGTGCGTGATTGCAGATATATCAGATATCTTTTTTGCAGCATTATGCAATACTATACACCAAATTGAATACGTAGCAGATCCCGCCAGACAGTCAACTATTAAACCTGCACCAGCTTTTCGAGCACGTCGTCGACAAAGCCAGAATCCCAAAGCAGCCATAGAAAGTACTTCCGAACGGACGCAGGAGTGTTCAAAATAATAGTGTTGATGTAAAAAGCCACCTCAAAGTTGCTGCGAATTTGGAACAGGACAAAACTTTAATAGGATATGGGAGAAAGCTGATTTACGTCACACAACTACTAACCTTCGCTATAACACTGGATTGTACACGTTTCACTGCATGGCGTCATACCATCGAGGACTTTTTTGGCATCCTGTTACCAGCTGGGCTTGTTTCTCCTTAAGCTCTGCCTCATTACAGCGGTACTGGAGTATCAGCTAGCACTTTCGTGAATGCTTATGCAGAACTTTGCACGAATCGGTAGTTTTTTCAAATTAGCAAATTAACTCTAATTTGGCCAAGCTTCTGAATACATTACGAATGTAGGCTCCAATCATTCTTGCAAGGAAAGTCTGTATCCATCGTCCTCGATGCAAAATATTAATCCAATATGTCCCCATCTAAGTACGTGACGACTCGTGCCATATCGAAACTTGTAGAAGTTACTAAATTTAACAACAAGTTTTGAATAATTAAATAATTCCCTCGTAGAAACCAGACCCTGGTTTACATAGCTGCGACAAAGTTGGGGTCACTTTTAATCTAATCCTTTTGCCGATTCAATACTACAGTACAGATATTTCTAGTTTGCATCTGTCTTACGATATATTTGGTAGCACCCGTACTAGATAACCGTAGAGAGCGAATTGCATTGTTGTTGCAGAATGTCGTCCAAGGGCTACATGAAAAATATAGCTACCTCGGAGGTGATTGTAGCTATTGCACCTCGAGAGTGCAGTAACTTTAAGGCCGTGACAAGAGAAATTGCGAGCATCACGTTATATACGTCCAGAGAAGCGTTGATAGTTCGGAAGTTCGAACCCGTACGGAAGGGCAGAGGCGAGCAAATATATTGGTTCTATAATGAATTCCTTTATAATCCTGATGCATACGGCGATCTGTTTTATGACCTGTTTTTGAGATTAAACACATGATCCTCTGGAGTTAGCCCCAACGCTGGGTTTGCTTTCTCTCTCTCTCTCTCTCTGATCTTAAAAGAAAAAAAATAACGATAGCTAACTTTCTAAATAATGAATTATATTCTCTGTTGATTAATTATCCTGTTGTTCAGGTACAATGATGTAAGTGAGAGATGCGTCCTGATATGTCGGCATATCAGCGTCTAGTTGGTGGCCCTGATTCCAGCCGCAGGTGGCGCTTACAGATTATAGATTAATTATATATTAAGTACTGTGCTACAGGTGGCACATAACGATCCATTTATATGACGCGGCATGGGTTCGCCGTCATAGGCGGTGGACATGAAACTCGTGCGTTTTAAAGCTTAAGCTCTTTTTTACCTTTTGAAACAATTTTCTCTCGATGTATAAACGCCACAAAATCACCGCCTAGTCATCTACGTGTAGGCTGAGTCTAATTGAATGATTTGAATCAATTTTACAGCCTGTTTGTCAAAGGAATACTACCTAAATAAATCGTGAAAATACCCAAAATATAGAATGAAAACTTCTCGAACACACGGACCAACTAGAACACAGTCGCATTCAGCCACGGATGCTGTTCACGTTTTGGGATATCATCCAACAATGTCATCTTTGTACTGAGCTAAATTCGACCTTGGGCGGTGTACATAAAAATAGATATTTATCTTGCACCTCGTTTTGTCTTGCTTCTCAACGCAACGTTGTTAACTACGCCGAGGAGCCGATTGCAAATCTTGAGAATGTCAAAATCCAGTTCTTGTTAATTATTGTCAAGCTCATGTATGTTAATGAGTCGTCCTCACGTACCTGAGTTCTGGCAATAATAAATGTGTATATTAATAGCTGTTGACATCCCATCAGAATAATAACAGAGGTCCGAACAGCAACAACAACAGCCGTTCAAGGTCCTCTGAAATTCGGGACTACGCCGCTCTGCAGGGAACAAGACGGCCTCAAAGATAAAGAGACCTCGCCTAACAACGTGGCAAAAAACTGAGGTCAAGTCAACTATGTTGAAATCAACACAATTAATTTCCTCTCGACAGTACAGTTTTTAGTTTATACGTTTAAAACGCTCTGGAAAAATCATATTTGCAGTGAAAATGTATTATACATGACCTCCTTGTTGCTGTAACCGTCCGAAATATGCCCCCAGCTAAGGTTCACCTTGCAAAGCAACCAATGTAAATATGCCCTAGGCCATCAAAAAGGGCCGTCAATGAATGGACGCTCATGCCACCCCAACCAGAGGGTAATTGAAAACCGTTTTTCACCGACAACACATCCGAGTGTTATTATATCCAAGCGACAATTCCAATTAATAACGAGACTCGATTGCTGTACTGAATAATTCCTATCATTGGATTTTCGTTTATTTTACTGCTCGATTTTACTGAAAACAGTCTCAAGCCTCTAAATATATGCCTCTGTAATCAAGACCCATCAAATATTAGATAATGACATATGTATATGTATATATATATATATATAAAGAAAAGAGAATCGGCTGTTCACTGTGTCAGCTTGAAATACTTGAAATAACAGTACACCCTACTGTTCAAAGGTAAACACGAGGCGATTATCTAAAACAGATGCTGCTATCGCTCTGTTCGACTTGACAGGTGAAGTATATTTGTATCAAGCCCGGATGTGTTCGCTGCTGCGTTCGGTGGAATTCCCGATCCGCGGGCAACTGGACACCACATGGCATCATTATAAAGAAAAGGTAGCTCTCAAGTTGCTTTCGGGTATATCATCCCACACTGTGGGAGTGTACTGTGTTTGTTGGTCCCTACAATAACTGATTTGTAACTCTTTTATTTTTATCGTCGTATTTCTGCTAGAATTTCAATAGAGGCACATACGCGGCTCGACTCAATACAACATTCTCTGTTTTGGGAAAAGTGACCTGGTATCATCTCTTCTTCGCGGCGTTCCTTGTCTAAGCTTGCATGTGATAGATAAGCTGAGTGGTGCCGGAACGAACTTCCCAATAGTTCGATATCAGGGAAGGCTTAATTCAGCATGTATAAATAGAGTAATACACACAACGATGCTACGTTACGTAAGTTTCTGCGATGAGTTACTACTGAGTTTTTCAACTTATCTGTGTGGACACACCCGCTTGCACATGCCGATATATATATATATATATATATCATAACTACTAGTGGAATCATTAAAAGGCCCACTAGTTCATTGTGTGTCCTCACACCTGATATGCCCATCCAACTTATAATAACATATTTAAAGCTTTTTTATCAACAAAATATATAAAGGTATTGAGCACTTCGTCAATCATGGGGCTGTCCTCCACAGCTTATAAAAAAATATCCTGTTAGTTGCGTTAGCACCCGCAGTCAGCACTCCGTAACCAACACACCTAAAACAGTCCCGCGATCAGAGTCACGGACTGATCCTCTACCGCTGATAAGGTGACATTTACCTCCGGTCGAAATACTATCTACGACAGATAGCTCTCTGCTCTTCTAACGGTCATGGCATCGAACTGTGTGTTGTCCATCTGCACGAGTTGATTTTAAATCCCTATTATTTTGGAAACGTATGGTACTCGCCGTCGTACACACCCTTTACCCGGCCGGCCTGTAAATGTCAACTGCAGCTCATTCGAAAACTATGCGGCTGCAATTCTCCGAAACCTCCTAAGCTACTAACGCCTCCACCCCATTCATTGCCCAGTCGAACTCGTTGGCAAAAAAAGGTCTAATGACATATTGATGGCATTGTCAATATGCAATCTACTTACATTGCGCACAATGGATCGTAGGCTCAGACTTCGAGGCAGCTGGCCAAGGTCCTCATCGTAGTAGTAGGCTGTCGCCAGGCCGGTTAGTAACGCGACGACCGCTGGCCACAACTGGAGCAATGACGCTGTGCCGCCCCACATCACAGAGCACTTTCAGAGCGCGCGCACGGAGCTCTGCCACTATTGAACGACGACGACAACGGCGGCAATCCAACGACCCGGCGTCGACAACCAATCACCGCGATGTTTCGCACTGACAGACACCTAGTTCGGCAAAGCGCCCGTTTGTACCTCTGCTTCGTTTAAAAAGCGTACGAGCGACGGTTGCGCCCTCAGCTTCGTTTACTTTTGTCGCCCTGCGGATTCGATGCGGCGTATGGTTCACGTACAAACTCGTTTCCTCTCTCGCTCTCTCGCTCTCTCTCTCTCTTCCCAGACTGAAAACAGCCACAGTACGTAAAGGAACACACAGTGATGACGGGGTATCTCACATAGGGGAGAACAATCACAACAGGGTAGCACTGTGGGAAACAGACGATAAAACAGCACTCAGTTCCTATGCGTTGTTAGCGGGTACACTTTTTCCAGGCACGTTTGGCCCCACACCTATTGCTCGCAATCTCACCCGTCGGAGGGGTAGTCACAGTGGCTGGTTTGATCAAGTCTCGTCTCCGTGGTCCCAAGCGGTTCGTTGAAAATTTTCCACCGAATCCCTCCTGTTCTCTCTCTCTCTCTCACTCGCTCTCTCTGTCACCGCGTCGCTCTCCGCCTCTTTCCGAGCTCGGACAGAGGAGAGTACGCTGTTGGTAGCTGGGGTGAACGCCGTTTCCAGCTGTGCACTGGACAACTGGTCAGAAGAGCGGCAACGAACGAATGAATCAATGAACAAATGAAAGGGCAAACCGACACAATGACACCTGCAGCACTCAATTGGCAATGTGCAATTCTTCAAGTCAATGTGCACGTCTACGACAGCTGTCGCCGCTTCGAAGGCTACGTCTCCGTTGTCCAAGAGTCACAGCGCACTTCTTCTGAGACGGCCCCGCCGCAGGGACACACACACACACACACAAACAGAGACACTCGGAGAGACACTCGGATAGACGCGTCAGACAGCGACAGATTTCAATTGTCAATCAGCGACCTGATCTCCGGGGCAGGCAGACGACTACGGGCTGCAGTCGGCACTGAGGGACTGACTCGGTTGCCGCTTCGATCTCGCTTCCCGCTACGAAGTCACTTGATCGGACGCACCGCCTTCACAGCAGCGGCAGCTGCAGCAGCAACAGTTCCAGCAGCCCAGCAGGCCAACAGCTGCTCAATAGCAAGATGAACGTAGGACGCTTTCCCTGTCGTAGCTCCCTTTATTTCCCCTCGCTAACTGCTGCTCAGGCGCGTTCTCCCTCTGCCAGCAAGCTGGGCGGGTGTCTCGGTAAACAGCGGTCTCTGTTACGTTCGTAGTTCCGTATGGCAGACAACTACGCTGTCCTATGGTCTCGTACGCTATCGTATGGCAGACTATAACGATGGCCAGCCACTGGCTCTCTTGACTCGCTCACAGACACAGCCAGCCACAGTTGCACACGGCGGTGAGCGACCGGCCATCTGTTGGAGCGCTTGACGTCACTGTGCGCCGATGTGCGACGAGGGTGAGGGTGCTGCCGCCCTGCGACGCCGGAGAGAAACGCATCAGGAAGAGTGAGCCGCCTCACCGTCCTCTGCTACGATACGACGGTGTTGTGTAGCCCCGCTGTTGAGTAGACTGGCTCCAAGGGGCAGCATTGTGGCGGCGGCGACGGCGCGGCTGTAGCAATAGCAGTCGTTGTGGTAGTTGACAGCAGAAGCAGCAGCAGCAGCCGAGCGCAGACAACAGCAGGAGACAGGGCACAGCATAAGACACAGCAGCAGCAGCAGCACCACCACCAGAACAACGGCTGGCGCCACTAACAACGGTACGGATGACGGCCCTCGCCTAGAGCTGCGCGCGCATGCACGCTCGCTCGCTCACAAGCAGGCAACGCATCTTTACCAGCAACAGCAGCAGCAGTAGCGGCGGCGGCGGCAGCAGCAGCGGCATATATAATATAAGCTTGTTTGGCGGCCGCTTGCGGCAAGCAATGAGCCTAGCGGACAGCCCGCGGAGAGAATCGTGCTGCTGCAAGAAGAGCGGGGCGGATGCAAGGGGTTTGCCGGCGGGCTGGGGGCAGCTTCTGGAGGAAGCTACCAGCACCAAACGCTCCCTAATTATTGCCTTCCATCGTGGGACCGAGCCAAGACCGCCAGAATGATAGCCGGACCAAGTGCGCGGTAAAGATAGAAGCGGGAAGAGAGTGGGTGTTGGTGAGGAGATAAACAAACCGGATCCGTTCGGGTCTAACCACCGTCCGCCGTTGACATCGGCGAAACGTCCTGTGATGACACGGCATACACCCGTATCCCGTGTCCGCGCAGGACATACATATAAGAAAAACACAACATATATGTGCGCAACGATTAACAGCAACGTTTCGTTAATGTCACGTGAGATATTCTTTTTTTGTTGCCGAGGTGAGCCGCTTGATCTCTCGCGGAAGCGAGCCCCAGTCAGCTGGTACTATATATATATATATATATATAAGTAATGAGGCATATGAAGATAAACTTGACGTGCACGCTAGTGGTGTCGCTGGCGGCGACACTAGTTGTTATAATACGACGTTGTAGAGGGAGGAAGACAGCTATTTTGCGCAGGGTGTCAGAGAGAGAGAGAACTGACTATGAAAGTATAGGTAGCTAGGGGGTGTTCGTTAGGTGTACTGGAAGGTCAATGGTTAAATGTGTGAGGTAATTATAGACTAGAAATCTATAATACTGATGAGGGTGTGTACTTGTACACGATCCCACGGTAAGCAGCAGCTCGAGGTGTCTGTTGGTGTTCATTCACCGGTAGATGAGGAAAGACTATGGAGGCCGCGACTAAGCTGTTGGACAAGATAAATGGAGAAGGAATTCCTCTCGTTCATATCTTCTTTGGAGCAAGTAGTGTATAGGTATAAGCTACAACCACGGCCGTCTGCTTAAAGAAGATGGAAGACCTATATTGAGGACTAAAAGTCGCTTAAAATGTTCACAACTAACATATTCGATGAGATTAGAAAAAAAAAAAAAAAAAATTTGCATGGGGCGGTGACCAGAAGAGTCAGTCGAGTATGAAGACAAGTCACCAAGATCAAGACCCCTAGTTAAAATACAAAAAATAGTTGCTAACACGCGGGCTTTACCGGCTGTCACCGGTCATATTGTGGTGTCCCCAGGGCCAACCATAAGCTCAGGAGCACAGTCCTTAACTGTCTTACTCGAGTAACGACCAAAATAGCCAGCATCGGTAGCATCTGCTTGGGATGCTGCCTAGATCCGGAGTCGCATAGCATCTCTCCATAGCCTGTTGGTCGGCTTCTAGAGGTTGTACGAGTTTTTGAACATAATTCTCGTTACAATGTTAATTCCTAGAAATCTGGAATGAACGTGAGGCTCACAACACCTCTGACCGTTTCGTCAGTTGAGAAGGAGTTTTCTCAAGATGCGCTCGAGAAGAAACTCTTGGAAAATTGACATTGCGCCGTTATGGCGCATTGTGTCAAGAGTGCATTAATTAATTAATTTTACTGAAAATTAAACAACATAAAGGGAAACCTCTCTGCTGTAAAGGACGCACCACTGAATGGTACAAAATTCGAGATTGCAATAAAATCGCGGTGCTACCTACATCAGCTACCAGCTCAATAACAGTCTTATCTAAACGTCGCAACACGTCAGGAAGAAAACAGTTTCACAGGAACACTCGTCAGGCTGACCTCACCGGAGTGCTGCCTGTTAGATCCTGCTTAGGGCAGGGCAGCACCCGCTCACGCTGAGGAGTACAGCTGTGTACATCATGGCCTTGTCCGAGGTTACGTCTCGCTACACTAACAACGACAACAAATATATATATATATATATATATATATATATGGAGAGAGAGAGAGAGATGCTACGTAGTAAGGATGGGAAAGGTTGGCGGAAATATTCTACCGGAAGTTAACGCGGAGCGACCCCGGCTATCGTACACCGTGGCAAACTGATAAGGTATCTACCTACACAGTAGTTGCAATGCAAATATATATGTGTGCATGCCATGTTTACCATGTATATATATATATATATATCTACCTATGCAGGATGGATACCTGCGTGGCCGCAAAGTGGGGTTGCCGCACCGTCGTGTCCGCGTTGGAGAGAAGATTAGAAGGAGGACGGTAAAGATAACCCTTTGCTGCTGCTTCTGCCAGTGAGTGGTCGGTGCTGGTGTGCCAACTCTCTCGGGACAGAAGTTTCGGATGAGTAAAATAGGCGGCCATTAATAGAAAAGTAGCTAATTTGTGAATAACTACTAGGTAGTAATTTTATGCAGCTTTCTCTCTCTCTGTGTCTACACTTTTTATCTTCCTTACGACTCGTTCCTCACGAAATAGAACTTGCTTTGGGCCAAACTACCCGAATCCAATCTCCAAGGACGTCGTCGGAGCTGAAAGCAGATATAGTAGATATCGAATGTTTCATCAGACCAGATACTTCCTTGTTCGTTTTATACGCTTTTGCCGCAACTGAGTCATTTCCCAGTCTCGACAAGCTGAATACTGTTCATTCTACTACACTTATATCTGGACTGGAGGTGGGGGCTTGTTCTAGATATTATATTAAGAATATATAGAGGAAAGTGTTTTTAGATGTATTTCACGTTCACCGGGTTCAACTGTTGTCCACTTTTATAGTTGTTATATCGTTATTATAATCTGAATATATTCAAACATACAATAATTAGAAATTATTGGGGGGGAGGGGTAGTTGGAGACCGAAGCTGACATTGTCCCGAGGAATGCGATGTCATTGCCTCTCTGCCCTACAGGCGTTGCAGAAGGAAAGATCCTGCGCGCTTGGCCCCGGTGGTGCGGATCAGCCTATGGTAGACCCCTTCGAGGAAGTTCGCCGTAAGGACGATTCCTAACCTCGAAACATCTAAAGGTGATGTCAAGCCGAAAGGTGATAGATCTCAATGCCTTTGACTCGTCCGAGAAGTGCCCGAATACTTCTAATGACGCAAATGTTGGATTCGGTAAGGCGAGATGGGGAGCGCTCATAAAAGCTCCGCTTAGTTCCTGTGCAAGTCTTTAAATTGCTCTCGGTACGCGTTTCTCGTCACTGGGGACGGAATCAAGGAAATGACCCAAGACGACCGCTGGCGGAAAGTCTCCCACAAGGCGACGCCGCTATACAGCGTATGCAGCTATTAACAAGGATAGTATGCTAGCAAAACCCGCCTGAATGTGAATATTTCCTGAAACTCGATACACGACGTGGCCCACACACTAATTTGAGATTTGTTATTTTCACTCAGTCAACAGCTATTGTGCAGAAGATGTTGTTCGTTAGATAAACTTTGCATTGTTACGTGAGATCATCGTTACGTACTCGGAGGTTTCCAAACAGCTGTCTGAGTCCTTCAACATCTCTCGGATATCAACGTTCTGAAGCGGTGGAATACTCTGAACGAAATAGGTTAGATCTTTTCGCAGTTCACGTTAGAATATTGACGGCTCTAGCGAGGGATCTGCATACTATACATTAACCGAAAGCCCATCAAACGGATACAAGAGATTTGTCCTCGTTCGGTGCTTAAATATCAATTATTCAATTCGTATTAGCCATGAATCCGCGAGTACCGGTTGACGGCTGTCAGTAGACGACGTTGTTCATTTAGTTATCGACGTAGTCATTTTCCCAATTGAACGAAGGCTTTTGGTTAACCCGGTGTAATCATAGTCTAATTAGCAATTTCTCCATGACTTTCATGTTTATCGCAACGGCAAAGGCTTTCCAAATTTGTCATTTTCAACAAATCTAATTTTTTCCCTGTAATACCGCAAATCTACAGGTATTTTCGCAGGGTACCGAGGCCTGCACACCAAGCAACTATACTGACTTTCTTGTTCAATTGCCCAATGCGCAAATACGATTGTTATTCGCTGGTTCGATCGTGGTTCGACGAGAGGAGTCAGGGTCACAGTGATACAATTAATGAAGCAGATCGATGCATACCCTCTTTGCTAAATTCTCTTCGAAAGGTCAGCCGCAACTCGTAATTCGTTCATGAGGAGACGAAGATCAAATATTGCCATAATGCCTTCCCGCATGCAGGGTAGCGCCCTCGGAAGGATTTTTCACAACAGGCCGAGCGCGTCTGCTATGTCTAGCTGTTCTCATATCTTTAGCGATACACTTATCTCAAAGGAAGGAAACTCGAATAAGGGTCCCTTTTCTATATTTAATCCATAGTCGCCTGGACGAGCTTCCCGATTCTAACGCTAGACAGGGACATGCCCTTCTATACTGAATCCATTTCTATATATTCTATACTAATGATACTAATGCTGCGTCGATTTGTCTGACTGTTAATTAGCTTATCTTTTAATTAGGTTCATTTGCTTGGGTAATGTCACTCGATGCCCGCCTCGGTGACCCCTTGCGCACTTCATTAGCTTCGATGGTGGCATATTCTATTGTGTATCGTGTATATTTCATCCTATACGGCCATTCTGTATGTCAGGACGTAGGCGAAGAACGCGCCAAAGTAATCTATTTAAAAATATGGCATTTTTCTATGATTTTCTGTTCAGTCTATACGCATTGTACATCGTGATTTCATGTGCTGCAGTCAATTGGTATCTCCGACAAACATCGTACCGAGGGCGCCAAGCGAATGCTTCCACAATATTTCATGCCGATATCACCCTTCAATAAATGCGATGATCAACACGGCGTCAGTCGCCACTGGGCTTTCGCGCAAGCGGATCCTTCATCACCTCTCCTCACCTCCCAAGCATCAATTTGTGGTCTCGTTTCAACGTCGTCCTTGTGGCGTAACACGCGCACATCGAACGCGGCTGGCCGCTTGCCTTTGTGTCCATCGTCATTCGGCAGACGCAGCGATACCGCCCTGTCTATAGTATTTATTAGAGCTCTCACAGCTTTCCTCGGTCGGCCACTCCTCAGACGCGATCCCAATGTAAACGATAAGGCGGCTGCATCTCGTTCTCGCTCGCTACTCTTCATACCGTCTCTTGCTTCCTTGTGGAGTCCACCATTCACGTGCTCCTAGAGCGCTCCGTCTCCATATATTGTAGCTACAAGGGCAAACTGACTGAGAGAGGAGCAGGCGGTCTTTTGAAAGCTTATAGCCTAAGGCAAACGGCCACCTGGTCCCCAACAGCACGACGAGCAGGTCGTGTCGAGCAGGCCCAATACGCAGCAGCAGTAATGAGGAGCTGCTACTCAGGAGTACGTGGAAGCGACTAGCAACATGAGGGCACGGTCGGACGTACCGAGCCGGTTTGAGGAGGAAACTCTCTGACCGGGAGGAGGATTTGCGCCATCAGGTACTAGAGCAGCGGCAGGTCGAGGAGCAGGCTAGGTAGCGATGGTATTAGTAGTAGTGGTAATCGCGGCAGCTGACGTAGCCTTACACGCCCAGTTAGTTTGCACCTGCTTGCTCGCTGCTTACTTCTAGCTGTTGCTGCCGCCGCCGCCACCGCCAATGTCTGCCAGGTGCAGGTCCTCTCGTAGTCAACTTCTCGCTGTATTTACTCGAACGACCTTAAGCGAATGTTTGCTAAATCCAAACTAATGGATAGGGGTACGCCATATGCATATATATATATATATATATATATATATATATATATATATATATATATATATATATATATGTCTAGATATTCAGGCTATGTTGCTGTTGCAAAGAGAATCCGTTGAAAGGAATTTAAAGGGATAATATGTGCAGCGGGCTGGCTTACCCTGAAAGGTTCTAAAACTTGAATCAATTAGCCGACAGGAAGGACGACGATATCTAACTCGTACGAACTACCGGATTTAAACAAAGTCAATTGTTCTCTTTGAACCAGGGAGGCTGTATGTTGGGTGGAAATCTTAGTGCAGGCATTCCCAGCTTATGGTAGATTTATCCATGGGCTTACACTTGTTAGCTTTTGAATAACAAAATTCATGTTGAGATGGCTGTCAACGCTAATAATTATTTTATGACATTAACAGACTGCAATTTTTATGCAGTCCCCTCTTTTGGTATTAATTAGACAGATATCAAAATATATATCAGATATCAACAGACATCAAAACTGAGGATGATAGGACTTCGCAACCACATATATATGTTGTTATATTTTACTCTAAGACATTGACGCTCTCTGAATGTTTATAAATGAGCTTCTCGGCCCCTGTAACTGCATTTTAAAACCTATAAACACCATCAGGCTAGTCTTTCGAACTGCTGCGGACGACGAGAACTATTCGAGAGCTTTTCGCGGCGGATACCGACTTCGACTAAGGTCCTCCCGCATGGAAACACATCGCATGTATTTGAAATACAGTCTCTCGCTGTTAGCAGGCAGTCCGGTATGAGGCAACGGTTAGATTTCTTTCGAAGCATTGGGCGAATGGAAGCTTTGTAGCTGCATTTTAGTCACGGAAATCTAGAATTCTCAAAGTTTCGAGACTTCTTGGAAATTTGAGTGTTTACTTAAAAATCATTTGAACTTGTATATAACGAATTCCTAAGGCAGATTTCTAATGTCTCCATAAGTTGACCAGTCAACCCGCTGTCATCAAAAGCGGAAGCGCTCACAGTTCTCTTTACGCATGCGCCTCGAAATGTCGTGTGCAAGAATCGTAAGCTCGTATCCATACGTAATGTTCACCCACCACTCTGCATCTTCCAGTCTACTGTGTCTACCGAAGTTAATAATAAGGCCGCTCTGACATCGGCAAGCCAAATTCCCCCAAATGACCCCCTAATAAGCCACTGCAATTAGATACGTTATGCTGTGCCATTATGCGTTGGCGTACTCTCTAAACAACGAGTGCTCGGCCACCTCCGCCAGAAGAGCGCAGATCCCTCATGAGTGTAGGTTCTCCGGCAAGAGGCCCGTCACGTCGACTGTTCTCCGCTCTGAGAAAAGGGCGTGCGTACCGCTGTCGCCGAAAGAGGAGGTTAAACCCTCAGCAGACGTTTAGTCTCGCTGTTAATATATCCTTTGGCAGCCGTCGTAACGTAAGCCCACACCAGTATAGCCGGACAGTAGAAACACACTCGGAGAAGAGCAGTGAGGGGTATGCGGGGAGGTCCTTCGCACGAGCGATCGGCTCGTCCGTAGACTAGGTAGCCAACAACGGCAGCGTCACAACGTCGACGATAGCGACAATGGCGCCTTCTCTTCAGCAACGACAAGGACAACAACGGCTAAGCTTTCACAACAGCGGGAGTGAGTTGAACGGATGGACGGTTGTACCCACACGCGCTAATTAATTTCAGATAACACCGGTAGATCGCAGGCAGGCAGGCGCTTGTAGGCGGCAGAGGACGCGACGGGATGCCGAGGACGAAGAATAGGCCCCTGATACAAGGGTCTAAACAGCGCTGAAGGCTGGTGCGGCCTGCTCTATCTCACGCTCTCTCTGAGGGGAGGGAGGTATCTTTCCCGCGGCAGTTTCAGCGGGAGGGCCCAGGAGGGCGTCCTAAGTGTCGCAGAAGATGTGGCCTGAAGAAAAGGCACTCAAAATGGACGCGCTTGTTGCAGCGTTTGAATGAGCGCGGTCTGTGCTAAAGCTAGTTTTAATAGCGTGGTCAAGCCATGACGCTGGACCAGCCACCGGACCAGGACATGGCATGAACCGCTGACGAGCACGACTAGAAGACGGAGATGTGTGTAGTTTATATATATATATATATATGCGTATGTAGCCTCTTCGGTGTCTGTGGCCGGGTCAGATTACTGCGAGGGACTCAGAGGTATGTGGACGCTAATGAGCAATTAATAAAGATGTAAATGATATCAGCACGAGAGAGAGAGAGGGTGTGACCATCAACTTCGTGCTTGCAAGTTAGTTCGCACTGATCGTGTCTCTGCTCAGATACTTTCGAAGCGATTGCATTATGCTAAAAGTCTAGATCCACAATGCGAACATTGTTCATAGGGGCGTGTCGCCACCACTGTTAGTTCGTTATCGCGTTATGTGCTTATACTAAGACACAATTAATAACTAGAAGTTGTGACTCTCTTCGGGGGGCGGTAGTCCGAGGTTTACCACCACATGTTGCTAGAACAGATAGTCCCCGTTTTCGCAATAGCTGGTGTCGTTATCAGCATAGCTAGCTATATTTCACCGTTCGTTGTCTTTATTGCCGCTATCATCGTTCGGCCTTCAATCTTATCAGTCAACTAATAATGTGCGGGTATCGACACGCATGTTATATCAAGTAAGATAGAGAGGGCCTGATTTTCAGGAATTGACAAATAGCAATAGTACCGCGTAATGTACCGTGTCACAACACACGATCCTCAATGGTGTGTCGCTGATACACCCGTGGCCGAATTGTACCATTTATTGAAAATACTGTTTGCAAAATACTGATAATGGAACATGGCCTCGTTCCGGTTGATCGCATAGACGCGTAGTGGGGCGGCAAGGGTAATAGCTCACGTAAACGGTCGCGAATCCTTTCACGCAGGCGATCATTCAATGGGCAGACGGTCTACAAGCTCAGCTATTGAATGCAGGAACCTGCTGAATCGCCAAGCCAGCGGAGAGCATTCAATGAGCGGAGGCGAATCTATCAATAGGATTGGTCCTCCCAGATTGTCTGTCTGCTTGATGCAAACCCATAGAGGAATAGGCGTAAATATCGTCTCTCATAGAATTTTCTTGATGCAGAGTAAGCTGTGCGTTTTTTCAAATATTGAAGTTCGGCGGGTTTTTTTTCTGTTGAAACATTACGCATAATGTCATCTCCATTTCACCAACCACTTTGCAATTTGTAGGGAAATTGTATGCGAAATATTGTGAATAGTCCACCTCGAGAGAACATAGTGCGCTAGAGTTAAGCTATCCGAGCTTTTGAAATAAAAGTCGATTTAGTAAAAAGAATCTGTGGTGACTTTTGAGTATATCGTTGATAAAATAATTTAGTGATCAATTTAGTTCGTGGATATCGGGGTGTTCAGATATATTCATCGAACATTTAACAACCGGTAGACAGCTGAATCGGACCTCAGGGCGGGACGTTGAAGCTGCCGTCGTGAAGGTTCTTAGAGCTATTACGCTAACGACGGTAATCCGCTCATGAAGGGTCCTAATTTGGCCCAAGGTAGACGCCACTTTGCTTGGTCTGTTTTTAGGCGTTTATGCGTCAAACGTTGGCTCTGGTTGATTTTTAGGGCACTCTACTTCCATAGTAAAGGATATTTGCTAGTGGACAGCTTAATCTTTACATGGCTACGATTAAAGCCTTCTCCATTTAAATAAATACATGATAGATTTGGAGGGTTCTACAGCATCGTCAAGTGAGTCTGATCAACTAATTAGTCCACAAATCTTATCAGCTAGTCTATGATAAAACTAATCAATGTCATGTACTATATCTAAACAAGCATATTTGTAATGGGATCAATGATGTCTGATGACCCCGTCTAGAACTGAGACGTTTCAGCCGACACAAAGGCAGTGTTCTACAAAATTACTCTGCGAAAGGAGTCTAGCCCTCCACTTTCCGGCACTAGGTAGACCATACATACATGATGCGCAGAAAGCTTGTGAGAAGCGTACGGCGGAAACGCTGAATGCGCAATACAGCAGGTAAAATGATGCATGCAATAGTTTCTACCGTCAACGTGCCTGCCAAAGTAAGATTGGCGTGCTGTGCCCAATCACTTGCCAATTGCAAACTACTTGCACACGACTAGCAATTACAACGTATGTTACGGTAAGATAAATAGAGACTGTAAGACCGTGCGAATCACTAATCACCAGGTCGAGAGCGTGGGTTGAGAAAGCGACGTTTAGCAGGGCCTAGAAATCTAGCCTAGGAGGAGCGATTTCTCATTTAGGTATTACTGAGCCATTATCGATAGTCGAATTATATTAGCCGATGTTATTGCTCTGACTGATGAAAGAAAAAGCAGTCATTTGGAAAATTTTGTTTATTTTGAATAGGGTGTGGGATTACTATGAGAAGTTATTAGCATTACGAACGCAGTCTATGGAGTTCAACGCGCCCACAAATGGGTGTTTCTGAGGAGGACGCTTTCAGGATAAAACAAACTTAGTTAAGCACCTAAGGAGTGCAAAAAAATGCATAAATAAATAATAAAAAAACTCGTTTTTGTTGTCCCAATAAATGACAGGCTTCCGCGGCAGATTGTGAGCTCCTCGTAATTCATTAACCATGTCAGCAGGAAAAGCAGGAGTACAATTATGCTTTTTAGAGCTGATATTCAATCATATATCTGTAAGATCGATATATGTCCTGCTAACAATGCCTCTAGTGTGCTCCGATATGTACATACTGCATATAGTGTATCTGCAGGCGATCTGCCCATCGGAAAAAGAACGGCCGCTGCAAAACGGCTGGCTCGTCACGTATAATTTTCGTTTCGAGCAGCCGATTCTCTTTGGTGGGTCCACCTATAAAAGGCCGCCATGGGCCATTCCTCAGATGATGGACCAGAAATCCCTGCGAGACGTGCAACATAGAACCCCCCTGCCCAGTGGGTCGGATAGAGATCGTTGGTACGTTTACGATCCTGAACTCCCGAGAGTCCTCAGATTCGTTATTCACATGACCTCTGCAGCACGAGTGTGTCAACACACCAGAAACAGCAGAAAAGTCACAGAGTACATGCCTTGGATAGACCTTCCTCTCTCTGTCCTGGTAGCGACGACATATAATATATACTAAGTCCCGGTCTTCCAGAATGTTCAGCAGCAACTGCACGAAATGATGGGTACGAGCCAACGGGGTAAGTGCAATAATATTTCTAGACCTTCTTGAGAGAAGGACAAACCGGAAACTTGAGCTCAGGGAGATAGATACATGTTTGTAAAAAAAGACTCTTGAACAATCGGATCAGTTGTGTTGTTATATTATATTGCATATTGGTCTCTAGGCAATCTCTTTCTCTTACACGAGGAGGTCGCTATGGTTGTCAAATGTAAAATGTATTCCCAGGGCTGCTTCCCACCACTCACCATGCACCATCAGTTGGTCTCCGGACAACCGGGATGTAGCACAATCTTACACAGTTGCACCGAACGTTTGTACTAAGCTGAACTACTGTGTAGTTCTGTACTCTTCGTCACTCCGTATCGCCCATACTGAAGCCGAAGTGAGCCGCTAACCATTGCTACCACCCTTCCTCCGTTATAACTTTCAGTCCAAGCCCAAGCCCAATCTATATGCAAATCAATGACGGTGAGTCGCTGTGACAGCAGCAGGATACTTCACTCAAGCATTGAATGAATAGATATATCCAGGCTACCATTAGAGAGATATTCGAACGAACGAAATCGTTCGACGTCACCAAACGCCCACATTCGACGCAGGAGAACTCAGCCGAGCTTAGACGCCCCTATTGTCTTTATCTCATACAGCGAAAGGTGAACGGTAGTGAATACCTAATGACCGCTGGAATCTGTGAAAAATCTGTATAATATCCATCTCCCACAGGGACTAACACCGCGGCGGAATCAGTGTAAACGATGGAAACATGTTATACAATTATTGAATGGACGAACTACAATTGCAGAGCAATACATATGATATTTGCGAATGTACGAACGCACGTGGGCTTGGATCCCGGAGGTAAATTACAATCACTATGATTAGCTTACTGATGCCAAGATTGAGGTTCATGATTGACAACCGACGGCTTGTTTCACTGTGTGTGGCTGTTCAAAATTTGAAATGTTATTATATCATAAGGAAAAATCTGGATGACACCCTCAGACCGAGTACTATAATAGGTTAACTGTGCCGACCGAAAAATATGTTTGTAATATATGGAGACAATTTTTCTTTGAGGAAAATTGGCAACTGAAAATGCATCAGGGTAGGATTCAGTAGGTTTGGCACCCTCCTTATATTCTAGGTCGAATGCCGCTATAGTTTTCGAATAACACAATCTTTCAGGGTAAATAATCAGTGGTGCTACTAAATTGGCCGCCTACTGCATTTCAAGCTGTAGGTATTTAGACTGCACGTCGTTTAGACTAGGCTTTAAACGAGGCTCCACGTACGGAAGTAGAATACTTCAGGACTGCACGACTTTCTTTCGAAAAATATTCTTTTCCTTCGCCAACAAGATGATAAATATGTTATATGGGTAGTGACAAAAAAAATGGCACGATGCGCGTGCAACGTCAATATCGCGCAGTGCTATTTTCTATATTAATGGCTTCTTTGATACGTTATTTTTCTCGTTGATTTTACCACTACTGTGAAGCGATCTTCGGCCCCGCCCTGATTATCGTTGCTCACCCTGAATTTGCCAAAAGAAACGAATTCTGCGCTGAAGTCGAAGGGCTTAGCAAACCTCACTGACTCGATCTTTTTTTTCGAATTGGTCTTCATCCTGCTCTTTGTTAGTTGAACGCCTCTCGAAAATCGAGGCCAGAAGCACTTCCAAGAAAGGAATAAAGTCTTTGGGTAAATAATAAATAGACCTCTAAATCCGATTTGGGTTTGCGGCTGAATCTTGGTGCTTTTGTAGTCGAAGTAATATGAAAAGCAATTAGTTTCAGACCGCTATCATTAGCAGCACGTCACAGATGAGTGGACGGATGCCTTCTACGAAGTGTGGTATATAGACCTCACGTTGCGTTTTCATAGTATCGCATTGTAGAGTCTACTCAAACGCTGTTTTTCGAGCTGACCCTCAGCTGTTCCCCTATCTGACAGGCCTCACCTCTTAACCTTCTAGGTATTACTATGAGGACCTGTCGGGGCCACCGTTGTAGAGTTGTTGTGGATTGTAGAGTCCACTCAGAGGTCCGAACAAATGACCGTTCCGAACTCCACGAACGCCTTTAATCCTAAAAAGGGCGGTATATTTCAAAAAGTGCTGAAATTTACTAAATATAGAGGATTTTTTCGTTTTTGTTAGCTTAGCGGGAGTCCCGCCAATATACGTGGGCACTTACAGGCGTGTCTTGGCTGTACGGGGGTCGCCAAGGCACGCCTGTAAGTGCCCAACAACCGCTGCAAAAACGGTCGAGGTCATCTAACCACTCAGCAAGCCCTCTTCGAGGATAACCAGCAATGTTGGCACATTTACAGACGTCCATAAGGTCGTATGGCCCAAGACGAGGGGGATGAAATCAAGACTGCCAACGCAAGCGTAAGCGCTAAAACGCCTCAATACGCCGACGCTTAAAATGTATGGATTCACATTATTTAACTGAGCCTGAATAATGCGTTGCACATGTTCGTCAGACCCAGTAATCTGGTGAATTCATATACTGAGTATGTATTTAATACGGCTGTGGCCGCTTGCATGCGTATGGTGATACTTGAAATACATTTGTTTGCATTGTTTGCTGTAGTTGATCCAGTTCCCGAACGTAGGCGATAATAACTTAAATCTCCCCTGGGCTTTCTGATGATGCGTTATTTATTACCTCAGGTTTGCTTCGCGCCACTACCATTTAAACGGTCTCGCCAACTAGGTCTCAATCTGTGTATAAACGACGACAAAACAGACCTGAAAAAAGCCAACCAACAAAAAACGAATGGCTGAAGATAAGAACCACTCGATTGTCCCATTCCACACAAGCCTCTATTCGGCACCGATTTGTTAATAACCACTAAGTAACGCACATTGATGATTTAAGTCCTCGTTACTCAGGACGGCTACTGTATCAAGTGTAGGCATTGTCGTGTTACCGTCACCTAAGGCCTGCCGCGCAGACTCCTACTACTGATCCATACACAGAACTTCTTTGCTTGCGTCCACTTCGTTTCTATTTGCCGGCGGAGTTTGCAATCCGTCACTCAAAATGACAGATAGAGCAAGGTGATCTCCTCCTCTTCGGGGCTTCAGCGCTGAAAAACAGCACAAACTCCTGTATAGACACTCAGTAGGCATCAGTCCACATGGTGATTAACTTTAGTGTATTTTCCGCGCAGCGTTTCTTCCGTGCAAATGAAAGTTAAGTGTCGGACAATGGGTACAATATGAATTGCCTGTTTTCCATAGTTAAGCTTACAATGCTGATGTGTGTGTAACTTTAGCCACATATAACAGGCAGTCCTTTTCTAAATTAGATAGAGTCATAAAAATTATAGGACTTGTGCCTTGTAGAAACTAGTATTCGAAAGCAGTTAAATAAGCTAATATATAACAAATAGATAATAAGACCCATAGACTAGTTATACTCGTCCAAGCGTATGCCTTTTCAATACTCTCGACGGCTGCCGCTGTATATTTAAGCACTCCGAAGAGGCGCACCCATTGCCAGCCGTCATCCAAAACTGAATCTGTTCACTACTGTTCGCTATGGTATTGTGAAATGCATTTGGCATTTGCCAAATTGCGAGACTGTCGGTTACAAAGTCAATAAAACTGGCAGATACACGAATCAAATTTGAGTCTATCCCAAGCGTCACTGTACATGCTGTCAGCCCTGTCCACGGGTGGTGGCTGGCGCAGCTCCCGCCGCCATCGCCGCCTCTCAAAACCTTACTTCTTCTCGCCTGAGGCACGATCGCAACGGGCGAAGCACTGGCCGGAAAGGACAGTTCGCACACTTTTCCCAGCGGCGGGAACAGGCGAGGAGGGAGTTTTAGGAACGCCCGTTCCCTTGGCAGCGTTGGCGCTAAAGGGGGAGCCCTTCTGAAGGGGGTCCTCCCGTTGGGTGGGTTGTGCTCCGGAAACACCCCAGCTTCAACATCTCTTCCTACCGCGCTGCTGCCATTACCGCCTTGGCCAGCGGAACCGCTCTCGCCAACAGACGGTGGCCAGTGCCCGTTCCTGCCTCCTTCCCCACTGCCGTTTGAAGCGGAGACCAATTCTCCCTTGCTTTGGCAGCAGTTTGTTGTCCATTGACAAAGCGGTCGGCAGCTACGGGCAAGTGCTGGTGACGTCCCATTTCTCTGGAATAGCAGGAGCAGCGCTGTGCCCATGTGTGTGGCCTGTCTGCTCTCCTGGCCTGCTTCGTCTGTGAGAGTGGCCGTGTGTGTATGCGGGGCGGGCCTGGTGGGGGGTCTGCCCCTTTGTGGACGTCTGAGTATCTATGTCGCCGTCTGAGAACGGTGCAATAGTGGAGAAGGCGCTCGGCCTTGGTGCCGCGTCTCTTCTTGGCTTGCTGGTGCTGCCGTCGCCGCCGCCGTCGGGCAAGCGAGCGCGCTGTCCTTTGGTTGTCGCCGCTGCCACGGCTATACTAGAGGCCGCCGTCAGGACGGCAGCATCAGCAGCCTCGAAAAGTCGGTCGGGTACGGCGAAGCTGGGACAGAGTCGGGGACAGCAGTTCGAGTGGGCAAAGGGCGGACCCCGCAAGTGGTCTTGGACGAGTCTGTTCCTCTCCTAAGGGCCTTTCCTGTACCAGCCCGAAAAGAGTGCTGTGGCGCCGGTGGTTGGTTGTGGCGCCGGCGACGCTGACTGCCGGACTGGCTGACTAGCTGACCCCGTTCTACAGAAAGACGCTGCCGGAGGACAGTCGACGAGCGGGGCGCAGGGGATCCAAAGACTCAATGAACGAGAGAAGGCTCCGAACGGGTGAAAGTGGACAGGCAGGATACCATTGCTGTTGCAGCAGCAGTCGCATCAACAGCGCCTCTCTTGGCCTCAGTTCACTCGGTTGAGGCGTGGGCTACCCCGGGGCGTCCCTCCAACATCTAAGTCGAGACTGGCCTGTAAACTACTTACGCTACGTGGGTCTGTGGCCACGCTGTAAACTCCAGCCTCTCAGTCGAGTTGACTTTGTTAGTCGGTAGCTTTGTCGTAAACTTATTTTTGGACGACGTCAGCATTTAGCAGAAATGAGCCGGGTTTTCCAACGTTCGTTGTTCGAACAACAATTCGTTCCTTCTCATCGTCGCCCTGAAAAGCGATGGTTTTTAGACAACAGCGGCTGAGACACTCACACCTATTGCTGTGTAACAAGGGCTGTCCTATAAGAGAGCAAAAATGAACAGCGGCCTATGAAAGAAGTCAGATAGCGAGCTAGCTGGGAAATCTATGGAACGTCCTCTTCACGTATGCAGCGGCCACGTCACCCGAGTCTTGTGTAAGCCGTACCAGAGAAGTGCAAGAAAACCACGCTGTGGAAAAGCACGGGGATATTGAATTCTGAAAGTGGGAGGAAGGGTGATTGTGAGCCCGCATCCACTTCGAGACATGGGCGGAGCCACCCTTTGTCCAAGCTTTAGCAGTCTCTCCAGCGGAATCCCAGTGGGACGAACTCAAATATAGTCTGAACAACGGAACACACCCTTGTAAAATAGTCTTGAGAATTTCACAAACATCATAAGTTATATTAGACCTATTATAAAACACCAATCGGTTTGCATACGTGTCGGAGGATGTTTTCTAGGGTTACGGTTCCATATACTCGCTAGCAAGCGTGTGCAGTTTATACGTTGGCAGGCGGTACGTGAAGGCGTTTCGATCGTCTCGAGCAAAACTTGAAGCCGAAAGTGGACGCGACCAAAGCAAGGAAGTAAGATTTAATACTCGGCCAGATTGACCGAACGAAGAATTACAAGCTAGCTACACAGCAGCATTTGCTATTCGCGGTGAAAATACTCGTAGCATGCTCCTGCTGCGTCCATTTGTACCGCTGGAGGCAAGATCCCATTAGAGGGACCAAGGATCCAAGGTCACATCGACTACCAGCAAACGTTAGGGCTCCGGTCACGAAATGGATGAGACGACGAAGACTTCGAAAAGTTAGATGGCTTCGGCGGCGACCATCAGCTTTGCATGATGCCGACACTTCTCCACATACTCGTACACGACATTTGGCTTAGCATTCCAACAGGAACGCACACATATTCTGTGATACACCACATCGTAAGTTTTGCGTCACCCTTCTCTATCTTCTTCGAGGGGCTCCTCTATCGAGCACTGATGTCTCGTGTACCGGATGGAGGTGTTCGATTCGAAGGGAAACGAGAGGTCGACACAAATAAGCTGCTCCTGTGTCGAGTGTTCACGTTCGTTGAATCCAGCCAGGACCAGCTTCCTGACACGAAAAGCCGAAGGATTTCTCAGTGGGAGCACCCTGACGAGTTCGGGAGATTCCCTCGAATGAGCGAGCAGTGCTTCAGAAGTTCAACGTGAGACTTTGGCCAAAAGAATTCCTTTGCTTTTCCCTTCGAGAGCTTTCACAGATCCTTCTCGATCCATATAATCGGCTTAGCACGGCCTGGCGGGTTCTCAGCGGAACGAGCGGTCCAGGCGTTTAAGTGGCGATAGCATTCAATGTAAGTCTATACGACTTAACTGAGCGAGGAGCCAGTCAGTTCGTACAGTTATTCCATTTTGTTTTAATGATTCCAATAAGCTTTCCGTATACTCTGAATCCAACTAATTGCCATGCGGACGTTGTTGTTATTGGGAACTATTTCACAGGGGAAGCTGTACAGCAGCAGCAGCTCGATTGTAGGTAATTCATTGTTACAGGACATGATAACGAACTCAGGAACAAACCAGATGTATCCATGCACATATTGTCTTGAAGTGTGCTACAACATCCATACGTATCTCAGTGCTTGCAATAATAATAATAATAATAATAGTAATAACAGATAAGTAATTAATGCAAACGAAACAGAAATTGTTTCCGATGACAGACCAATAACTAGCTACAAATTCCATATGTTAATTATGGTACAACGCCATTCAGTACAGATGCCAGCCTGCCTAATCTCGGTCAACAGTGCACGCTACTCGCTAATGTGGAAGCAAGCAAAGCAGTTGAAGTTATCCCTTACAAGGATTTGTAGTAGAACCCATTCGTTTAGATTGCTTCAAATCAGCCGATGCGTGCATATGCACATTCAATGGCGTAATTAATTGATTAAGCTTTTGTTAACTCTCGTGATCTCTGTCTGACAATGACCTGCGTGCAGTTTATAGATAACCACATTAGCGGTGTGTACTGCTCAATGAGTTCGCCGCAAGATGGATCCATATAACAGAAGTATTGAATCCATCTTACGGCGAACTCATTAAACAACAACCAGCTAAGACGATTATCTACAAAGTACAGCGAGACGAAAGGCAAGTACGCAATGAGTTTTTCAGCTGTGTTTATTCTCGGTCCCGGCCCCAGGACAGTCGCAGCTCGTACAATGGACGCAGTTTCGCTTCACTTGTAACACCGATGCAGCCTCCGTACAGCGTACTTGTTACTATCATGCCTACGAATCATCTTGAAATCGTCGAGGTGAATTGTGTTCGAGTCGCGCTCATCGTAGCAGCAGAACTGTCCCGGGAGGCTACATAGACAATGTCAAAATACGGGGGAAATTTCACACACAATACTGGTCTGTTAACTTGCAGCCCTGCAACATGTTCATGTGTATGTTCGCTAGCGAGCACAAATGAGCGAGTGGGATGAAATCAAACGAGGTTCGGCAAATCTCGTTCGGCATTGCAGCTTCTGAGATAGCAGCTTGTATGGAAATGGACTTAGGCCCTTTTGCATGGACGGTCAGGATTTCAGGCATAAACGCTGCAAGAATCAATCGCTTAGTCAATTCTAGCTTATAAATAAGTGGCCAACAAATTTTGAAATTCAACATTTTGTGGTGTTTATACAATACTAACTAATCGTTCGGTAATGACATTCTCCACGGAAAGGCGTCGACTTCTACGCCAAGAACTTGTCCGAGTATGACAAACGAGAAAACAAGTTACAGAAGAACATGCAAGTTCCGCAAGAGTTCAAGAGGATAAGTCAAGTTCTGCGACGCGTACCGGAATGAGAAGATGAACAACAATATAATACACAATAAATGTATATCATACCTACAGCGGGGCTTATAAGCCTATGCCATCGATCTGGTGTACTAGACTTTTCTTATTTTCAAGACGATTTGAACCCTCGAAATGCTTCTGAATGTTAGCCTTTGCAGAGGTTCTCCCAGTTCTTCTGATCGGGCTGATCTAGTCTGCCCAAACGTCTAGAAATTTCATCGCATCTGGGTCATGCTCGAGTATGCTCTCGGCGGTACATGATTTCCACTGCTTTAAAGGAAATTCGTCTCCACACCAGCGAGGCAGCGACGAAATATTGGTGAGAGCCAGCAACGGTGGTGGCAGCGGTCGTCGGTCATCCAAAATTGGCCATAGTTCACCGTACATCACGTATCTGAAATTACAAACACGTTGAACTAAGATTAATCTCTCAGGTCTGACATGAGTGGATTGGCAAACGGTTGTGTTGCATTGCATTAAAATAGTATAGAAACGAACGACTTCACTGCAACTGGTTATGGTCGGGTATGAAATGACGCATCTTGTGCCACGCACACAGATACACTAACACACACACACACACACAAGTTTTTCTTTAAAAATGTTTCCTTTACATGCTGAGTACGGGTGTAGAGATTGGCTAATCACAAATTTTACGCAGGTATCATCATTGATTATTGCTTACCTGGCCATTTCGCCGAACGTTTTATTGTATGTCTTGATATTGTGCTCATCCAATACACGAGGTGCGAGATTCTCATGCTCGAGGTCATAGACCCGATGCCTTGACAGCAGGTGAATCGCGTGGAAATTGCGCCAGTGTGCAGAACACGCATCGTAGAGGGCTGCCCTTAAATCGTGAACTCCAAAATCCCAGAGCACCCTGAGGTGGATGCGTAATGTGAGAGGGGGTCACATTCACTTACAATTACAACAGTGTCCAACTGTCATATAGCGCAGATTTATCCCTAGTGATTAACATTGATTACGTAAATGATGCTACGCTAGAATAATGATAGCAAATTATCTCAGAGGCTAGTTTAGAACAAGCCCGATGTATCGGCTAAATAAATAATTTGTGGAATTTAATAGTCAGTTATAAAAGTGGACGACACTTGTAACCCGCGGAACGTAAAATAAAGTAAAGCTTTATCGATTAATTAAAGGAACTGCAATTTTTACAATGCTTAAGCTCTCTTATATATCACCGGGCGCTGGACTCGAGCCTGCGACCTCCGACTTTTTAAGGCCAGATCCGTGAAATACATCTGCTATATTTACTTAGTTATGACTGAGTAATATACGCCCACTTTAATATAGCGGACGGAACTGAGCTGACTTCAGGCAACAGTACTGCTATGGCAAAGTAGTTTCAGGGAGAAGAACTTATTTGGTGGCTAATGAATGCGCACTTACGCATGTACGATATCGGGCCGTTTGAAGAGAATAGATATTGTGGGCAATTCCCCAGCGTTGTAGTACCACCGGTCAGGCTTGTAGTTCCTATAGGAATCGAGCCATAGGCGCAGAAATCGAGCAGAACGGTGCGCTACAATGACTTGAGTGCCAAGATATTCTTTCGGCGGCACGCCTGCAAATTATACATCAACCGCTGTGTGACTAGAGTGTACCGCTGAAAATAAATGTCTAATTAAAATTTTTTCCGTTCTCACCCAAAGCCGACAATTAACATTGCTTTCGGCATTGCTTCGTATCACGGACCCGTTTAAGTGCAAATGTGCAACGGTGGCGATCGAACCCGTCACGCCAAAGTGTCTCTTCCGATTTCGAGGCGGATACACGAATGCACCATCAGGCCACCAAAGGTCTCGAAAATTAATGTCTAAACCAATAGATCGATGCCGGTTGGGGTCCAATCGAGCCAGATCAATGTACACATTAGTCTAGTCAATGTCTAGTACGATAATGAATCCACGTAAAGACTTCTAAATTCGACCAATCTTCGACAAAGACACACAGAATAATAATAATAATAATAATAATAATAACAGATACGGAAAATTAACTATCCCACATCGTAAACAAATTAGAAGAAAATCCACGCACTAATCTAGAATTGCGTAAAAAAAACACTCACCAATAGCGAGTTCAAATCGTCTGTAATAATCGAGATTCTTAACGAGAAAGACGTCGGTGTCCAGATAGATGCCACCGAGTCGCTGCAAAATGTGTATTCGTAGTACGTCAGATGCGTGGTGAAGCGAGCTCAATTTTCGACCCCAGACGTGAATTGGTACAGTCGCAGGAACGAGCTCAACATTTGGCAATCGGGATATTTGAGGCCAGTACCTCCCAGTCTGTGAACGGCATTACAAAGTGAGGCGGAGCGTGCAAAATATTCGGTCACCTGTCGACTCGTTTGGTTAAAATAATGAACTATGTCCTATTGGTGCTGCAGCCGTGCTGCTGTCCGATTGTTTGTTAGTCTACGACCCACGGCGCAGTTTTCAGTGATAACTATCTTCAAATCGGTAGCTACTTGTTATTTATGCAATATATATATATATATATATATATGTTAGGATGTATACCTTACGATGCGTCTTGTGAACTATAGAACACCCACGGAACAATATATATAAAATATATATGCATATTATAATGTATGTATATATAAGTACTGACGACATTAAAAAAGAATACACGGATTATATTGAACGAGTATAGCTTATTTAATCCTATATATATAAGTCCTGCCTTCAGGTGGTCGCAATGATCGCAGTGTATGAGAATCCGTTCTGGCCTCTGAGCCAACCAGGCCGCTCGTATGCAGACAAGTTCCTCGAAGGCGAAGTCACTTTCGTTGCCAATTTTGATGAAATGTACGATATTTGGTACTATGGGGAAGGCCGCACCCAAGACATTGTCGAATTCATCAAAATCTATAGACCGGTCACGGTTCAGCAATAAATAGTTCAGCCAAGAATTCTGAAATAAAACCCAGGCATATCAATCGGACTGTTCGAATCTGTCAGTATATATCTCATATATTTGCAAAATAGTAAAAAACAACAACTTCAAAAAAAAGCACCAGAAAACAACTTCGCATCAGCTATGCGGATCAATTATTCCAATTTATATAATAATCGAATATATCTCGTGTAACCCTATAATTCCACGTTAGATAAGCTCGATATTTTAAAGGGAAACATAAAATAATAACATCTCAAGTCCCCCCTCCCCGACCCTCACTGTACGATATTAACCAGCTAAACGAAGAAAAACACGCTAAGTAGAAACTACCTGATCGTGTCTCTGACGAAGGACCACGTACAGTGTGACAGCAAATGTAAAAGCTATCAGATACAATTTCCAGATGTTGATGTGAGCGACCCCTCGCGGACACCAAATAATCCTCCTGTGGCATTTGTAGAATCTTTGAAAACACATCACGTCAGCATTGCGCCGTAGGGACACGCAGTTGTATGCGCACAAGCAAATCGACCAACATGCGTTTCACTGATGGAGAACTTATCCTAGATTCTACAAAGTGATTCATTCGTAACAACGCAGTGCAGCTAACTGAAGCTTATTTATAGAGAGGGAGAGTTTTCTTGTGAGTGCACCATTTTACCACACAAGCTTGTTGGCGAATATCATGTACAGAGCTATTTACACAGTGTCACACAACAGAGAACGACATCTTGTGGCATAAAGAAAGCTCTCGCTGAATGGCGGGTGTACAGAGTGAAGTTTTCACATCATTTTTGCTGACATTTAACTGCGGTCTCTATCGAGAAGCATTGGCTTTGATTGCTATGATCGGCTCATGGCGAGCCAGGGGAGTTGACCAAGCAACTGTCAACAGCAGCATGAACAAGAAAATCGAATTGTCAATTTGCCACCTCGTCGATGTGCTGAAGTTAAGTTTCACATCATTTTTGACCACTTGTAGTGTATAATACATGCACAAGTGCTAGTAGAAGCTGTCTCTTCTCTATGGCGCTGCCATGCGCGAATATGGCTGTGTTTATGTTGGTGAATTTTCTTTTTTCGGGGTTTTGTTTATATATTCTTCTTCGGCCCGTTGATCATCTGCCTCTTCTGCTAGCGGTGAGTCGAGCGTTGGCTGGCGACCACCGTGTCGTCTCTTTCTCCTCGCCCCTGACGACGACTATTCGTACGGGGTGGTGCGAGCTGAAGCAGCATTCATTCCGCTAGCGCCGACAGAAGATGACACTTTATTTCGTTGGCTCGCTCTCCCTACGAAACAACAACAGGCGAAGTTATGCTGCAGAGAGAGAGATTCACTCTCGCCATTGCCCAGTCGTTGAAGTTCAAAATATGGGACGAGTGTGCGTAAACACCGATGCGATTGGGCTAAAACCTGGCAAGAAGAACTTAAGCAAATACTCATTATTAATAGATGCACAATTTGCGTTTGAGACCTGGGGAAAATGCGTAAATTTCAACTCAGAGATATCTTCCATTGGAAATCTATCGACTGCGGTCGGCACAACGGCGCTGATTGTCAGGAACCACTTGATTATGAACGTTTAAACAGATACAGCGTGTATATTACATATAGCCTTTTGTTCCGGGTGATTACCTGAGCACCGCTCGCTGCGTCACCCTCGAACCGCCTGCCTAACTTGTTTCCAAAACAAGAAATGTTCCACTCCGCGAATACCTATGGGAAATCAAGCCAGCGAGGTGGAGGGGCCACAACGCAGGCCGAACGACCCTTTGCCACTCTCTGCTGTGGGGTAACTTTTGCAGCCACTCAACGCTGGGCACTTATAATAATTTGATCTGGGGATCCTCTCTCGTGTCTCAGAGATGTGCGTAAATATTACTATAGTTTCCTCGTGTACCCAAAAAATTGACGTGTTTACTCATTAAGTTTGATTTATCAACAGAATTAAAGTACTATAAAAGTACAGAACTAGATTATCTATATTCACTACTGGCTTCTTGCCAAAGGCCTCGACGAGCACAACTCATCTCCATAATTAAGATTTTTTTGCTTGTTCAAGTGCAGTGTTTATATCTGGAAAATATTTTTCATTGCTATCTTAGTTATGATTAAAACAAATACTATTTAATTAATAAAACCTAACAGTTTTATCTAAAAACTGTACAACACAAACAGTGCAATCCAAAAGTCCCAATAGTAGGAGTTGAAAAATAGTAAGACTTTCATATGAATCATTCTAATTCACGTATTTTCTTTAACCAGTATACTGTGTTTGGGTCAACCTAACCCAGTAGTAAATTGGCGATCTAAAACTGCATGACAGATGACCGAATGAATATTCGTCAGTATTCTCGAGTCACACTGTCAACTCATGCGATAGTTAACTTTTCGAAAGATCAATACATATATTTCAGTTCTTTAGCCCATACTTGTTGGGGCTCATATTCAAGATGAAGAAATTAAAGATGTGTCCGCTTTCCTCGAATATTGTACTTCAACGCACTTTGATTCCAGCGTTTACGGGGTATCCAGAGAAACGGAAGAAGCTGCTGCTCTGCAACAGGGAATGGGAATGGGTCTAAAGCATATTTTCTGGGCAGCAAGTAGATTATCAGGCAATAATTAACGTTAACGGTACTGCTTTCGGCATTGCTTTATGAGAAAGACCCTTTTAAATGCAAATGTGCAACGGTGAGGATCGAATCCGTACACCTACGTGTCTCCTCCGATTGCAAAGCAGGCGTATACGAATGCACCACTACGCCACCAAAGGGCTCGAAAATAAATATTTAAACCAATAGAGCTGGTATATATCTGGTCCAATCAAACCAGATCAAAATAATACAGATTAATAGGGAGAACTAATTTTCTTTGAAGCGAGTCAATAAAGTTGTTTTCGCCTTTTTTTGTTAGGAATAGAACGCTACCTGGTTCACTTTCAATAAACTAGATTTACTACATTCATAGAGAAAAAAATAAATAAATCGCATAACAACAATGGAGTAACGGCAACAGCATATGGTTTTCAAGCGCAAGTGCTTAGGCGCATAGAGTTTCCAGAACTTTATGGGACATTTTGTCTCCATAAACTTGAAACAGGATCGACTTATCTGCGAGAGCAGTTTGTGTTAGAGAAACTATATATAGTTTGCGACTATGTATAGGATCATCCACGAGACCTCCGTGACACGTCCTTCTTAATTCAGTCATTACTTAGATTAGTTTAAGTACTCTTTATTAGTCAAAGCGATACCGGACGTCACGAGGCTTGAGCCTGCGGTAAACTCGACCTTCTGAGCAAATGGCATGTGATATTGGGGTTAATTAACCAAACGAACTATATGAAAGGTTAATTCAAATGGGAACGCCCATTTGGGTCGCATACCCAGGTAGTACGGTTTGGTAGCTAGGTACCACAACGTATTTAACCTGTAGGTTTACCTTTGCGAATATAAGATTATACAGCTATAATATATAGCGCGAAACAAGAACAGATTCCTTCAGCGAACAAAACTTCCAGCAGCGGAATGGTGAATGACAGATACATTCCGGCAGCGATTCACAAGAGGCGTATTTTTGCATCAACCAACTGAGCTCGCAGATCTTCCAAGTGAACAAGGGCACAACGAATAGTCTGTCAACGAACACGTAATGTTTGACAAGGTTCTATTAATGAAAATCTACAGATTATATGCGGAAAGCACCGTAACAGTAAACACCTGATCCGGAACACATTTCAATTCATTCTATTGGGTCAGAACATTTACAATGACGACGAAATTGTGAAGAAACGTTTCACAACGTACAGAGTTATAATATTTCGAATGAAATATTGCTATAATAGTCTATGCACGTTGCAATAATGGTCAATTTTATTCTTGTCGGGACACCCGCTACGCAAACATAATATATTAACCTATTTATCCACTCGCTTCGAGCAATTTGCAAAGCTCATACAGCCTCTTCGCTTCTAAGCTATGTGTATATTTATAATCATGAGCTATATTGAAAAATATGTGCAGCAGACTAGCTTTTCTTTGTAACGATTTATCGAAGATCAGATACCACCTACACTCCGTATTCTCTCTCCCTCTCTCTCTCTCTCTTCTGTAGCGTGTATAGACACGATACCCAAAAATTATATTATCAGACGGCCGTAGACTAGATGCTCCATTTATTAGCCTTAGTTTATATGCCAAATAAATTACAGCCTTCTTTAACACAGGCCTGTGCACTTTGCTATCGGTAGTACCAAAAAAGAGTAGCTTTATTAATTATTAATACACTCGCACGGAGTACAATTGTTGGCCAAACTCTATGAGTAAATAGTATTGTCTCTCCCAATATATTTGTTGAGTCAGCTAGGGGAACAGCTGAGGGTCAGCTCGAAAAACAATTATTAAATAGACGATGTCGCTTAAGAGTAGTCTGTATATACTTGCCTGGACATTTCACCGAATGATTTGTTATAAGTGTTAATGTTGCTCAGATCGAACACTTTTGGCAAGCACTTGTCTCTTACCGAATAGTCGCGATACCTCATCAGCAGATGAACGGCGTAGATATTAGCCCCAATGCATGTCGAGGTAACATATCCTGCACATTTCAAAACAAATATGAGGTATTTGTCTTGAAATGTGCAGGATATGTTAGCTACAGAAGCGTCAAATGTTCGTTAGTCTTCTACAGAGTGGCGTAACTTTCCGGAGACCCCATAAATATGTCAAGCGCAGACAAGACAGCGGAAGAGTGGCTAGTTTTTTGTGCGGTTAGTGAGAATTTAATGAAAGTTTGCCGTTGTCCATGATGAACGCAGCAGGAAGGTCATAGCTACTGTTGATTTTATCATGATATGGCATATTAATCATCTGCGTTGTCTATTGGATGACCCATTATGAGAAAAGCTGCAAAACAAGTTCAACAAGGCAGACCATGCACGGAAACCTGGGACCCAAATCGAGCCGCTGGCATTTTAGGGTCCTGACAGGCACAGGTCCTACCAATCACGCCATTATGTAACTCGGTTGTTTTCGGCCAAACTGAACAAAAGAGCATATGGTGACACAATAAGAAAAACACGAATGAATTCTTTCTCCCCGTTTATTGAGAACCACAGCCCATTGACACACGGGTCACCGCAGTCTCCTCTCGGCAAATCGGTGCCCGATGTTACTGGTGCAACCGATCCCCACTCTCGGGGAAACCTCGATGGCCGCCAATTTACATCTTCTGGAACTGCTTCTTGGTGCCAGGAGCCTTCGTCACCTTGAGAACGTTGAAACGCACGGTTTTCGAAAGAGGCCGGCACTCGCCAACGGTGACAACGTCGCCGAGGGAAACATCACGGAAGCATGGGGAAAGGTGCACGGACATGTTGCGGTGCCGACGCTCGAACCTAAGATAAACGTACATATGCACAAACAAGCAAAGCAAAAACAAACATTTGAATATCCATGTACACCATTAATGCAGGGCAAACTTGGTAACGACTAGAAAAAACAACTTTCCCTATGATGTGTGTGTGGTATATTATTCTTTCTTAGTTCCTCGCTGGGCATAGCACGAGAATCGACAAATATGGATGTAGCTCTTGCATTGAATTTGGCCAATAGAGATGATCGTGTGTGATCAGGGAGATACACCACAGAGTAGTATTCTACTGTAGCTTTAGCTATAGTAAAATATAGCATTATAATCACAAATATGTATGCACAGCGCTACAAGCATGTTGCCTATTGCGGAGGTCATCGGCGCTGCAAGGTTTCAGGTCTCGTTCGAAAATAGGAACACAATCACGAAAAGTGTATTCGTCACGGAATTACTTTCAGAATCATTTTATCACTATCCAGTTCCTTAATCGTACCTGTTGTACTTGCGGACGTAGTGCAGATAGTCTCTACGGATCACGATAGTCCTTTGCATTTTCATCTTGATGACAGTTCCCTTGAGGATACGACCACGGATGTTTACGTTGCCGGTGAAGGGGCACTTCTTGTCGATGTATGCTCCCTTGATCGCCTCAGTCGGGGTCTTGAAGCCCAACCCTACGTTCTTGTGATACCTATTTTAAAAGTTGGAGTTAAAAGAGATTATGTTCACTCTATTACAATCGATTATGCTGAACGCGCATAACAAGGATAGAAATACACAGATTCGAAACAAAATCAATAGTACTTACAATGTAATTTAATATGCTCGATCAAATGAACGCAACAACAACCCTTTTTGCTGGATGCAAAATCAGAGAAGAAAGATGCAATAATGCAAGACCCGCCAATCGTTTGTCAAACCCGTTGGCGGTTGGCACCCCGGGGCTAACAACGACTGCGACTCTTGTTCAACAACAATTCATCGAGTTGTGCATCAGTCCGCCACAAAGCGTCAACTAACCTGACATGGCGAACAGTGACGAGCTTGCGGGTAGAGGTAGCCTTTCGGTTAAGGAAGACAGTCTCCTGCTTCTGGTACGCCCTCTCGTTCTGAACATCCGCCATGCTGGATTTTTATGCTGAAATACAAATAACAACAAACACTTAATATGATACAATAGGTTTTGGTTTAATAACGAAGTGCAGTTTTTGTTTACAACGCTCAAGTTCTGGGTTCGTTCTTACAAAAACGATGCATGAATGAGAAACCCATTGCACGCTGCATTGGCACCACGAAACACGACATCGAAAACCGTTTCGTATGCTGCCCGGGCCATTGATCACGATACAATTGTGGACTGCGCTACAGATGTTGTGACGGACAAATGCACAACACATTGCTGACGCTATGACCCCTTGCTGGGAACATGTTCGGTGCACAGCCGCGCCTAACTTAGGTCAAGCGACTATTGCCGAATTTCGAACGGATTGGAATAGACGAACTGAGGAACAATCACTATGGAGTGGCACAGCCATCTACCCATGGGAATATCGGACCGCCAAAGGATTCATATAGACGTTCTTCTCTGCCTACCACAGCAGCGATTGCCCAAATTGCATATTCTCAGCATCAATGTATTCATAGCCGCTATCGACATCATGCTTTTATCATTACACAGCTGAATCTAGCTTAGGTTTGTCCAATAACAGGTTTGCCCAGACCGTATTTCATGGGTCAGTTAACAAATTCTATATAAAGATGCTATAAACGGGTGCCAAGTCAATCCGAACATGCCGGCCAATTGTCCAGCAGGGGGGGCATCGAACACTCGGCGCATCGCCTGAATTCACTCAAATTACGCACAAATCTCCAAACCAATGGCACTAGTCAGCTTGTCAGTCCTGCCCAGCACGAAATGGCAATGAAGATTCACACGTAAAGCACAAAAATTTCCACTTTTTCACAATCCACGTGTGAAACCTACCAGCACTTCGCTGTGTGCACGAGAGAAAAGACCGGAACAATCGCAGATATGGGACACGAGGCGGTTTTTCGAAAATGCGCGTGACCGCTTGCTGGAGTTCCCTTTCAACGGGTAGCGTTCATATCGAGTGTGCGCTGCAGTGAACCCCACACTCCGTGGATCCTATGAGCACAATAAAAATTTTCGAGATCTTCCTGAATAAAAGGGGCAATACGAGCTAATACCTCTTCAACGGAAGTGAGGTAAAAGTCATAATTCCGAATGGAAACAAACATGGCCGCCACCCATGGGCGCGTGCCTTCAAACTTGCAAGACCTATGTTCTGAAGCGATCTACTAATTCACTCGCTGATTCGAAGTGTGGTGTAAGCATGGCAATGTCGAAACCCGTTGGGTATCATTTTTCTTGCCTTTAGGCATGGTCTATTTGTTTTAACAAAACGCTTAATTAGCTCGGGATTTATCCGAGTCGCTTAATTCGTCGGATTTAGTCTCTCGGATTTATTCGTCGTGAAGCTCGGCCATACATCACATCGTTACGATAAAAAAAACAGCCTTTGATCATGAGAGCATCAACAACTTGTTGCCATTGCTCTATGTAATGAATATTGTTTTTTGAATCCATATCAATTAGGCACTGTGACATTTTAGCGGCAAATCTTACAGACACATTATCATCTTATTCGAATTATTCATTTATCTTATTATAGAATACAGTCATAATATATGATGTCTCTGCATTAATTGTTCGTGTCGTCATCAATTGCTCGTGTATAGCTAAGGAAACATCTACCGTGCATGAGTACAACTCAATTAATTTGGGTTGGCATACAGACGTCAAATAGCTGTACTGATTGATATGTTGCCCACTATATTGCCAATTTTGACATCCAAACGCAGTTATCGCACCTGGGATCTCTGCAAAGCAATTCTCTCTATGTGCTGTCCCGGTATGGGGAGGTACCGATCTTAGAGTACCTCATAGGGCGCAAATAATCCAGAACGGTGCCTTACGAGCAGATATTTAATAGAAGCCGTAGGACCTCTGTCAACGATATGTATATGCCTCCTTCTTTATGCTTTTCCTCCATAAACTCGACAGCATGCGTGTGACTTGGTTTGCTTTGAAGGTGACAAAAAAAGGCATAATTCCATAAGATACTTCCACTCATCGTCGTCGCTAGTCGCTTTAACAGTCGCGCTACCATGTTCTCACAGCCTCTCGGCTCATTCTTCATGGGTCTGAATGTGTGGTAATTTTATCGAACAATGTCTGGGCTATACGCCGGGTGCGGCAGAATTTCCCAGTCAAGATAGGCTCCAGTACGGCGGTCATCAAAGAAACAATGGATCACGTTTATATTTCTATTTCTTTACGTCTTTCTCATAGTTTCGCGTTCGAATAAGGCATTCACAGCTATTTGCCTCAATTGGTGATATATGTAGTTAGTTCATTATAGGCCGCCTTCGGGCACGGAGTAGTGGTTAAGGAAGCCAGTATTAGAATCAAAGGGAGATTTGTAAAGGTAAAGCTTTATTGGTTTATTAAAGGAATGTATTAGTTAAGTCGGAAGAAGTTCAAATCTGAGTGGAATCCGCAACAAGTTCTGAAAATGAGTAGTGGCAACTAATGTGGACTGCGGCATAGTTACCACTGTCCACAAAGAAAAAACGTGGAAAGGCTATGGAAAAAGACGTCCAAGGCTAGTCTCTATGGCATTTCTAAGTTCCCTCTGGGTTATCGAAGGGCACTTGACCTATTGCAAAACGAACGGAAACTGGATATGAGACGGCGTCCGCTATTATTCAACATCTCTACGTTCTCCAACGGCTTCCAATATCGGAGAGAGTCATGAAGCTATTCAGTCACTTCGTGCTAGACATAATGAGCTGGACTTACGAGATTCCCAAAGTATTACCCAAAGGTCGGTTCGAGGCCCGTCACATGTCGAAGAGGTCAGAGAGTCGGATCAAAAGTACAAAACGACTTCCCGGGTTGAACCAAATATCCTAGTGCGGATTAAGTAATCGCTATATTCTAGACAATGTATCGCTTCGTGCCTCTGATTATTTTCCAATGGGTTGTGGTACAAGTGAATTATGCAAGTGATTTTCCTAGAGTTTCTTCGTATTCTAATTGCATAAAGTCTTGCAGCTCAGGGTCTGATTGTGTGAAACTACAGGCAGAAATTTGTGATGGCTCTGCAGTGTGCACAGAAGGATCAAATACGGATGAAACGAATTGCCATGAGTGCTCGATGCGCTGTAGCCACCTAACCTGCATAGATCCTGGGTGGGTATGCGATGGAGACCGTGATTGTAATGACTTTTCGGACGAGGCAGGTTGCACAAGGAGTGACTACTTTAAGCAAAAGAATTCAACGTGGTGCCTTAAGCCCTGCATGCGAGGCCCCTGTGGATACAAAGGAGCTGGCTGTGTGCGTATGTCCCGAGGGGTATGTGGGTGAATTCTGCGAGCTGTACGAACCGCTACTCGTCCCAATCTTGCCTGGCCGAATTCATTTGCTCGGCTTTCGTTGTGATAACAATCGCACACGCACGGATTGGCATCACCGGCCAGTTTAACTGTCAAGACAAAACAGACGAAATCGGCTGTTCGAAGAAAGAGTATCGCGCGTTATCTAGGCAGGTTAGCGCGGAACAATTATGTGCTATGCCATGCAACCACGGACAATGCCACTTCGACTCCAGGACAGACATTGCTAGTTGCGTTTGCCCACCGCACTTCCATGGCACGTTTTGCGAGCAGATCAATGTGCCCCAACTCAAGCCACTCCCTGAGGATTTCAACATCACCAACAGGTCGCTTGAAAACTCTTCTGCAGTGGGTTCTGCCAGCTGTGTCTGGGAATATAAGGATGCTTACATTCTGTCATGTGTTACCATGTTCGGCATCGGAGCTGCTACCGGTGCTCTCGTAGTTGCTCTGGTACAGAGAGTTGATCTTCTTCATGTCCACTCACGTAGGTCCCCTGAGGTATTTGCCATGAGATAGAATTTTTTTACCATCAACGGGCTCAACATACTGAATGCCTAGACAGTTCTTGTTACGTGTTATGCAACCATAGAGACACTCGCGTTGAGAAAGCACCGATACGACGATCCTTTCCTCTATGATGTATTCTCAATATCCATAAAAGCAATCGCTGTCCCTTCAAGTGTGATCCTTGGATAGCTCCCAGGGGGGAATGAGGGGGGGGCAAAAATTCGACTTATATTTAAAAAAAAGGTAACGAAAAAACACAGGATAGGTAATGTGAGAGATGGAGGTGTAATCGTACAAATTGGAGTGTTCGTCAAAATCTCTTCGTTCATGTTGAAATACACATATGCATTGCCGATTTCCAATAACCACCCTCGTCCCGTTAACCAAAACGGATTAAACCTATAGATTTGTAGTAGACGTTTCCCATTCAGAGGTTACCATGTCAGATGGCGGCTGACGTCCGCCGACTTGAGCTTACTTCTCTGAGAATTAATCACAGAGAAGGTGATGTAGATTACTAGTACGGATTGGTGCGAACCGATAATAAATGATCAGGCTGTTTGTTGCAAGGGTACAGCAGAGATTTATTGATTATAACCGCGTTTTGTCTCCTTTCAGTGTCTAACCTCTGCGCTACTTGGGATACTTTCAAATATAGAGTTATAGATTTCGCAGAGACCCGCTCACAATCTAGGTATTCACTCGCTATTGATCACTATCAATTAAATTTGCATTGATCGTCGAGGTTAATTAATTCAACAAGCGATTTCATCCCTTGTCTTCATCCTCATCATCTGCATCAAGTGCGAGCTTCATTCCGTCGTACAAACGGTCGTCAGATGTGTTATTGTCCAGTATTTGATGTTGACTCCGAGCATCGTGTTCCAATGCACCCTGGTGCTGGCTATGTCCGGCCGATGTTCCTGAGAGCCCTCGAATTCCTTGAGGGTCGGGTGCCCCCTCAACCATATCGATCCACTGAGCGTTGAAGTGGCTAAATTTAGCAGCTCGCGCCCTGGCTGCCCAGTCGGGTCCCGTTTCGGATAGAAGATCTAACGCTGCATCGCACACCAGCTGGACCGCCTAGGTACGCAAGCAGGTACGAGAATGCATTATTAGATCACACTATGACTGAATGCACAATCGCGGGTGATTGATTGCATTCTCGCCGTATCCCGTTAGAATGATACGATCTTACTGACATCGTAAGGATCTAAGTGTAAGCATGTGGGTCGAGTGAGTTCGGATTGAGCATATGGGTACATAGCTTATCGGTTGATTAGAGACTTTGAAATTAATAACTTCAGTTGTTGAAGCCTGCTATGCGTGCTACATGGGTTCGACCTCATCTACGTCCACACTAAACCTTGTTACAATCTTAAGCCCATACCTTGTTGGCGTCGTTAAGTAAGTCTAGAAGGTAGCCCGCTAGGGGCGTTCTCGAAAGGGCAGCCTCGCGGGAGGGCCCATGCCGAAGCAGGCAGTAGAACACCCAGAGAACGTGAACAACAACCGTATCGTTTTCCTAGATAATACAAGCGGTACCGTGGACGTTAAATGTTGGCTGAGAGTCAGCCCGAAAAAGTTTAGTTTAGATAATACATCAGACCATAGAGGCAACGAAACGTCAAGACCAATCTTTAGGTATTACTATGAGGACCTGTCGGGGCCAGCTTTGCTTATTCTCTGCCTCACTCGTACCAAGACCAACCTTAATACCAACCTTAACATATATCGGTTATATTATATTAATGATAAGAATAATAATGCTGCCATAGCTACCGATAGATGAAGCAAGCGTGAAGGGTAAAGGGCAAAGCTTTATTGATTTATTAAATTAACTGAGTAGGTTAGGCGATTTTAATTGTTCAACAATATGTCACTATTTCATTCATTTGACACTAACCCAGGCATTTTGGTTTCGCCCTTTTCATTTCTAGAAGCGTTGAGACCCTGAACGAAACAGACCAAGATAGGAAATCTGCTAAGATGTCAATAGTGTCGGTTACCTGACATGCATTCAAAATTGTTAGCAGCGGTTCAGTGAGATGGTCGTCGACGAAAGCTAATGCAACTTCAGGGTCATTCTCAGCATAAGTCGCACAGAGGGTGAGAAGATCGAGGGTTGGATCATCTTCTGCGGTGAGTTTACTCTCGGCCAAGAGACGGGACGCAGCTTCACGGAGTTGGTCGCTAAGCCAAGCCAGCATCCCGTGACGGGTTACCTGATTAGATACCTGATGACAACGTTCAAATTAGATTACTCAACTGACACTGTTGCCTGTTCGGTTTGTCTTGTTTACTTGTGTTTTTATATACTCGACAGTGTATATTTAAACTTAAGCATGCCAATGGATTAGGTGGACAGTTAGATTGGGCACAAATCAAACCTGCCTGTAGAAATTCGATTTGATCAAGATTGGCTAAGATTCGGGCGCACTCCAAAGCCACCTGTGAGCAGAGTGGCGATGTCAGAGGTTCCGTCTCCACAACTAGCCGCTCGGCGAACTTGTCCACGTGCTCTAAAAACAGTTGCTTACTTGGACCCTCATGCATGGAGATGTTCCGCACGACTGAAACGACAGCACTGATCGCAATTAGTGACCAACAACGAGTGCTTCATGTCGATATTGATCATTTATTAACTAATTGCACTTCTATAATAATTCGGACAATATAGGTGGCAAATCTCTAAGCTCGGTTGATTTCGTATACTACCTTTGAGTAGCTGAGCGTCGCTATTCTTCAGGGCTCGCTTAACAAGAAACTTGAGCCCGTTACGCTCGCAAATGATTTGGGCACAGGAAAGGCTTGACGCTAGGGCTTGAGCCACAGCGGCCAGTTCCGCTGAACACTGACCATTACTACCTTCGCCTTCTAGGATCAGCCCGACCACCTGTTGATATTTTTTTATGAATTGGTAAGATTATTAGCACATGTAGATAGGTTAGCGACTATTACATACTGTACACTGACAAAAACATACACACACAGCGATATATGCATAGGCTACTGGAAAATACGCGGGAAGTAACTTAAGTAGGGAAGGGAATTATAGCATAAGATTAATGAAAAATAGTAGATTCTTCTCAGGATGATATGCACAGGAAATTATTCAGATGTTTTCTGTGCACAACAACTATCAGTCATTCTTCACTAAACAGTACTTATTTTGAGCCGACCCTCAGCTTCTTCCCTATTTAACAGCACTAAAAGAAACTCGTACCACGTGTGCGGCATCCGTGTAGGCGAAGTGTGCTATAAATCTGCTATCCTCGGCTATCAGCAACAGTATACGAAGTACCTGAAGCACGCAGGAATAGGGGCATTGAACAATGAGAACATCAAATGTAAAATCGTAACACCCCTAGACCGGGTTACTGGAGCTTTGAGATAACGTACAGAATCCATTAAGAATCGTTCTAATAATTTCGTTCTGTAAAACAGTAGGGGATCACCCGAAGGATGTCCCACTGTCCTGTCTTGCACGTTATATAGCTAGAGAGCTAACTACCGAGCATGTACGAAAACGATTGGTCTATTTAGAATAGATTTTTTCAAAGGCCATGTAATTATGTATCTCATTCATAAACCGCGGAATGACTGCCGCCTACCTGAGTTCGCTGTGATGGCTTTTCGGCAGCTCCAAGATGAGAGACCAGTTTCGGCAGAAGACCGCAACTGACTAACGCGCAGCGGCAATCCGCGTTGAAGCTCAGATTGTGAATCAGCTTAAGTGTCTGTTATGATTTATTATGCGAATATACACACAACATATAATATTAGTATTATCAAGCCTACAAAGGTAATCATGTCATATTGTCATGTATATATCAGATTTGTCATCGTGCATGAAAACCTAGGCATTAGACGATAATTTTATGAGAAAATAAGGCGCAACATGTCTCCCTGTTTTTGCGGTTCTCTTTATATATGTATATATATATATATATATATATATATAAATATATATATATATATATATATATATATATATATATATATATATATATATATATATATATATATATATATATATATATATATATATATATATATATATATATAGAATCATAAGGCGAAACCGGACAAAAATAGGCTAACGTTTAAAAACTAGACGACTAGTTCGGGAAGAACGTACGTCAACAATGGAAACAGATGCTCCTTTAACACCTGCAGGACTACTTCTTTCTAACCGCAGGCGCATGTCTAACCCAATTATAAATCTATTCCTCCCCCAGCTGTATTTATTTTTGTAGGCTTTGCCGTTCTTTTACTTATGCCGCCTACAGACCATAGATGCAACTTCAGCGTCGTCCGTTGGAATAATCTGGCAGACCTTGTCCAAGGCTACAGGCTGGCCGATATCGAGTAGGTTCTCTTGATAGATGCTTAGCTTAGAGAGAAACGTTAGAACAACGAGCAGCAGAGATCGACTTTTCCGTTCTAGACACGAGGTCAGTAGTGGAATAATTCCTGTCAAAGAATAAACAGTTCACAAAGAGCGCATAATATTGAGCTGTATAATATTTGGTGCGAACGGATGGACGAGGTTTGCACTTTCTGGAGAATCACGTGCAGATTACATATTGCCTTACTAACGACTGTGTCGCTCGCAAATCCTCTACAAGAACCTTGCCGTTGAGGGCGCTATTCGTGATAGTGAGTAGGTGCTACATGGGTTACCTATAACTACAGTTACTTACGTTATATTGAGTCACAATTTCAACCTTCGGAGATTAGGCTATGATTTTATATCGAACTTAACAGTTCGTCTCTCGTGTCTCCGTATACGCACCTTTATTGACGATTCGAGTTTCATTTTTTAGTTCTGCAGAAATGTTGAGGAGCAGACCGAACGCGACAATGAGCATTGTGTCCTGCTTGTTTAGCACGGCAGTGTAGCTTTTCGTTAGATTCTCGAACGCCTCGAGGTCGTTCGACAGCTGAGACTCCTCCAGCTCATGTAACACCTGATGAGGTATATGAACACAAACGATGATCATAGAATGCCATTTGAACTAAATGCCAATTTTATAGAAATAGTAAAGCAGAAAGCCTATCAAGTGGCTACAGATCTAATATGATGGTAGCTACATGAAAGCACGGTAGCAGATAGCGAGTCCTGACGAAGTGAAGGTTCACCACTAGCGAGCTAACCATTTTCTATATGGTTAGTTATCTCAGTCAATTACACATCCCTCACAAGGGCTAACATATAGTTACCTGTTGCGTTTTCGTCATCTCGCCCTGCAGGAGGTCCATGGTGAGTGAGCCGATTTTATAGTCGGCAATTACAGAAGCGAATGTTGAAAATCGTGAAAGACACTGGAAAAAGTTGAGAATATTGGAGGCTAACGAATAACTTCGATGCCCTTCCTCGCGAAGGGTGCGAGCCAATGCGCCTAAAAGGACCTCATGCTTTGTCAACGCCTCGAGGTTTTCCGTATTTTGGGCAAGGTACAATATCTTTGATGATGCATCTACCTGCAATCACACATTGACACACGCATAAGCCGCTATCACTCTCTTATAACATAATAACAACGGTGTATTAATGTTACGTAATTATGTATCATCAATTATCATGTGAACAACAATTAGTGCCATTGAATACAATGCATAGGAAAGGCACAGGCGCTAGAAGTTCGCGTATTTCATTGGTCTACGATCTCGCTACGATTATTGCTTGGTATTTTGGCGATATCCTTGAAATTATTCCGAAATTTAATTTACATAATTATTTCACTGATGTTTGAAACCCCGAAATACGCAGTAGTTTATCAACTACGCCCCCAGTATATAAACTTTGGTGGAGAATACCGCATGGCCTCAATTATCTATTTGCACAGTCCTTCGAATATCTTACTTCAATCAGACAAGCAAGATCCTACAACACGACAACCCTTTCAGCTATCAAGGTACGAGCGTCTTTATCATCAACACAATATTTACTCTCTCTCTCTCCTATTATCCCTCTCGCTCTCTCTCTCTCTCTCTCTCTCTCTCTCTCTCCCTCTCTACCTTTCAACCAACTATAATCGTAGAGCAATTAACTCCGTTCTATATTTGCATTATCATAGGCGGCTGCTGCTAACAGCTGCGATAGCAATTACAATTACCTTCCGTTCGTCTTCGTAGAGGTCGTCGACGAACTTGTCTAACTGGCTCATGTTTACCGAAGGGGGCTCGCCATCCTGGGGACTGCTGACCGCACACTTTTCTCTCCGTGTCCTCAGGTAGTTTAACAACTGTTCGACCTCACGCAAATTCTGAGCTTTCGACAACAGCTGTGGATTCTTGTCGCATATATCTTCAGCCAACGTCACCATATCGGTGTCCTAGCCATGTGAAACGAATATTGATAATTATATAGTTGGCTAATAATTAATATTAATTAATGACTATTAGTTTGCTGTTACTAGAAGTTTAGTAGTAGCTTATGATGGTACAATTCGGTCGAACAAGGCATTGAAATTTGTTTTAGGTTGGCACTTAGGTAGGTTCTATATTTATGCGCCGCTTCGAAGAACAGAATCGTTCTGTGAATGCTAAACCTGCACTGCAGGATCCCCCATTTCGAAAGTGTCCTCTAAGCCACGTCAGCCAGAAAGTCGTTTGAGTGCACGTAATTAGCTCCAAATGTTTCGCAGTCGAAAGATCGACTAATTATATACCTTGAACGAGAGATACCTCGTCGAAACATCCCCACCTGGAAAACTACGGCTTTTGTTTGGCGGGGCACAACAAGGCACTGCGCAAACTGAGCTTTAAAACTCTAGAAGTTATAATACAGCAAATATTATCTTACAATGACGTCCATACGCGTGAAGTGTCTCTACGCTAATGGTGCACTGACCGTGTCAAGGTTCCTAACTCGGACGGTCCTCTGAAGGAAGGCAGAATCTGTAACGATTTCATCTGCATCCGTAATGGCACACTCGAGTTCGTAGCTGATAACGAGCGCACGTTCGACGGGATGTACGTCAAGTTGAACGCCGCTTAGTCGTCGATGCACCCCGCCACGTTGAACAGTTGAGCAAATACCCGACGAAGACATCTTGTTCCTGCGGCTGTAGTTTATCCTGAAAAGGAAATTTACCAACGGACGGAAGAAAAAGCATAAACGTGTGCCCTTGATTAATGTCCTTCGACTATCTAACGGCCGCGAATTGTATCGCGTTACAAGTAAACTTTGGCTCTATGTCTGCATGGGCTATTTCACAGGTCATAGTTTCAGTAGCGTTCAATATATATAAAGCATTGTAAAATTGCAGTTAGTTTAATAAACCAGTATGTGTAAGTACTACTAATTATTTAGTCACAGGAATGTGTCACTGTTCACAGGGCTCGAACCTTTCGGCTTCCGGCCTTTTACAGACAGAGACCTAGCTTCTTTACGCAACAGATCACAAGCATAGGTGAGCCCACCAGGACGCTTGTATAGATATCATGTTTTTCATTAAATCACTTAGTTTCTATAGGCGGACCAACTAGTGTCCCACCTCGAGCACAAACGATGCCACTGAAACGATGATCCCACAGATAGATGCACAGATGTCAAACAATCTTTTGGACCTTTGCTTGTTCCGATAGCTGTACTGCGGCGTGGGCGAGCCAAAAGGAGATCGTAACTCGTCACAAACTTTATTATATGCGCTCAGCGGGGACAGACGGGTTCTGCGTAAACGATCAAACGTTAGCTGTGTTACGTGTACATCATACGTTTTTCATTCCGTTATCTACTCTATACACAGATACCCATATATGCTCTGCCTTACGTTCGTTGAAGCAATCCTGCTAGCGTAAACATCATTACCGTTGTATTGGATGGGCGAGTGACGTGACTTGCATATCGTACTTTCAGGGTCGGCCTTTTCTGACCTTTTTTTTGCCAGGCAGAGGCTGTGAGAAAGTGCGCTCCCCTCACACTTGGTAACCTCACCTATTCTGTGAATTGAATTTGATTTTCGTTGAGGGTCGTTTCTGCAAGTTAATCTCCCATGCCTGTAGTCGGAATTGAGGCGGGTGTTGCCGGCCAGAAATGCCGAGGGTACAGAGTACGCGAACCGTGCAAGATTCATGAAAATTTCTCACCAAATGCGTTGGCATGCGTGACCTTCACACCTGCTGCTGGAGCCTGTGATTATTTTGTTGCAAAAAAGACATATTTCATCGTCGTTGTTGATTGCCCGTGCCACCCTTCTGTTCTGATTCAACATTGACCTGTTATTGACATTGCGAAGAGTATTTGATAGACTTGCTAACCAACTCCATCACGAGCACGCAAAGCAGTCCCCGGACCAAACCCAAGCAAGCGATATAGCTTGACCACCGCATGAAATAGACACACCGGTCAGCGTCAGATGGCAACAATATTATATCACTTCTATCTAACACTGCAAGTGCCCCATCCCTAATTGTATCTCTGATAGTGGACTTAAATCCTTTAGCCAGAGGCAGAATATGTCAAGCACAATCTTTTTCAGGTAATCGATCCCTTAATCCCTCTCTCTCTCTCTCCCTCGTTCTTTCGAAGATAATCAGATTCTCCCAGCGGTTAATCCTATTTGAGGCATTATATATATAAGAAGACGATTTATAGACATTTTTATCACGTCCAACAACGATTAGCAATGAATCAATTTTGAGTTGAAATTAATGATGAGCGATTCCCTTCGGCACTGGTGAGATTAAACGTAGCGCTTTTTCTAGGGTTTGCAATAACAGAATTTCATGCTAGCAATGAGAACAATGAGCACGATGAAATGTTATAATATTAATTAGCTATTTCGTCATTGGCTAGTGTAGCACACGGTTTATGATCAATCTAAGGGTGAGAATCAGTTATTTTAAAAACACATCACAATACTACGACTTTGGAGTGGATGACCAGGAGATGATTCATCCCACATTAAATGAATATTTCATAGGCGCATGTACACCTACCAAGATTTCATCAAATCGACCACTTTAGCTATTTCGTGAATGGAAATCAATCGTTCGAAACAGCGTATTTCTCGTATAAATTGAATACACATTCAATATGAATAAAGGATGCACGCTTCATCCATGTGCGAGGAGTTTAAGGCTGCGCCCGATATTTCGTCGAATTTATGTTTCGACGCTTCGGGGCCACCTGAATGAATACTCGCAGAAGAATAGATGTAATCGTTTGGTAAAGGCCTTCAGTGGGAACTCTAACCGCCAAAAATTAAAGATGGCCAAAGCACAAAGAATATCTAACAAGATTACAGATTGTCCACTTCGTCCGTGGCCGACAACGGGGAGGGGGGGGATGGGGGTCGTGGGGCTGTCACGTCAATTGTTTACCCCTTCGTGTTCCTATGATTTAGTTGCTCAATTGAAGTTGGGAGGAGCTTCCTCGTTGAAGAATATGTCTGTCTATAAGCTACCTTTAAACAGCATCATCCGAAGACTATGATTATTCTTTGAATAGGTCAAAGCGAGCGGAACCTCAGTCAACAATGAGCAGAGATGATCTGTGGAATCATAAGTGTGTCTTATGTGCAAAGCCGCAGCTGTATCCCAATTGTTTTGTCACTTTCCGTTCAAGTGTATGGTGTTTCAAAATTCGCTCGACATTTTGCTCTAACCCCGGAGTGTCGACTTGGTGTTATATTAAAGAAACACACCTAACATTGTTTCAAACCAATATAATGTGATAGACATTGTCAGTATATATATATAGTATAATGTCAGCGCGGTGGCTTGGACGGCTGAGTCTCTGGCTGTAAAAAGCCAGAGGCCGCAGCTTCGAATCCCGTTGCATGACATATAAGAGAACTTAGGCATTCTATGCAGTTCCTTTAATAAATCAATAAAGCCTTACCTTACCTTACAATTAAGAAAACCAACAGCCGCATGAAGCCTTTCCGCATTATGAAGTTCCCCTATTTATTTGAGTGGTAAATTCACCGGTTAAAGCTTCAGATCTAAAAATAAATTAAGTCGTTTAATAGCACGTGATAATAGACACACCCTAAATACGAATCAATGAAGACTTCCCAATGCTCAATCTTTAAACAGGTTTAATCTGGTCCTGTCTCTTTCCAACAAATCATACATTGTATATCAGGTTTTCCCATTAAATAATTATGCGTATTGCACCCAAACAGCTAATGGTTTAATTAGCATAACTCTTACTTTGTAGATCAGTTAGTTTGCATGAGTCGACTGCCTCTCAATGCCGAATTGATCGAATGATCACTCCGGTGGTGTAAATAGCCTCTCCACAACAGAAACATTCACGGTCTCAAGGTTCGCCCTCCCGGTGACACTCATATGATTGTCAGTAGCAAATTGCCACCTCGATCATCTAAACAACAATCATCTAAATTATGTACAATATTCACTATAGCACACAATATGTATATTTCCAACACATCCAATATCATTTTGTTGGTCTGCTTTAAGCATGTGTTTCACACCAGTACACACATACACGGACATTCGTACACAGCATTCTTGGTTGTCAATGGTGTACCATTGTAGTTCATTTCACATTGGTCATGATCCAAATCATTCCACTAAGAACTCCCTGGTTTTCTCCGGTTGGGAACAGTATTGGAACACCACCCGTTCGGTGCGATGTTGTGGCCTATTGACTGGGTCAGCTGCTCGGCGTCGCGGCGTGCTCTCGTTGCCATAGCGATCTCGCCGGTCCGAGGGGATCGTCGCAGAGGGACGTTGATAGGGGTGCAGAGTCAGGGACAACCCCTGGCAAAATCGGTCTGCTCTCGGACCAAAGCAAAACTCGGAGTTCGGGACGAAGGCGGGCTTGAGAGGGCCTGCTGAGGGGGAGGGTAAGCGATCAGGGTTCTCCGGTGAGCGCATCGCTCGTCGTCGCTGGGTACCCCGAAGGCACTCCCTGCACAGTAACTCGATGAGCTGACAACAGTGGAAGATGCTGACCATTAATAGGACAAGACAGAGAGAGGGAGACAGAGAGAGCGAGAAGTGTTCCCCTCGCAGGCTATGGAAGAAAAGTTGGCAATTGTTGACTTTTCCCTGAGTTGAGACAGCGGCTAATATTCGTATGTCGATTCAATTATGAGGCGACGTTCGCACATGCTTTCAGTGCATGCTGACATAGCCCCGCTAGAGGGTTGTTGAAGTACATGTCTGCTGTATAACATACAGCACTATATCATTCTCTGTCCATCTGAATTCACTGCCAAGAGACTTGCGTTTGTTGACAATGTAATTGTTTCTCAAGGCTTATCCGTAAGAGTTGGCTGTTAGCGTACATATGATGTACTAATATACGGAAATGGAAGCAAGAATCATGTGACAATTTGCACAGGCAGCAAAGGTTCGTGAGTGTACATATTACTTAATCCTCGCTACGATTGTGAATTCGTCATCGATGGATGCAAAACAGTTTAAGGTTGAAAAGTGATGTTAACATTATAAAACACGATACACGCATCACAATCACATTCGGTCTCGCCTGGATGGCGAATATCGGCCACCGTTCAGCATCATTCCAGTTGGGGAAGATTGCCGACGTCAGCCATCCAAAAACAGGTCCAAACTCTACAAGGTCACACTTTTTAGATTTTTTGACCTTCTTTAAGATCATCAATATTCCTCCTATTTTGTGAACAGACTACAAAGCATAGGTTACGAAAAGTCTGCGCGGGATATCACCAGCTCTCTTAAAAGTCTCCAACATATAGGGAGAAATGCGCTGTCGTTGCCCATCGCGGTAATCCTTGAAGTTACTACTTTTCTATCCGTTCGTTAGAATAATCTAATTAGAGTCGTAAATCCTTTAACGATCGTTCGACGAGCATAGAAGCGCACTGAGCCATGCATAAGCAAAGAACGTACGAGTTCCCTCGGTGGGTCCAGACGAACGCTGTCGGTAAACGGATATCGAGAAAAAAAATACTGCAGTGGCTTCGAAGGTAATATCAAGCCACAAGGTTTCTGGCGTTCGTCGTCAATTCGATTATGGGTAAAGAGTTCAACATTTTGAAATCTAGGTTAAAAGTATTACAAAATAATCGAGTGTGCTCAGCGCTAACGCAGGCTGGCCCCTATCGATCTAAAATGATAGACCTTCCACTTCAGGATAACAATCTTTCTTTTTAAAAACAAATAGTCTTTGCAACCATTGCCGTACTGTCATGCAAATCGCGGGGCCTGAGGTTGATTTGCAGCCGAAGGGCAGGGTTGAAAACACTAGCAGTGATCTTTTGTGTGTGTATATATATAACACATAGAAGACGGTGGAATTTTACAATATGTGCGCCGGTACGGTGCTGCCGGACGAGAGTCTATCGCAGTGAGCTCTCCGGAGGTATTTCGAATGCTCTTTCGTATATAATAGTATAACTTTCGCTTTGTTGAAGTGTTCTACCTCCGAGCTAGGTATGCAGAGAAACTGACAGTGTAAGCGCATAGGAATATTCATTTTAGATTTAAAAAATAAAAAACAAAACAGCTACTAAAATGTTCGAGTCGTCGCCGAATGTTAGACGATACCAATAATGTCTGTCCGTTTTATCCAACATCTAATAGGCGTTGCGAGAGCCTGATAAGGCCAAAAGGCCAACGAAGCATTCGGCTGAACACAACAACAGCCTATGCGTTATATATAGTTTACATTCATTGGAAAATGTGGTCGAGTGTCTCGCTTCAATGATCGAACTAATTTGACTAACTTGGTGCCTTCAACAAAGAGAGAGAGAGAGAGAAAATTAGACGCAGATGGCTCAGATTGTCTTCTTTGCATTCCTGCAGTGCAGTGGTGGGAGTCGATTGTGACTTTATTCAATTAATCAATGTTTAGCTACCCACCTCACTCCGTGGCTTTGCCAAGGCTAAGCAGTCGGTATATCTAAAAAGTCAAAATCCCGCATGTGATCAGACCTTGGGTAGCATTCATGATAATATTCTATACATGAAAATGTCACAAGTCACTTCAATCGAAAGTCAGCTATCTAATCTTCATCTTGCACAAAAACCAATTGTATCGATTCGTCGTTAGATAAAGTTACCCCGTATCTAAGATCGCACGGCGCACACTATGGGCCCAGGTATACATTTTACAACGACAAAGATATGCAAAGGTTGCATTTATGGAGCATACTCTATGTATTATTACCACCCCCGCAGCCTGGGCGTTATATGCAAGATAGAGATCCAGCGGGTCGTTCACTGGATATGCTTAGCTTGTGTGCTTTTGAGCGCGGTATTAGTTCTGCGAATTCGACATTCTCTCAACGGCCGAGGCTGTCGAGAGTAACCGGACGACCCACATACCCTTGTCTGAGGCTCCCTCCGAAGAAGCTACGAAGAACTGGCTTCTTTTCCCTGGGGAGAGATTCCACCAAATCACTCAACGGCGACGAGATCGTTCTGGGCTGAATGCCATTTGTCTGCTGCCGACATCCACTAGGAAGTAGCCTTTTCCTCTGGGGAATCACTCATATCTAGAACTGTGCACAGCAGCGCTAGAAACTTTGACGTTGCTCACAGTGTAACCGAAATACAATCAGGTGATCACGAGACGTCGATTATGGGCTATGGTTGGATTGGAAGTCGAGATTGTATTAGACAGGCAGATAGCTATCATATATTTCATAGCTTGGACACTTGGCTCTGACGGGAAACCGTGGAACCGAATTTTGATTTATAGCCCTTACTCATCGAGGTAAGCAATGAATGTGTTGTCTCCCTTGACCAATGTATAGAGAGGGATTTGGACCTCTTCTGATCTCTAATTATTAAACAATACAACCATATCTGCTTTGAGCAGCCCAGACCGATTCAGATGCCCGAGTCTAAATAAAAAAATAAGAGTTGCGTTTCTACATATTGGAGGCACATAGTGGTTTCTTCATATGTTACAATTACACATGTTTATTATTGGCGATGAAATTCAACTATTCCTATCGCGCAGAAGGGACGCGAGCACATTTCTTCTTGGGTAATGCCGCCCCAAATTCAAGGTGATGTTTTCCACGACAGATCTAAATCTATATTTGGTTGTAGCATTCGTGGAAGCGATTCCAGCTCCAGCAAACGTGTATTGCTTATCGCTCATTCAAATATCTAGAACCGCACCTGTCCTTCTATCCGTTAGCAGCGGAAATAACGCTGATTAATTACATCAGTAGTTATTAGACTTGAACGGCCTTTTTCAAAATGATCTATGCCGTGTTTACCATATGAGGTTGCTCTTGAGTGAGTCCCTGTTGAAAGCCAAGTTAATGCTTCACATAAAAATCAAGGAGGTAAGTTTTAGACGAAAACCGTGATTTTCTGCCGGACCTGGCTAGAACCCCTAAAATCGTGCCCAACTGAGTGAAGTCTTCTATCCAACTCAGCGTTATTAACTTATTTATCTGCCTTTTCCCCTCGATCTTACAAGGCCGTCTCATAAATCCCTGTATCATGATGGTCTCACATCCTGTAACATTTTATTAACGCTACCGTAATCACGAATGTAAGGTTAACGTGAAACCCGTAGGTGAAGCTCGATGGGAATGTAGCCATTTTCTGTATACTGTTCAAGCCAATGCAAATCAAGATGACTAGCAAGTGTTCGCGTCCGTTTCGCATTAGATTTGCAATCTATAAACGCTTCCAAAATCCTAGAAAACGGATTTCTTAGACTTAGTGAGCGACCACGCTTTCTCGTTCGGTACTTTACTTCATGTACAGCCAAGTAGATATACATTGGACTGTAAATTAGGATTATCCCCCGACTGCATATACCAACGAAGTGAATGTCAACGGTGCGAATAAATGATTGTGATGATGACCTTGACAAGGACTTTCCTAAACGTCAGTTTTCTTTCGTTGTCGATATAGTGGAGTCCTTGAATTCGTGGCAACATCGTTACAAAACTGTATCCAACGTGTAGCTTATTCTAGTTCCGATTCGTTCAACGTCGCTGCGCTGTTGCCAATTTTGATTTCCGGATTGTGGCTATATTCTCTCCGTTGCCCATGGCCCAGCCAATTGTGAATATGTCAAAAGATTCAGCGATTTACACAATAATTAAGGTAAGGTTGAATCGTACAGTAGAGTGCGTTCCATAGATACACAATCGGCAGTGGAATTAGAGATGTCGCTGGAGCACTTGCAATATCCAAGATAGATTAATTCGATGCCGAATGGGACATTTTAGACATCTGCGTTCAGAGTTCTCTACTACGGCGGACGGTGGACGTCAATTCGTTACGAATTCTGTGACTCGTAGATGCTGTGTAAGAGATCCGGAATAGGACAGCAATGAAGTTAGCCTCCACCGCGATTCGAGTCTGAGCGAAAATCCAACTCATCAGCAGGCACTATCCTCGATCTACAGATCTGGGTGACATGTGGCTGTTGTTGTAGTTCAAGCCACTGGCTGGTCATATTGGGAATCGAGGCCAATCAAGTTCCTAAATGACTTACAGCCTGGATAAATTCTTGATATCAATAGACCTTGTCCATCTATCCTCAAATATTTCGCTGGCCCTTGAGGTGCGATCTGAGACTTTTTTTTGAAGGGGTAGCAGCAGTCGCTCGGAGCCAGACCTCGAAGATCCGGTGAGTGTTCGGCAATTTCGAACCCCAACTCCGCCAGTTTAGCCATTGTAGGATGTAACTTGTGAGCAGGTGCAATTCCGGATGAAACAGCACATTCTTATGCGTGCCAGGCTGATTCCTAGCGGTTGCGTCGCTTAAACGATCCAAAAGTCCGGCAGAATATTGATCCTGTGATCGTTAAACCAGTCTCAAGTTCAAAGGTCCAGCTGATATCTTTTCATTTGCTCGAGATGGCGCTCGGGAAGCACCGCCTCTGTTCCCTTTTTGATTCACACTAAAGCTGTACAGCACGCACTTATTGCTCACCTTCGTCATACCGAGATCGCGGCATAGGATGGAAATAACTCAACCCTTGCGAATCGTTAACTTGGTAGCTATCTCATGAGCCACCAAAATCCGCTGTTCCTGCATCTTTGTTTTAGGATCATCGTTCGTCCCTGCCACAGACTCGATCCCTTTTACATTCATTGATTCAATAGCGCACAGTTTCATATGATGGGGCAACCTCCCTGTAAGCTGTATCTAACTTTCTGTTTATCTCGGTTGCCTCACAACTTCTTAAGTAATCCTGTTTATTAACCGCTCGAAAGACGTAACGGAGTCCAATTGAAAAAATACACAACGAACAAACGACACCACCACCAGCACCAATCATCCATCGGCTTTGTTGTGTGCCATCTGCCGTCTCAAGGATCATCGTTCCCGTCAAGACAGAAACCTTCCATCGTTGGTGATGAGCCGAACATGTCGATACAGGAAACGTATTAACCCATGAAGTATATATATATATATATCAGGCAACTCGTTTTGTGTATCTGCCGAGTTAAGCGGATATAGTTTAAAGGGACATGTCGAATCACGCGGTTTGACCAAACTGCTGATATCTGACCACGAAAGTGCACTTCTTTTGTTGTGTTGCTATTTTTCTTTCAATATTTTTCCATTATTTTCATATTATGAGCACAAAATCGAATATTTATTTTTACAGACAAAGCTACAGGAGGCAGAGGTAAATGGTGAAGTTTATCTTCTTGTTTTCTTAAGGGAACTGCACTTTTTTTTACAATGGTTACCTTGTCTATATGTCACCAGGTTGCTGGTCTCGATCCTGCATCCTCAGGCTTTTCACAGCCTGTCAATTCGACCTTGTGTATCCGCAGGACAGCTAGGAGTATTGTGTGTACTGCCGACCTGTCCGTGCCCGCCAGCTGTAGTAAAACAGGGACCAGCTGTGGGGCAGCGAAGCGCACAGACGTTGGTTGCCGGCTCGAAGTATATTATTTATCATTGTGAATGCTTTGGCCGTTGCACGTATCCGTCGGTGCGTCTGGATTCGACGAACACCTGGCTACTGTATGGAGATGCTTATGGAAGAAAGTGATGGAACGAAATTGACGTTATATACTTTATAACGATAATATATTCCGATACGTTGGGACGACCACATCTCTGGCTAAGTAAGCAGACGGAGGATGCAGGTTTGGGTCCCGCCACCGAGTGACATATAAGGGAGCTTGAGCATTGTACAAACTGCAGTTGCTTTAATAAACCAATATAAACCACTAATAAAAATAGGGTTTCTATGAACACTGCCATATACAGTGAAGATAACCATACAGTCTGTTACGGCTCCCAGAAAATGTCCGCAAATATTTGATTCTCTGAGAAATTTCATTTTTTCTAATCGAAACAAATCGACGGGCGTAGAAGGAGACAACAATTACATATGGCACGTTCTGAAGTCACTTTTTGCAGAGACAAAATGCACACACAATATATGCTAGATGTTTATCAGCCAGTTATGTCTGCTGTGAGTTTGCACAACTCACAGGATATGAGAAGGGCAGAAAAATTTTTCATTTTGTACTCTCTGCGATAATCGATGCGTTTGCCAAGAGCGACAAAGTATGACGTACGATAGATAATCAGCGTACTAGTGGTCCGCATAGTGATTTAAAGGTGACTCAGCTACTCGATCCTCCAGCGTTCGAGATCTTGGATGGGCCCGGCCCTCTCACTAGCCAACCTACTACCGCGATAACGAGAGACGTGTTTATGTAGCTGTCCAGCTGACGGAACTTCCGCAAAGATACGTGTCGATGTTAAGAGAGCGTTTGTTGACGATTGTATGTCTATGGTATGAGCGAGGTGAGGCATAATTCCATAGCAGTATAGTGGTCTCAACAAAGACGAAAATATCAACCAGTATCAGGAATTGAGACGTCTACCTCCAGTTAACTAAATAATGTGAAAAGCATACACAGGCTGTCATCGAGGTCTAGATCACTCATTGTATGTTTGAGCCGTTCACTATTTGATAATTCATTTGAAATAGATGATCTGCATAGAGGGAATTTACATCGACGACTCATCAGCGAAGCATAACGATACCGAAAATGTTCACACACTCCCGCATCTGCTCAGGTCCTATCTAAAGCTAAAACGCAAACCCCCAGGGTTCGCTATTTACACCCGCTTTCGCTTGTTGACAAAATGCTTTTTTATTAGGGGTACACAATCTGAGCAAATCCGCCGCTCTGGTCGTTACCGCAAACCCTTGTTCACCCATGAAACAATTAGCACAACGCTAGGGTGACTATAGCAATAATAAATGTTAATGCAATAAACAGCAACATCACTATCATTTCAATTTAGTTTTATTTGATTCAGCTCGTTCAGAAACAGTTAAGCTACATTTTTCTAATTATTGTTTGTGGTGTTTTTTTTAATTAACACATAAAGAACATGTACTACTTAAAATATTATGGGTGAACAGAAATGTTATTTAGTTCCGTCGATGTTGTGGTTCATTCTAATGTGTTTTAAAGACGAGATTGTGGCTGCAAAGACACGGGCTATGTGTAAGTAAACCCTTGAAGTATACGACCCGGTTGTGTTGATCCGAGTTGGAAGGAGGTTTTCGATCGTCTTGTTACCGAGTGGCCGAGTCCTTGTTCTTTATTTAAGACATTACGCATTGAGGAGGGATGCCTGCCTCACACGCCTGCTTGCATTCGCTTTCTGTGGTAAATCCCGGACCAGAATAGGTGCATCGATGTTCGCAGCGATTACTCGATTTGATGAAGAAATAGTTGTCATAGATGCCGGGCCTATCACATATCCTTGTTTGAGCAAATGGTTCACGGGCACATCGCTTCACTATATATTTTTCGTTGGGAAATAAAATCAATATGCGAGTTTTATGTTAGTGGCAAAGTGTGCTGTGTATTCGAGCTCAAAACATTCAACTATATGAAAACAAAAAGAAAAACCACTTAAAATAATGTATCCTATTTAAAGTTGTACGAAGTGTTCTCAGAGCCAGGAACTTCTAAACGCGCTTAGGCTCTACATATCGTATCTACATATAGATACATATTATATAATAGACATGTCAAAAGCTGCCGACCCCCTCACTAAGTCCAGACCATCTTCGATCTTTTTTTTGAAGATGTTAAAGGTAAATCCTACATGGACACCAGGCCTCACAGCTACGGTATTTGCCTGGTAGTGTCAGAGTCTTACTGACTAAACCCAGACGAGTGCTCTAGCACTGGTCTATCGGTATAGCTTCGTCTGCCAGGGTCAGACTGTCGATATTCCCCTTGATCCGCGTTTTCCGCCTTCGTGATTGTTGTCGATGTCTGCTCTAATGGACGAGACGTTCACGAAGTAACACAGAGAATAGGAAGGAGTTCACTACTTCGAGGTTTGTTTTGTTCACTTACTTATGTCTTGCTGACAGTCCTCGCACAGCGGATACGTCCCGTTGGGTATTTCACATTGGGCCTGGATGCGGTCGCATGAATATGTAGTCGGATTATAGTTGAACCGAAAGAAAATCGCGTCGCAATTTAACCTTGTACCTGGAAACGATTGTATCACCTTAGCTACTTCAAATATCAGCGTCGACTACTGGTGAAGTAACAGGGATACTGTTGAGAGATTCGCTTTTGCCTTTGATTTGCTTAGATAGTTTTTGTGAGCGATCGACAGAAACAGACAGAAATCCATCAAAGATCGCTGGAGAATTACCCACTACAGCTAATTGTGCCGTGTACTATTTTGAATTTACAAATACTTTGGACTCGTTAGCTCTACGGTTAAGACACGCGTCACGTTTAAAATAGGCCATCTGTGGGAGTTAGATAGGAGCCAAATTAGTGGCTTAATTAGCAGTTTTATTTTGTTGTTCTTTGAGAAAAATTATTATTGCGGCCATCCAACATTTAACGCCGATGGAACTGCTCTCGGCATCGCTTCATAAGACGGGCCCCTATAAATACCGTGTACATTGTATGGTAAGTAAAACGAGTCTATATCTATTGTATTGACCTTAGAAACCCTATAACTCACTAACTAGAAGTATTAGCTTTATTCACTAATCAGGCAAGAAGATGGAGAGGATTAGGTGAACCTGAATTATGTGAATTTTTAATAGAATCAGATGAACATGAGATGCATATAAAACACATTGTACATACTCTGGCTGCACACGTATACCAAAGCGGAGGCGGCCCAGATGGAGGCACAGAGCAGAGTTTTCATTGTGACAGAGGCTGCGAACAATGAATTGACAACACTGAATGACACCACTCGAGCAGAATAACACCACTTGCTCAGGGGCGTGTATATATATATATATATATATATATATATGTATAGTGATTACGTTGTACCACAGGCAGACGTCTTTATACGGCAAGGCTTGTTTACCTAAACAGTGGACCTTTAGTCTAAAGATCACGGAGTACTCTGCAAGGGTGACCAGGCCAACAGCTCTGTGAGCAGAAACTGCGGACATAAGCTTAACTTGAGCATAGTTATTTTCCCGCTGTCACAGCAGGGCGGTTGAGAGCGAGTTCAACATCTGTGCGGACAGCGTCTGTGCCAAAGGCCTCTTTCCCACCTCTGGGACTCAAGTTTCACAGACATGCCATAGTGCCCTGTGTTTACCGGCGAGCTCCTCGATAAAACGCTTTTGAAGGATCCGTGATACAGTGCGTCCCATTTGTTGCTACGGGTTTGTCTCCACTTCGCGAAAAATGGTAACGTCATTCGAGCTCAGAAGACTTCAAATTTGAAAGTCGGTGGACCATCTCATATTGTCAAGGTTAGCAGTTCGCCTATCAACGGAAGACTACGGAACATGTCCCTTTGAAGTGGATTTACAAACATCACAAAAACTATAAGATATGAAGATACGTTCAAAAAAAAATCTGTTCCTTAATCATGCCTTCTTTCTTTGGGTTGTTTATTTTATTTACGACATCGTTCGTCCAAGGTGACAAGGACAGTTGAATCGTTTCAGAATACTCCCTGTCGACAACACTTACTATATGTATATAGTTAGATTGGTGAGCAGATGGGTAACTGGATCTGCATACGCTTTTTGCTGTTGTGAAACAGGCAGCTCGCCATTAGTGACTCGACCACTCGTGTCGTTCCCAACAATGGAAATATCCTTTAGTTGTACTGTTGTAAAGAAACAAGTGATAACAGGTATCGTTTCACCAATAGTCTGTGTTGTTCGTCAAGACACGAACATTTATCAAGCACAGAACCGGTCTCTGATGTTATTTAGATTTGCAAGTTCGCAGATGAGGTGCTTCGCCGGGGGGTGGGTGCGAGACACGCCGAATCCTGCGACATCTGACGCTGCGATTCGTCTGAGTGCAGGATTCATTTACCGTCCCACTCAAATATAAGCAAGTGAGGTAGTAGCAGAGCCTTTGTCGTCGCGTGGATTTAGGGGAACGAATATTGTGTAATCTATCACCTCGAAAATACACTGCTGCCATTGCGCTGCATGAGGGGGGGGGGTTTCAACAACACATATAATTAATGAAAAGGAGGTACTGTACGAGAACTAACAAAGAGGTGATGTCGCTACACGAGACGAAACTCTCAGACCCGTTCTTCAAAGCGGGGCGGGAGAGCTTCAGAGCCATGCTGTGCTCTGGGAATCCTTGCAACATTTGCTCATGCTGAAAGACGCCTCTGTCGTGGATGGCCTTTGGAACCCTCGGAAAGGTCGGCGACCCTTTTCGCAGTTCTTTAAGCAGACTCGAATCGGCCACCGCAATACCGAATGAGTTCGTTGGCTGGCCAGCTAATCATAAGTGATGTATAGCAATTGAGCGCAGACGAAAGTATCGTCGGCTGCCGGGAGCTCACGTTGATCGAGTCCAGCTTCCTTATGTATTCACTATAAATTGGATATCGTCATAGATGGTATGTTAACTAATGAAAGAGACTTGATACAACATGACAATTTCGTGTAGACATAGTGGATACGGGCAGAAGTGATCTTCCTTGATTGCAAGGAATCACTTTAAAAGCTCATGAAACAGTCGTGTGTTCTTTCCACTATGGGGCCTTTGGTCGAATAGTATATTAAGTAGAAGCAAAACCTCCCTTTGCACCGCTTGCGTTTTGCCGGTCCTTGTCACAAATAATCACTGCCGACGGAGCTGGTGAAGAGAAGCCACGTTCGACCATTTGCTGTGGGTATTAAAGCCGGTCCATTGATATGAATGGTACTCTGGTAGAAAACCGTTAATTCCTCTTCTTTTCACGAAATCGCCCTCCGTTGTATCCGAAGCTGAACGATTCTCATGTAGTCCCTATTCTCATGTACGCTAGCATTGTGTGGAAGCCTCGGGGAGTCGGGGATGTAAGATTGCTACAAAAAATTCCGAACAGAGTTACACAACGCTTTGATCAAGGATGTAATAAGCTACCACCCCACAGCCTTACAATTACGAAGGCTACTGGTTGACTAAGAAAAGCGGATCTAACATATCTTAGACTGTTAGTATGAGGGAAGAGACATTGGACGACCTGTTGTCTATGTAAATAAATAGTACATTTCTTCTATATGACTGAGCTTAGTTGATGGCCTCTGACGCTATACAAATTCATCGAAATCACCGTAACAAAGCAAAATGTGAACTGCTGTTAGCAACTGTAAACAGGCAATATTTTTCTTCTCTATATGCGGTCATTGCCTGGTAATCAGGTTGCTGTCAGCCGTATACGGTGACTTGAGTGTGCAGCTTGCACATACATAATGCACCTGACTCGAAGGATCTCCTCATCTCACTTCGATGAATATAATAATAGATAGAAGCTGAGCTGACTGATGTTGGTATATAACGCCTCCTATTCAGTCCTATATAACGTTCAGTAGCGTTCGTTATTTGTCCTGAGTTCACCCGACGTCCGCCACTCTCTTCCATAATACACGAGAAGGAACGAGGCAGATCGTAGACAGACTACCTAGCCAGGTAGACGGGCCGGTAGGCGAGGTACTGGACGACGTGACAAGACATCTATTATCCTACACCGTGTTTGCTCTACATGCACGAGGATACTTTATAATATTCTTGAACACCTGTCATATTTTACCTGCTTTTAGGACGGGCAGCCGCACGAAGGTGACAACTCTAAGGTAGCCGACGTTTACCCGATAGTTCATCCCGGTCCTCGCGCCAAAGCGGGCTGTGGGCATCGGCGACGTTGAGGAGCTGAACAGAATTGACATGTCGAAGGGAGACACATCGTTTGGAAGTGTTCCCATTTTCCCTGTATTATATTAATGCTATCTATCACAATGCTAGAACAGATGAAGAAGTTGAAGGATTTATTGGCTTATTAAAGAAACTGCGGTTTTACGATGCTTAGGTTTTCTTATATGTCGAACGGGCATTGCCGCCGACTGTTCAGCCAACGGTGACACCGGACTGATATGTTCCTCGATGACCTATCCAAGACTAAACAATACGAGTAAATGAATAACCGTCAACGGTTGTTATATTCTGTTTATGTCAAATAATAATGATAATAACAATAACAAAAAAATCCTAGCCTACCATAGAGTTTGAATGACTCAAAGCAATCGTCCGTATCAGTTAATATCATCTGAAAGAAGTGGTTGACTTTCGTGTGTTCTTTTGGGGGTACTCAACAAGACCTTGCCGACCTTGATTGGGTACCCAAAACAATGCGTGTTTCACCTTCTGACGATCGGCAGCCGGGGGAGATTGTTCCACCGTTCAGTCATTGGATGAACCAGTCCCTGTCGAATGGTTATTCTGCCTAATCATAGCCCTATTGTAATTCTCTGTCCTCGTTCTCACTGAACGAGCGACGATTGTGATCTGCTGGTTCTCACTGGTTCATTTTCTCCGAAATATCGGCTTATTTTCATCATCGCAGCCGCCTCGGAACACAACTCGACGTGGACTTTACTATGCGCCTCTTGTCGGTATAACAGCGTTCCGCCACACTTCAACTATAATAATACTTGGCCTTTGTAAAGTACAAAGCAAAATGGAACTGTCGACTCTATCTAGTTAAGGCCGTGCTATTTCAGAGAGGTTTGCTGTTTCGAGTTGTTGAAATGAACAGCTACAATTTGCAGAACTGACAGAAACGGGAATAAAAGCGGTAGCTAACTAATGAGTTCCAGGCGCCACACCTGACTGGAACAGAGATCGGATTAGCTGAAGATGTATACAACTGTAAAGTGTGAACGAAAAGTCTCGTTTATAATAGATCAATGTGAACATTTCCCCGCAGGTCGTATGTGGGTATCATATCGGTCGTAGGTGCACAGGTTCGGTCGCTACTGTTGCACCTTTACATTTAGGGGTCCACCTTGCGAAGCAGTCCAAATAGAAATTCGATAGCTATTATATTTGCTAGTTGTTAGATCGTAGAATGCGTGCAATGATTATATGGCGGGATTCTATAACGGCAGGGCTCTATTATGTCGGGTGTTCTGAGTGTCGCTTTTCGGGCATTGTGGTGCGGTCTGGCGTTAGGCATTAGGTGTCCGGACACACTATCAGTGTTCAACTACAGTGTAATTCGCGACTAAACTTCACATAACCGAAAGGAGCTATTCGTCAGCGGATGTTTTTGATAGACAGTAGAAACGTTGTTCGTAAAACAACTCAACGTGTCATGAGTTTAAAGACGATGGTTTCTAGGTATCGTCTTGTTCAGTTACTTAGAACGCCTAGTCTAAATTGTCTAGAGTTTACACACAGCTAACGTCAAGTGCAGCAGTTAACGGCATGATCTGTAGGTGGCGTGTGGCCTCGTAACTTTTTGAACGTGCGTTGTTCATTTGGCATAGCAACTGTTACCTGCAGAATGCCTTATGTTTAACCACTTCAATCAAATGTGTTGCTTTCAGCCTTGCATGATCTGAGCAATATATCATTTCGATATTGTGCGATGATTGCTTATATTTCTTATCGAAGCTACTTCCGGATCCGATCGCACATTTCAATTTTGTCAACGACCGAGAGGGAGATACACGCGAATTAATTAATAGAACGTATTTATGCCAGCTATGCAAGTAGATTAGTATATAGATAGATAGAGATATTAACATACCGCCGGCTGCTACTACGCAGCTCAGATGCACAGATCCCGCTATCCATTTGCGGGATTCACCTGCAGTCGGAATCACACTATTGGAGATGCGTTGTTTTCGAAGTGACCAGCCGTATGCACAGTAAGCGAGAGTTGCAAAATGCCAACTTAGCAGAGGCACCCCTCCCTAGGGACAGCATTTCTCGACGTGATGTTCATCTCAATGGCAAGATATGCTATCGTCGCTTCGATGAGCCAATGACATTTGCCAGGGTGGATCGACTCTAGGGATTTGCCCCCTTGACAGGAAAAATATTGCCCGGCAACGTCTCCATTGCCCGCCTGGATTCGGAGGATGGTTGTACTTCGAGCAAACATGTGTTCGGCGTGATTCTTTTCTCGAAGCGTCCAGGAAAACTCCCGGACGTCTACGATTCGGGAATGATGTTGACCTTGGACTCGTGGAGCTGTGCGTGATTGTTGTGTTCAACGAAATCAAATTTTTGATCGGTGGCGATTACGAATCATTAATGCGTATGCTTAGGTTGGAAACTTGCGATATGTCAAGGCTCGGCATAAATGAGCTTGCCGAATAAATTGCCATATTCGGCACATTATGAATTAATAATAATAATAATACTAAGAATAAATAATAATAATAATAATAATAATAATAATAATAATAATAATGATTCTAAAATAATACCAACCATATTGCATATTTATATGCTTTATGATGCATAATTGCATTTTAGTTGGTCAGTAGGTCGTGCAATCTGTTCAAAAAGCTTGCACGAGAACAATATCAGCCGTGTGTGCCAAAGTGAATTTCAGTACAGCACATGTTCATCGGCTGAGGCTCGTCAGAATCGTCCACGTGGACTCGGATACGAAGCGGCTTAGGATTGTTTTCAACAACTGCGCAGTTCAGGGTGTATTAGCCTAGGTTGGGTGCGGCAAAAAGGATGCTTGTCTATTTCAGGACTAAGGAACTGGACCTGCTGATAGGTTTTTTTATCCTGAATTACGAATATTTCGCTTGGGAATAAATTCAGTACCATAGTTGTATTTCAAAAGAAAATTTCGAAACGATCTTTCGCAGGCTACACATGAACAAAGGTATTAAAACCAATTTCTGTTGAAGGGAGAGGCACAAGGTGGCAAAATAGGCGACTTTTTCAATTTTTTAGAGGCATTCTAGCAGTGAAGACTATAGTTGTTGCTGATCTTCTATGTTGACCACGAGTTTTAAATATGGATCAATTTATTAGTCATCTGCGGGTTAACTAGGGCAATGCAACGCACATAATGCCATGCACTGATATCAAACTAAAATTACCCTGCATATTTAATAATGCTCAAAGCTGCGGGTCACACAGTAGTATGTCTTGTGCAATTATAAACACAATGAAATACATGAATTATATATTAAAACCCCATTTATGAACAACTAAAAAAGAGATAGAGCTCACAACAACAGGAAAAAGGTTGGATGAAAACGATTAGTGAATTCATTACATTTCATGAGAACACTATAAATACTGTACAAACACTCGGCGATGGGATTTTGTGCGCGGCAGAACGTAATGGGTTCACAGACCGGCTGCTACCATTAGGACGATATAACGGGCGAAGGGTTCAAGGGTTGAAGCCCTCAGCAAAGATGAATCGTCGTTAGGGGTCGTTAATGTATGCAGATGCGGTTTCTGTTAAATTAGTCGCTGACGAGCTCGTGTCAGTGACGCGGTTCCCTCGGACGGACTCGAAATGGAGGCTGAATAGTTTGATCGGCACAATAGCGATCGTGATCGAATATTTTTTTTACTATGACATTGATACGCCTAGCGTAGAAATGAGGAGTATCAGTGGAGCTATACAAAATCCGATTTGATAGAAATAAATTCCGATTTTCCTCTCTGTAGTATTCCGTAAATACTCAAATAATGGGTTCCTTAATGAAACGAAAGGCTAGCACGTTTTTAGCACCCGATAAATTTCCGAATGTCAGAATTGGTGCGAGTTGTACAAAGAGTTGAATGAGCACAGAGAGAGATTGTTACATGCGCTGAAAGCAAGTCCAAGGGCGATAGATGATCTGGGTTGAATATCGCTACTTCGAATGTCTCCTGCTAGAGTTACGGTCATGATATTGGGCCAGCTGGTATCAGAATGGCGTCCGTAATCAAGGTCCGCTCGAACCTGCGCTTCGGATATGGCTCATTCAGCCTTGGTGAAATTAATTACATTTGCATATTCACAAATGTGGAATTCTCCCTTAAAAAGTTTCTAGGTTGTTGAGCCTCAAGGCGTAACCTAGATGGAAATGAACGACCCTTAAAAGCTATGATCGCATGTTGGATAAGGATATTCTATTTACTAGATAAGGTTTTTGTTGTATTCATATGTACCACTGTGCTCGACGTGGCACCTTGGTGACACTTCTAGTATGACACTGCTCGTCTTCGTTAGATCTTTCTTTTTGAATCAGTTAGCCGATATGTGTAACTGTCAGTGCAAAATTCAAAGCAATAGAACAATAGTGTTATAGGCAGCCGGTTCGGTCACTTAGCCAAACCGAGCACAAGCATCAGCTGCTATTATAAGCGCATGAGCAGCGTCGGCTGCGACCATAATCATTGCCTCGTTTGTTCGGCTGTTAATTTGTTTGCACTCAACGGTTTGCCGAAATCTGTTTTGAATATGGATAGAAGAAGCCAAACACGTACGCAATAGAAGACCGGTTAACACAGGCACATTTTCTCGCCACAAGAATACGAAACAATTTTGTGCCATCGGTTTGATCGTACAGACCACAAGGTACGCCACCAGATGAGTGCTGGGGTAGATTTCTTGGTCGTGCGAGGCGCCAGCATAAACCGCGGTGAGATAGCGTAGACTGAAACTTACTCCCCCTATGGAATCATACGGCGCGAATATTTCTTCCCTCCTGTTGTTGGCTGTTCTTGTCGACGAAAGAGCTTCTCATCATGTGCTCAGAAGTTGAAGTTCTTCCTAAGATTGAGAGAATTCGAATTTCCGGTTTAGATAAGGTTGTGCCTGTTGTCTTTGAGCTTTTTTTTTTGGTTTCCTATATGGAGTTATGGCAATCGTTGAAACTGGCGCCAAACTTTCATCTGTAAACAGCGTGGAAAGGTGTTTTTTGCGGGGACTTCATCCTCCATATTTGGTTAAAGTGTCGGGCGTTGTTTACATATAACATGGAACAATCCGAGTAAGCGCTCAAATGCAGACGAATGTAAATACAGACAAGGAAACCCGAGGGAAGTACACAATAGACACAGGGAATCACGGCCCGACCGAGCGCTAGGCGCGCACAAGGCCACAAGTGGAGTTTACCCAGAGATCGAAAAAGTTTGAGAGAGTCAATGAAAACTACAGGCTCGATATGGCTCAACTCGACTACTTCTAGCTGCGTTGCCAACCACATATGTACAAACCTTATGCTGGCGCTTTGAAATCGCCCGTTGTGATAAACTGCTGAGATGTTGGCCGGGCCGGCGGCACTTTGGTGATATCATCTTGCAACTGCTGCTAACTCGTAATCCTTTAGAGTTTCTGCAGCAACGCCTTTATGTACATTTCTATTCCGTCGTAGCCCAAAGCCGCAACTCCTATATTGGAAAGACAAGAGCAATTCCGCAAGGGGCTTGTCCTGACAATACCACACGTTACCCGACCATCTCCTGTTCAGGGATTATTCCAGATTCACCGCAGTAGTATAGCTAATTTGAATTCGCGCGAAACCTTGCCTTGGGGTATAGGTACCTAGGTCTAGTCGCTAGTAGGCTACCTTTACAACCATTCTCTAATGAAATCACCTTTAATATATATTTTCAAAGTAAATAATTCTACCACATTTTGGATATTCCTGCTTCGTGCGACTTCGCCCGAGAGAGTGCATAAGTACCACTGACATTACGACGGACGGCTGCTGATTATATGTAGTTGCTTATCACAGAACTGTGACTGTGTAGAACAACGAAATAAATGCAAACTGTATAAGTTCCCGTGCTATCCCACATATTCATTTTTCATGAAGGTCTCCGCAATTCTCTGATTCGTTATAAAGCGGGAGTAGAAAATTCAAAAGAAACCATGGCGCGTGTAACAGTTCGAGGAAGAGATACCGTCTTTTCAGAAGAACCAGTGGATATCAAAATCTAAATTATTATTATTATTATAAATACAATCGCCATCGGATCGCTTTTTCAGGCTCCGTGCGTCGCCGAGTCTCGCGACCAGCCCAACCTGAAACAGTGTAAAGCATTGGCCCAACGAGTTCCCTGAAGAAAACCGTGATGGTTCAACTCTGATGTCAACGTTTCAAAATATGTAGTCGCCAAATGATGTTTGCTTAAACGTATGCGCGTCTATTTTTTCGAAGACCCCGTCCCACCGTTTTACATTTCTCAATATGACTCAATGTAACGTAAGTTATTACAAAAGCACAAATAGCCTTCAACATTTTCCAACTCGGATTACATATTCTCAACCGATAATCAATATGCATGCCCCATGCCAACGATTACGACACGTCGAGCGTGATGCAACTCGCTCTCATGGGCGGCAGGCTTAGCTTGGCAAAATCCTTGCTCATACATACATATATATATATATATATATGTGTGTGTGTGTATTTACCCGTGGAGCGTATAGTACGCAGCTGTCGTGTTGCCTGTGTTACCAAGCAGAAATTAGGTAGCAGTAAGGCTGACCCAGAATCCCGGCGCGGAATAAGTGGCAGGACAGACGAACTTACGTCGTCAGATGGCGTTTTTTTTGGGTCACCCGTCTGCTAGCGGCCCTCGCCATACTGCTCGAGAGACCCGAAGCCGGGTGGTCTTTAAATTGTGACGAGGGTTTCGCTCGCCTTCGCTCTCGACCAGTTCTGTTCCGTGCCGTCTTCCCGTGACGCGGGTGATGATAGTAAAATGTGTGTTGCATAGTCATAAAATGGCCGCGATTCATTCGGTGCTGGCGTGCATGTGCGTCCGTACATACGTATGTCTGTAGGCCGGCACGGCCGATAGATGAGCGGATTTGTAGGGAGCATTCAGCTATTTGCCGCGATTGCGTGCAGCAACAAGAGCCCCAGGGCCTAAGCCGCTGATCGGTGCACCCAGTGTTTGTTTGTTGTTCTGTTGTGCGTGCCACTCAATAAAAGACGTTCCGGCCAACGGTTAGCCCTCTAATGGTCGATGGACGGGTAAGCGGAAGATCCCCTAATAGCCGCCAACTGAAGGGAACGCTCGATACGGCCAAGACGATGAGAAGGGATCGATAGCTACAATGCAAGAGTTGCGATGCCGCAGTTTTCCACCATTGTGACAACAGTGAGACTGTGTCCAAAAACAATTTTGCCCACTTGTTTTTAGGGGCTCGAAATACGTCGAGTTGTACTTTCGACGCTGTCACGTTGATAAGAAAATGTCCGGGATGCATATTTCGAGGAGGACGCGCTTTGCGAACAACTAGCGCGCTCATCATAACGTGATTAACGTCGCCGCATAAGAGAAGCACTCTCCCTGTGAGCGTTTTCGTCACGACCTTGAAGCAAAAACAAGGGAGCATTTTGCCATTTCGTCGTTTTCACTATGAAACAAAGAAAAACTATTGTCCGACACAGATGTCGCTGTGTCAGCACCAGCTACTGTTTTTCGAGCTGACCCTAACGCTGTTCCACTGTATCAGCAGCAGCTAAAAATATTCCGCAGCGAGGAATATCACGAGCTCATTGAGACCCGATCGTCGGCATCGTCGTCTAATATGTGGGACAGTATTAACTTAGGTGGCGGCATTTGCCCTCCACGCAATCGGCCTGGTCCATATTGCTCGCCAATAACGAGTCATCGGGAAGCCACCCGCCGCTCAACTATTACGCGAGATATGCTATTCTGCAGGACATGGCAGCTTACCCTGCGGAGCTGGTTGTCTGGTTGGACCGCCAGTGGCTTTAGGGTTTGCTGCAGTGGGCAACTGGGTCACTGCGGGATTAAGCACTCTTGAGTGGATTGTATACAAAGTATGGAGCGACAATATAGCATGCGTGACACATATGGCTGCGAAGGGCAACCCCTCGGCCAAAGGTAATACCTGCTGAATAAGACGGGTTAACACTGATCGTTGGCTGCACCAGCATATTGCTGCTTTGTAGCTATAACGATGCTCACAAATGCATACGATTTTGACTCTCGTCTTTACTGTGCCGATTTCAATTGGTTTTATTAATAATAATTCTCACGAACCGTCTTTTGGGCAATGATAATCTGCGAACCGTTTGTTGGACAGATCAAATGGCAATATACGTTTTATTATGGTCCCAGAAGATTATCAGAAGAAGACGACGGCGATGTTCCATGAAGTCAATGTCTGTTCTTCAAGGACACCTGCTTGAAATTAATGAATTAAACGTGTGACTCATAGACACCTTAATGTATTCCCGGATAGTACTTTCAGAGATTGTTTTTCTTCGCCAGACTGCCTCGTTGCGTTCAGTGATATTGCCCGACAGATAAACCATCCGCCATCCCGACGGCATTATATACTGTGATTTTAAAAGTACTTTTGAAACAATGCTGCCCGACCTGTTATTATCTGTTCTACACAAGAAAGGCGGTTCGTGGAAAAATATCTCGATAGATACCTGATTTGCTCAAAAACCGAGTATTCTCCGTTGATGTGCGAGGTCGAAAGATGCTCGAGTGCATAGATGGTGCTGGTGATGGTCATGGACAAAATACAAAGAGCTACTGATATGGAACAGCGAATGACCCGAATGATCAAAAGGCGACAAGATGATGTTGACCTGTTGTTTGATCCAATATCACGAAGGCAACAAGAGGCTTCGTACTAGAATCCAAATGTGGGGCTTATTCGAAACGACCCATGTATCTATTCTCATGGGTCAATAAACGAACCAGGCGGTTGGAAATAATTGGAAATCTACTAGGCTATCTGTACGAGCGTGCTCCCAGCTCAATTGTGTCGAAGTGTAATAGTATCATACCTTTTACGGGAGAAGAAAATATATACAACTTTAATGCAGCTGAGCCGCTTCTGCGGTCTCCCTGATTTTACGAGTCGCTTATATACGAAGTACATCCTAGTTCCTGCTGCCGTACATGTTGTATCCGTCGATAACACGTTGAATTCCCCTCACAGACAAATTGCGGAGGCGTGTACCGAGTGGCTCAAGGCTGCCAGATGAAAGATACCAGTCCAATATAGTTACAAAATAGAAGAAATCTCGCTGTTGGAATGATTCTATTACACGGCGGCGATTCCCCCGCATGTACATACAAACAAAACACCAATGGACAGTATTATGTAATAGATGTCGTCAGTATTTTGTATTCGAGAGTGGACAGTCGCCACCTCGTCGCTGTCATACAACTGCAGTTGAGCCGTTAACGAATTCATTGAACATCGCAGCGCCGGAGTCGTTTCTCAAGCAATTTCTCAAGCACATGAAGTGTGGGGGGAGGTCGTTGGAAAGAAACCACTATGTGGTGCTCACCTCGAGTCTTTATTCGAGATCTTATGCCGTTGTTTGCCGTAGAGCGACAGCTGATACGGACGCGCGCAAGCTCAATTCAGACGATTCAACACGATTTGACCGTTCGGTGTTCACTGCTTGTCGCGCCCACTCTGGCGCCCAGTATGATCTATCCCCTTTGTCGACGCAAAGAGTGCACGCAGTGCGCAATGGCTTTTGCAAGTCGACCAAATCGAGAAGAGTTGGGAAAATACAGTGCCCCCTTTTTTTATGACGCTGCATAATGTACAATTTTCTTCTGGTTGTCTATCGTTGTAGCTAGAGATAGCGGGTTATGTGATTACACCTAATTCGCAGCTATACCTAGAATTAGTTCATTACTATTCTGTGTATTACGATAATGGCGGAAATATAACCGTTGTTCGTCACATCCATCGAGAGTTTTTAATCTCCCTTTTAGCTTTGATCGCGTTTCTCTAATGATTGTACAGACACGGGCTAACGAGCACTGCAGCCACTAAATATGATTAGCTACGTGAACATCATGGGCGTTTAATTGGGCCCATCAAATTTGTGTATATGCGATCAGTACCCTCCTGGACAAACCCTGTAACACCGCTAAGTGGCTGAAGATCCGGGGGAAGTCGACGGAAGGCAGATGAGCCTGGGGGTCTGTCACATCTAGAAAAACCTTTAGCTTCGTGGAAGACTGCTTACAGATTGTGTTAAACCGTTCGGAAAATGTTGATACTGTTGTATTTCTAGTCAAAGAGTTGTTAAAGGCTGTTCGGAGGAGCGAGCGTTTTTCACGCGCAGTTACTGCTTCGGGTCGTCCTGACAATTTCTTGGTCTCGTACTGTTGAAGATGTTTAAGAAAATTTGAAATAATCTTCCTGCCTCTTTGCAAAATCCAAGCGATTTCCAATTTTGACTTGTGTTCTTGATTATGGTTTAAAATGATTTTTTCTCATCTTCACTAAGTTGGCGGGCTCGGCCCATCGTAGTTTGTCGCACCCTCAAAAGGACAATTTCCGATATCAAATGTCTACATCCGAGTGGAGTGTGCTTGAAATGTGCTATATTTGAAGGACTGAAAGCGAAACTGCAGTGATACTTACGGTTGAGAAAAAAATCAGAAACATGGGCGCGGTGTGTAGTACAACCCCTATTCTTTTTGACACGGTAGGCGCACGTTATGAACTTACATCAGTGGGACTCCTTTGTCAGGGTCCTTTATATAGAAGGCATCTAATGCTATAAAGAGAGGCACACGATACGCATTTCTCCAAATCTCAGCGAGCACATTGTATATGTCTAGGCACAATATCAAACATGGTGGACTACCAGCTGCAGTCGTAGCGGCACTGTAGACGAAAGGGGCTGTTTTCATTGGAGGAAGACGAAAGGAGCCCTCCTTCAAGAGGAATCGACGACTTTTCGAATCATACCGTACACTGAAGTAGTGTCAGCAAGGGCCCAACTGGGCTGCTCGCAAACTATCCCGTTGACGGCGTACGTCATCAAAGGTATATTGATATCTATGAACTCACGGTCCTTTAGGTTGTTGGAGTCTGACATATGGCTCACGTCCCTTAAGGCAGTTAGGGCGCTATTTTGGTGCAGCAGGAACTCGGACACTTCCGGTTCCCGCGGCTTTATTGAAGAAGAGAGAGAAGAACTACCTTAATGTGGAACAGGATCGTCTCATATGTCACTCCCAGAAGCCCGGCTCGCACCACACCCAGCCTTCTCCCTTACAAGGGCGAGTAGTAACTATACAGTTAATAAGAAAAAAACTGAACGACACCTAGCAGAATGTAATAGCAGTAGCGTAGTTGGTATTACTCATTTACATGCTACAATATGCGACCCGCCTTCTTAACAATGACACTGATGACGTATCAACAGAACAGTGCGACGATTGTTCAGTGGGTGTCCTTACTCTTATGGGTGTCACGGTAAATTATCACAATTTCGCAACATTCCTATTGAAATATATTAGTTAATTCATAAAGTTGCCCCCCGTAGATCCTTTACAATATACCGCCGCCGAGTTCTATAAAGGTGTCGTGTTAATATATTAATATTTTGGGCTATAAAGTGAGGAGAAACGACAGCCTAAAATTAGTGTGCCCCCATAATTGTTTTTCGAGCTGACCCTCAGCTGTTCCCCTATCTGACAGGCCTCAGCTCTTGTCCTTTTAGGTATTACTATGAGGACTTGTCGGGGCCACCTTTGCTTATTCTCTGCCTTACTCGTACCTGACAAGAATCTTCAGATAAAGAAAGATGATAAAGAACTCCAAAGATTCTCCGCGTCTGACAGGATTTGAACCCAACACACACGTCCCTGCGGTCAAGCAGTCCAAGACGCTCACCACTACACCATCCAGTGTCCCTATCACTGACCGTCACTAAGTGTTTACATTAGGATGGTTGTTGCTCGATTTTACAGTTTCTAGAAGCGACCGAATTGCAGGTCGCTGGTATTTGATTTGGCACTTTCTCGTACTTTTCAGCATACTTTATTCTATTATTTTCAAGGAAAACCCTTCTACTGTTCTTTCATTTGGTAAGCTTACGTAAGCTGATTTTCTTTAGTTTCGAACCTAATTTTACTCCCTGTCTATTTGACAGAATAAAGCTGATTCCACGAAACTCTATACAAGCACTTGACAGGCGTAAGACGGGCTTTGTAACCTTTGTGAATTTGCATCTGAGTAGCCGCGTACTTCGTGAGAATTGCCAGACAGTTCCTTGGATTTTCGTTGACGTCTTTCTCAGGCAAATAACGAATGAGCTAGACACACAGGTTACCTTCCACTCCTAGTTCACAGACTCCCACGAGACTCAAGTTAACGACTACGAGTTCGTCGGGCCGCGAACAAGCTGAAAACATGAGATACTACCTCGTAGAACGTTGCTGTGCCATAAAAGGAAGTCTTTAGGACATATTCGGAGATGAGGCCGACGGCCCCGGGTGTGCCTTTAGAGGAAACTCCGCTTAAAATCCTGCCCGCCAATCGTCGTCCTTGATAAAACCATTCATCCTAGTTCATGAACATATACCCTTATACGTGTCCGGGAACATATATATATATATATATATATATATATATATAGCCTGATATAATATCTTCGAATAAATGCGGCTGTTTCTCACTGAAATTGTTTCTTACATTTTGTTGTTAAATAAATTCAAAATTAAAAAACCTATCAGGGTGAAATAAAAAAAAAATTCAATCATCGAAGCGCTTAGGGACGTCTCTCAACGGAAGGCAAAATCACAATCTACTACCTACCACTACACTACTACGATAGTCAGTCTTTCCTGTAACGTCACCGCTTCGGCCCAAGTTCGGACCCTACGCATCACGCGATTGTGGAGTTAATGACAGATTATTGACTGACGAAGTTCATGTGTCTCTGCCTATTTGACTCTAATCTTTAGCCGCTGTTCTGTCTAGGTTTGGCAGCGGTAGTTGTGATAAAGGACGACTACGCGAGTCGGCAGTTGCCCTGCTGTTTCCAAGCAGCACTCAATGAAAGGCAAGTGCCACTTCTTCAATGGGAGTGGATTGTTTGGCGGACGTCCCGGGCTCTCGTGGGCTCCAAACCCTGTCGGCAGGCGGTCGAATGCGACGTCTCAACGTGACAGGGGACCTGGGCGTCATACCCCCGCCCCCATTCGATTTCACCGCATCGTTGCCTCTCTCTCTCTCTCTATCTCTCTCTCACTCACTCATGCATTCGTCGTCGCATCCATTCGTCCATAATTGATTTAATCCCGTGTTGGGCCGCATTCGCCAGAAGAGGCCGCTGGTGTCAGGGACGGCGCCGGCCGAACGACGAACGGCGCGATTGCGACTTTCAAAAGGCTGCCTCTCACCACTTCGCGCGGCAGCGCCACAGTGCCGCATGAGTGCACTGACTGAGCGTTCTGAGTATCGGATGACAGAGAGACGGATGTAAGAGCTGGTATAGAGGTATGGGCGGACGAGTTCGGCCTCGAGACCGACTTCTCGATGCTTCAGGGTACACGCGATGGTGTCCGCCTTGATCCTGTGAATCGGCTCACGGGTGATTCAAAACATATTCGATGGCTACATAAGCCACTAAATAAGGTCGTCTGCGGCGGCTGCGGTGACGGTACGTGTTCGCGAAGGGCGGCCTCGGCACTAATGCCGGACTTTGCTAAGTATTACATAAAGCGATTAATATGCAATGATCACTGTGGGAGTTGATGAACAAACAAATAGACACATAACAACTTCATCTAACGGCTGGTGGATCTGCTGAGTCAGAAAGTTGTGGTCCCATGTCATTTCTGACTCTCAAGTCGACAGAGATCAAAACGACCCGTATACTTCATTTAAATCTCATTGGAAAATTCGTATTCCGGCGAGATCCTCGATTTTCAAAGACACATATTGTGTTGGCAGCTCTTCATTCCGACGAAAGAATTCTCCAGGCGTCTGCCGCGTCCAAATTACCTCGTTGTGAACGATCAAGATGTTGATATTTTGCTAACTCGTGATTTATAAACGCAAAAGTCGTGTACTGCTGACCCGTTGCTGATGTCCCGAGCAGATGCAGGTATTACAGACGGTTTCTGAATAAAGCATAAGCCAGCTATGAACCTATACCGCGTTATTTTCCGATTAACGAAATACGATGCCTGGCCTTGTACGCTATTGATAATTAGCCACCAGTGCAATCTAGCGAAGTAATCGCCTTCGGAGGCGAATGAGATAGACGTGTTAATTTTACATCAATCTCTGAAAAGCTACATTCAACGGAACCTCTGCGGATTCTCTCAGTGTTTCGCGAATCGTGAATGAGCCACTTATGAATGAGCATGCTTTAAGGTTTTACAATTGGCCCTCCGTAAGCCTGTCTTTACTTGGCAGGTATAAGCGACACAATTCAGTGAAGGGGCCTTGTTGAGCCCTCGCATATAAGTCGTAAGTACGGCAACACGCAATCAGGGACCTGTATCTCAAGCTTAGATAATGAAACACATGCCTGTTGCGATTGTTGCAAATGTTTATTAGCTACGGTTGTATTTCTACGGTTTTGGTATGTAGCATATAGAGCAGGTGTAATCAAAGTATATTCTATTCCAAGAAGTTCCAAGCTGGCTTCTCTCGATTTTTTCTGGGGGTTACCAAACTATGACAATGCGTTGTGTCTATTTTGTGTATTCGCCGCAGAGATGATCCATCTCGTGTGTCTGAGCCTCATTATGAAACGAATGCTAATTTGCGTACAAAATCCCGAAATCGCTGGATTTCAAACAACCACGATATTCGAGGTTCCGAGCTCAGTTCTCAGGCTCGTCGTCCAAACCCCTCTGCTGCGTTAGGATCTCCATTCGGTCAGGGGCCGCTCTCTATTCCGCCTTGATCTTTCTGTCCATCTGTTTCCTGGTTGAGTCCATATCTTCGTCGTCATCGTCTAGGAGTTAATCACATGCAACTGGGTCGACGCCACTTTGCCGCCACTGATGGCGATTTTGCTGTTGTTCAGGCTGCCGGCCATTACGATAATACTCACGCTCAGCACTCAACCTAACCTAACCTTCCCCAACCCCCAAACCCAACCTAGATGTGCCACCCTACCAACGAGAGCGGTTCCATGCAGTATTTTTAAACTTCACGAACATTCAAATTTCGCGCCAAATGTTAGCCGCCGCCTTAACCCTCACTTGCTGGTTCGTGAACAATTGTAAAACGTTCCAACCTTGCGTGCCGTACTGCTGTTGCTGGACGCGGATGTATCTGCTGAAAATTCACTGCACTGGAATGAAGCTAGTTGAGACGGTCGTCGTGACACGCAATTGTCCGCGTATTGAGCGTATTCGTATTTTATTGAGCATATACATAATCACTGCATGCAGAGACCAAAACGACTACCATGACACAAGACGCGCATCGCATGGTTCGCATGGCTGTTTATGCAGAGGCAAATTTGAATGCTGAGGAAAAGTTTTCTTCCCCCCGTATGCAACCTTTCTCTCTCTCCTCAACCCATCTTCGACCCACCACTTTAAGTCTGACACTCCTCCCCCTGGTCCCGCGTCGCGGAGTTGGTATGCAGAACAAAGCCCGGCTCGCTGTAGCGCGGAACGATACTGCGCGAGCACTTCTGCACCACTTCCAGCTATCTGCATCCGGATCTTACTATTCTCTCCTCGCCAATCTGCAAACCACGTCCTGGTCCAGCCACACCCCGCAGCCACAATGCCCTTAACAGTCCCGCAAAAAGGATCCGAGGGGCCCGAGCCGAGCAGACGCGAGGTGGCCGGAAGGGGACGTAAAACTAGACCTATTCCCCAGGGGGAGAAAGTGGTACCGCTTTGCAGGCGCCGTAAGTGGTAGCTTTGTCTTCGACGCTGCGCCTGTTTGAAGCCCAGTGGGAGACCCGCTAACCGATCCGGTTACAGCAATCCATCCAATGAAACGATGGCGGAGCAAAGCGGGGTACATGTGTCGTCTAAAAAAATACTATAAAAGGCTTCGTTCATAGACATATTTTATTCCAATTCGGTTTTCTAGCATGCAGATGAGACAGTCAATGGGAATCGAGAGAGAGAAAGAGGTCAAATGGCGCTCTAATTTTTGCCGTTTCTTGCTTTCATTAAAATTTATCATTCGTTAAATAGAAACAACCATTTCCTGAACCATTAAAACTCAACTGAATGCTGTCACCGCGGCACCTTGTCCTTCCCTACTCCTTAGGTCCTATTCATGATTTAAGACTGACTTTGCGGTATTTCCGCAGTACGTACGTAATGCTTTTTTTTAATTAGAGAACCTTTCGGAAAATTGTGTTCATTTATGATGGTCGTTCGCGGTTCGAAGACACATCCAATGCACCGGTACAGCTTTTTTCATGATAGGAAAATTGTCTTCATATATTTTCATGGTATGCTGCTAACTTGCTGTCAGCCCAACTGCTGCCATGACTATAGCTAAATTGAATGTGCAGCTACTATATAACTTTTTATTTATTTTAAGTTATATAGTAGCTGCACTTTCAATTCAAAAAAAAAATTTATTAAAGACAAGCAGATCTGTACAAAGTCCAATTTATTCAGTCTCTGACGAATCTTGAAACGAACTGCGTCATGCGAGTTAATTTTGTTTTGGGTGAAGCTGGTTGTTGCGTCATGATCGCGGGCCCATACCATTGTACAGAGTATTCAGCATGTCCTTTCGAGCCAACACTGTGTACATGCATATACCCAATAAGAAGCCAATGATCACTGCAATGGTGAAGAAAAATCAAGGATACACGCAAGGTTAATAGAAGGAATTAACTGTAGTTAACCACGTCTACTGTGCCCAAGTAGGACACTCGGCTGTGACTCACAGTACGTCGTTAGCCACTGCGGCTGGCTGCAAAGGCACATTTCCAAAAAAATAGTGCTGGGCAGGCCCGTCCATGTGCTGGGATAACGGCTGAACAAACTGACGGAGGTGGGGAGGTCTGTTCGCCGAACACCCTTCGAACCATTTCCAGCGCGAGTGTTGAGGAAACAAAGGAAACAGTGCTCTGTAATTGTGTTTGTTACTTCAGCGCAAAGCAAATGAAGGCTTTCTGCCATCGAAGGCCGATCGTCGCTCGGAAGAGCTGTCAACACTGGGGTGTGTGCCGTGTTGACCACTTCCGTTGCTATCCTTAATACCAACTAATATCGTCCCTACCTTATCATTGCCACAACCCATTACCACAAGACTGCTCAAGGGGAAGACGCCCATGAATCTTGCGATGCGGTGGTACTGGCTTACAGAAGGAAGATCCTTAAGAAGCTGTCCCATTAGTCGATTGCTATATAGAGCCCATCCGCTTTACGACGCGTACTTAGATAAAAAGTGACAATTACCTGTAGAAAAATCTAAGCCAAAACATGTCATGACAGTAATGAGAGATCGGAACATTTCCCAGAACGACGCCACCTGTACAATATTGCCGGCGCAGTTCGACGAGGAAGTCCTGTTCGTTTGGCGTACCTCTCATACAAATTACGAAGGTAACGTCTACCACGTGTCGGCTAGGTCTGCTAAGGGCAAAACATTCGAAAAGGGAAAATCAGGAGAGTCCCTAGCCTAGATCCGAACCTTTACAAGGCAAGGAAACTACCTTGCCATGTAATAACGAATAGCAGTATATCAAATAACTCAAGGGTTCTCCATTGCCGAGCCATTCGTACAATTCAGCGGCCTTCAGTGCAGCCTACCACGGACACACTTCCCCGAACTTGAAAATGCTAACTGGAAACGAAATCATTGACTTATTTATGTACACATTTTCGCAAAAAAAATTAACTATATTTTGGAGCACTGGGAGCTCATTGATCGCGGATTAATTAAGCAACATACGCGTAATGAAATGACTCATCCAGCGGCTATCTTGTCTTAATACACGTGGTGGTGATGGTCCTTTCTCCGATATCAAGAGCGACCGACGTGATGCTGGTACACTTTCGACTGGGCTCATGACCGGCTGAGGTGGAATGGGCTCCTCCGTTGACGAGGGCGCAGATTTTCTGCAACACGGAAACAGCGAAACAAGACCGGCATCATATTGAAGTTGATACACAAGGCACAGTTCCTAGACAGTTATTCGTGTGGCATATAAATTAAAGTCATATTGCTAAAATAGCTTCGTCTGCAATCGCGTAATAATAGAAAATGAAATATGGTCTTATGGAACATTAACAACTTCGTCGGCTTCATGACATCCAGTCACTATACGTAGGTCTGTATACTATTTACGTGAAAGACGATTTCATATCAGTTGTATAGTTCATGCAAAACTTACACGCAAGTTACACGTTTGAAAAAATCGATGTTTTGCACGTTTTTATATCGTTATCAATGTGTATCTGCTGTGTTTATATAGAAAGTCGCCAGGTCAGTCATTGTGGTGATCCAACAGTTTTTATATTAACGTGTTGATTTAAGCTGTTCTTGAAAAAGACAGGTCATTCTCTGGTAGATTGTGATAGCTGAGAGTGACAGTTTAGTCTTCCCCGCAACCGCCTTTCGGGACAGGCTCTCACATTTTCAACTGTTTCGGGCGCGCATTGACATTGAAGAACATGGTTTTCAGAGCAGATCGCACTGAAAGAGGATCTAGTTCCTGCACACTCGGAAGCAGCACGATTAAAGGAGAAACTAAATAGTTCATTTCCATCCACGAAACGGTGCACGAAATCTAAAACGTAATTTTCCTAGTATCGCGTGGTGTACTATGGACGCTTTATTGTACGGACCACTCCAAAGATTAAAAATGCATCTATTTAGTGATGTATATATATATATATATATATATATACTTCGAAGATTACATGTGTTACAAATTCCAGAAATGATAAAGAGTGTCCACAAAGGAACAAACTGCAATTCAGCATCACGATGTTTGAATTGAGACGAGTTAGTTCCCAAAACGATAGGCATGTACATATACATACATCTGACGGCGTTTCGTGCACTCAACATATATAAAAATTATAAATCCAGGGAGAAATGTTCAGTAATGAACTAATTTTACTATTTCGGTCATGCGTTCGGTGAGGATATATGCGTTAGATCAATACTACTCTGACCAACACGTAAAAAAATCAGCTTCGACAGCGCTGGATGTAATTGCACATGATTGTTAACGATCGTTTCCGTAAATTCAAAAAAGCGTAGCTTTTAGATGAAAATAGAGCGTCTATCATACAACACGCACATTTTGAAGCCTTTCGCGAAGAGTAAATGTTGAAATTTAAAACCGTCGTATAGAAACGGCAGAAAATACCGGTGATCCGAAAGCAATGACCTGAGAATAGTTAAGAGAACCGCAAACAACATTTGCAACCATAAGAACGCTGGATTTTGCAATCAATCTTAGTGCCGAGTGGATACGATCGGCCTCTCATAGGGCTGCACTATATTTTAGGCGCACTGTTTGAAAATCGTTAGCCATATTCTTTTGAAGGTCTAGTGCACTACTACACATTTTGCCATGGCGGTATAACAAGTGGCTTAACAAGCCGATACGATTCAGATAAATGTAACAAACATCTGAAAACTCTTGGCAAGTTCTTCCACGTGTCACTGACGGGGTCACTCTAAGGTCACTCAGGAAGCTATCTACTTCGAACAAAACTTAAAACCAAGGGTAATCCAAAAGTGGAAGGGTCTGCGGTTTTAAAACAACCTTTACTTTCGTTCTTCGCGCCCATAGGTTGTTGTATTATAAAGAGTAGCGGAAATTGGGTATGTCAGACGAGCTGATGGACATGAGCTCTCTAGAATATATATGTAGTTAAATCTTGAAATGGATGGCAACCGGTTAGACTCAGCTGGATAATCGACATTTTTATTACCTAGGTTATCAGAACTAAGAGCAGCTCTCAGCAGCCTTGTACGGTTGCATTGTAACTCTTCAAAGAGCTGAGCATCTTGATTTAAATGCAGTGAGATTTTAGATTACATAAAACAAATTAAGTATAATAAGGAAGTATAATAATCACATTCTATTTTGGGTACGCTTAGGACTGGCGAAGCGGGACGTCCTTATTCGAGATATTCTATTAAGAATATAAGGAGGAAAGTGTTTCTAGATGTACCCGCTGAACGTGAAACATTTTCCGTTCAACGGGTACAATTGCCGCCCACTTCTATGATTGAATAAAAAATCTTTTCCATAATTAAGGCTAATCACATTTAATCGCTTGCAGAAAGTTTCGATGTACCAAATGAGCACCAGCATGATTTCACATCGAGGACGTCGATTGCTAGACGACTTAATGGATCGTAAGATCCTCCTATCAGAGCTGAACAGCAGGGCCCATGCGCGGAGTATCAAGCGGATGAATAGATTTGACCAGTCGACATTTCAAAGGGAAAGTAAATTAAGCCGTAGCTTTGTTGGAAACCACCTCTGGTTTATTTTTAAGCATTCATCACCGCGCAGCCAAGGGCAATGCTGCAGGTCTAATCTGATCGTACCCATTTTGCGGTGATGACCGTAGACTCCATCGCAGCAGAAGAAACAGTGCCGCTCAAATCTGAATTAACAATGTCTCCAAATGCTGCAAGGGGAATAAAATGCTAATTCATGCGCAGTACCCTGTACTAGAGTCGAAACAGCCGAGTTCCGCTACGACGATATGGTGGTACCAGTAGTTGCTTTCATGCGGGATCCCCGCATTGAAATGACTGCTCACTTGAGATTTGAACTTGCACGTAATCCAAATAGTTAAATCCGCATCTCTAGTATATACAACACAGTTTTCAGACGCTTTATCGTAAAATAGAGCGATTTCTACGTCGATTTGCGCAAGCGTCTTCTTGTTGCTAAACAGACGTACTGTCTCGAGGGGAGAGTGGCCTTCATTAAATAACACACCGATGCTAACGAAGAAGTCCCAAAATCGTTTTCTAAAGAGGGTTGCTGGGCTCTATAACATCGGAGAGAGCTGATACTGCCATTCGATTTTCTTTTTATATTTGTTGATACTGCAAGTTTACGAACGTTTTGAGGTCGAATTATGTGAACAGATGTTTTGAAATAGCTGAAAAGTCTACTAACTATCAAAGCTCCTATTCCAAGCACGGATAGAAAAAAAAGACACGTTCGCATGCCGCATCGCACGTAGAATAAGATACTGTTATCTAGAGTTAGGTATAGCAACGAAAAATTGTACAGTACTACACAATGTCAAGATGAGTATTCGTTTCATATCTTTTACTGAATGAAGGCGCTTTTGATTTGACCTTTTGCTGGCTAATGGATTGGAGAAGTTGACAAGGCTCATTGCCAGTACGCAATTAGACCTTGTCAACCTTCGTTGACAGTCGACGCACCCCTCAAGTCGAGAGCTTGGCGTAACCACAGACGGCATCATATCAGGACTTACCATCGAAAAGTGCGGCCTGGCTCGAACGAGTTCGTTCGTGATTTTCTGTCCAATCCTCCCTTCGTTCTGAATTCGCGCTCACTCGAAAAGACGTCATCACTGACATCGAGAAATTCCCCCGAGGACGGGATGCTTTCCACTGGCACCAATTCAGCGAAATTGATAGCAGCCGACGAAGAGATTACGCTCTCACCCACGACTGCCTGAGCTTGGGACACTTCTACATTCGTGGGAGACCTTCTAAGCGTCGAGTCCAGTTGGCCGGATCAGCTCTATCCAGCAGTTGCTACCCAGCAAGCAACCATTTCGTTGACAGGTATCTACCGTTAGGCCGCTGCGAAAAGCGGAAGGGGAAATGTAGGTGGTGGACTCCCAACGGAATCCCCGAGATCGGGAGCATGGAACTCGCTATGGCAGAACCGCAACCGCCATTTGCTTCACATTACTCGTCGAGTCGCATCAAGGCGGCTATACCCCATTGCCGCCTCGACAAAAAGGGCGGGGTTCAATTTAGATCCCCTACGTGGAAGGAATCTAAATTAAGCCGGTTCAGTTATGAAGATTCAACGCGGTGGCTCGCAGTGATGTTCATATCTGTCCTGGTGGGAGAGCGACTGCGACAATATCTCGTTCAATCGACTGACTTCACACACTCGATATACGGTGATCATTCACCTACCTTCTCTGCTGTCACATGACAATACAATGGAATTTCGGAACCTTGTTGGTATCCCGCAGTGTGCGAATTGTTATCTAGTAACGAAAAGTCGTATCCAAGGGGTGTCGCAAAATACTCGCAAATTAGCAGTCACTAACCGTACTCTAATGACGAAGTATTCTGATACTTCCGATCACACCATCGAAACCAAGTCAGCCCTGACCCTCCGAAGTACCCTGATCATGTTCTTCTATCTCCTCAAAAATCAGCTCGCAAAATGTGAAATACTCTGCGACGTTTAACGTATTTGCTAGCATCGCGCTCAATGGACATTTAGAAATTCAAGAAAGCTAAAATCTTACTTTTTGAAGAATTTCCATTTTGGCTTCAATTTTGAGAATTTCAGACCCCATGACCGCGATGATTCTCCCGATTGCGTTGACACCGTTGACACTTCGCTAACTTCACTTTCAACGACCTTCCTGCTTTGACCCTTGGTGGTCTTTTTCGAAGGAGGCCGATTGTCGGATTTCGCCCCTTTACTGGCTTTGCTGTCCTGACTTCTTTTGAAGTACTTCATGTCCGATGAGAACAGACTCGGGTCCTTGGTCACCAGCTTCAAGTGTGGTCGGGAGTAGCGATGCTTCACGATATTGTTCAGACGTAGAGGGACATGGAAAATTTTATTTTAACTACACTTCATAGATCTGCTTTAAGATCGGTTTAGTCGTTAGTGGTCGTAGCATAGATTCGGGTAAAACTAGGGCAAATGTATGCCACTAATGCGCCTTTTGCGTCTGGGTGTCCAAACTGATTTTTGGGCGCCTGAGCCTTCTCTGGTATTTATCTCGAATTAGTTGAATTCGAAAATTTAAATAGACAGATTTGGGAATAGTGGTGACCTGCTAAGCTGCTCTTGTTAATTACAACTCGCAACTGAAATACGATTTCATATGCTGTAATTAAAGGATAAATAGGACTCGTTCAGTCGGACACTACGCTGATGGTCTCATCGTATCCGCCTTTCTTCTGTCACCTTTCTTATATTATATTCACTTCCTGCCAACACTGACGTGCAAACGAGATCGGTTTTTATTGCCTTCCATTACCATTATTATTTACCAAGATCCTATAGCCTACATGCAGGGTACGGCCCTCCCGTTTCGTACGCCTTGGTGCCCCTCAGTGGCATGCCACTCAATAAGAGGAACGGATTCAGTGAACTCCTACGAGCCACTACGTTTGCACGCCCTTTAATATAGAACATTTCACTCCATCGAGGGACTTTACTGGGTTTGCAATGGACGAATACAACGCCCACTTAGCAATATAATGTGGAGCAGTCTAAATATTTTCTACGCGTTTCTCACATGAACGTGTCGTATGGAAGGAGTAACTCGAGCCTCTAGCACTTACCGAAGAAGAGACTAGAGCTATTCGGTGACCGCAATCGGCAAGCTTCGGCCGTATGATATTGATCCGCTTCGTTATTTGGTATAACAACAACCAGTATGGATAGGAATGCACTGCTAATGAAATATGGCGGGTGCCAAATCATGGTGTCGTAATTGATTCAACGTGCACATATTTCTGGGGGTTCACGCGTTGAGACGAAGATTGAGTCGATTTTAGCGTTGTAGATGCTACATGCACTTGTTCCGGGGATCCAGATTTGACGAAAGGCAATATAATTATGATCTGTACATCTATCAGGTATGTATATAAAATAGTAACACTTGTGTTCTTGTGTTGGACCTAGAAATGCCGTTGATATGATGGGTTTGTGGTAGCTTTTCCATGCAATCATTATTACCATCATTGTTACGTTCCATCAATTTGCTGCTACCGCTGGTCGCGTTTCTCGTCTTCCTTGTGTCTGCATCCTGTCTTCGATTTCGAGTCAGCTGTTGGCCAAATGGGGGCAACAAGGCCTCAGATGGCCACCCGAAATATAATAAGACCGTGGAAGCTGCTAGGGTCTCCAAGGCGACGAGTTAATCCAATGAAGAATTGAGGAACAGGAAAAAATCACGGTGGTAAAAAAAAATACGAGGCAGGTGTCTCCCATTTCTGGTATATCTCCATCGAGTTGTATGATAACAGATGCCACGCTAATAGATAGAGGAGTCGTTCCAGTACAGTCGGGCGTTGTAATTGATATCAGTGAAGATGGTACTCAGGCAGCAGGTTCCAGACCGGATGAAAGATGGAATCCAGTTGATCGAGAAAGTGAAGGCGCAAATCGATCCAATTCGTGGAATCGCCGTACAGAACACAAAGAGGCTTTTTTATGCTGTGTTTACACGAGAAGCAGATAAGACAGTTGGTGAAACAACTATTATATCCTATAAACAACTTGAGCACGTGGACGCAGCCATTGAAGTTTTCTAGAACACCTATCATAGAGTAACTCAGGGTTCAAATAATCAGACCCATGCTTTAAGAGCAATATTTTACAGAAGCCGTAAGGTGTCTGTCTGTTAGCGATTTATATACCTCTAACGAACTGCTCTCCCTCGATAAACTCAACAGCTATGACAAAGGACATAATTCCACAAGAGATCTCCTTCCCGCCCGACCCCGTCGCCCGTCGCTCTAACCATCGAGTTGCCACATTTTTAATACTTTTCCTTGCTAATGGCTCGGGTAGACTTGCTCTCGTCTGCCGCCGGCGATCGAATGGTCAGAGTAGAAACTCATGTTATGTTGTATAGGGCGCGATATTGTGGGGTATTTTTCTGGATTTCTCAGCTGGATCGAAGAAACCATGGTCACTCGACATGTGTGTCCTCTATTTGTAAAAGTAACATTGGTCCGAAAAACCCGAAATTTGTTGCTGTTTGCGATAAATGAACGGCCGCCTGATAGAGGAAAGTTCGTAAACAAGCGTAGGCATCACGCCAATCTACGCGAATGCCATCAGTGATGGAAAACTTGCCACGTCATAAATAGCGTCCTGATATTAGCACGATGTTCCAGTAGACATCAGTCGCCGGTAAAACCAACAAATACTGTATACACGATTAGACGGTTTTGATAGAGCAACCTTGAACAACGCACCCTACATCTTGCGAGACACGTTGCTTAATGAATAGTAGTTACACAAAAATTGGTTGAAACTGATGAGTACCTCAACTCATTGGAGCTATTGTTACTGTACGTGCAACGTTCCGATAAAAATAGCTCAAGTACCCTCGCATGACGCATACAGGTATACATTAAGGACACCATCAGCTTGAGCGCCGAAGGGTCTTGCTGCCCAATATTGATATGCCGAAGGTATAGCGGCCAACTACAGTACTACTATCGTCTTACATACTCATTAGCAAGCGTGCATGCACGCATGTTAGAAATATATATATGCACATACCCACACACACACACACAATATCTTATTAGCGACCTCGAGAGAAGGCTGCCCTCAAACTGGCATGTGTGAATATGCACTAATTGTGAACAATTACTGGAACAGTTACGCAGCTAACCACGATCTCAATAATGGTTCTAAAGGCTTTTGTGATATTGTGTAAGTGTTTCGAATATTAATAACGACCAGTTCGAAACGCCGAAACTTTACAGGGAATTTCGCATTACACAAGGGACCTCTAATGCTTAGCGAACGTTATGGGAGAATGTGTCTGCTTCCATATAGGAACTATGTACAAAGCATACATAAAAGTGAATTTATTTTTTCAATGGATAAATTGATAAATTAATAAATGAATAAATTTATAAAATTTCAATAAATAATTGCGTTAGTTCCCTGTTGCAAAGTCCTTTGAATCAAATAACTCTGTTGGACTGTCGTGGCGTAGTTCTTATGTAGTGATCTCAATAATTGAACGTTTCTCAAGTAATGAGCTGAAATTAGCTGTCCCGGAGTCACCGCCGGATAGCCGGAGGGTGCGAGATGGACAGCTGTGATTTAGTGGATGAGAGCCCTACGCTACGAGGCGAGTACCCTCGTACTATGAGGTGCTCTGAAGAACGGTGTCAGTTACACCTCATGAAAACAACCTAGTGGTCTAAAGCACTTCTCCGGCAACGAGTGTATCCGAGGTTCTATTCCCCGGCTGCGTCCCCCGAATCGACATACTCGAAATGTGGTCATTATCCATTTAAAATATTCCCGTCATGCACCAAACTAGGTTGTCTTACACTATCCGGAATATTTTCGCACTGTATTCAAATTCTCTCATCCAAGCAAATCATGCCGGACCGCGCGCCTTGGCGATTCCACTGAAGGCGGCAATGGCAGCGGCCGCGGCACTTGGCAACGCTGTGCTAGCAGCAGCGTTCATCCGGCAATGATAAGACGCGGAGGGACCGTGCTGTCCTTCAACGGGACCGTTCCTACGTCATCGTCGAGAGTGATACAACTTTAGCGGGCAAGGATGCCCCTATCGAAATTAATAACAGCGCTGGTGATGCCGACGTCCGCTTGCGTCCGACGACACGAGCCTAAAGTGTGGCGTCCATATTCGAAACGTCGATAGCGCGTAGCTGCGCGTAACAACAATTGATTTCGATACTTTATCTCGTTTACAAATAAAATTTTCCAAGCAAAACTTAAGGCTAACTTAATCGCTTACGCTGACGACACCTCTGCTCTGCTAAGCATTTCCCTCCTGAGAATAATTCAAACTAGTCAAAATGACCTTTCAAAAAGATACGATTGGTTCCATCATAACAAACGCAAAAGCTAAACTGTTCACAACGGAATGGCAACGTTCAACACACTACTGCACGTTTTAGCAATGCACTGGCTGAGGAACTCGTTTAAAACTACTGTCCAACACATATCGAACTATTCCTGTAATGATCTAGCTTTTCATCACATTATATGGGGTTGTAGATAATTTTAGGAACATACATATGTATATGTATATATATATATATATATATTACAATATTCTGATTGTATCAAAAAACAACAAATCATGTATAATATTGTCTCTCCCACACATAGAGGCGTTCACCCATCACAGGTCCCAGCCAGCTGTACCCCATTCAAATTAATAAATTAAAAAGCAGTAGAGCATTGCATTCAATTCTGTATTCACCAATAATAGCACAACATTGACCCGTCGGAGCGTATGTACATCGGCTCTCAGCTATGCCGTTCTTCGTTCAAGCAAATCGAAACAGGTTCGTTGTTTTACCAAATTCGCCCATAGGATAGCATCCTCCCATGTCTCCACTGTTGTTTGTCCAACGAGGGTCTGTGCGTGACTTTTTACTCTATCGCGTATCCTTGAAACCACGTTAAAAGTCTGTGGTTCTCGCTCGTGTTTCAGTGTCGCGAACAGCAAGGCAATGGAACAAGTTTGTCGCAGCGTTGCAGGCACACCTGGAAAGTTTCGCTTGTTACACGTGGATACGAGCACGATCACGCAGGAGTAAACTGATATTAGCTGGAGTCCTACAAATTCAGTTGAGTCTGCATGTGCTATTATACGTTGAGTAGATAGACGCGTTATAGGCCATGCTTATTGCGTTCAGCATGCGTCCATGCTATATCCAGCTGCCTTTCCCACTAACATATAAGCGAGCCATCAGCCGTGCTGCTGCAAGCTGAAAGCCCGCTCAGACCCGGATCGAGACGCCGTTTGACAGCATACGCGTGAGCGACAAGAGAGCCCGGGCCTTGTCGTTCACTTTCGCTTGTAGCCACGCGAGGGTTAGGAGAAGCCACACACAAACACTTGTATATTTTGTAGTTCACTTCCGCGAAATGGTTTCGGTTTAGATCAAGATATACCGCAGTCGCCCCCGTCGAGCCTCTTCTTATGTATTCGCGGAAAGAGTTATTAGACCTGAACAGTTTCCAGCAGCCGAAGCCTTCCCAGGGATACCGGGCACCGTACTGACACTCTTCTTAGGCTCTCATTCGTTTAAGCCGTTGTCGCGACACAGTATAATAATACATTACATTATCGCATATAGTACTGAGTTGTGAAGTAAGAGAGGGAGGATATAAAAAAAGTAGATATAAAAACGGCTCTAGGTTTCGCAGAACACGCGAAGAACTGAACAAAACAAAAAATGAGACCAACAGTGTGGGACAACAGGGATCACCGGAGATGAAATAATAAATATAACTAGGTTAATAATTGTATGTATAAGGGCACGCACTGAGCAGAGGTGCACTGCAGACAGGGCGCGCCTCTGATGTAAAAGAGATCCCGTAAGGAATGGTAAATATAATGTATATATATATATATATATATAGTGATGATGATAATGCAATGATCATTTCGTGAACTATATCATCATTGGGACAGGGTTAAACTTTCACTAGAATAAGTAGTATGTTACCGCCGACGTTCCATACTGCTTGTGTAAATTGCAGAATGTTGTTCAGCCTTTTATGGACTCTAGTACTTGCAGAAAAGACGTACAACAGTGGTATCCGGAGAGGTGCACGGTAAAACGCGCCGCTTTGGTCATGACCGAAATACACCGGCTATCATGCCAGATCATCATGTTGAATGAGTTTTTTTTTCACCCACGGCGCGGGATCCTTGGAGACGTGATGGACCTAGTGCGCATTGGTGTGCGAGAGAGATTCAATTGTCTTGAGCGGAATGACTTCGTTGAAAAAAAAGCCTGTTGACGCTCATTGGCTTGCAGACAACGGTACATAACCCTGGTTGCTTCTGCTTTTGCCTCTGGGCCGCGTTGACATGACGGGCAATCTCGCTCTTCACTATCTCATCGCCAGCGCACAACGGTGGATAAGGAAAGCGCAGGCTGGCAGATGAATGTGGCTATCCCGTGGGACTTACTATGCAGCTCGCATAGTCACTCTTATGAGAGCTTGCTATACGAGCGGACTGTCCATCCAGACAACCGGTACCACGGTAGAGGTTGAAATAAAGAAACCCTCCTGAATAGAAATGCGACCTTCTCCTGTGTCCGTTTTTTTATGGTGGTCGGTTGCGATGACGAACTTGTGGTCACACATAGCCGGACTCAGTGGCCCCCCCGGGGGTCCTAAGCTAAGCTCTATGACATTGGATACTGGATGGCCGAGGATTGCAATCTGACGCGTCATTTGTGAAACGCATTTTGCTAAAGATACGGGCCTGAATTTCGAGTCCGTAGCCGCTATATACGATACTCTTATATGTACAGTCACTAAACGTGAGGTGCTCACAAACGCGTTTCAACAGATTCCTCTTTGTTCCAGACAGGAATGGCAATTCAGTGCTCAAAATCACAGTGACGATAACAAATAGACATTGCCCTGTATCGTTGTAAGGTTTCGTACAATTGCCCACCAGCGAAAAAATACATTTCACATGGACACAGCAATAAAAGAGCGTCGTTGTTCAAGCGACTAAAAGTAGATGTTCCCGGCTGACACCCAGTCTTAAACATTTAACAAAGTCTACGGTACAACTATTGTGCGAGCGGCCGAACGCTGGGCTATGCTAACGAAACATGGAATGGGTGACCGCCTGAAATGAAACAGCACAATGCTTGTTTTGGAAAGCACATTTCACGCTATACCGTATACAATGGTACCACATTTTGGTGATTAGAATGATAATACAGCAATTTGAATGGGCTTTGTCTATTCAACACTGCATGGATTATATATATATATAGCATCGAATTTCAACTGTGCTTAAATTTGTGTCGCTACCGTGTATGATATTCGAACGGCTGCGCGATATTGAAATAGTTACAAACCGGCACATTCTCTTTGCTACCTTGCATGTCTTCTATCGCCAGTCCTCGATAAATGCAATGCCGGTACTGTCTTATCAGTAGAAATACTTGTCGATACTGTACCGCCGAGGAAGGTAGATAATTTTCCGAGGGATCCACTCGAGGCAGGCAACGAGCAAGTCAGTGGGGAGGGTCCCTTTCCCCGATGTAGCTCTCATTACTCGGTAGCGGTTCGAATAGACTCTCGAGAGAAGTGAGCGTTAAGGAGAACTGTGGCCGCAAGGCCTCGAGGCTCGGCACTCACGTCTCAAGAGATTCCACTATCCAGAGTTTCATTAAGGAACTTCGGGGGGGGGGAATCGAGCCGGAACCCGAGACTGCCCTCTGATATGCGACTGTGTGTGAAAATCGAAGTGCAGACAATTTCGAGTCGCAGCGAGAGAGAGAGAGAGAGAGAGAGAGAGAGAAATTCTCTGAAGCCGAAAAAACGCAGCACGTACACTCAAGCGGCCGCACGGAGACCTAAAAAATATGTTGTCTATGCCGCCCGAAAATAATGAATACCTCGTCGATGTCGATCGACGAATGTCCTCAATATTTCAATGCGGCGAATGAATAAAATGTAGACATCGCCCATCTGCAGAGAGAAATCGAATTCTAAAATATTCACCAAGCATTGAATTTTCATAGATCGAATTCGCTACAGTCGAGAGCGATTTGGAGGTACTGCTAGCTGTAGCTACCTGGAGTGGGCCGAGTAATAAATGAAAAAAATCTCCACTAAATCTGGTCTTTTCTTCAGCAACTGGTTCGTTGCCAAATAGAGGAAAGCATGTGTATGTGAGTCGCACACAGAAAGATAAAGGGGTCACGCTAGCAGACGTGTCTAAACGTGTTCGTATTGTCGCTATTATTCAGAGTTGTGACCAGAAGAGCGAATGGACGATTCCATTCGCCCGTCTCACAACGTCACGAGAACATCTACTCAAGTAGGAGACGGTGCCACCGGCAGATTTTGGCTAAGCGAAATGTGTTTCGGCTAAGCAAACAGGGACTTGAAATTCAGGTGTTCAGACGAAGTCGATTGGCTAACAACGAAGATACGAGTAGAGAACGGAACGAGACAAGAACGAATCTCGTGGTTTCAAAGGTATGCGAATTATAAATATTGGTGTGTTTTTCGTGCGGTCTACGGCTGCTGCACAGTTGGCGATAACATCCTCACAACTCCTGCGTCGTTCATATCATCACAATGGTCTATGTGAGCTTCTGTTTTTATGACCATTTGATATGGTTGAACAATCGTTTAGGCCCGCCTCAGGCAGCCCTGGGTAAGAGGTACCAAATGTTGAGGTACTATATATATATATACGCATCTACGTGTATGATACACACGCAGGTGCGTATGCTTGTATATTGTATAATATTTATAATGTTCATACATGCCTGTTTGCACTGTTTCATATATACATATATACATGCATACATACATATATATAAATAGCTTCGGGCTGTTGGTTTGGGCCTTACTAGCCAAGGCGGGAGCACTTCTGTGGCCTCTGATAGTAGCCAGCCTACCACCGATGCCCTGGAGCGGATCTCGAGTGACTCGATCGTGATACGTGATGCATGTCGAGCACGCCGAGATCACGGGACCGCTCCGCTCGACGGACTCCAATGATAGTCGAACATGGCTTGGCATTCTCATACTCAGCGGGGCTCCGAAAAGTGTCTACGGGGAATGTTATGTACGGGTGAACCCGAGCCATGGACTTGTGCACGCCGAGCAATGGCAGACCGTTGATAACTGTTGACGATATAGATGGGTATGTTAACGATCTCTTTACAGGTGCTCATAGGTGATTCTTGTTACACTAACGCCAAAATAGTGTATGGGGTGGCACATTAAATCACCATGAGTGTGCAGGTGGCAAAGTCGTCCGTTAGATATTACAGTTGATTTACAATAACCCTAAGGATAAGCGCGTTGCTCTGTAAAATAATATCTGATTTCTATTTATTAGTGTGATGCATTCTACGGTAAATCGTAGAATTGACCGTGACGTCAAGGTATATGAAGGACACAAGACATTCACAGTTCTACCGAGTCTACCTATAATACAATAGTTTTTTTTTTTAATTTGGTGTTCAGTATAATCGTTCACATTTTACGAAGGCCCCCTTCAACGGACATCATTTCCATACTATGAGGCATATCACGATCACGAACTTAGTCTAGTCCACGAACAGAAGGAAGGGTACTAACAGCGTACCCTTTGGAAAAGCCGTTGTGGCGTTCTCGAAAAGGTGTGCCATGAGTTAAGAAAAATATCATCCGCTGCATGATAGTTAAACCCAGCTCCGTTATCGCAATGTATGTAAAAATAAAGTGAAAACCCTATTTACAAACGACATTCGCCCATTGTCGATGGTTCACGCCTCAGGTCTGACCTGCTGTGTTTGGTCGGCCAACGGTCGACCAGGACAACATGGATCTCGTTGAGAATTAGCATCTTCAAAGCACAAAGCAAACATTGTTTGCTTCCGTTGTGCAACTCAAGTGGAACGCAACAGTGCAATTAAAGAAGGACTCTATATAAAGCTAAATAAATTAGCACTGCAAGGAGATGCTAATAACCTTAATGACCAGCTATTTTCCTTCTTCTTGGTCGAGCCCAAGCCAAGTAAAAGGGGGTCTTTATCAGCGTAGTATGGAAACGAGACCTTTGATACTTGCACTGAACGTACTCAAGCCTTATTCAGGAAAGCGAATTTTTACAACTGCACCTTACTTAGATTAGTGCAATTGTTCCGTGTTTTTGTTCTTATGGCTCTCCGGCGCCGATATAGCTCATTTGTGCGTTTGGCCAGAAGAAGCACGTGAACTGCTTCCTGAATGACGGCACCGCTGTTCGCGGAGCAGACACGAAACTCTCGCCTCGTTCGAATGACCTTGGCCTCGAACACTCCCTTCTGGGCAGAGGGACCAAATCGAAAGCGAACGAATCGTACTATGCAATGCGCCTGGTACGTCACGGGAATGACCGGCTGGACCACGTTAGTAAACTACAACCTGTCCGCATTTCTTTCAAGGTTCACGATTGAGGAAACGGTCTCCATTTACAGGGTTCCCACATCCAAATGGATTGTCTATCTACACCGAAATCAGTTCACCTCGAGCAAGCGGCACAAACAATCCATTGCATCCGACACTGGGACTACACTGCATTACAGCAGCGGTGGCGGTGGTCGCAGCGTAATCAGCTCGTATGGTCATGACCTTCATGGCCAAAGTGGAGCTGCCCGAGTTGTGGCTGCCCCGAAGCGCAGACCGGGGGTTCGGCTTCTCTCCGCGTCCGTTTCCTCTCTTGGGACCTTCCTGGATCCACGCCAATGGATGGTGCCGTCACATGATGTAATACGCACAGTCGAGCGTCGGTCGAGTGAGTTCATGCTGCGGGCAAGCTGTAATACTGTTTTTTTTTGTTACTGTGCACCATCGAAAAAGTGGGTCCGCTCGATAAGCCGACCTGCTTTGTGGATTATCTGATGACGTGCGAGCCCCCGAGCAGTAGGCGATTGCTGTCGACAACGTTATTGCGTCGCGTTCGAGACCGCTAGTTACTAATGTTGTGTTCCGTGCGTGACCGTTCCTGTTGTTGAATATATGAGGCGCGCGTGATGACCGGCCGTTGTCAATCAACGAATTGTGAAAGGAATTGCCATAGATAGTGCAGTGTCGTCGGAGAGGTCATTCGGGGTAAATGGAGAATAACATTAAACTAAAAAATTTATTCGGCATCTGGGTAGATTCGATTTGAACGGTTTCGTTAAAGTCGACTGGTGTGCATCTCAGTGATCACCTGTACACATTGTACACGCGTGCGTGTAGAGGAATGGTTGTATAGCTATCCGCATATTGGAATATACCTACATCGACGGTGGTGTTTGTATACATTAGGTTAAAGATTGACCTTGCTTTCTGCCTCATCCTTCAGTACTATCTCAACTGTTCGCCTGTTCTATAATTCAGCAGGAAGAATAATAGTCTAGCCGAGGTGAACTGCATAGCTTCTGCGCCACAAAGTGCAGTAGTATGTGAAACAAAGAAGTGGTCGGAAAGGCATCCCACGAATATCAGTCGGACGATCTGAGAGGGAAGAGCTCACGGATGAGCACATGGCCATGTTTTTGGGGCTAAAAATGCATCATCATCTCTCTATTTTGAACGCTTGCGGAAATTATTATTGCTGTGTAATGGATGCACCCTGTGAGATTATTTACACACATTTCCCACTCGCTAGCACCAATACAGCTCAAGGTGCATCGAGAACATCGTCAGAAGGGGGCCAGCATTAGAGCGTGGGCGTTCCCCTTTTTTGCACCAAAATCAATTATTGCCATCCTCGTAAAACGAGCACGGCTCAGCGCAAATGTAGATTAGTCATTATTGCCGCCTGTTTCGGCAATGGCAATCTTTGGACAATTACGACTAAATATTGAATTATCTAAAGGCACACAATGATAGGAATATAAATTATTTGTGTTCATATAGACGTGAAACATTTTCGCTTTGTTCAACTCGTCCACGAGATAGGTATCGATTCATTAGTAAAGCAACACTTCACGCCGAAACGACAGCTGAGTTCAATACAAATAGATTCATTTCCGTACGCCTAGCCGAAATGTTGTAATCATTTTTTTTACTTTTGCATGTTTCAATATATCGGATGGTTTGTTTGTGCATCAGTTGCAAGAACCCGCTCCAACTTCGGTTCGTTTGCATAAAAGAGTAGGGGGGGGCGGAGTATATGCAGATCTTGTTGTTGGTGAACATACATACGAAGTGGCGTATTAGGAAAACCTGATGTTTGCTCAAGTTAGCTTCTACTGCGGCGTACACAGGGACGCTATATTCAGCAGATACTCAAACTCCGATATCTATCTGGGAATGTATCTCAAGGGCATGCCATCTCAACGGATAGTGCCATTTCTGTTCGGCTATCTGATTTACGGTTGTGTTCAAGGAGCAAATCGAGCGAAGTGAACTATATTGCAACAGACCTGAAACAGCTAACTCTCCGCCGCGAGTTGCACCAAAATGCGAGTCCCTGACCTCCTGCGGTGCGTGTCTTGGACTGCGAGATAGAAGGGATATGTAGTTTGGGAGGAAATCTTGAAATACGCGGATAATGGATCTCCTTATCATCTATCTTTCTCTGTGGATTGTTTCCAGGTACGAGCGGTTAAAAATAAGCAGAGGGTCGCGACAGGTACCAGAAAACAAATGAGTACTAAATGTTGAGAGAGTGAATCCCGAAACGGAAGCTGACAAGACTCAACCCGTCCCCTCGTCAAAATCAATCCAATGGATTTTTATGCCCGATACGATATATATATATGTATACGCGTACAGGGTGCAAGTAGCTCTGATGCTTCATGTGCTCGTTTGTTGGAGTCTGCCAACTACGATGTAACTTATGCTCGTTCCACTGCAAGTGTGATGGAACGGCCCAATGATGAATGAATGGGTGGCTGAATCAAGGCATGGGAGCGCTTAGGCCGAGCGTGTGGATAACCGGATGGACTTCGGTTGGTTGCGTTAGCATCTAGAGACGAAGAGCGTAGACGATGGGCTTGGGCAATGGGGGGCAACCAGTGAGCAACACGGCGTCGAGGCCCCTCACCTGGTGGTGGCTTTGTGTGAGCTTTGCATTCGGAGGGAGAGACACGTGGGTGCACGGGTTCGATCCCCACCGTGGCACATTTGCATTTAAAGGGATTTAAAGCAATGTCGAAAGCAGTTGCATCGTGGACGTTAAATATTGGCTGTGAGTCAGCCCGGAAAATTTATCAATATATATACCTTATATATATATATATATATATAAACGGGATTTCGTCTTCAACTCCGCTGTAGTGTGCAAACTGAATATAATTGACGCAAAAACTACCAAATGGATCGCTTGTCCTGTCTATGAAGCACAAGAATATGTTGGGGCAATTTGTGTTCACCGACACTGCAACGTCCTAAGAAACTCGTGTCTAGGTCGGGATTGTGTCTGCAACGCAATCAGCCGGGTCGCCGCTAAGCCGGCATTCGTTCGTGTTAGGGGCTGTCTTTTTGGAATGAAAATTAGAAAATACGATTATTACACCCGAGAGAATTGTGATGGAGCAAAAACGAAACCACGCCGTGAAGGTGCGTCTAGTTTGCGTTCCCATTGAAGTAACATTGTATAAACAAATAATAAATAATAATAATAATAGTAATAATAATTAAGCCGTATTCTGCATACATATCTGTAGTTACCATTTATAGAATATTGGTTTGCACCTTCACTCGACATCGTATGATGCACCAGGAAAATTTCTCGAAAGGCCAAGTTGCCCAGCAAATTTTAATAAAAGGCCCAATGCTACTGCAACCTTTTCGCTGCGGCGCTCGATCTCGCTGTGTTAATTGAACAACGCTCTTCGAAAACGCGATCATGGACCTGACGGAGGTGGTATCTGCATGTGATATTTGGAATAATCCGAAAATCGGTGCGGTTTTGTAGAAGACCGGGGAAAAGCCTCTCTGCAGCTGAGTCAGCCTCTTAAAGTTTGACTTGCTGGGCTGCTGTTAGATTAGCAAGGTTTTTTGTTCAAGATAATAAGGCTTTAATTAAGGAGACGATAATGGATAAATATTGAAGTCCAAGGTTGTGATATTGAAGGAGACGCAGGCACCTTGGTTGTGTTGCACTGACACACTAATTGGCTGGTGCTCAATGCCAACAGCGAACACGAGCTATTCAGCAGAAGATCGCAAAAAGAGCTAAAGGTCACAAGCTGGAAGGACATCTTCCTAGATGTCTTCTCTTGGCGCCAGCTATTCCCTTCGATTCCAATCTTCTTAGCTATGAGTGGCAAGTATTCACAATCGGAAATAGAGAGAATTTCCGGCAGTGAAAAAAAGGGATTTCATACTCAAACCCTGCAATAAAAAGGCGCCTACAAAATATTGTATAAAAGGGATGTCGGGCCACAGGGCTGCTGGACGACTATCAGCTATGCGCATATAAATATGTAAGGGCTCCCGAGTGTTTTGTAGCTGGATAAATGAACGCTTGTCTGGATGCATGTGTGTGTGTGTGTATTTGGGGTTCACGAGACAAACAGCGACATCGTACGACATGGGACAGAGGAAAATCAAAGCGGAGATCTCTCGTCAAACTCGACGGGACCCGAATGAACGTCAAGTACAATCGAGGGAATGGGAATGGCGAAGAAAAATATGCGACTACAATAGACGGCTAAAAATGATTGCCCGTTGAACAGTAGACTACCAGCTGTTCAAGGCCAATTGCAATTGAAAGGCAGCAAAAACGTCACCGACCCACGGGGCAAGGGAAGGCGTTTATTCGGGGTCTAGATACGATCGAACGGATATGAGCGATTTGTTCTATTGTGTTTAGGGCCCACCATCGAATCCTAGTGTAGCATTCTGCAGTCGTCGATGCTACGGTGAACGACAGGGTGTCGCTCTGACCATGCGCGAGTATGCGTGTGAGCAAAGCGTTGAATTTTCGCCGCGAATGCGTAAGTGGATCAGCGAGATTATCAAGAGATTGTATTGATGGCGGGAACAACCTTATGAGTCACCTGGTTGGAGGTAAGGTAAGGTAAGGCTTTATTGATTTATTAAAGGAACTGCATAGAATGCTTAAGTTATAATGATTAGATGTGGATTTAAAGGAGGTTATTATTGGGTTACCGCAACAATGTTATACAGTTGATTCAAATATCTTTGTGACATTTGTAATTCACACCATATGCGTCGCCTTGAGAGGTCAATTTCCGATACTCAATATTTTGTTGATGACACTCATCATAATCACTATTTGCAATCCAGTGTTAATAATTATTGCTAATTGTCTCCTCCACTGTTCCCAAATCTCTATCCAGCTCTAGTGCAGTATATGTCCAAACGCGGGCATAATGTGAGGATGAGCAATTGCCAGATTACAGACGCAGTATCTTAGTCACGTCCTTGACAGGGCCTGTATTATACTCCTTACAATAAAACCAGCTTTTATCAATAAATATTCGTGAGGCACTCTGGGGACGGCGGGGGAACTATTCTACGCAATAGCATTATGCAGCGGGCTTACAGTTTTCATTCAATTAAGTAGTTGTTCTTATACATAGTACTTGGTACAATAACAACGCGAGATCCTCTCCTGACTTAGCTAAATGAAGGCGGAAATCCATGTGGTGATATACTCGTCGGCATGTGCGAATGTCTTCTTGGTTCTCACCTATGAGATTGACCGATATTAAGCTTGCTTGGTGGATAACAAAAAATTATTAACGGATTATCAATGGTCTGGTGGTTTACTTTCAGGGATTGCCACTTCTGAATTTCCTTGAAATCAGTATTTGAAGGTCAAACCATTCCTCACATAGTATTATAATTGTTACTGTTATTAAAACTTTTCGTTAAGATATTAGCTGAGTTCTAACATGTTCGATTCACAACTTCTTCCCATAGAGTAACAATATGTTTACATTTATTTAACATGAAAATCATTTACAGTTCGCTAAAAGTGACTAAATGGAATTGATTGATTTGGAAAAAAAACGATCCGTTATTAATTACATATTTAATTTGATTAAATGAACTCATCATGTCTTGGAGCATAAGCTGTGCGGTTGCTTGGCCCGTGGATTGTCGCTGAGTAAATACATGAAAGGTTTTACCATCTGCAGGGTAGCCTTGTGGAACGCTGGGAATTCATAAGGTATTGTCGGAGATATTATAACCATACGGCCTGCATTGCCGTTGTCAAATATTGCTTGTAATATAGTACATACAGGACAGGGCGGAGTCGCTATGATTAGAAATCTATAATAAGAGCCAACCCAAATGGACCGCCTGACAGCAGATTATGTCCTAACGGTCTGAAACTCCTTTCGGTGACCAACCACTGAACAAATATATCTCATATCGCCTATATGATCAACAGAAGCTACCGTCACTTGAAAAATTATCTCTATCATCACAATATGTCTTGCAAGCTAGAATGATATCAACATATTATATATTGCTCTAATGTGTCTCAAAAGATCAAGACGCATACTATGAATCTTCGTATTTGAAATGTTGCTGAAGGAGTGACCCGCGTTTTGATTTATAAGGTTTCTCGTCCTCGTACACTTCGAACGAACCGTGTTTTAGTATATATATTTTAGACTAAAATAAGCATCCATACTGTATCTACTGCCTGTATCGCACTTTATATATATATATATATATATTAAAAGGCAAAAAGAACTACGTCTACAGCTTGCGCCTAACCTAACGTGCAATTCGGACATGAACGACTCTGATTCAAAGCAGATTCTGTTTTGGAAGGAGTCTCCTTTTGAGGAAATGTTCCTCGTTTTACAGGCGGGAAGAGGTGGGTGCATTCGTAGATTCTCTTGACCTTGAATATTCCCCTTTGCTCAAAGATTCCCTTCGTCTTTTGCAAATATATAATTTACTTGCTGCAATTCAAAGTCCAAAATGATTACGTGTAGATTCAATCAAATAACTAAGCATGGAAATACGGTCTCAATAGAACCGTCGGCATTTGCCGGAAGCCACCGTCCCCACATCCTGTAGTAGTCATCCCGCGTCGGCGTATTTGTTCACCAAACGACGACTCAGTTTACTGAACTTAAATCGCTTCAGTGGCTCTGGCGTAGGATGACTCTGCTTACAAGGTATCGCCTGTGCTGGTATGTATAATAGCAAGGCTCCTATTTGTGTCTGGTAAAGCGTGCACTTATACACTTTATATATATATATATATATATCTGTAGCTGATACAGGCAAAGAAGAAACAGGACGGAGGGCTCTCCGCGATAGGCAATATTTGACATTCAGCTCAATGGCTGCTGAAAAATTTGAAGCTGGGTTATTCTAAAAAGTGCTCTTCGATCATTTTAAGCCGATGTGGAACATCCTCAAGGGCGTCTCATCACCGCTACGTGTCAGGGTGAGTAGTTCAACTCCGATTGCGGAATGATGCGCTGCTTATGTAAAGAATGCCCTGCCAATCTTGGACGCTGTTATAATATAAAGTCTTGAAATTACTTACCTATTAATGACTATTGAACCAATGATTAATGCTGATGTTTGGCATTTCAATACGTCAATCGAATGGACGTTTTCTGCAACACGCCTATGTACACACCAGTTCGATTGTTCTAAATATTTCAAAACTGTGCCACGGGCCCCTCTCCCTTTGTTGGCCCTCGTTTTCTGCTAAATTACTTACTTCCGGCCGCGGGCTAGCCGGGGTCGATCTAGATAATTCCCCATACTCCCGCGCAGAGACACCCAGACGCACACATACACCTCACTGCTCTCGCTAGGTCCCCGGCCTTGCCACCCGGCATTGAACCCCACCCCTTTATGGACGCGGACAATTTAGGTCATCTCAGTTTGCTTTCACAAGTACCATTATTACCTCACCGCCACCAACCAACTCAACTCAAGCTCAACCCCCGCGGACACTCCTAGAGCAGCCCCAGCAGCTCACGTCTGCCCGAAGCCGTAGCCCCGGCCTTTCTCCCTCGAAAGTCCTGGGTTGTCCCGTTGTCCACACGTCCCATTTAGGTCTCCCCATTTTCTCCTTGCTCCGGCTGCGTCACTCCTCAATTGTCAGTTTCGTCCCCTTAATGCACTTTCGAGGGGCGCCTCTGTCCTCCGCGAAGCCGAAGTAACAGAAGTAAGTGTGGACAGCCGAAACGGGCGAATGGTAGGGACCGCACCGACGCCGGAAGCAGATAGAAACGAACGAGAAGGGCCAACGAGATGAAATGGTGGTTTTTGTCTCCTCACCCACGCTCTCCCACTTCCAGGGGAGGTGGGTGCCCGTTCTGCTGGTGTCCCTCGTGGATCTTTTCGGCCGGAGACTTTGTTAAACTTTGCTATTGCGATTGGTGACCGGTGACGGACTTTGTCAGTGCGGGCGAGCGGGCGCGACGGATGGCCCGCTGGAGTGAGACGGACCGACGTCCCACCAGTGCAACCGCCGTTAGTGGATCTCGGCTAGCACCACAAACGGATGCAGAGTAGCTGCAGAAAGAGAAGAGAGGACGCCAACCACACTAGATGAACTTGATGTGACATAATTTCCAGGGCGACATCTTCGTGGTGTGCCGATGAAGACAAAAGGCAATGACAATCTGCCAGCAATATAGACAGATGATAGCAGGCGAGTCAAATGCGAATGGTGAGCTCACCCTTAGGAACGGTTGTAAACTTGAAATTCTGTCTTCTAAATGCGCTTTATCCGTTGTAAGTATTTATAATGATCATGGGGGGATGATTCTCAGAGATAAAAGTACCATACAAATCTATCATTTGGATTGATATTGATGCGTCTGGGGAGACATAACGTTCATATTATACCATGGGGCTATCAGATTCATTATCAATTCATTGATTGATGCTTTCCAGGACATGCAACTAGCCTGACCTATGACCCTGTTGTGGTGAACGATAGATCACATCAAATCTGTCTACTGACGTGTATCTACGGCTTATTTGCGTGGCTAGTGAAGATGAGTGATATTACTCGAATGTAAATATATTTTAAGCACGATTCATGGAAGGGGGTAGGCCTAGTCATGAAGATTGGGTTGGCCTATATACATACTTGAAAGCACAAACTGGTCTAAATAAATATGACAACAAGAACCGAAACGATTCTTTTAAGCAAACAAACTTCGTAAATATCACTAGCGCATACGTGTCCTGCTTTATGCCGACGTCTCGCACGTTTCTTTATGGGGACCTCGAGTGGATCAGCAGCAATTTACGTTGGAGATCTTGGAACAGTAATGTGTTCTCTGTTCATCCTCATCAAATAGAAAGGCAGCAGAGAGCTATACACAGTAATGTCTGATGAATGACCCGGAAGAATGAAAAACCCGATGAATTTCCCAACTCGTTGCTGTCCATAATGGCACACATAAGTGTGTCTAACATAGCCGCCGCCCTAGTAGAAATTATTTCGAATTACACTTCCTTGTCGTGAGTATACGAATTTGTGTTCGGTGGACGGCACCCACATGCACATACGTCTCAGCGTGCACTTTTCCCATTTGCTTGGGAACTTCAGCTGAAATTGCCTTGTGCTTATCGCCATGGCGGTGGTGGGCGGTAGTAGGCCTATTTATATTTATTTTCTGGTGACGTCTAACCCCTTTGGTGTTTCTTCGTGTTACTTCGAAGGCCACCCGTCCCGCCGTTGGATCTCTCCTGTATTGGCTCTTTGCCACTCTAAATTTCAATGTGGGAATCTTCACAGCTGGCTACATTACGACCAGCTTCCGCTACCACTTGGAGGCTTTGTTTTACAGAGTCGATAGATAGATACAGTTTCTTGGTAGGGAGACAAAAAAACCCGTTGAACTCTATGGCAGAAGTTTCCTTGAGGGGGAACAAGAAACAACTGGTTGGTGGCTGGCCAGCTATAAGAGCTCCGTCTGGTGTCTGGATAAAAATTAAAGAACAACATTATGAAATCCGTTGTCGGATATGAGATAGTCTAACATTTGATATGAATGTTTGCTACCCTAGAACGTGCGCTTATGATTTTATGAATGTCAAGTATGTCCCCTGGATGGTCTAGCGGTGAGCGTCGTGGACTGCTAGACCAGTCTTGTCAGATGCAGAGAATTTTTGGAATTCTTTATCATCTTTCTTTATCTAAGGGTTCTTGCCGGGTACGAGTAAAGGTGGCCCCGACAGGTCCTCATAGTAGTACTTAGATGTTAAGTGCTTAGCCCTCTCAGATACGGGAACAGCTGGGAGTCAGCTCAAAAAACAAAGAGAAATGTAGGTGAAGCATAAAGACAGGCTGAAGACATCGTTACCGGGGACTGATGCTTTGACAAGGTACACACAACGAGCTTTTTGTTGTTGAAACCGATGTTTGACGATCTCGCAGGGGAGGATACCTGTTATAGCTTTATATATCAATCAGAGCACAAGATTAAGTTACATTTATTATGTATGTATACATTATATGTATCCAGCGTGTCCTCCTCATGAATGTAATGTCGGTATTGATGGCCCTGAGCTACTTTCTCGGCGGCGAGATATTTAAGTGCAAGCTTGAATCAACCGTTTGGGTGACATTTTTAACACTTTGACACGCTCTGATATTTAAGGGCATACGTAGGCTTAATCTCGGATTGACGGACGTGGCGTGCTCGACTGCGATTGGAAGACCCATATATACTCAGTACTAATAGGAAGACATTTCGAAAGCGTGTCATTGCTTTACTTCTTGAAACGAGACATGTCATTAGGCTGGCGGGAAACATTTGGCATGACAAGTACTGGTTAGCTGCGCTGGACATCTGCCCAAGCTAACACAAGACGGAGGGCTACTGACTATTTGACAATACGCAACTATGTTCGCATCATCGATAATAGACCTCTATTGACTCTCGATAGTCGAATGCCGATTCTCTGAGCGGTCTATTTCTAATTGATATCGTTGTAGTAATAGGAACAAGATCGGATGTCCTCAGGAACAGGGTTCACTGAGGTGCGATCCACAACGTCTGGTGGCTGTGTGCAGACGCCAATAGGACTTTGGTAACAATCAACGGTGTTCCTTACCGAGGCGGAATAACGAAACAGTCCAGCAGTTCCCAGTGTATTACATTCGATATTCCGATCTCTGTCTATTTATCCATCAATCTATAATTATTTAATTGATCCTCGATAATCACGCACATTACATGCAACTAGTTCTAGTAGGGTGTGCGAGAACGCTGAAATCGATCCTACTGCAGATGTATAATATGTATGTGTAGTATGACCTAGAATAGCTTGGCCCGCTACCGCTGCGACTGAGTGGACATCCGGACCTTAACAACTATCGTGCTCCAGATGAATGCTTTACTATAGCGTGGCAGTTGTTGGTTCGAAGTGATGTTTCGCTCATCAAAACATGTTATGTGCACCTGATCTATAATGTAAATTTGATTACTTCACCTTCTTCATATTCGAAACTCTGGCATGACGCCCAGCCGTCTAGGTTCGCTTTACGAGTTTCAGCCTACGGAGGTGTTCATTCCTTCAAACGATGAGATGAGACCTGTTAGTCCACGCACCCGTTAAATGCTTTTCGATGTAGATGCCTTGCACAGCGTTGCGCTATTCCTGAATCTAGTTCCACATATCACCCCTAACTATAACACAAGATATAACCTGATGTAGTCAACCGCGAAGCCACGTGGTGGATTATGGTCAGCTAAATTAGGACGAACCATTAACAAGCTACGGCCAAAAATAGAGTCCAACGTAATGCACATCTCTTAACGCCTAATGATGCAAGCTTTCGAGTTGACCTGGTCATTCCTCTACCTGAGCTTCCTGGGAAGCGTACCGACTCCCTCGTCGACGTCATGGGATCAGGGTGGTGTGTGTTCGTATATGTGAATTTCGTTTCTGTGACAAATAAGTGTTGAAATTGTCCGATATTGTATTTGTGGAACAGATTCATTTATGGACATCAACCAATGAACGCCCGCGTCTCTGGTCTACTTCTGATGTTCACTTATTAATAACATGGCTCCGCAGCTAAATGAACAAAAACTGAGTACCAAATTTGGCGCGGTTGTCTTGCCTTCGTCTATGCACGGTGGCTAGTACAAGCGGTCTGACATTTCACAGAAGGATCAGGCCTATCGTAAGTAAAAGTCATCAGGCCCATCTCTCCGATATGTCTTCGTTATAGCGTCCTCCCGCGGTTTCCTAAAGGTGTGTATTACTGTATATATATATATATATATATATATATACAACGTGATGCTGTATATATATATATAAATATATATACAACGTGATGCTGCACTTCCTGCTATCTCATCGTGTGCATTGACTGCAGATCAATAATATAGCTCATATTAGGCAATGGCGTTCATCTGCTGGTGACAAACGAGTTTTTCTATTTTTGTTTTGTTCGTAAAACATCGATCAATAGAAGGCCACTCCGGGTTGTAATCGGTATTTTTTTTTATCCTAGGAAGAAATACAGTTGCCCTAGAGTTAGCGAACTTACCGAAGTTTAACTCACTGTATCCTCGATATTTCGAACGGGCAAAATTGATACTCAATGCAGGCTTATGCTGTACGTTTGGCTTAACTTGTGGTTTCGAGTCTAGTCAACTGATTTTAACCAGATTCGAACTATTTAAAAGTGATCACAGCATAAATCACGAGGTTATGACAATGCGTAATTCAATATTTTAAAACAACATTTTAAAAATACTATTTTTATTCTGAATAGAAAACATGATGTAATATTATCTAATTTCCAGCATTATACAAATTGCTAGAGTCTAATGCATACATTTTCATTTTGAGCAAAATTCAATACAACCTCTATATATTGCAGATATTGTATTCATACTAAGCTAACAGCACAAGCTTATAACGCAAGATGCCTTCAATGCTTCTAGGCTTTTGGAGCGTTTGTAGCCTCAGCGAAATCAATGCTGTGACGAAGGGCTTCCTGGTGTTATATAATATTAGAATGTATAAGAGAAATATTTGTTTTACTATAGAGGAGCTAGTGGTTGTTCAAATATAATTTATATATATAGATATATAACCTGACAATGTTTTTTTTGTTAAGGCCCCTGCGAAACGATCGATATGAGTTTCTTTACTCATTGCAAACATTTGCTATATCACCTGTCATTTCTTATTAGTTCTTGTCCGAGAAATGAGATAGCTAACACGGGCAAGTATCATTCATTACTTTTCATGGAGAACCTCAAATGGAAAGTAAATATCACTCGTGACAGATGGATTAACTAAAACTGACACAAAATTAGGTTCTTCAAACATGACGTGCGTGTATGTGTGTGTGTACAAACCAAAACTTATTACTTAGAAGAGGTTTTTTCTCGACTCGTACACACTCTTCCTATTTCGCTGTTGAAATCACTAATTACTGGAAAAATAAACAAACAACATCAACAATGCTTAGCGATGCGTATGTGTTTGGGGATAGGCAATATAGTATCGTTTCGGCTAGACGCGCAAACAGGCCAGACGAAATTTCCATAATGGTAACGCCAAACGCACGAATTGGCTAACAAAATTCGATGAAAAGATGCGTCAATGAAGAAAGCTTTTGTTGGTTGAAGCCCATTTGCCAGCGGTGCGAGTCAGCGAAAATTGAAACGGTTGCTTGTTAGCAGCAGGCATCGTCCTCTCGGCTTTGTAGTAAGGGCACTCTGGTCTATTTTGGATACCAGGTACGGATTCATCTTGTGCAAACCCTTGGCGAATATGAATGGCAATACTGATGACGACTTGGGTAATTCATCGTACAAACGGTCAATGGACAAATTGGTGATTATCGTCACGAGTCAGACGAAGGGATAGATTAGGGGGTTGGCGTTACCTCGTAGTTTCGTTGTTGCCCTGCTAACCTTTATCACTTAGGTGCCTTACCTTGAATATCATTTGTACTACAAAATGGACCAGTGTGATGAAAGGCGCTCTACAGTTCAGCTATGGCCGACGACACCGCACTCGAATTCAGAAATAGAAAAGGTTGTAAAAGCGAAACAGTTCCCCAGTTGAAAAGTTTTTTATCCCACTCGTGCCAGAATATCTTACAAACTTAAAAACATTTTCAGCATCGGAATCTCGCAGGCTGGTGGTAATTTCACCTCGAACCACCGAGTGTTTCCAGCTCAGGGTGTTTTTTCATAACTGATATTAATGTTAAGTCTGTTCGCAGACGCACCTAACGCCGCACTGGCTTGGCGAACTTGTGAATTAGTGTCAAGTACAGGAATCGATTCTATGATGATACTGTCTCAGCCGAACTCTGTAAACCGCAGTGAGCAATCTCGTTGTCTTTTTTGAGGTCGACCGACTTGAGTGGTCCAATAATCAATCATCGGACGATGCTGCGATCCGTGTACGCAAATTCAGCTCTTTTAGAGCACTTTCCAACGGGTACCTGAATGTCAATGGTTGTCCCCTGCCACCTAATGATAATCTATGTGCTCTATGATTCACTGTATCCGGACGTATAAGCCAAGTCCTATGCACAGGCCGTGTGCATGATCAGCCATCGTAACTCAGTTATGTACTTTTTTTTTGCTAGGAGCATTTTGCGTTCCCTTCAAAATATGTCACAAACTGTAGCAAAAAATCGTTGTTGGGTGAACCTATTGCTACTGGGTGTGCTGCATCTCGTTTGGTTGCTTGGAATCACCGGCGCGACAGTGGCTGGCTAGTAGATAATGCATATGGCAATTCCGCGTATACAGTTGAGTTGAGATAAGTTGGACCATGAATACACAAGCATGCTGAAACGAGAAGCGGCCATAAGTCGACAGCTCCATTCAAGTCTGAGTCTCAACGGGGTCGCTTGTTTTGCGCCGCGATGTGAGATGACGGTGGGTACCAGTCGCTTCGTGCCCTCATGTACTGTGCACCTGACTCATGTCAATGTTCTCGCTGATACGTCTCCATCGCACAGTCAAATCCTCCAACGACAAGCACGGCGATGGCCATTCGTGGAGGTCAGATTGTGCCGAAGTCAATCCCGCTGGACCAAAGTTAGTGTTGTTTTTTATATTAATTATCTGTTCAATGATAGCAGGTTTCTTCGTACGTACGTTTATTTTCATTTACGTATATTATATAATAAGGAATTACGCTCAGATCGTTCGGTCATAGTATTTATTATAGAATAGTATACTTTTGTCCTCCGCTGCGGCACTGCTTTTCCAACTGCTTCACTAATTATTATGTATTAAAACATATAATAAATAGCTATTTCATTGTTGTCCGCTGATATCATTATTTCGGTGGCAATGAAAGCTAACATTTTTAGTCTAGTTTCGCATCGAACATCGGACACTTTGCGAATTCAAATGTACGCGAACTCTTTCCCTTTACGCCAGCACCCAGACACTTTTTACTTCTCGAAAAAAAAATAGAAGTCACAAATGACTTTCCGCACAGTTAAGATAACACGTCCAGAAGGGGGGGGGGGGGCGACACATGCCACGAGGCTTGTGACCTTAACCCGACCTTTAATTAATGTACCTCTACAACGCTTGCTCAATTTCCGTATAGTGATCTCATCAAAAAAATGTCTAAAAGTTGACACACTCAGTCGAGTAATGTTATTAACACTGCACGATGTACACAAGCCAGGCGGACATACATATCTGCCATGAGACTTTTCGTGGCTGCTGTTTTCTGATCGAGGTGATGTCGACGTGGTTGTGCCACGATCAGATGGGAGCGGAAATTGGCTCGATATTCGACCAAAATATTCCTTCGAGCTAAAATCACGAATCGCTGTGAATCTCTGAGACAGACATAATTGTAATGCCTGCGGCGCCCTCAGGTGAATTGTGAGTTGAAAAATGATATGCGACTTGTTGAGACGTCAAGGTTAGCAATACTCTAATGTGAATGAAATAGAGACCCTGGATTGAGGCATACGCGTGTGCCGCTCGGTGTGTCTATTCACAATTACATTCTGACTTTGACAGATATCGAATAGTTTATCAATTAGTTGAATCGTATTTTTATTCATTCGTCATATATTCTATTTGATTGATGCAATGGGCTTGTAAATTGTTTTCTCCGATAGCTCAAATTAGACACCGGTTTTTTTTTTGGTCACTGCTAGCTCGCTGTGGGGGGTGACCAGGCAGCTGTGGTATGCTGCTCCGATTGACTATGTTTTCCAGGGAAACATTATCACGCAGAACCAGTTGTTCGTTCTAGGCTATTGAGATCAGAGGGAACTACAAATGTCAGTCATTATTTGATCTATTATCTTTACTGTTCTTCGTTATGACGGTAAACCTAACTGACATCCAGGTGCACTATTATCGAACGTGTACCAGCATCTTGTAATGCCGTCGTCGGTTGCCCTGAAGTAACATAATGAAGGAGAGAAGGAAACAAATGGATGCGGATCCAACCCGGTAGATAATTACCTTGACCGCCGTGACTGTGCTGCCAGGACAGATGCTTCGAAAATTACTTTGTCTTGCTTAGTCTGCCCTTGACACTGCAGTGACTCCTACCTAAGCCTTGTGGGGCCTCTTACCCAAACGACATCGTCTCTATTCTACCTATTTGCCAACCATTAGAACTAAGACACGTGGAATCTAGTAGTACTAACTTCCCTCGCGTACGAGTCCACTCATTCAAATCTGTAGCCCTAATTACTGTTGGTCGGGAGGGAACGAACGATCCATAATTCGGCAACACCCTTTGCAGCAACGTGTCCCGTCGTGCATGTGTATCAAGCTAGACAAACTAATTAACGTCGTTCTATCGCTTGTTCGTTGCTATTGTTGTAGCATCATCCCTCCTTGTTCGTCGTCGATGCTTTGAAAAGGGTCACAATCGGTATAGTCCTGTGCGAAGCAGCCTTTAGGACTCTTCCTCACAGCTCCGCCGGACCCGAACGGGTGGCTGGCCGAGAACAACCGAATCGCTATCCTAGACCTAAATACGACATGTCTGATCAGATGGGAAATGTCTAAGTTGAGCTAGCGTTATGGCGAAATTTACACTATCGTGTTTGGTTAATTGCTACGAGCTTACTATGAAACTAGCCCTGTAATGTTGTTGCTAGAATCACAGGTGCTCATGTTAGAAGTTGCTCGTTACGCTCAGCTCGCTGTTTCTCAACCTAGACATGATTTCAAGTCGATTGGTCATTACATTTCGCATGACTTACTAACGAGTATCATTATTCATACTGCTAATGTTTAAAGATGAATTCCTCTACTCACAAACACGTGCGACAGCATATATCCGCCACGGCCATCGATTCGTCCTTGAATGAAAATCCTCAAGGGCAACCGTGAGGGTTACGGAACAGCAGCAACAACAGTAATAATATCCACCTGGGGACACGAAAACGGCTCGTCAATGAGTGTCCACACCCGAACCAAGTGTTTGCCGTTTTTTGTGCTCTTTCCAGACGACACAACTGTTTAACTTTCGACATTGCTCCTTTCAAATTGGATGATGAACAATTCGCAGCGAGGTGCTGCTGGCGACTGGTCAATGCGGCCGTGTTGTTCGCGGGCATCTGTGTCTTGACTCATACTAGAGTTGATCTTGCGTTGGCGGGCGACAGCCAACGTTAGCCCTGCTCGTGATTTGTTTGAATGGGTTTTGTGATAATTTGGGGATTGGGTGGTATCCGAGACGTCGGTTGGTATATGCGCCCGCAGTGGCCTTAGACCCGTCGGCTGACGCCATGATTCTGTTCTGGCTATTAAAAGTACACCTACGAGGCGGTGACCAATCGATCCGTTTGCTAACAACGTTTCTGACACGACGACAGACAACTAGGATCTGTGGGCGACGTTGAGTAACGGCAACAGCAAGTGCAGTGCAGACACTCATTCGCACACATGGGCACCCTCAAAATTACAAGAGCCTACATAACATGTCGCACGAACACCCAACGGCATGACGAGGACCAAGGTCTTTGCTCTGTCGGAACTTTCCATGGTAAACGAGAGGCCACTGAAGTCTATAGGTTGCAGCACATCGCGAGTTCTGGTCGAGCTGCTCTGAGCAAACAGTGAGATAGTGTTTGTCGCTGGACAATGAAATGTACAAATGCACGCGTTCTAAGGTCAATATGACGTCTAACTGATTATGTATGTGTTCATAACAAATCAATTTTTTCTATATATATTATTTTTACAAACAGATGTGTATATACATATATATTATATATCCATACAGATATATATGTGTATATACATATATATTATATATCCATACAGATATATATGTGTATATACGTATATATTATATATCCATACAGATATCTATGTGTATATATACAGTGTCGTGCATAAACTTAACCCTATATTTTAACAAATCGTTACAGAGAATACACTTTTGAGGCAGTTTATTCTGTATCAGATTAATATACGTGTCAACTAACATACACACCACAGACAACAGCGCATATGACATCGCATGCAGCCTGCTACAATAAACTGTGTCATATTTCGGTTGTGCAAAAGATAACGCACCCTCAGTTATCGAGGGTTCTCGCTGAATTAATCCAGTTTGTGTTGAGCATTCAAGCTGTACTGTAGTCATGACATACGCTTCGAGCCTTACCGATGCAGAGAGAGTTAGTTAATTATTACTAATTTACACCGAGCAGGAACGACCCGGGCTGCAATTGTCAGAGAAATTGGCAGAAATCGTCGCGTATTGCAAAATTATTTACGCAGTCCGTCGACGTGTGGTATTAATTAGTCTAAGGGACGTCCACGAAAGATCAGCCTGCTATGCACATCTGTCGATTGGCCTCGAATTGGACTATAATCTATGAAGGAATCAGGCACGAGTTAATCCCTCAGGTTCGTAGATCAACAGTTTTAAGGATAATTAAGCGTTATCCGCATATCATACCGGCGCAAATGAAAACAAGACCGCGTCTTCAACAACGCCACATGACTGCCTGACTAAACTTCGCCCGCAACAATATGGCTAGAGATTGGAAATTGGTGAGCATTGGGGCAACGTTTCTTAAAGAGTATCTTGTGGGTGTCATCTATCTAAAAGGTACTGTGTTGTTTAAGAACGTCTTCCTGCTAAATCCCGTTGATAGCATGCCAAACCGGATCTTTGACGTTATCATTAGTGAGAGCGAGGCCACACGGTACTGATTACCACAAGAAAACGAAAATTCATTCAGAGAGAACACTCGATAACTGAGGCGTTATCATTTTGCACAACCGAAATATTACACATTTTATTGTAGCAGGCTGCATGCGACGTCATATGCATTGTTCTTTTGTGGTGCATACGTTATTTGAGACGTACATTAATCTGATATAGAATAAATGCCTCAAATGTGAATTCTTTGTAACGATTTATTGAAATATAGGGGTGCCTTAAGTTTAAATGGTAAAATGGTAAATGTTTATTGGTTTATTAAAGGAGCTGCAATTTTACAATGCTTAAGCTCTCTTATATGACACACAGCGGGGCTCGAACCTACGGCCTCTGGCTTCCGACAGCCAGAGACTTATGCACACCACCGTATATTGACTGTTGGGAATAATAAGCACCACTACCCTGAGAGGTGGAAAGAGCTAAACAAGGGTATAGGACGTCAGGATCCAGGCGCAAGACACGCCTAATCGGGGCCATGTGCTGCCTAGTGCGCAGTTAGAGAAAACAATCGAGAGCCGCGTGTTCTTCGGTAGAGCGCGGTAGACGTTCTGCCGGCTATGGCATATGGCAACCAGCTCGTCACATTTATCAACGCATTGTTTCGTATTAACATGGCGCGAGGCGTTGTCTGTCTGCCGTTTGAGCAGGAACATATGAGTGTTCAGTGTACCACAGTATTGCATAATTGATTTCTTCGTAATTCGTTATTATTTCAGTAGATGTGTTTTCCTTCAATTATTCGACTATCGCTTCATATAGATAAAATCGAGATATATATATATATATATATATATATAAATTGTACTTCATTTAAAAGACTTTTGATACTTGAAAAATTAGAAAATATGCCGATGTGTGCGGTATCCACAATATTTGTTAGTGGCCTATGCTATAAGCACTCTTTTTGTGTTCGGGGAGAACCATTTAAATGGTGCGTAATTTCTGCCTTCTGAGTCGTTAACACATTTCCCGATAAGGGGTGAAACAAATCAATGAAATAGTGTGGTAATAAAGGAAGTTATCGTTGTCCAAGAGGAGGTCATGGATAGTGGCTTGGGGAAGACACTCTGGCAAAGTGTGTTAAGAAAACTAAAACAAGCCTAATGAACTCTGCTTAATTGAGCACTGGAGTTAATGACGTTCTCTTAGCTAGAAGCACAACAGCTGTTGTGACAACTCTACGCTGGCAGATTACGGAGTTCACAAGACCGTGAACCCTGACGCAAGGCACCCGACCGTCACTTTCTGCTCCATGCCGGCCGTATTTGACACGATGAGACAAATAGACCATAGTAAGACGGTGGTGAATTGCAATGCACCCATTGAATACGTGCTCTTTCTACGCAACTATAAGCTCATCATATTGTATATCCCGTGGGGTGGATCAGCTGGATGACACTACACATGCCTTCGGGAAAACTGTGCCGAGGCTGTGCTAGGTGATGGCTACAATCGCGTTGGAAGTGAGGAAGGACCCAGCCGCGGATATTTCAAAAACAAATCATCAAAGGCAGAGCATTATTATGATCGTATGATCGGGATTTCCCACAGACTATCGAGAAGTCACGTCGACAAGTCCGGAGGTACAAACTCCAGCAGCTCCCTCTTGCAACGTCGATAGACCTCGTCGTTGGCTCAACCAGCAAGATTGGCATAGACCCACCTGGCATTTTTACAACGATGCGTCCTGCCCCCCCCTCTCCCGTTTTGAAGGACTATCACGGATTTCACCTTAAATACGCAGTACCTCCTATTCCTGTGTGGGGCCATACACCAAAGTTCACTCTGAACAAGCTCAATCCGGAAAACCTACATACCTGGTCGATTTAGGTAAAGATAATGCCAGTAATGCACATATTCGTGTGGGGTACACAGGACGAGATCCTCCTATCGACTCTCTGGAGACCGATTTGCTACACATTGTGATGAGAGCATGAGTCGCATAGTCCTTACTTCCGATCGTAACTCTGCTGTACCCTCAAATCGCCTAAAATCTCTGTGCCATAATGGTCACTCGATATACAAGGAGGATGCGTGCCAAACTCTGTCGGACCACTGTAAATTGAACATTGATACAGTACTCGTCTCGCAGACGTGGTCTCACATATCTGTTCACGATCGTGAACTATCACTTGAGGACAGTTACGGTGTCTACCATAAAGATAGGGGCTCGAGGGGTGACGGAGTCCTGTTACTCGTAGGTATTCCGGGCTGACTCACAGCCAACATTTAACGTCCATCTTACCGCTTTCAGTATTGCTTCACAAGACGGACCCCTTTAAATGCAAATGTTTAAAGGTGGGGATCGAACCCGTGCACGTGCGTGTCTCCGTGGTAAAGTAGACACTGATGCTGCCGTTGAAGCCATTGCAGCTGATGTGGAGTCTTTTTCTCCACACTTTTTATTTGCTTCTAACTAATGGCTTCATTTAAATCGTTAAAATTTCTCGAGGGGGCACTACGACTCAAGGGAGGACAATCTAGTATTTGTCTCGAGGCGGTTATTTTTCAACTCCTGCTCAAACGTTGATGATATGTACTATCACTACGTCTCATACATGCATCACTTGTTGTTCTCGATGTTTATACCCAGACGAAAAGGAAATCTAAGACACCAGCGCCTCAAAGAGCATATTAGTAATCTAGCATAACTAATTGCGAATGATCAATCTTTTGAAATTCTTGCTGGGCTACGCAAAGCATTATTCAAATTAGAATTCTCGAGGAATCGGCTCTCTCATTCCGCAACATCAAAGGATAATTGAGATGTGCTAACAAACGAGCACAAGGGACCAAGGATATAGGTCGAAATAGACAAAATGAGCAGATCGTACAGGGTGGCACCAATCTGAGATTTTCAAGAATTTCATTGCTAGCGTCCTTCTATTTGGCTACCTTCACGGAGTGGATTCGTTACCAAGCTGTGAATCTGACTGCCGCTCGATTCATGTTACCCAGGAACAAGTTAAACTGAAATGAAAAACCCTTGCTTATAAATGTAGCCTTGCCCCGGACGGTATTCCTTGATTGACAAAAAGGCATTGTATTCTAAAGGTAGAGGGTCAAAAGTGTCAACTATCCTATACTTGTTAAATAAATCACGCTCCTCAGGATTACAAGTAATCGGACACGTTCCCTATCATTGCAAGGCCTCTATCGACTAACAAGCAATTTAATATTGCATGCTGATGCAAATAATATTTTTTATAGGAGTATGTTGACTTGAAACGGTCACCGTGACCCAAAAGCTTGCGACGGCATCGAGTTGGATCAAAGCCACTTTCTTTCTATAGAAGCTAATTCCATCAAATCAGTAGTCTATATACATCTATAATATTATATATATATATATATATATATATATATATAATATTATAGATGTATATAGACTACTGATATCCGTAGTTATATATATATATATATATATATATAACTACGGATTCACCTCAAAAAGTTTCCCTTGGATAGGGGTAGGTGCATTCAAGTGACGGTCGTCGATCTCAGTGTGTCGACATAGCATGGCTTGGCCCTCCCACATTAGACACTTTGTTGGCCAAGACAGATCCACCGGCCACTTTTCGCTGAAGGCGGTTTACACACTGGCCATGTGCTTGCTATGGACAGCGAGTATGGCAGCCAAGAACACACACACAAGTACACTGCAGCTCAAGGGCCAATATTATATCCTAAGGGCGGGGGCAGAAATCACTTCCTGGACGACAAGCCCACCGCGGTATCGAAAAGAGATGTTAGGCTCTATGCGTTTTCCACCGCCACGCGGACTCTTGGCCACGACACTTTGGCGGTTGGGCCTTATGCTGCCGGGCCACTGGACGCCTGGGCGTGTCTGTCCCCTTCGATCCTGTCCTGTGGTGGCTGGGTCTCAACACTAACAGAAGGATGGATGCTTGCCACAGCGCCGCAGTTTCTGGTTCACTTCCGTGTGCGTTGCAGTGATGACGGCGTTGACTCACATCGCTCAAAGTTTTTTTTTGGATTTTTAAACTTTTTTACTCTTAATAGAGAGCGGCGCAAGCCTCTCTAAAAAAATAATCTCAAAGTTGTGGGGAAATCGAGACCAGCTATTTGTGTTAAGCCGATCGATACACGGCATTGGAAGACATATAGAGATAAATACAAATGGACGGAGCTGGAATAGCTAGGAATGCCCGGAAATCGAGGTTCCCAATATAGGTGGAACAGTGTTGAGCTAAGGACTCAAATACTTAATAGTAATAGGCTTTCCATGAATAAAAGCCTAAGTTCAGGACTAAATTAGACGGTTAAACGAGACGATTCTGCGATAGCTATAATTGGCCAGGAATTACCTCATTTCAATTAAAGGCGTCCGTCTTATGAAGCAATGCCGAGCGCAGTGGACCTTAACCGTGGACCTTAACGTTGGCTGAGCCTTAGCCCGGAAAATTTACTTTACCTCGCGCGATTTATTTTTCAGATACTATGAAAAAGAATTTCCTCTAAGGTAAAGTAAGGCTTTATTGACTTATTAAAGGAACTGCATAGAATGCTTAAGTTCTCCTATATGTCATGCAACGGGATTCGAACCTGCGGCCAGTGGTTTGCTAGCTTTAAAGTATAAGCGTGACTTTGGCACGCTTCGATCTCTGGCCGTATTTTTTTTTTTGTTAGAGGAGGAAATTTTCTTCAAACGCACGGTTACCACCAGATACATTCCTATCTCCATTCCATCTCTGGCCGTATTGTCGCCCTATTACTGTACATTATGTGTTCATACTTTTACTTGATGCGGACTCAACAGGAGTAGGGGAGTATTGCCACCGAGTCTGTCCGATGAGGCAAGGAGTGGTCGTTTCTCTTCGACAACAAAACAGTGTCGATGTCAGTCGCATATAAACGTCATGTTCACAGGTTACACACAGGGTAGACCGTACGTTGTCTGGGTCACCGGAGTCGGTTCCATGTGTGTCATGAAGTCGTGTGCGCAATGCTAGCCGGGCAGTCATTTGTACATCTCCGAGTAGTGGCTGCCAGTTGGATAACAGTTATTGATGCGGAATACGTGTGTGTACTTACGGCCTGCCTGCTGACAGGTGTCCGGGAGTCACGGACGAACTTGTATCCGGACAAAGCGGAGTAGGGTGCACTCGTCATACAGACGCGTCGAATTAATACGTGTTACATACAGAGAACTGATCGCGGAATGAGGACAGATTTAGGTTACGATGATGGTGGTGATGACGCCCACGGCAGCATGAACTCGATGGATTGGTAACACAAACTCACACAGACTGGCGAGTTTGCGCTGTGGGTGACTGAATAGGTAGTCACATCTCTGTTGACGCGTAGCAATACGGGCAGATAATATTACTAATTACAATTAGAATAGTAATAATAATAATAATAATCACTTTATTAACATAGTGGCAAGTTTAATATTGTATTTACTTGCATGTGCCCTCTAAGATTCGAACCGGAGACCTTAAGGTTCCAAGCTCCCTCGATGGCCGAATGGTCTAAAAATATCTACTAATTCGTACGTGTATTCGTTCAATCTTTTGAAAGAACAATTATATATATATATATAGACTACACTCGATTATTATTGACTAATTGCTACACATACACTATGCAACACAATATGATTCGTTTCGATTCCTCGCAATTTTTGGGCTCGATATACGCAATGAAACTACCAGCCGGTTCGATAGCTACAATTACGCGAGGATCGCCTACCTACAAACAGAACCGCTAGACAATTATTTACTCTTACGATGAAATCTATGAATGAATGAAATGTCGAATTGCTTACGATCGCTGACATAAGAGCGTTCAGCTTTTTCACATGATTCATTTTCTTGTTCATTTTGCAATTCGCCAACCAACTATTTTCACGTGCTGCTAAATTGTTATACACAATAAAGAAAACCGATCCTGCATTCGGGTTGTCGGGTATAAAATTTATTTTCTTCGAATATATACAAACTATTATATATTTCGCTTCTTCTTAATATGTCAGTCTCATGGTCATTATTTTTCACCGTTATTATTATTATTATTATTATTATTACTTCATTATTGGTTCGAGTTGTGTTGTTGGTATGTCGTAGTTTCATTGACGTCTGTGGCTCCCTTTGCTCCGTGCCATGTTGTGACGAAGAACAAAAAATCCATCTCCAGCAAAGAGATGGATGTTCTTAGGTGTGTTCGTGTACATGTGTGTTGGAACGCCCACAGGTGGTCACTAGGTATGGCCGCCCAACGGCGTCGAGAACAATCGAGCCGCCGGTATATGCACCCATTATCGAAAGTCATCGCTTATTATTAATCATTATTACAGTCCAGTGTCTTGTTCAGTGTCCGACTTCCTGCGGGATATTGTATGGCAGATATTGCTTGTAGAAGATAAAAATCACCGACAGGAAGCTCACTCGGGTCCCTGCTAGAGAGATGTGTTGTATGACGGGTAAATGGACAAAGCAAAGCGCTCCACCTAAGCATCATCATATCGTAGTCGGGGAATCAGCAGGACAACGCTTTCAACCTAATGTTCGCGAGCACTTCCGTGGCCGTAACCAGGACCGGTCCCATTGGATGTCAGGATGACCCGACACGTCAGCATGGATGACTTCTGTGACAATCAGTAGCTTTGACGGCTGACGAAGCGATCGCCATTTGCTGCTGTCCTTTGGCCGTCCATTGTTGTATTGATCCTTTTGTATACAATGGACGTTCGACTTCGTCATTGTGATAATAGGGACATCACTTGCTCACTTCATAGCATCCGTTGGTGATTCGAGCGCCATCTTCCGTCGACTACAGCATAATTGTCACTTTTGTCAGAGACGATGCGCCTTACCGGTCAAGTACAGTCGATATCGTCTACGCACTATGCGGAACGTATACATAGAAATAGCAATATGATATTTGGTGTTTGTTTTGTTTTTTTGCCAATCAGCTATTACGGATATTGAACACGTTTTGGAGTCGTCTCTACTGCCTGTATTTCATCGACCGTTGGAGTCTTTATATAATTCATACTGTAATTATCGATGAAGGCCCCTGAGTCATGTGGCTTGTTCACGTGGTTGTTGGGTATTGCTTGAGTATCAACGAATAGAGATTTTAATGCATGCCTACCCCTCTCCACAGACACTACCATGCTTCAAGCATTCAATATGTAATACGTTGAAGTTATTCGATTTTCGGTCATTACTTTCCGTATAAAATTTTTCCAATAAATGTACCCTTGAATAGTTTAACATGTTGGCGCAATTTCTTGCGCGTATATCGTAGCCATTTGGTCAGTGGTTTTACTACTTCCATGAGTATAACAGAGATCTGAACTCTCCATTTCGCTCTCGCTATCTCTCTCTCTCTCTCCACATATATATATATATATATATGTACTTTATACTTATACTACAATGTAATGTTGAGGGCTTATAAGCAGGACATAGCCCTTGTATAGAGTCTAAAACCTCGTTGGTGTCTTCGCCTCTTGGTAATATGTGCTAATGGAATGGTCGGTTGCATATACCGGATGAATGACTAATGTGTTACTAGGTAAGCATAGCGCTAGGGGGCGCGCGGAGTTTCGTGTGACCGACCGCTGCAACCCTTTGTGGAAACTAAGTTGGTCTGGGGACGTCTAGAAGGCCACTAGGGTCTTGGTAACGTCTACCGTTGTTTCAGAAGCATGAGGACAATGGGGTTTACAAGTAGGGAACCATAATCGCCTTTGAGCTGAGTACGTTAGTTACGCCTGTCGTGAACACTTCCATCTTGTCACCCGCCCCAGCGACCCTTCGCACAGTTTACACAGCAACCTTGCTGCTTGCCTGGCCCATGCTGAGAAGTAACAATCCCTAACGATTTTCCAATAGTCGATTCAGGAGTAGATGCACAGAATGAGTCCTTATGAGCGTATTGGCCTATCCTGGCCTGGTATCCGTGGCACGGATTTAAGGTATCGGGGATACACTTTCGTCTTCGCTTTTAACTAGACTTCGTAGAAAAATTACAGAGATTCGATCCAGTGATTCTCAACTCCTTCTATGAAACCCCATTGTAAGAGTTGGTCTAAAACGATTTGCGGGTCGTATCAGATTGTACCAGCAGCTATCGTTGCACCACGAATCCATTATATAACCGGATCGTCCAGATCTGGCAACTTCAAAACTAGTGTCTTTCCCCTATTCTGTACCTCTGCACATCTCTGAGCGTACCTCTGACCACTAATCCCGCTGCGATGAACACCCCATCTTCTCCTTGAGTAGTACACAATAGGGCACTCACATAGCACTCAGAATTGAGCTCTTTTCCATACCACCTGTCCACGAAAAGACCCAAGAAAAGCACTGCCCTCGTCGATTTTCTCCATCTATCTAACAACGTCTACGCTAGGCTGTCGTTGATCGGATCGAGCATTAAGTTCAAAATACGTTTGTTTATTGGGCGTAATAAGTTCGAAAGCGTTCGATAACATCTTCCTCCCAATCGAGAGTCGTGAATAGTTGACGAATAGAATACGTATTGTATTGTCCACTCACGCATTCACCCTTGCTCTCAGCAGATCCGCTCGTTGAATACAATCTACAAATGAAATCGGCCGGGCCAACTGCGATACGCAGTTGCTCTATGAATGACTGGTGGAGCCCTGTACAACGAATGAAGACCTTTCAAGGGCTGACAACGCCTGAAGAGGCTGATGCACCTCGAGCAGGAGCTTGACGCCGGCTCCATCCGGGTCCTTAAGCAATACTATCATTATTGTATCTGCCCACTGATTTCTATCTATCACCGTTTATATCGTTCGCTAGATTTATCACTCCACGCTGGTACCTGCATTTTCACTGGGAGCATGTATAATCGAATGTTACACACACACACACGCACTTACTAAAACAGTTCCTCTTCTATATCTTTCTCTCTCTCTCTCCCCCTCTGTCAGTCTTATATTAGCTGTTGGTTTGCTTCATCGGCGGCTTGCTTTTGTTCATATACTTACAGTATATACATATGATTTTATAGAGCATGTATATATACTGTGCTTGTCCTCTCAGCGTGTCGTTCTCCTGCATCCGAGCTCACTATGCCATCGTGAGAATCAACGCCATCTAATTGATGTGTAACGAGAGATAATATCGCCACTCTACCAGGAAATAACACCCTAGTTATTAATCGCGATCCTAAATTAGCATCATGACAGATATTATAGCGTAGCGGCAAGCCATGTCCAATGTATTGGCATTCACTCACGTCGTAGGCGATCGATTCGCGGCCGCGATGCTTCATACCCCGACAGCAACATGGGTTAACTTCCCACCTTCTCTCTCTTCATCCACCCAACGCAAGTGTAAGCATAGGCAAATGGGCGTATGCCCGTGCCACTCGTGATGGACAAAGAGTAGATATATCACCCTTAACTCCGAATTAGACAGTGGCTCTAGCTAGAGGAATAGTGGGAAAGGCGTTCCTTATTTAGCGGATTCATCACTTTTTTCATATTATTTTCGTAGTTTGCTTTATCTAACGAAGCGCTGCTACGCAGGTTCGATTTTGGCCATTGCGCTTTCGGCATAGTAACAATACTAATAACTATAGAGGTTAGGTTATCATTGATTCTAGTGTATACACTGTGTAATGATTTTGGTTAAAACGCGGTTGCCTTTGAGGTTCTTCCTTTAAGTTATCTGTTGCACCGTCATGAGTATCGCTGCCAATGGGGTGCTTGTTTGCGTCAAACCGGCTTCGGTTTGGCATTAACTTGGGCATTAGCTGAAAATCCACCGGCTCCCTGCCGATCATTTGACATCCGGCTGTTGCTTCCGGACGCCAGTGTAGCAATGGTAACAAGGAGTGTGTCAAGCATGTAATACTTGCACGTGTGGGTCTGTAGCCTTTATATGTTTGTATTTCTTGGACTGAGAGGCAATTAGGGCGGTGATTAAAAAAATAACCTATTAAGGTCTTCCGTTGCCTTCGACCATCAACGCGCCATCGCTCATTGTCTGTTTGCTGTGGGTGAGTATCGTGAACCTAGGAAAAGCTTTGTACAGCACAATTATAAAGGGCTAGCCCCGTTAGTATCGAGTCGTACTTGATGGCGATTTTGCTCAAAGTCCGTTCTCGTCTCTTGGTGAAATGCGAGTAGACCAGAAGAGCGCTGATCAGCAGCTACACTACTGAGGCCCGTTTTTTTTTAATTAGGAATTGGTGTGTCATGCGATGGGGTTTGCCATTTACGCCATGCTCTATTATGTGCGGATGTGTATCGTTTTCGCAGGTCCTGCGGTAGCATCGTACTCAGGACGCCTTAATATTAAACCTATTAGGTGTAAATATATTATAATATATATCATCTGCCTGTGCCATTGACCTGCATTGCTATTTCTGTCTGCTACAGCTCGTCAATACCATAATGTCACTAATATTGTATTTCTAAGATGCCACACTAATTAACGCCGTCTTTGTTTTGTTCTTTCTCTCTCTCTCTCTTTCTCTGATTTCTGTATCCTTCCAGGGATGTCTGTTTACAGCATTGTTACTTTTCGTCGCAATTTCTGCCTATGTGCTACCTGCGTATAACCCATAGCTATCTAGGTGTTTTGTTCGCTTATGAAAAACGACTCGTAGCGCGGCCAGTCTCAGTGTGATCAGCTCTACTAATCAATGATGTCTAGTTAAAGGTAGGTTAGCCCATAGTCTCGTCATCGGCCACACCACCTAATTATGTATCCACCATTGCTATTAATTATTATTGGTGTGAGTTGTGCGCCGTGGGAGCGCGACGGAGGACAAGCGCGGGATTTATGCGCCCGCCAACCAAACGCGTCATCAATCACACTCCTATTTTTAATAATAATCCCTCTCGTCATGCTAGCAACGGTGTACATCTAGATAGCTAGAGACTGTAATCTCTCTCTGTCTATCCGAGAGAACACCTCATCTTAATATTCTTCCTCATTTTCATAGTCTGCTTCATCATTATTATCGTAATCATCAACATTATGTTTTCGTCCTAGCTAGAGTACGTGCAGGTCGTCGCAAGAGCGTGTTCTCACTGAATCGCACTTGGTCCAGAACTTGTGGATGAACCCACGGGCCTTGCAGGCAATCGAGCGGGCAACGGAGGGTCTGTGACCTTCAGCACCGCCCGTCAAAATCGGTGGCAGGGGTGACGTTGATAGGGATGCACGATGTCCGTAGCCGTGTCCTGCCGGCTCAGGGCTGAGCGAAGCCGCTCGGGAGCGGATGATCGGAGGTACGTCGAGTGTGCACCAAGCTGGCACGGAACCGGAGCGTTGCTTCAGGCGGATTTGCTTGAGCGTGCCGACGAGCAGTTCGTCGACGTTGTGGCCAATACACGCGGACGTCTCGATAAACTTGCATTCGTACTTCTTCGCCAAAGAGCGTCCCTCTGCAATGACACCAGACAGCAAAAGAGAACAAACAATGTAAAATGAGGCTAAACATGACCCCCACAGATATATGTATATATATATATACATAACACCCACATATATGTATATATGTATATTGCAATCTTAGCTGTAAGAACGTCGGCGTTGGAAGAGAACACTATCCCGCTGGCAGGCGATTAACGGTAAGAGTTTTCCTGCGGAGAACTTCTGTTCGTATGGCTGCGTTCTTCCCCCTAAGCCAACGAGGGCTAAGAAGAAATGAGATTCATCGCGACTAGGACGACAGTCATTCTCCTTTAACGGAATAAGCTGAATAGAAGAAGGCTGGTATACATGCACGAGCACTGACAAGCTAAGACGTAATAGGAGTAATACGTTATTCTAGAACAACACTGACCCTGTCTTCTTTTATCTAAAGTGTTTGCATAGCTCTTGCTATCCGTTGGCGTCTGTGATGGCAGTGATTGTCGGGAGGGGGGGAGGCGTCTAACTGTATGGCGAGAGGGGGCCGCTTGGTGGTGTCTCTATTTCCGAGTTGGAGGTGGAAATGTTGCCTTTGACAAAAGGTCCGAGAGAGAGAGAAGGAGAGAGGAAAAACGCGATGGTAGATAACACATCGTAGCTCCCTGTGTGGGGTCCCGGAGCAGAGATGATTAGGAGACCTGTCGAGCGAGGTGGGCGTTATTCCGTGCGACCCGGAAGTCCTCGTCCTTTGTGTTTGTCTTTTGTTACGATGGCAACCTCTTAAATATGGGCAACCGTGATACGCCGACTTGCAGTTCCCTCTTATATTTTTCAGCTTTTCTGGTTCAGCTAGTTTGTTATGAGTGTTGCGCAAAGAATTAGCTGTTCTGCTTTGAACCCGGAAAAAGAACGTTTTCTCGAGCGTAATCGCGGGCCCATATTGTCTAGCAAGGAACATCCCAACTATTGTGGCGACTAGGCTTTTAGATCGATTCCACTCCCCCTCTGCTCGTCGGGCCAAACGAACCTCGTGTAGAAACCCTTTGTAGAAATCCATGGCATTCAGTCGGTGACAAACGCCCACCGTCGACGAACGAAGAGTACCAACAATGATTACTATTGGTTGAGTTCCGCAGGCTTTCATTTGATGCACGTTCGCTGTACGCGCGAATCTTGGGAAGTTCAGAAAAAAACCTTCCATTTTGTAGCTTATCGCAGGTGAACCTCGTTCGTGTCTTTTATTCGGAATACCGAACGTTTGAATAGAATCAGTTACCCATTGTCAATACTTATGGGGTGCCCTACACATATTAAGTGACATATAAAAGCTTCGCGTTTATTTAGACTTAAATCCCAATAGACATGAATTTAAAGATAGTGTGCGTTTAACAGATGTTCTGTTCGATACGCCCATACCGTTTTGGTTATATATGCGGCAATTGATCACATGTGGAAATCTGTGACGTCGGCATTGCCACTTGGTTGTTTATGCAGTACTATACTAAATACATATATACTAAATATAATAATAAATTGGATTCAGCGCTTGAAAGGGTCTTATTGTATCCACAGCAACATGCGTATGTTTCTTCGTCGTAATAGCAGTCGTTGTGACTGTATAATATTTACAGCTGGTGCTTTAATCATTGGGTTCCTACCGAGAGCACTGCATATGCAATATCATTATTGGAAACTATATATTGTAATATCTTCATACCGACAATCACCGAGGAATTACGTTTCTATATATATATGTATATAATATGTACGTGGAAGTAAGTAATGAAATATCATCTTCGGGCCCGCGGAGGGCCAATTGCTATGAAATACATCTTCTCATATGATCGCAGGCCAGTCTACATCCGCGTATCTATCCACCACCGAGATCTATACATATATACGGTGTATCCATCTACCTACCTATTACCGCTGTTCCTCTACCAGTAATATATTGTACATATATATATATATATTGTTTGGTACGTGACTTTTAGAACAAATAACGTACAGGTTAAGTGGAGTTCAACAACTATCCAGGCGACTACCAGTGAAAGGTGAGTCGGTCGATTCGCCACTCGAGTGTCGTACACAGGCAACAACACGCACTAGTAGGTTCGAAGAACGCTGACTCTATAATACCTTCCGTAGTAGGAGAAAAGCTGCAATAACAATTGGTATCGTCTCGTACCGCTGCTATCGTATCTCTCCCTGCAGCGACCGGACTGTTTGCAGGTTGTTGCAGCTATTACTGCAGTGAAGAGGTCATTCTTCGGCTGGTGTTCCCACCGATCCCGCCACCTATCGTAACACTCCATAGCCACCCAAGAAGAGGAGAGCTGCAACTCGGCGATCAGCAGCGATACCGCTGTCGGATATGGGAACGAGCAGTGGCCTTAGTGAGAAGTCTCTGCCCACACGAACGTTGGCGAGCGCGACATCTGGCCGATGCGACATGTTGAATCAGAGAAACCGCCCCTTCAGATAGCTAGCTATCCTGCGAGAAACCCATCGTTCTACGGACAAGGACATCACACCCGCCATTGAGTGCTACTTGTTAGCTTCTTTCTCTCTGTCTGTTTCTCTCTCGTTGCCAGTTCATCACCACAGAGAGCAGGAATGAAGGGGCCGTCAGTTCGCCAGGGATGGGGAAGAAATCTAGTAATCACGGGGCTGTCTCAATGGAGAAATGACCGTACAATCAATAACTCATTTTTCAATTTTGCCTCAGCAGTTGCTGGCGGTCACTGACGGCCACTTCGTCGGACGGGCCGTCAGAACTCGACATGGGCGACGCTGTAGATGACCCTTTTTTTTTTTTTTTTTTTAAAGGGGGCGTGTTGGCATGCTAATGCATGCCAACTCCATGACCGCCCCCCCCCTTATGGAACTGTTGACGATGTTCAACAGCACCACCCTTCCCGGTATCGCTTAGCGCATTCTTCAGTAAGGGTGGTGAGATGTGTACAAGCCCAGCCACGAGCACCACACATCCTCCTCACCGTACGGACATGACGTGGTTAGCTGACTCTCAGCTGCTTCCCTTCTCTCCCAATCTCTCAAGACCTCTGTGCACTTCCCGTCTGTGAACAACTACTGTGATCAATAGGGTGTCTGTAGAAAGCCCCGTGTATGTAAACATGCAGTATTTATGACGCATACAGGGGGTGTACGGTGCCTTCCTTTCTGCACAGTGGTAGCAATGCAATTTCTGCAACTAATGCCGCAGACCACATTAGTTGCCACTACTACTTAACAAATCTTATTGCGGAGATACTGCCCATAAAGGTAAATATGACTCCACTCAGATTTGAACCTCAGACTCCACAAAACTCCCCTTTTTGGTACTGCCTACCTTGTCCACCACGCCATGCCCGCAGGCGCTGTAGATGACCCTACGTGCCCCTATATGACAGCGCGAAACGTTCGCATGCGCTGGCCCACAAATCGAGAAGTACGCGCGCGAGCAAACGGTCGATCGTTTGGTAGGTGCATTTCTCGGTGGTCGAAACGGAAGTTCGCTATTAAAATTGAATATATGCCTATAGTGCTTTTCATCTGCCATTTCCTTTGAATTTAAACACTATTTACTGTTGATGCCGTTGTTTGCAGGGGATTTGCTGGCGCTATTTATCTGACGATATGGCAATAGTAGAAAACCTACGAGGATCCAGCGGTTGAAAAAGGTGATACTACCGTCACCTGGCAATATCCAATATTGCGCAACATTGGTTAGTATTAGTGCATCGTGATGCATGACTACTACCCCAGTATCAAATGACGACCTGTGACAGACTTAACAGACGAATTTGACATAGGCTTAAATGATTGTGGTTCTTTGACATTTTTATATAAATCTAGTTAGCTTCATATGCTTTTTGCTCATGTTATAGTCCGTCTAGTCTATCCGTATGTGGAGACTACATTGTAAATATTCAATTTAATAGTGATGAAAAAGACCCCATAGTCGATCAGCAGACAAACACAAGGGAATAACTTACATAATTCATATGCTTGTTAGTGGAGTGCTCGAGACGCACCGCCGTTGAATTTGGGTCAGCATTTGCTTGCAGAACTCGAATCAACAACCAGGTACAACATACTAACTTTTTTTGTCACAAACTCATCCGAATGATGATCTACTGTCTCTGAAAGCGGACACATGGCTATGCGTATGCACGCAGCTATTGTTCCGGTTATACGCTGTGTGCAGTTGCCGACTCTCATAAGGCAATCGGTGCATGTAGGCGTGGAGGGCCGCGTGCCACGTACCTGCCGCGTAATACCCAGATTTGGCATACTTATGTCAATTGTACTAAATCCGGCGACCGGGTCGACAGCCTGCTGTTATAAATAGGTTCTCATTTAGCAATGGTGCACCAATTGTTATAATTGCGTGGAAGTCAAAAATAGATATTTTCTATTTTTCTGCCAGCCATGTTTTTTGAGAGGAGGAAATTTTCTTCAAACGCTCGGACACAACCAGAGACAGTCCAATCTCCGTGAAAGTGGGCCGATCCAGTGCAGGGTGGTTGACGTGGATGACAAAACGCCTCTGCCTGCTAAAACCACCATCCTCTGCTGAGAGTTTACCTCTGCCAGCCTTACCTCTATCGTACGGTACACGGGCCAGAATCACAAAAACAACAGCACCCGATAGTGTTTGCCATTCGATACCATCATCCGGAGTCGCTTGATGCTCTTGCGAAGGACATTACCGACTTCTCGCTGTATATAATTATTATTACTATTATTAGGTACGTTCGTTCCGTGAGATACTAATATTGTCCGATAAACTGTCCGGCCAACTACGAACATACTGAGAGTGAGACGAGGGCTAAAGCAAACGGTCCAATGGGTCGAGTCGCACGGACGAAGTCGAGAAGGATGGCGGGAAGGTCATCGCCCCGCGATGCAATGTACCCAATGACGCCGTTTCACATTGTGGAAATATCGACTCTTCCAATATCCAATCGTTCGGCCTCTATTGGTCATCGGCGCGAACTCTCGATGAGGCTCGATGACGAGAAAGAGGCGCCCGTCGGAACTGACATAGCACCACATCCCTCATATGGTCTGTATACAGTAGATATTCACGAGTACACAGAGACGTTGTCAATCGTTACGCCACCGTGTTGCATTATAGCATATATCTACTAAACTCACTGTGCGACGTTTGTCCGACAAAGCCACTTAACTGAGTCGTCGTCGTTGACGGACACAGGTACAATACTATCACTAACGTCCACCATCGGTGACAAGGTGGTATGTTCTATACAAATACTTTTCATGATGATGATGATGATGTTACGTCGCTAACATGTTCCTATTGTGCTTCGAAACGGGTGTATTCGGTGTTGGGTATTCGATATATCTCCCTTTGGTATAAATACAAAGATACGCATGCACTAGTAGAAACCGTTCCTATTATAGTAGGTGAGGTCCTTAGAGCTTTGGCTGACACCGTCTCCAATGACGCGGAAATCGAGTGCAGAAATATTTGCGATTTTCGCCCAACGAGCGATTTGCCAGATCCACCCATCCCGCTAAATGCACTTAACCCTCAGCGCAAACAGCTGTTCTGTGACATGGGCAGTTTGTAAGAAGGGTCTTAGTAATTATTCCGATGTCCGGGCACAGGTGAACCTTATAGAGGGGAATGGAGCAAGTTGTCCTTATCATTGAGATCTAATAACTCAGCTAGGCAAGAAGGGAATGATGTTTATAAAGACATCTTCGTCGTCCTCTATTTCTCCCGTGGCTAGACTGTCAAAGCATGTCGTCATCTGGTATTTATATATGAGACATGTATGGACAGAAATAATTCAAGGCGAAGCTGGGCGGTAATTGGAAATTTACCAATAGGCTCTTGCCACGCCGTCAGGCAGCAACATAAATGATTAATTTACAGATAGATTGTGTGCTTGTCGTTATATATCAGACACGTATACGCTGAATGGAAGGATAGAACTAGGACATACATATATATATATCTTGCCGACTAAAGCAAAAATAATTCATATTTTATATTCGAGAGAGACAAAGGTTGCTTACTTGATGTATTGCGCTATGTGGACCTCAGGACATGGTTTGTACCGCCCGATAGTAAAATCTAGGGGGGTGATTTGTGTGGGTGGTTTGTCTCAAAATATAATCGGAATCCGATTGATCCCATACAACGCCAACCCAATCTCTGCAGTAAATACGTTTTCAGGATTTTTTGGAGAAGAAAAACATTTCGTTTATTTCAATTATTAATCATTAGTATTTCACTAAGAAGAAACGTGCAAACGTAATCATCGGAGGGATGCATAATGACACGAGTGAACTTGAAATACAGAAAAGGAGATCCACCACAGAAATTGCTACAAATACCTAGGGATTTAAATCATAAAGAGAGGGGACAATATATTTTAAAATGTAACAAGAATTTGGAACATTGACATCTCTGGGGACACGAGGCACAGGCAAACTGTATTGTGCATACACGGTTAATGATTTTAGGGCATAAATGAAGTGACAATTTGGCCGGTTACTATTCAACTCTGAAAGTAAAAAAAATAAACAGAGATAGTGATGGGTATACGGGACATACACATAAGGCAAACTCCCTGAAGAAGGACGTATCTGGTCAACATACAGAGATGGACAATGCAACTATGCATGTACACGAAGAAGAAAAGAAAGAAAAACTCAGCGAAAAAAACTGGATGGATTAGAGAAATGTAAGGGAAAAAGCTCTTCAGTATTATTACTATATAACGAGAGTAGGATACCAACCGGTGGACCTAATGTACATGAACTTCAAAGCATCGAAACTGCTAACAGACTGTAGAGCAGGGATATCAAATAGCATAATACTGAAGGCACACTTTCAGGGAATTGAAAATTGCAATTGTTGAAACTGTGTAGAAGAAAATGCAATTAAATACAAATAAACAAATAAGATATAATATAGCACAGGCTGCAGAACGCTAGCCTCAAATACACAGATACTGAAGCAGTGTTAGTGTTCACAGAACAAGCGCTGTAACAACAGCGAAATGGGGCACGCAAGGTCGGTCAACGTCTCGGTTCGTGAACGTCTTTCTTATGTTTTCACAATGATGTAATTATGTAAACAAGAACAGTAAATAAATCTGAAAGTCGGAAAATATATGATGATGATGTGTAGTAATATCAATAATAGTGTTAATCATGGAACGCACTGCGTCGAGGTGCACCGCACACGAGCAGCGTTTCTGATTAAAAAAATAGGGATCCGAGACGGAGGGTGATTTACTTGGAAAATAAAATGCATCGACACATTTAAAGACACCAGTTATCCAAGATCACGAATAAGCTACATAGAACATACAGGCCAGATAATATATATATATATCTAATGTGTCAAATACGCCTACACTGTAGCAGGAATTTCGTTTGCACCTTACAAAATAATGGCCCCGAGAAACACGAGACATGTATTTTTTATATTAGAGATTTTGAAGCAACGATTCATCTCGCTTTCGAAACGAAAAAAGAGAATATCGTAAAGAACTGTCGCAACGCGAGTCTGGATAATATCAGCCGCGTAAAGGGTGTTCAGAGTTTCTGCGATCGTATTTTCCTGACGCACGCCTTTGTTTCGCGTTAGCGTATATTCGTCACGGACGAGCTCAGCGCCTCGTAGTTGCTATAAGGCGGGACCGCCTTTTGCGAAGTTCTCGCTTCGTTATCTAATTAACATAAACTCTCCGATCGTTTTCTTAATTCTCGGCCGTCTTACATTCGCTGGTCAGCGTTTCGCTTACTGCAAAGGCGCAGATTTAATGATCAAGGCTCGCCATTATGGTGCATTTGTTTAGTGTTTTGTTGACTACATACGCTTCGGGAGGGGGGTCATCCATCATATCTCTGTGACACGCGTAGTGTTGTCAGGTAGATTTGTGTATTCTGAGTATTTTGTTTTGAGAAAGATACTAGTTAACTGCCGTCCTGCATTTACACCGGCCAGACGTGTGACAATTGTTTACCCTGCAGTCGTCGAAATGGCGAAGTTAATGAGAAATTCGAATTCGATGGCCCGAATAATCATGTATCATGTCGTGTTTATTATGATCGACTAGTGCTCATTTGTAAAAACTAGGTTCCTTCTGTATGCTTAATTACTGACCTTCCTAATTAATCTTCGTTCCCCTAGCGTTATCCATGTAATAACGCAAGCTCCACCCATTTATATATTTCTGGTCCACAATGGATAACTAAGCCTTTCGGAACTTGCGTCCGTCAAAGAGCGAACTATGGTAAAGAATTTCAAATTCGTTGGGAACGACCACGACCTGAATGCTGTACTGCGGTGCGCCGCTGGATATGACTTGGGTAAGCACCGTCGTTCACGAAATCCCTACTGAATTATACAGAAGCTTCTGTGTTAATAATATCCGGGATCGAATAGTGGAGATGTGCTCCCCGTAACGGTGCTAACTCTGCGATTTGCTTGCTCAGCAATTCAAAAGGGCCGAGGCAAAAAGTTGACTAGCGATTGCTTATATCACAGGTGAGTGAAAGTGGAGCTGTGACGTGGACGGTGGTTGAACACATGGAACATATATATATATATATTTATATTTTCATTATGTATATTGAGAAGGAAACTTATTTCGAATTGTATTATAATATGAGGACTTATTTAAATAATAATAGTATATTTATTATGTACACTTATTTAAAGTGTCTTCATTTAAAACCTTGTTGTCATTAAGCAATATAGCAAAATATAGAGTTGGAGTAACTCGCTCACAGTATATACTGTTTGCGCGCATTTTTCAGAGCTTGCCGCGATGTTATTTTCCCGAATCTGATGATTGCATACGCGTCCATCTCAATATAAGTCTCTCCCCACTCCTTTCTAACCTCCAAAAGTTCTCTCCCTCTCTCTTCTGCCCGGACCAAGTGAAATGTTGGGCCAGACAGATCGAACCGCGTTTTGCATATCAGGAGAAGAACGACTTTAGGCGGAGCATGTGAGCAGATACAGTTTACTTTTAGGATTGGCCCCGAAGGCCAAGCGCGTAGAGTGCGTCTGCGTGGATGGCTGTCTTCTGAGACGTCAACACAGAGCAGCAAATAGGCAAGAGCGGAATCGAACAGGGAAATGAAGTGCATTCGATCAAGGTAAAGGTTTCCTATTTGCCGTATATAAATACCGGATCGTATCCTACATAGGGCGACAATCAAGGGCCGCATGAATGGCGAATGTCATGGTATTCATAAAAAAATAGTGCCTAAAATCTCGACTACTACTAGAAATACAGGAAGAACAGCAAAAGCCCGCAAAATTGTAACTAGGTCCGCGTGCCGTATACGCCGACGTCAACGTTGCTGCAATCGTTAACACAAACATATGAACGAATGGATATGTTCTAGTGACACATGCAAGGGCCGCTTGCAGTTAATGTTCCGCATGAGGCATAAAACAAGTGATAGCTACTGACAGAATAGCGAGCGGAGGATTCGTTGAGTACGGTTCTGTTGTAGAGGTCTATCAGCCACGATTACCCCACGTTTATGCCCCATCTTTCTCAGTTTGGGAGAGTGGTAGGTCTCAGCCCTTTCGAAGTGCAATGGAAAGGCCACGGGTCCTCCTCCTGGGGTCTCCACCTAACTGATCACGGAGGGCCCGGCACCAGGTAAGCATACATCTAGCCTGATAGAGTGACAATTGAAAATGGAACGGTTAAGAGGATAGCTGGATATAGACATATCTCGTACGTTGACACATATATCTAAGCAACGTGTTCTGCTAATGGCAGAGACCCAACCTGATTGTCACCCCCAATTTATTTGTGTTCATGCAAAGCTGGGGCAATTTCCCTCGATATCTCTCCCTCTCTCTCTCTTCCAGTGCCTCCACCCTTGCTGGGAATAGCTTGCTCTGCAGACATCGAATGACATTGAGCAGCGTTGATAGTAGTAAGTTACTGCCGAGCGGTTTACCCATCTGTGCACGCATGGCTGCGAGTGGCATGGTACGTTCGCGCCTTTTATACGGCACGGCGAGGGAGAATACAGAGGATGGGCAATCTCTTAGCAGGGGTCCACCTATTAGCGCTTGGGTGGCGAGATCTACAACGCCGTAATGGTGCCTGTACACTGGTACTAGGCAGGTAGCCGTGGTAGGATGCATCTCAAAACCCCATAGGTAATAGGCCTATTTGCCTGTCTGCCTGCTCGCCTCCCTTCACTAGCAGAGGCGAAGAGGCACTATAGTGAGTCGCGCCTAGCTAAGTGGAACAAAAAGCGATCCCAGCCAAGCAGACGCGCTGAGATGAGTAGACGAAGCTATTCTCTTTCGGCTCGGTGCTTCGCTTTGCTACCTAACGGTAGCGGTGGCCGCGGTGCACGAGACGTCATCGTGCTGCATCAAGTGGTCTGACGTTGCGCGTATTAACACAACAAGCTAGCCATACAGATAGCGAGTGCCTCTCTAATAGCAACGCTAATGTTACCCCTTGATGCACGAGTGAATAACAACAATAAGAAGAATCCTAATCATAATAATAATAATAATAATACAAGAGCTAGAAAGCTTTGGTACTATTTTGGGATGAGCCAACAACCGGCAGTCGAGTTGACGCCCTGTTTCAAATGTAGCTAAATGAAAGTACTTTTCGAAGCGAGAACAAATTATTCTATACTCCACCACCTCCGACTCTGCTCGCAGTCCTTATCTCAATGGAGAAGTCGCACGCGAACGATACCTATCTGTTGGCATTGAACCACTAGAAGGGATTGCAAGGCAGTATTCGAAGTCTCGTAAGGCTTTAAAGTTTGCCAGTCATCAGAAGGATATGCAATGCGACGCGTACTACAGCAACACGTGTACCGCAACGCAGTCTATGTGCAATGCTGACATCAGCGAAAGTGGAGCTATTCCTGTCGTCTACATGAAGCATGTGTACGCAGATCAACACCTACTTCGTCCCCTCAAAGGCCCTCCCTTTCGAGAGCTCCTTTGCTCTGGAAGGCATCATAAGGTAAGGGTATATAATATTATGGAAACAAAAAAAGCGTCGAGCCGCGAGGCGAAACCGGTTGCGACCAATGTAATCTTGTTTCCATGGATGATGGGGTTGTTATTTTAATTAATTATAAGTCATGAGCGCGTTGACTAACAACGTAGGCTCTGGTGTGTGGCAACAAAGAAGAGTACGCTGAAGGACTATCCCGAAATGTCCTTAAGGAATTGTTGATATTTGCTGAACAGACGCAACGTTCACATGCGGAGACACATGTACGGTTTGCCTCAAACATGGGGCAAAATAGCAAATGAGAAACAGCACAAGTGTGCGCTTTAAACGGCGTCAATCTTTAGTTGGACAAAATGCCACTCGTACTCAATGATTGACGTAGTTGATATACTTACACGATACAGTGGGTGAAAATTCCAGTTCAGCTCTGTACAAGTTTCCCTCCCGCGCAGACATACATTTGCACGTTTTCGGTATGTGTACGCTAGCTTTGACAATATATATATATATATATAATATCTAACTAGCGACGTCTGTCTGAGATATCTGCAAATTGGGCGCCGTTGGCATATTGATCCTATTTGAAGGCTAGGGTGGGACAAACTTGAGGGAAATAGATGGGACTTGTGTCTAATGGATCGACGACCGACTCATAACATATGATGGCAACACGCAGATACGACCATCTTCAGATAGCGAGAGATTCCACGTCGACTTCTGCGTGGGACAACCTCGGTATGATTTTCGATGGAGTCGTTGACAGGGAGAGAGAGAGAAGCTGACGACGACGTGTGCAAAATATTGAGCTTATGACATTCAGCTTCGCAGTAGATGCTCTGCATTCTATGCGACTCATAATAACATGCAGTAACTCAATATGACTCGTACGATGATTGGTCATATCAATCGCATTAATTTGCATGCACTCATGATGCATACTATAACGACAGACGAGTGTAGTAAAAGTCAATCGTTACTCTCGGTATCACCCATTAATGTCATGGAGATAGAAAACATAGTGCATGATACCGACAGTACCTAGGGCCCTTTTTTATCGTGCGCTGACCCTCTTTAATTGACAGTTGTATCTAAATGGTGATATTATCTACTGCCTTCAACAACATTACAGCATGTGTGCATTGGCAGTATATACACATGACGAAATGCGCGAAGGGTGAGATTTTTGCATCAGTAGTACAGGTGCTTGCTTGCAGGTGCCAATTGGCTGAGGTACGTCTGCAGGTGGAGCTTAGAAATGATTTATATACATTTGCTCAACGAACGCCGGCTCGAGGTGGCGTTCTCTGAGGAAACTGATGCCACAGTATACGTTTCAGCGCGGTGACTTATCTAACTGAGCGAGGTAACAGCGACAAATGATGATACAGACACATCGTCTGTCCCAAGCGACACCATCAACTTGTGTTGGGGCTGTCTCGCTATTTGTATGGAATACCGCATGCAATATTTTGAGCTTGATTTATTTAGGAGTTAGCCTTCACGTGGACAGGTTGTTGACCATCTGGCTGTTACTTAACAGTGAAAACGAGGTAAGGAAGGCGTATGTGATGATTACACTCGTATACATAATACATAACTCGTACTGCAGACTTTATATATATATGCCCGAGTCCCAAACGTGTTTCGATTGTGGCAATCATCTGCAAACGTACCTCTCTAGCAAACTCTGTTCCCATATACTCTGTTATTACGATACATACGGTTGACAGTTCTCTGCTACGGCTAACAAGTAAGGCTCCGTGTCCTCGGCTGCTTCAGTAATGCCCCTTTGTTTTTGATCGCTTGTTTATCTAGCTCTTGAGTTTGGTCTCTGTTCGACTTTTTCCTGAATGTGCAGTCATCCGTATCACCAGCACCCGGGAGAGGCTGGCACAAGGCCACCTAAGGAGGCACTCGTTGAAACAGAATAGCCCCGATAAACCTATAGTCTGATCCGGCTTGTCAACTGTATACGAGCAGTTATTTACTATGTCTTCTACGTATATTAGCAGACTCTGCGTCACAAGGAAGCCCTTGAAAAAAAAACGCCCCATTTGGCTGCCACCGAAAGTTCAAGCTTGCATCGCGTGTACAATGATTTACCAAATAATAATAGAAGAAGTAGCACTCGAGCACCGATCGAGCTGAGTCAAGTGTTTGGGCAGGGCATATATTGAGTGCTAATGCTTGCCATAATTTGGAGCTAAGTGAATGTATGCATCGATAGATTCATAATGAGTGGTCTGATATTGCTGGAGCAAAAAGGTTGTTGTTACTCCCACAACTCTCTCCCTATGGCATATTGTAGCTTAGTTCAGCATAATGCCATTTGCCGATAGCAATACTCATCGAATTGGGTACCGCAGCACGCAGCACGACCGAACAGCCCATCAGCTGCCTCCTGCTGTGAGCTATACACACCGAATGAGGTGGACAGAGACGTGGGCCGAGAGATCGTTTGTGTTTTCACCTATGCATTAGATTATATGATAGACATTGTTATGCTGAGACGTGAATATAAACGCGGTCTAGCTGGAGAAGGAGAGTGGACATGCCGGCCTTCAGGATCGACTGGTTCGAACAGAGGTCGTCATCAATTCATTGTGCTGCTACAGCAGGGCAATGAGGGAATTATTCGTGGATGCATGTTTCCTCGAAAATGAAAAGAAGCTATTATTGTACCGAACACATTGTCTGTGCTCATTGCGGCGATATTCCATAGAGGAAACGCCAGATAGAGTATTCGCGATGGGACAATGCAGGCTCCCACGGGAATAGAAGCGTCTGCGTTGGCCGGACGAACACTGATATAGACGTTGTTAGTACGCTGGTAGGCATTAATGCGACCTTGGGGAAGTTGTGCCGCGTGAACGGAATAGTTTTTGGCAGAGCGTCTCGTAGTGAAACTTCATTCTGGACCATCTGCTCGAACTCGGAATCTGTGGAGATTCAAGGCTACTCGGGGAAATCTTTGCGACAGACAATTTCGCGACAGACTGTTTCCGATGACACCTTATCCATGTAACTATATCGAACGCTTGTTAAGGCCAACCGCTGCATTCACGTTTGGTCTCGTGGAAGTACAATAGCTGTGCATGCGATTACAGTCTTCCCATGGGACTGCATCACCCCGCCAATCTTCTTACCGGGGGCTTGTGTTAATCACAATTGCAATTTGAGCCACCCATGTTTATTTCGGGGCGCGCGTGGCTCATGTCTGCGACACGCTGGGTAGACTAAACGTTAGATACTTGCAAGTGATGTGGGTGACCTTGAGCCGTTTCGACATGATGATAATGAACGCCAATACATCCGTGTGACACGCAAATGTACCTCTGCATTTGTCTGTATGCACATGCGTTACGTATATAATGTATTGCCCACAACCTATATATATATATATATATGCAGTGCCATTTCGAATATATTGATGGTCTATCGGTAATTCCGGTTGCCGTTGGCGTCAGTACATATTGGCTTGGGTTATTGCCGCCATAGGACTCCGCAGTCTACGTACTCCTCGTATTTGTACGAGGACATGTCTGGCTCACATTTACTTTACATTCCCCCTAGTCGTACGTGGCAAGATCTACAGATAATGGAAGATGATGAAGAACCCCAAAGATCCTCTGCGTCTGACAGAGTTTCCAAGTCACATGGGTCTCTTCTGCCGGGGCAATGCAGAACGCTCACGACTAGACCATATTGGAGAATGGCTGGCGGTATAACCTAGATAGTTGGTTCTATAATCGATCCGCGTTGCGAGTCGTTCGAAAGAAACAATTGCTGCCATACTCGAAAAGTCCCTGCCGAACTAACTCGTGGCAGAAACAATGCAAATCCTCATTGGTATCGGATACAAACTGTCCCGACCAACTGGCGAATGCCCGTCCAAGTATACGGGGCCATGTTTGATTCAGAACATTCACTGAGACCAAACCAACCTCAACCGTTAACCGCTACACAGTAGTGATATCGACTATAAAGCCAACGACCGCCAATAGATTTAATTAAGCGGTAATCCGAAGGATCGCGACGCCTGTTGAACAAGCCACTCGGCCAATTCAATGTCCGGCATGTTCCTCATTCGTTCGTGGCAACATGGTGATTTCGTGAATGCTTGGTAACATATGAGAGTGCCATGCTCAATAGAGCTGTTGCGAACGGTTAACTTATGCAGCACAGGTGTCTGACCGAATTCTATGACAGCCATCTGCATGTCTGCTATGTACGCGTATGAAGACTGGGCAAATGGGGCGAGGTAGTGCTAGTAGAGGCTGTTCTCCGCATCTTCCTTTCAGGTGATGACTTGGAATAGCAAGCAGAACGAGACGATAGGGTGATTCTGATATCCAGCCCGGTCTCGTTGACTCGGCCGCTGGCGACCTAAGCTGTCCATAGCAAAGGGAATCCTTAGCTACAACAGGAGACCCACAAAGATACGCCATGTTGATACGCTGGGGATCTCTAGGGAACATCCGGGTGCCGCATCGTTTTCTATGAACAGGTACCTTGCCTGATACGGAACCTATTGCGTAGATATTTCACATCGCGATGATTTGCCAAGGTCATCTCATTTAATCATCACGTCTCTCGGCTGTTGTTTTTCCGCTCCTGTTTTTGTTTCGCGCATTGACTATGGCTAAACATTCGCACGCAAAATTCGAATATGATATTTTTTCTTTTGTTGAAGCCTTGCAATTTCAACACCCGCAATGTATTATCCGATCGGATCTTTCAAACTGTGGAGTGTAATTTGATTTTGGCTCTTGAAATGTTTACATATCCATACGGCCAGCTGGTGTCGAGCAATTTATCGAATCTTGCAGTGTTTGCCATCGGGTTATCGGATTGTAACTCGTCGGGTTTACAACCGCATTCAGCCTCGCGATTTCGCTGCCAACCGTGCCCTGGATCGTGCTAAATTCGATAGCAGGATCGAACGCAATCGGGAACAGTCCCCAGATCGGCAACGGCTACAGAGTTCACCAGGTCCGCACATCCCAGAGACACTCGATTCATAGCGGTCAAAGGGGACGTCAAAGAATTCGATAGAGCGTTGGATATCGTAGCCGACAGAATTCCGCGATGAATGATTCCGTTTCTAATTTTACCGGCTTGGGTAAGCTTTTTCTATTGATTCTACTGGTTGGAATAAGACAATTCAAGCAGAGTCTAAACAAGGTGTTTGCTGCTCAATTTAGTCAGATAGGCTGATCGATTGTATTTAGATAGATAATAAATATGTGGTGTTGTCACTACTAAGCTTCTTAACAGAGTCAGTCATTGTCATGAAGTGTGAAGAGTTGTTCAATTTTTGTGTGGCATTCTTTCCGCAGGAAAGTTTCACAAGCCTTGGATTTCGGACGAGTTAAAATGGTGCAAATTAAGAAAAGGTAAAAGCCTAAGACAAAGTGCTATTTAAGTGGCAGAAGCGAAAAGGCCATGGAGACGGTGTATGGGATGCGACACGAACGTAAGTTCGTGTTTAATAATAAACAAACTAAACGACCCTCTGAGAGCTCAGATCGGGTGCCAGCAAATATCTCGCGCCGTAGCTAGCGGTATTCTTAAAACGTGTTTGCACTTTGGCTTAGACAACACAAAATACATCACATCCTTTGCGCTTTGAAATGTTGACACGTCGAAATAGGCGTGTTCTAAACAGACGCAATTAAGAGATTCATACCCCATGTAGCTAACGCGTAAGATCCAGTGGAGCCATGTCTAGCAAGTGTTTCAGATTTATTCCCTCAACAGCTAAGTGGTACAAATTAGATACCTCTCATTGGCGTCGTCCACGAAAGCGGCCCTATAGTAGCAGTAATAGAGGTAATCCAGGTGGTGAACAGGTTTCGGTGTCTGCGTTGTCCTGGCAAACAGATGGTAGCGTTGCAAACGCAGACGACGGCGTGGCGCGAAGGCGGACAGCCCTCCCCGCAAAGAGGAGCTGCTTAGCGAGGTACCTCATGAGCGTGCGACACAGGAGCGTGGTGGTAGACAGCAACTCCGTGCGAAGAAAGTTGATACGAGTTGGCACGCAACGGCAAACACCGCCCTATCGTCGGTCCACAGGTCTCTTCTTTGCGCTGGGCCTGGGCCGGCTATGTAAACATCTTCCTCTAACTGCTCCACCTGCCTCGGCGGTGTGTGACGTAACGCTGTGTACACCTCCCGCATATGCATGGGTCCATGTGAGAGTGTGCTCTCATGCATGCATTGTTTTTTTGGCGACCACAATCGAGCCAGATTTACACACGGTACTAATAATATACCGAATACATGCTTCGTACAGATGCATTGACGTACGCGACCTATCCATCTGTACCGAAATTATCTACGGTGAATGTAAATATCACGTGGACGCCTGTAGCAAAAGATAGACCATTCAAAGCTTCTATCCAACAAACAGCCAAAGGGAGGCGTTCGAGTAACACCGCAAGTTGACTGACAGCTGCATCACACCGTCAATATCTTCATCTTGGAGGCATTTTTTCCGTTCTCTCTTCACGGAAGAATGCTAGCCGCTAGCTTTGAAAGGTTTTCTTGTATATACGCACCGCATGCTGGTATTTCCATAACTATATATATTACAGCAAGCAAATTGGATGCAGAACCTTATTACTCGGCTCAAGCCGAGTGGAAACCTGTCTAGACAGCTGAAGACGGATTCAACCTCGCTTCTCGATGTAGCTGTCGTTGGAAAACACTTCCCCATAAGTGTCGACAGGTAGTATCATCGGTTAGTCGATCGATGGGCGCATGCGATGTAACTGGCGCGACAAAATGAGAAAAAGAATCAAGTTAAGAGAGTTTGCACGGTTGGTAAGGCTTTGCTGTCATAATGAAATAGATCACTCAATGCTGCGGGTAATACCAATACATAACAATACATTTTTAAGATCAGATCTACAGAGACCCCCTCGTCCGTCCTGCACGAAAATGAGCAAGCTAGCCGGATTCCTTCCCCATTAAATAATCTTCGAATTACCCAAACGTCACGCATATAACAAAATAAATAGTCGGCCTATTTGCATGTACATTGACATGTACACGCGTTTCGACGCATGCTGATGTTATTGTGCTGCTTTGAGACTTTTTCGAGTTTGATGTTCGTCAGGCAGAAGCTTCACTTCTATATAGCAGTATATTACATGACGCTATATAGCAGTTCTGTGCGTAGTTTCGCTACATTTCTACATCACTCTAATAATATATAGGCGTTACCTTGCCCTGCGCAGTAAATAGGTCTATTATTGTTTAAACAATCGAGTTGTGTGTTTGTTCATTTGTGAATAATTTTCATCGCGGCGTAGATGGGCCTAATGCACCTGCTGGCGAGTTTGCACACGGACGCCCCTTTGTGTACACAGACAGGGTAGCTCACAATCTGTCGGGTATAGTTTGTTTACGATGGCTCTGTCTAATGTCCTGCGACGGAGTGAATTCATTCAGCCCTATCTCAGCTGAATGGATTTTCCCGTCCATCGGCGAACGACTCTGTGACTGACTTTGAATAGGGTGCGGCGTCGAAAGGGATTTGAGCAGCAGAAATATCAGGGATGGCGACCTGTTACTAACGATGGCTGCGACAGTGTCGTATCCGTTATCGGACGAGAGGGCGGACAGAGAACTTTTCGCACTCATTGCCAGCCAAGGCTCGAGGGAGGAGGCAGCGAATTTGGAGGATCACCACAAGTGGACACTTCGACCTCGGCCTCGACTGACCAACAGGCCGGATCAACGAGTGAAACTTGCCCCGGGGCGGAAACGAACGCCGACCCCTAGGAACCGTTCGACAAAGCTAACCCAACTGTTGCGAGCTACTGAATCATCATATCGCACAAGGAAATAGATGAGACTAGCTGGACGCGGAGACGACCAGCTACCTCCAAATCAAACTTCCGTCCGAAACGCGCGCACTACAACAGGCGGCGTTTCGAAACCTGACGCAGTGTTGGCCAATGTCAAGATGAATCCTAGGTAGCTGTCGGTGATCGACACCAAAGGAGCGAGTATAAACAGTAAAAAAAACCACCGAATAAGTAAACACATCAACAAACATTGTCGTATTAATTGTCGTCTCCTCTTCACAAGTGCATCGCATCTGCGCAGTTGTCTGCAGAGTTGCCGTCCCCTCCATCAGCTGCTATTGTAATATATACTAACACTATTGCAAAGTTGCCCCAACAACCGAAGGTCAAATGAATCCTGCAATTTCCCTTGTGCCATTGGCATAGGGTCTGATCCCCACCGTAGCACATTTCCAGTTAAAGGAATCTCTCTTACGAAGCCTGATGCCGAAAGCAATTGTACCGTGGACTTTATTAAGTGTTTAAGGCTGTGAGCCAGAGCGGAAAGTTTTCTTTTTAGATATGGTTGAGTCGAACTCACTGATCGCAATGCGGATTTGAAATGTTCGACGGCTTCGCTTTTTATCATCACATTGGTGGTGCACCTCAATCTTCCAATCACATCATTATATCGCTTTATGTTCTCTCGCTCTCTCTCTCCCCCTCGCTCTCTTTCTCTGTTTTCAAGCAAGGAAACTTGCAATCTAAGTGCTGTATCGCTTAATGGCTCACCTTCTGTCGAGACGCATCTTTTCCGGGCGAGATCGGCCTTATTCGCCGCCAATATGACGGCCTTTGTGATGGGCCTGTTCAATAAGCCGCCGAGTGTAGCAGTAGCCGACGATCTTCGTCGACCACCCCCGCCTCCTTTTTGATGTCCACATAGGACTCTCAGCTGGCTAATGGCGTCCTCGGCTAGTTCCAGAGATTCGCGCTCTGTCACAGAATAGACAACCACGAAAGCGTCCACTTCTTCCAGGTGCTGCTTTGTTACCTGTAGACCAAGAGGGAAGAGAACACAAATGAATAGAATACAATCGTATAGCACCATAGCTAGTTCTTTCGTCACTCCTTGCAGTGGTCAGCCGGTCGGCCCCGCGGCCAACAGTGAAAGATACGAGCAAATCGCCCATTTTTTATAGTGTCCAGCGCTGTATTTTGTATGGGAGTAGAAAATGCGTAAAGGAAAGGACACACCGTAGCCGAAGACATTAGAGGTAGTGGATAGATGTTACGGAAATAGGTATGTCGAGAATGGGACCATACATTTCATAACTTGAGTCTATTGGAGACGATTGTGAACAAAGACTCTCCTTTAGATTGTAAACTATATTCTAGGCGCAATTGTGTAGTAGCTTAAGAACGGGATGGACATTGGCTCGTTAAGTGCGAGAACGTCGCGCAGATATTTTCGTGTGGATCGAACTGGGACGAGGGGTAACCAACCGGGACTGGCAATGATAAAGTTCTATATATAGATATCAGTTTTTTTCAGTTTCAGTTATATATATATATGTATATATATATAGAGTAATGTTACCATTGTGTGCCATATGTCGTGAAATAGTATTGCAACAAGCTTAATGATACAATATTTGTTATAAACTATAATAGGAAGCGTATGCTGGTCCATAATACGTTCAAACTCAAAGGTTGGGGTTGAAGATAACGCGAACGAAAAAAATCCCGTAGATCAAGGCAGGGCATACGAATTGATAAGCAATTGACAAGTAATATATTTTATCTATGGTATTATATAATGTACAATGTAACTCGAAGACTAAATGTAGGGCCAGTGCTCAGCCAACACCCATAGGACGCCCTCTCGGTTTCAGCTTCTCGCACCTCCGGGCCTCGTCGGTCCTCCATGAACATAAAACAATGCTACGATCTCCTTTACTCTGGCAGCACACGAAAGGGACTAAACACCACCCATAGGACTGTTACGGTATCAGAGTATGATTTCCCCGGGACGGATGTGGTTATCAGCACCTTGGCCTGCAGATAAGGTAAGCACAGTAAGGGCGGCCGCTCTTGATATCACATTGTTTTGCATGGCTAGCCTGAGCCTTTTCTGCATCGTAAGGTATCTTTGTCCACCTGTTGTTTGTGAGAGTTTTCGGTTGCATCGCCGTAAGCGAACGCCGAGCCCACCACAGCTATCTTTTGTCTAACTACAAACGTTGCACACAGACAGCTACCGCTGTCGTCTATGGCTGGCATATGTCGAACATCTAGGAATCCTAAATATAACTTCGTATGAGGAACACACAATATAGCGTCATCGGGTTAGGTGGTCAGCAAGAGTACGACATGTTATTAACTAATGTATATGTCGATAACCATGCAGAAACCGCTTTAACGTAAGCTCAATTGTTAAAAGTAGTTAAAAACGCAGAGTGTATTTTTATTGCTAATATCCATTATTTATATATATATATATATATAAATTCAATGTTCTCTTATGTATATATATATAAGAGAACATTGCATTTGTTTCATTGCAACGACTCAGTGTTGGTAGATAAAAATGTTGCACCCTGTGGCAAAGCTCTGATATCGATCATCCGATGCGTGTCGCATAACTAACGAACGGAAAGATGTCAGAGAGTTAGGCGGGGGTAGGCAAATATTTATATGAGCATCTACCGGAGTAGTCGACCTACTAAACAACGTGACAAAGTCGATTGGGCCTTTGTGCATGCGAATGTAGTAAGAGTTGAGTTGGTATCAGATGATAGGCGTTGTCTTCTATTATATTTACATGGGAACGATGACGGCATCCCTTCGACGAGTAAACGATGTAGTCTGCAACCGTCGTGCACATGCCATTTTAACGCGTCTTAGGAGTGGAACAAAATACTGCATAATAGCGACATACACACCAGCATATCTATATGTGTTATGGTTACTCCTTACGCTCGTTCTTGTCCCCCACTATGTTTCTTATGCCTGCGCCACCTGCTGTGATGAACTGCCATGGGTGCATCTGGCAAAACAACAATCGAGCTGTTACATTTGTTTCAATTGCTCGACAAATTGATCGTACGCATCATGTACGCATGGTTCAAATAGCTGGTCCACTATGGACCTCATTTGCGGATGCCGACGACAAAGGATCAAACGCCCGTCGAACAGGATGGACCACGTTTCGCTAGTTCCGCACGTGGCGGCACTCTCGACGTGGACGTCGTTGGACGACTGCTGTTGTACTTGTGCGTTGCAATGCAAACTAGAACACACTATATATAGTCGCTACGACCGAGGAACAGCGAGTTTCTCTTTCTCTCTGGCTCGATCAAGACTAGCGAGTCTATTGCTCTACTCGTCGTAGAGGTACTTGTGACGGTAGCGTGACAGTCGGCATACTAGTCCGCCGAACGTGATGCAGCCTGTCAAAGTGGCGGGTAGGCTCAAACGGTAGGACGATCGCCAGCGAAGCCAGTCCTCGGTGCCGTTCCCCCAGAGCGATAGATAGAAAGACATAGCAGCTGCATACGAGATGCGTCTAACTCGCTCCTGCTGAACATGCGTATGTGAAATATCGTTGAATCGCCATATGGCCTGTTCCGAATGTTGGCGTAGATCAACAAAGCGAAGACGGTCGGACTACATGGGGAGAAAAGGGCAGGCGACTCAGGACATAGCGGGCGGAGCCTCGTGGAGGCTACGTTTGGAGGCGGTTAGGAGACAACAGATGAGTGTCTCCCTCTCTACCATCGACTACTGTTGTTCTTTCTGTCGGTAGTAAGTACATGAGCTATGGCCATCTATCGAACTATCTAGTCAACACAGTAGACGAGCAGAGGCGGCAAAGGCTGCGGGTGTTGGCCCACCATCATATTTCTACAATACTATATATAACACATCGGTTCTAGCCTAGATGTGCTAGAACTGAGAACCAGCCACGTAACTGCGTCATGCCAGACGAAGACATATAAGTACACGGGCACGCATACATACGTGAACACTTGCTAAGGGTGTTGCCTACTAGTGCCTATATAATATATCAAGTGGGTAAGTCTACATGAACTGGATTACTTTATCAGCGACGTGTTTACACCCAAACTCGGAAGGGCGTCAGTAGAAATTCGACTAATGTTAGAATGACAAACACGACAATCATATGTGATCATAATTCGAATCGATGTTTAGAGAAAGTCATAGAGTGCATTCGAGGGTTGGGAAGTCGGACAGACATATCCAGCTGATTTTCTATTTATTACTGGCCGCATATTGGCATACATAGACTATCCCGTAGTTCGATGTATCGGTGGATAGTGATTGCCAAACTAATACAGAGGGTTCTAGTCATGATATAGCCTCCGTGCCGCAAAAGCGTTACGGCAAAACTTCGTGCTAGCCTTGCTAGAATACCTAAGTTGTTTACCCTTAGGGTCCTCTCTGAGAAAGTTTGTCTAGCTGTTATAGGCATTTCGGTTCGGATCCATGCTGCTTGGATCACCCCTAGTGAGGTATTAAAGGCAAGGATCTATTATACAGCAATCGCATGTAATGCAGATGACCAACCATCGTCGAGCCAAAATAGCGTACTGGCTACAAAAATATCTACAGAGTGTTCGCAGGTCACCCAACCATATAGGAGACCAACCTAAGTTTAACTATTCCGAAAGTTAAGTCACTTGCATTTTTTCTTATTGTGTTATATAAATACATTGTTTTTTGTATTTACGTGAATTTTGGTATAAGGAAAGTGGTGAAACTCTAAAGTTACCTCTGTAGTCATCAATCGGACATTTTGAAGGACTCTCGGAGTTTTATTCGAAGTTAACCGCTAATCGAGCTGTGTTGCCGTGTCTACTACATGTCTGAACATTGGGACGGTCGCGTTCGTTAGGGTGTTAAGACGTTGACATCTGTTTACTCCGCAGCAGAAAATTATGACGGATCGACAACGATTACAGTTAACTACTACTTGTGCGCACATGACCACAGAGTAGAAATGTGTACTGTGCAGCCAAACAAACCGGCACGAAACATCTATCATGTGGAAGGACAACTTTAGCGTTACGACTAGAGTACGGTATATTGGGCTCAGCTCCTCTAAGCCAAATCCTTTTGTAGCTTCCAATTTACCTAGGCGTATCTTATACGCATTGTTACGTTGTGATCTATCCACAACAACCTATGGTTTGGTCAGCCAAAATAAACAACGGTTTAGCATGGCGCAGACTCGGTAGAGGCGGCCGGATTGTCAAGGTCGTCGTCGTATCAGTTTTGAATGTACTGCAACGATATTCAAGAAGGGCTTCACTCAAGCCTACTGCTCCATTGGGCCGGGAAATTTTCATCTTTTATCCATTGGGAAAATGGCAGAACCAAGGTCGCCTCTATATTCGATAGCATTCGGGGGCAACATCTTCAGCCGATCTCTCTCAATATCGCTGAAGTGGCAAATATTTTCGAGGCTGCCATACCGTCAACCCTGTCCAAACGCTGAAAGAGCTTCTGAAGCTATTTCCGACTGAGGGGGATCCATGTCTTCGATATAATCCCTTATATAGACACTTCTGGAAGGCCGCATGCGCTTGCAATACATGCAATTCACTTGCTACTACAGACTTGCGAAGTTGTGCCTTCAGGATCAATTTCCACTGGATCAGGATGCGCCACTCAGGTACGATGCAACCACACAATCCAACCGAATATCGCCTCTCAAAGATTCAAAGACTTTTGCAGGAATACAGTCACCACCGATGTCATTCTCCCTCGTGAAAATATCTGGCGCACGAGAGATCGTTGCGTATTCAGTGATGGGAACGATAATTCAACCCCAATGATCACACAACGTGTTCAAAGGCTAATCCGAAGGTCTTATCCGGACCCAGACGAATTGCACGTCATGTGAATTTCATAATCGAACTGTTAAGCGCCCTTTGTGACAATGTCGCAAGTACAAATGTTGCTGAAACGGGCTTGAGACTATTTGCTATAACTGTTGTAATGCTGAACAATTTATTCAAACATACAGTAGGGCGGGATTTCTAGGGATTATGGGGGGGGGGGGTGAGGACGACAATGTTCCGAGGAAGGCGATGGCATTGCCTCTCTGCACGGCGATTTGCTATAACTTAATCCATTTGCTCGTCGACGATCGGCATTTCATGACGTTAACCCCTTTGGCAATCTCACTATATGCTGCTATTTCAATTGTGAACAGAAGGATTAATTCATATTTGTATTATCTGTATCTAAAGGTATAGCTCGATAAATGTGTCACTCTCACTTACAGGCAGTACCGGACAGGGTATGAGATTAGCGTTTTGTGAAAGCCCATTTTGGCAGTACGGGGTCCCCGCGGGTTGTCATATGTTTGCTTCATTGGTGAGCAGGAGCTCAGCCCTTGAACTTTTGATCTTTTTTGCTATTGCGATCTTCTTTGGTAAGAGCTTATCGAATTGGTCCAGATCGTCAGAATGTAAGGCTAACTTCGCCTGCCGACAAATAATTACTAATTAAAAGCAAAATATATTTTAAGTCACTAAATATTGTTCCGTTGTGTCAACGCTTTGAATCGGCTAGGTTCAATACAATCACCTATGGCTGGCTAGAGGTTTAGCCTTCATGGTTGTTTCATTAGCGCCAATTAATTTCGGACTTCTGACATATTCAGTTAGTTTAGCGACGTCATCTAGATCAATCAAGTACAACAATATTGCAAGAAGATAAAGCTTTTACCTCGACATGCTAATTAGCGGCCACTACACACGTTGCATTTCGTATAAAGCATTATTTGATATATCACACGAAATTAGACAAGACGTCCTAGTAAGGTAAATGTTTATTGGTCTGTTTAAGAAACTGCAATTTGGTAATGCTTAAGTTCTCATATACATCAGTAAGCCATAGGGGATGGTGTCAATATTGCTCTTCAACGAACGAAAGGTGTTATGTCCTCGGCGGCAGATCAGATATACTTGAGGCCCAGTACGTCTTTGTTTCTTTGAAGAGTACCAGCCAATTTGCATAGAAAATCCTGAAAAAGGAGATGGCCGAAATTGGCTAGGCATTCAGCCCTGTGCCCCTGTACCCCGCCCCAGTTCTGCAAAACGTAGCTGACGTCAGCCCGGTGAATCGAAGCCGCCGATACATTCAATGTTGCATCGGCCAGACATAGATTGAATTCGATAATGCCTGCACAAAGCAATATCAGTGTTATCCGAAGGAGAAGTGAGGCCCTTGTTTGAATTGCGCTTCCCTTATTGACCCGACAGGCATATCACAGCTGTGGAAATGCTCGCAATTTGCATAGCGAACAAGCTGGGCTCATGTACAATAGCAGGAGGCCGAGATCGGCAGAAGGTTGATACCCGGAAATATTCAAAGAGGGAAGTGTACAGGTTGGACGGGAGCTGCTTTTTCCCAAAGGTCAACACAAAAATATGGATATATCGAGTTGTAAAAAAGAGATTGCCTCACGTATTTCGTGCCTGCCTTCATAGCTATATTAAATGACACACTGACTGAAGGTTGTTGTTATAAGTAGCGCCCGTAACGGAGCTTATCCAACGGAAATTACCAGTCAAATTTCACGTGGTCGGTTTAAAATTTCGAAGCTTGAGCCATTTTTGACAAAATGATGATTTTCTGTATGATCGAGATTAACTCTCTATGTAGAGAAATATCGTCCTTTCTAGATTACTTTTTATGTGCGCTATCATCATGCTGTCCAGTATTGGCCAGTGCTAAAGCACATACGGCGATTTGCTTTCAAAAACGGTCTTCACGCGTTGAGTTGCAGACCACTGACAAACAGATTTGTCATCATAATAACGCTAGGATTACTTGAGGATAGCATCCAATTGCTGCTGACGGCATTTATCGATATTCATTCAGCTTGCATTCGATTATGCTGCTTCGTGGCTTTACGAGGATTGCCTCTGAAGGAGGATCCCCGGGCGCTGAATTAACATCTATCAGGACAACTTGCTAAGAGAGCTACGGCGAGGTCCTGAAAGCTGTGCAAGGTCTGGGCGTAAACAGTGCTAATGCCGTAATATACGTTTCATACAAATTGAAATTATTATTGTTTGCATCAACGTTGACGGCCAGTTACTAAGTCATGTATCGTTTACGGACTCCCCGTCTAATATTCGTCATCCGGTTTAGACAGTGGTATTGTTTGGCTATCACATAATTCGTCTAAAAGTCTCATAGTTTCAACATTGTTCCACATCATAGGAGACACAATATAACATGATGCTCTTCCGTGAAAAAATATATATCGCCGTCATTGTGTATATGACATTACTCACCACATGATCGGTGGTCTCGTCGAATTCGACCTCGAACTCCTCGCCGTCCAACATTACGCGGGTGGTCTGCGTGTCCACGCTGTTTTCCGCTGACGGCGGAGGCGATGTAACTGAACGCACCACGTGGTCGAAACATTGCAAAGAAATAAAAGACAGAGATTAGCGACATAATGATGAACTATTATGGTTGATAAAGCCTACTTGACCACCAAAATATATAATACCAGACGAAGAATTCGGCGATAATTGCGGCAATTGCCCCCTTAATATCCTCGCGGCCTGCCAAGTCCAGCCCAAGGTAGACAGAAACCAACAACCTGGGTCACGATGACAGATGATCAAGCAACTAGACACTTTGTTCTGTCCGCCACCGGCCGCAATATTCGTGACAGAACTGAAGGGGAAACCTTTCGCCAATACGTTGAAGTTCACGCTTGCCAATTTTTCTCTGGATAGATTTTTTGAGAACAGTACTTCACATACACCATGCCAAACCATATAACGATTATAGGTTGTGACAAAATGAGTTACATAAACAAATAACGCAATGACAACCACAACTTGGGCTAAGCAAGCAAGATATCCGAATGTCCTGACAAGCACGCATCGATGACAGTCCGTGGGCAAACGATCATCATGTAAGCGTAACCGTAGGTATTGTATAAGTGCAGGTCCTTCAATAAACCAATAAACCTTCATCCATTACCTTCTGCCAAATCGTATACAATGATCACGTAAACGGCTTAACGTCCCGTCACAAACCGCAACAATACACAGAACCCTGTTCGTGTTCTCAAATCGTCGTTTTTCCGACCACCCACAGACCGCGTGATTTTCAAAGATGTCGATATTTGCCAAAGGGACGATATTGCCCCTTTTGTAGGATGTCTCGTGTTCAAAATTTGATTTTACTCTTCTTTGAGATTGACTCGTCGTCATACCGCAGAATGCGTAGGGGCTGCCCCACGATTTGCCACTGAACGGCTGAAAAACGTTTACGCAATTTATTCAAAAATGGCAGCAGATTGCGATCCACTGTGGGAATATTGCTTCGATTATGCTGCTGTCATCACATAGAGTTGACACATAGTTGCGGTACGATAAATAATTTTTTGTAGTAGATTTCTACGCACCACGACACGCCGTGCCGAGGGATCCATTCGTGTATTCTTTCCATAGTCCCAACTGTTCGTGAATAGATACATTGCACTGCTGACTATGTATGCAAACGTAACACTGTTTAAGTGATATGGTGACATTCTTTCGTATATTATTTTATTATATGTATTCTATTCTATTTCGTTACTAGTATATAATTGAAATCATTAAATATAATATAGTGTAGTTACTTATTATAACACTAGCACGAATTAGTATGAACGTATCGTCTATAACATGCTCTGTATTCTCTTTGTTCTTGGCTGGGGATGCATATATTAGAAATAATCTACGGAGGAGAAAAGTGGCTTACTGTTTGGTGTAGAACATATATCTCTAACTAGGGCAATATGAGATTTATGGTTAGTAAATTATAAACTTAACGAAGTCTTGGAGGATTACTCTGTTTAACACCAAACCACATTTATGTTTATGACGGCTTCGATTAAAAAAAAACACTATCTCAAACTCGAACCTTAAGTTTACGAATTGTGAGTTTCCGCTGCAACCGACGACTACAGGGTGTTTTCAAAGTGGGGCAAAACGAATGTATATGGTATACTCTTGTATTTCGGAACTACATAGTTTGAAACCCCGCCTGGACATTTCATATTGGTCGAGCTCGTTGAGCTTACGTCGAATAAATAGTTCGCATAGTTTAGACCAGCGTCAGCAGGTCACACTGCTTTCAGACATACGACGGATCACAATGGCTTTTATATCCTCGCTGAACGGTCTGAACGGTCGGATAGAGTCCCATGGGAACGTCGAACTAGCTACGCCGGGTACAAACAATTAACCAGATGCAGAAGGCAGCCCTATAAACCTGTACAGTCTGTACGTTTGCATAGTTTATTATATTTAAATAAATATAATGCACGATCTTTTGTGTGTATGGCGGACAGAGGCGGCCGGCATGTTCTACCTAGTTAGAATACGGAAGCCTACGGAAAACAGGTTTCGTGACCCCGCTCGCAATATGTGACACTTCGCGTAATTGCAAAACATGGAGCTAATTATAATTCAGGGGAATACGTGGCTGTACGGCTAAAGGCTAATTGACTCGTCGCAAGTACGATTTAACGCTCGGCTTTTGTGCATATGTCGAGACCGAAGAGAACCTGCGTCTGTCCAATTATCTATTATGGACACTTCACTCTGTGAGACTTAACGACGCGAGCTTAGATTAGGTGAAGTATTGCATCGACTGAGTGAGACTTGATCCCTTGGCTTGTTTACCAAGGATTGACACACTTCTGGAGGAGGGCATTTCTTCAACCTTCAATTAGTTACTACAGAACTTAAGCAGTGTAAAAACTGCAGTTCCTTTAATAAACAAATAAAGCTTTACCTTTACCTTTACATGATACTGGTAACAAGTATAATAGCAGTGCTTGGCTTGGGATTGCTCAACTGGAACGTGCTATTTGATAAAGGTAATTGTTATCCTTGTGCAGGTATTTAATGATATGGGCTGGCCGTAGTTTATAATTGTATTCTGTGTATATATAATATATTCTGCTCGTAACGATACCTTTGTACACAGTCTGAGGTCAAGGATCTTTATATATATTATATATATATATAAAGTATACGTTAAATCAATGACTTTGGAATACGTTGCGATCTGGCGTTAACCAGCAAAATTGCCTCAAAGGCAGATAAAATACACATCCCCTCTACGCAAGGGACCACTTGAAAAGTTTTAATAGAGGCTCTGTTGAATGAGGCCGGATACATTGTAGAATGAATGGTACATTCGTCTGCCGGGGAGCCATGTCTTGAAGCAGCGCATTGCGTCGATTGTAGGAGAAACTCGTCAAGCGTTTAGCCTATGAGTGTCGAGATGTACTCTCGTTATCAGATAAGTGGTCATACAAAATGAGATTTGAAAACTAGGCCAAACAGAGAGCCCAACCCAAATCAACAATTGTGGTCTACACATCGTCATTATTCTACACATGCAGCTCGCCCAGTCTTATTCCTTCCAGCAGTACTGGGTGGGAGTGGCGTATACTCCACACGTTCATTCATCATCGAAATAGGATGGATATTCCCTCTACACCCCGACGCAACGTGTTCCAGTGCACTACACATGGTCATACCCGGCATCACTGCATGGGGAGTAGTGGCGCGCATAAACGGCGACACAATTGTCCGCCTTCGCTCTGATGCCACTGGAGCCAGTTCAAATAGAAACTTTTCATGAAGCCTGTATGTTTTAACCTAATTTGAACTTCATGCCGAAGTTTCAGCAAACTTGATACCAACAGTTGTGCCTGAAGCAATAATTTAGTTTCTACTGGTTTCTGACACTGTTTGCATTTACCCCCCCCCCCCCGGAAGCCCCAGATCAGGAAGGGGCAAGCGATCTAGCTTGTTATTGCCAGTTGCAGTGATGCCAATAATGATTTAATCATTATTCATACAGCCATGGCGAGATTTGCCCGAGATTCTCCCGTTCCTGATCTCGATCGAAAGACAGACGAACTCATAATCGTTGTTGGATAACATTTCACTCACTAATCTCAAGATGTCCCTCCTCGTTCACGGTGTTGGCGCAGCCTTCGATGAACTGTTGCAACAGACAGGACTTGCCAACTCCGGGTGCCCCCAGCAGTCGTACGCGCATGAGCGGTGGGCCAGGATCCTCAGGGGCATCGGTACAGGACGATGTCGACTTGCGCCGCTCATCAAGAGCGTTCGTGAGTACGACGTCGCCGAGATTAAGGATGTTGCCCTTCGGCGTAATTGAGAAGGATCGGCAGCGGTACGCGCCAGGTCCTTGTGATGGGTCGAGGAGCTGTTGCGGGGATCGGGCAGCAGCCGAGCCTGGAGAGCGTTTCCGATGGAACTCAGCCCAGGGATCCTCCTCTAACTCTTTCCACAGGCTTCGCCCATTCGGCGAACGGCTACCCGGCACTCCCAGCGATCTCCGTCGACCCTTCTGGTGCTTGACACGATTGCGCGAGATTCGATTCGGGCTCCCCGAAGTCGACGACGCCGGCGACCGGCTCGGTGGCGTCAACGTCTGCTGCTGTTGCTGGCATAGCGACAATTGGGCCACGCCGGGGGACTCATCTGAGCAGAATTCGCGGAACAGCTGGTGCGGTGAGGCGCTCAGGTCGGGCACCGACAAGCAGTGAAGCGATATGTTATTATTGTTACTGCTGCTATGGGTAATGCCGTTAGCTGATGCCGATGATGCACTGCAGGCGGATGACGGCACACACAGGTTATGGCATAACGGCAGTTGGTACTCCGTGTAGGGTTCACTGTGCCGCTTTTTCGGTTCGATTACCGGCGGCACCGCCAGATCGACGTACATTTTCGTGCCTTGCTAATCTTTGCGGTTTGCTTTTCTGATTGAAAGGTAGATGGATCGATGAAGAGGCTGATAGCTCGGTAACGTAATGTTCGGGTACACAACTTATACACCAGCAGGTGCTGTGCTGTTCTTTGTCGCTTGCCGATTCGTAGCGGGGTACACTGTTGCTCTAACAGTGGACAATGGAAACACACGAGGCGTTGTTGTTATTGTTGTTATCTCTTTCGTTGTTTCTCATCGTAATACATAGGAGTATTTCGAACAAGTTTATCCGGCTGATCCTGAGGTAGTTGTACTGTTAGCACTTCGCTTGTGTACGTAAATATGCGCGGCTTGTAATGCTTGCTGGTGAGTGACGGCTGGAATCGCAGCACAGTCCGTCTGTGCTCATGGACTGTGGTCGTTGAAAAGTTGTGATAGCATAGTATCAGATGCACATGCAGACAGCTGTGGTTGTTGCACTAGTTGTAGTTCTGAAGTGTGATATAAAGACGGAGATCTAACGAAGGCGAAATCAAAATGAAAACGAACAAAGGTAGCCCCAAGAGGATGGAGTCTACCGGCGCATCAGCACGCGTCACACAGTTAGTCCATAGGAAACGGCGGAGTCCCACCACGCACGCACTCAAACAGTAACACTGACCCGGCCGTCGTGGCCGGGTTTGCCTATATCTCCGGGGGTAAGGTGGCCCTCACCCTCGAGGGTGAGGCTCGGAGAGAGACGTTTTACGTGAGGGAGGGCACTCGGGCTGCGTAGAACGAGATGAGGTTCCTCGCTCAGTGGCTGTCACTCCTTCGTAACACCTGTGCAACACGACATCCTCTTCGCAGCAGCAGCAGCATCGAACCGCGAGCCAGTGCGAGCTGACGCAGTCGGGTGTAGCACCTCAGATTGTCGCCATGCCCCATCCTCCTCCGGAGCCACCTTCTCCCGTACCGTCCCGGGAGAGCACAAATGATTCACAGGCGTCGACTCGAATGACTAACACCTCGCCGGCTGAGCTTCGCCAACAACGCCACCTCTGCTCGCGGCGCCTGGTCAGCTGACCACGATCGAAGCATGACGTCACACAGGCTGACATTTCTTCCTGGATTCGTGCTGGCAAGCCCAAGCAGGCGCTTCGTTACCCACAGGGGTGAGACCTGTTGGGTGCGGGTACAATAAGAACTAGCGAAACAGCCACCAGAGTCCGCAGAGTGCAGTTGGACTGCTGCTTCGAGCTGAACTGGTGATTGTGTCCGCAAGAAGAGCAAACGGATAGAGAAAAGTGTAGGCATGCAATGGGGCGGTTGGTTAATTCAGGTAGCGTCAACACGGGAGGATGATGTACACCAACTATTTATATTGCACCTACGCCGACTCACCACGTCTAACCAGACGAGGTTGTTTTGGATGCCGAGTAACGCCATGGGGAATTCTGTCTGGTCTGGTCGAAATACGTCATCATGTCTTGTCCGTTTAGATATAAGGTATCTATAGATTCTGACAACTTTCTAGGCGACTCGCTTATCTACCTGCAACACCACAACACGCGCCGGGACTAGACTTTTTGTTTTTATAAGTAAACCTTTGAGAAACAATGCAGTACAATTTGTAGAGTCAGAGCAAAATAATTGACGTTCATGGCCAATGCTCATCGCGAGCTAACTGGCATATGAAGCAACAAGCCGCACAATGGCTTGTTAAATAAACAATAAAAATTTGCTCTGGGAAACTCTCTCTCTCTCTCGCTCTGAGAATATCATATCACTATTTTGTAATCAAAAGTCTCCCGCAGGTCGCCCCCAGCCAGATACACGGCTAACAGTATGTTAACTCCACTACGACGTTGACGTCAATGTGTAATATTAGAACTCGAGGCTCATGCATTAAAATCAAAGTGCGTAACGTCGAAGGGTGACGAGTATCGCCTATTAATATTCATTTTCGAGACAGCGGAAGTCTTCTAATGGTGTTAGCACGGCGAGGGAAGCTGTCGCACTTAGGAACATGATATATCTCATTGTTTAGTGTAATAGTCCTCTTTGACACGCCCTTTCAAAAATGTTAGGTTCAGCGCTGCCATAAAATAGGCGTTGTACCAACACTTCTAGTTTCCAATAATTCATAACTAGTTGAAGGATATCTAAAAATGACACAATTTTACCAGATAGCTATCGTTTTATAGGGCCGAAATATCATGTGCGAAATGAAGCAAGCTTTTTCAATTGTTGTTCTACAAATATTCGATATTATTATCATTGGTAATCATAGGCGAATATCCAACGTCTCCCATAGGTGAGGTCACACCGGAGGGCGCACTCTGCATATCCAATTAGCTGCCCTTTCTTTCTTCATATTCGAATGCGATACTTTGATGTGAATCGGATTACGGTACGTGAGAAGGCGAAAATCCTTTAATCCGATGGAAATTATCCAGGATCTTCGTTAGCGGCTGGCCTCCAGGCTTCGCCTATCAGACACTCCTTAGAACCCATTCAGAAATCCATCTCATTCTGAGGACACAGCAGGACTAACAAGATTGAAGTGACTCCCGACCTGTGGCGCATATTTGCATCGATTATTGTAGAGCTGAATCAAGATGGCCGGCCATTTTCGAACTTCGAGGACTTGAGATAAAGGTGAGTTCAGGGGGGTGTCGTCTATTTCCTGAGGACAGTGTTTAAGCAAAACATTACCTGCTTAGGGGCTGCTGTGTACAGATAAAGTCGCGCCAAATCGGCGACCTGCTGCCTCAGCTAACTATACTATATCTGATAAGATTTGGTCGGATAATAGCAAACACTTTTCACTCTGCTTGCATATGTTTGCTGTTCTTAGTGTAACGTCAGGTACTCTCTTACATTTTTAAGACACGGTGGTGCATTCATGTCGGGGGATTTGCTTTCGAACCATCGAAGCGAATCATGCGTGTTGCGATTTAGTGGTGCAAGCTCGCTCCCTTCGCTTCTATGATCTTCTTTGCGTGGTAAGTCACTTACGAGCTAGAAAGGAACAATCTCAAGGAGTCACCTCGTACATTGTTACTGAACGGACGACGTCAGATGGCCTGCTTACTGGATATCACTGTTCGCTTGCTGGATCGGCGACCGGATATCGGTCTGCCAAATTCGACAGCGTCTGTCTTGGTCTGGCCTCCTTGGGTCATTTAACTGCTGATCCAGTTGCCGCACGTTATACGACAAAGTTTCTCACTAACATACCAACTCTTAAACGTAATGCTGTACATTTATCTAAATCGACATTTATGACATGATTCAATTGTAAAATGTATACGAAATTAATGAAACTCCAGCTAGTAGTGCTCGGTGGCCACAGAACTATAATACATATTACCTAACTCTATAGGTGAACCTATTAGAAGCCATCTTTGATTTTGATGCATGGGCCTATTACTTCTATGTATAATAACTATCGGCAAATAGCGACGGATCACTTGATCTATATGCCCTAAACGGTTATTAGAGAGATAGCCTGTTAGCTCGTTTGATCCATGACGGATGTAGGAAGTCGCTATGGCAGCCCGTCCATCACGAGTGCTGCCAACTGTTCTGTAGGCGATCCGACATCGTCTACTGCCTTAGCCCTTGTTAACAAAGAAGGGAAGAAATCGTGGCTGGGTGACCTCCGAAGATCGGTAAGAAACCCTCATAGCGTTTTTTGTTAATCTTCCCAATGCATTCAACAGTCTGCCAGTAGGAGGTCTTCCAACAGAACTGCTGCGAAACTTACAACCAAAACCCCCTAAATGTTGGCTTGAAGTTGCCCCTTCGACCCACAGGGGTGATGGCTGCTCGTTCACGAGGCAATTTTCGTGAAGAAGTGCACAGAGAGCATGTCTTCCGCAACTGTACAGAGTGCATAGATTAGGCATTTCGCCAAGATACGTTGGCAAGTGATAGAAGGAAGTGAGGGGATTCAAAAAGTGCATACAACCCTAAATCAAACAATCACGCTGGACGGCAAACATATATACTGCAAATCGATTCAGAGCTTCCAGTAAACGAAGAAACCTTATTTTTGTTACCGTCAGGATAAAGCGGTAGTATCGCTGGCGGAGAACTAGTGCAGTGAGAGCTTGCAGTGTCGGAGAGCTACCTTCAGGCCACGTTTCATAAGTGCGTTTCATAGCAGACAACATCAGCCCTCTTTTTTTGTCCTTTCTCTCAGCCCTCAATTGCCCCAAACTGTACCGTACGCGCTCACGGTATGTTGATTGTGTAATGCAGCATACTGCAAATGTCTCCTATGCATAATTCGTGTAGACGATGTTGATTGCCGGCGACGGTGATTGGAATTGGGTGTACTTGACGTGCCATTAGGTTAATCACGTGCTTAGTACAACAGTGTTGTACGAGATCGAAATGAACTCCGCTTGAAAAGTACGTCAACGCTTTTATTCAGGATGCACGTGAATGATAGCTACCAAAGTAAGAACAGTATGTGATAAAGAAAAAGAAATGCTTGCACATTCGCCAAACGACTCAGTTAATCCCCCGTGTCGTTCATCTCCGTGACCATTCGTTATTACAGGGAGAGTACTATAGAGGATTTCTTCAATAGGCCGGCGATACCGGTTGTCTTGGGTTGCTGTTCCTCTATGGCACGTCGTATTAATTCCCCCTGCTTAGGCCCCACCCCACAGGCCTTCGATACGCCTTGCCCACTGGCGGTGCTTGGCCTGATCTTGCACGCGATGGTGGTCCAGGCTGGAGAGAGCGATCGCCGATGGGCGATTCTCAGACATACACGTGATGGCTGCAACAGTCACTCAGTACCTTGTTATTATCCAAATCATCCAACTGGACCGACTGAATGGTACAGCCCAGGCAGCAAATGTAGGCGGAGTGGCCATAATCTTATCCAAATTGACGCGACCTTTCGATAGCCAAGGACCTCGTGGCGACTTGCATGTTCTGCTATCTCTTCATTCTTACACATTATATTACATACACTATGTGCGCCTATCGCTTCTGCCTAGATGACCTCGCCGGTCACATTTGACGATCATGTTCAGCGGAGCGTCGCATCGATACGAAATAAACGTCGTCTATAATGAACATTAATAGCGAATACATACGTAAGGTACGAGACAAATTAGCAAGCACCAAATGAGGACATTTCCCCTACGTTTATCGGGAGCTCTCGTTCCTCATCCATAACTTAACATCTGTAATGTGTGGAATGTCTTTGGGTGGGTTTTAGGGTAGGCTAATTTTAACTGGCCCAATCAATTGCGATCAAAAACGGCCTCGCGGGGTGTGTATTGAACATCACAAGGGACTAGGGCATGCACTACGATAGGTTCATCTACACGCAGATTCGTATGGTGCTAGTTAAGCAAGGTCACAAGATCGAGCTGATTAGGCGAGGCCTAAAACGGTAAGTCAAAATCAGTCATGGCTAGAATGAGTAGCAAGCGATAAGGATCCTGCAGAAACTGGTGTTGCCCGGAGCCAAGGGCCTTCCGTATTCTCCTAGGTATCCCGCTCAATAGTACAACTCAATCAACGTTCTCTATTATGATATCGATACGTTTCTATTGTATCGTGGATAATAATAGAAATACAGGTTTAGCCGTAAATAGCGCGCACGATACTGAACTGTTTCCCACAACGACAGTACATTATACTTATCTTTTGGGCCTCCTTCTGTTAAGCTGTCCTTGAACAAAACTCAATAAAAACAACGATAACATAATCACCATGTGCTAACGAAATAGGTGCACACGTGTTCAGTTTAATGCAACGGTCATTCTAGCGATCATAACCCTCAAGACATCAGACTAATCTTTGTATGACCAGCAAGGCCCTTCTTTGAGAGCCCTGTAGTTAGGCTATTAATGCTACATTTCGCACCTACCAATAGTAAGTAGTGTTCAAATTGGGTGGCTCCGTATAGCATCATAACTGAATTATCCCGCCGTGTTGATACTGTACCGTGACTTTTCCTGCTCCTCATTCAGTTTTCAATGTGACTTCAGTTCACAATCAACTGCAAACAGCAACTGTTGTCATTCCCGTTATTATATGTAATATATAATAATGTAGTGCTATAGTATCTAATACATATAATATATTATATGTACACTATATTATATTATACCTTTGATCAAGTGTTCGTTATTATTATTATTATACATTCAAAAGAGGGAACGAAGGGCCGCCTACACGGTCCGAATATAATTCTCATCAATTTGCATTATGCCCAACATATACTGCATATATTACAATACCCATAAAATATTTTCAGGCCCATATACTACCCATATTACTACTATAATAAATTTTCCGGGCTCACAGCCAACATATTATTACTGCTAATATTATTACTAATAATATATAATAGTTCCTATTGCTATGTGCTAGTACAGTTGCCGCCAGTCGGCAGACGCCCACCAAACAACCTTAAACATTTAGTACGGATTGGGGCGTATGTCTAACGACCGATAGCGGGTTCGTTGCTCTTCTATCATTTCGAAGCTTCGTAAGAGTGCTCACACTGTAGAGTACCTTGTCCCCAAGCTCTGTTGTTTATCTATTTCGAACCGGTAAAGCGACGACCCCTGTGAAACACAAAGGTGTCGACAGGTGCCTTCTCGTTTCGCTGCCGCACAACTGCTTTTCTTCCCTTGTTCGGCATGAGTCGTGGGTCCCGAATTGCGCGGTAACAGGCAATATGTTGAGAGTATATAGTAGCATAAGTGATACGTGCTTGAAGAGCTCTTAAAGCGACTTCTTACGAGAAGGAGGTCTTACAATGACAGCCGACGCGACAGTTTTCCCCTAAAACGTAATCCTATACAGGGCATAATATAAAGTCCCGCATAAACATTATAAAATGTTTATATTATACTATGTACTCAATACCTGACATAAGGTGACAATAATATATATTATTATTGTTTATCTCCTAGGATGGACGTTGAGCATTCGACTGTTCGTCTCTATGTGAAGCGTTCTGCGCACTCTCGATCGGGTTAATTATAGTCTTAAATAGTAATTTAAAGAATAAATTGCAGTGGCAAAAATGAGGAAATTAAATAGTCTAAATAGTAAGTAAAGTTTCAAAGAGAGTAGAACCATTGACCACAAAGGCTACAGCTCAATTTTACAATCCTTCCTGCTAATTGCCTTACAACACCTTTTATAGTTCCATCAAAATTTCAAGATATTTTGTCGATCGTAGCTTCCACGTGTCCAGCTCAATCAACTTTAGCATGGAGGACGAGCCTTCAAAAAATCGATTTTATCGAATGTCCGAGCGTTGATACAAACTACAGCGTGGACAGCCAGCCAACTTGAAGGCGTCACTATGCGTGTGGGCCATACCTACTCCGCTACTAGCTGAGCCAGGAAGGATCTGTAGGATCAGAGAAAGTATGTCACTGTCAGACATGTTTTTCTTTTTTTTCCTAAGTTGTTCAGTGAAGCGACGGATGGCCCTTCCTAGGCGGATGATGGCGTGGCGTTAGAAGTGACTAGCCTTGTTGAATATTCTGTAGCCAGAGAGAGAGAGAGAGAGAGAGAGAGAGAGATGGTGAGAAAACCCGCTTGTTCCTCGTCTGCTAGAATGGTCTATGGCACTTTCCAAGACGAATTACTTCCCGTTAACTGGCAGGTGCGTGCCTGCATGTGCAGGGCATTCGGGTGGAGGCAGGATGAGATGTACACGATGAGACATACTCAGGAAAGAGGCCGCATAGACACCGCGTGACCTGGGGATGACACCTCACTTTCATCTGGTCAACGTCAGCTGATGAGTTATAATACCAACCTCTATCCGAGATAACTCGAGATTAATAGACTCGCCTTCAAACAATGTTCCCTGAGAGAATCTACTTAGTGTTGGTATTTGTCACGCCTCGGTTTGGCCCAAAGTTCGCATGATAGCGGCATGCATATTCGAGTAGTATATATTAGTTTCAGTTATGCATGCAGTGTAGTTTCAGTATTATATATTAGTTTCAGTTATGCATGCAGTGTAGTTTCAGTATTATATATTAGTTTCAGAAAACACAACCACGACATCAGATACCCGAATGGAAAGAGAGATAAAAACTGACGGGATCTCAACACATGTCGATAATCCATGTTAAACTTGCTGTCCTTCGTTAATTCGGCAAGACATAGCCCTACATTAAAGACAAAGTTCACTCAGGGTCGAAATATCATAACGTTTGATTTAACTCCTGCCCTTTTCTTGCTAATTAGGATGTTCCGCAAACTGTAAAATCACTTCGCATGCTACTCTTTCAAGCTCACCTTTGACTTCCCCGCGTCTTAATAAACTTAGCCAACGACCGGATTAGCTCGCGTATGAGACAGCGGATCAGTTGCGTGGAAACGAGTTCTTTCCCGACTTGGCGTGTCTGAATATGATGGCAATGCGAGCTACGTGCGTAGGGCGATGTATATATAACATGTATACGTACAGCTGTGTTTGTGGACGTGATGGATTTAGCGCCTAAAGACAGACGCCAACTATTTATAAACGCCGTTTAAAGTTCGTGTTACAGGTAGAGGCCTAACATAAAGTTGTTGCAGTAAAACTTGGTTGGGTACCTCACGAAATGATGATGCATGAAACAAAAGAAATTGAAACAGAAGGGAACATGAAATGTGGCCAGTCAACAGTGTGTTCAGCCGAAGCCTTACATTAGGCCAAACCTAATGTCTTGTTGAGATAGCTCAATTGTCGACATTCTCTGGCATGCTGGCCATTTTAATTAGGCGTAGGCATACCAAATTAAACGCACATTGCGTCTATTTTCGACGTAATAAACATTTACACAGGAAACACGGCGACAAGTCTATCTCTCTTATCGATCACGTAGAAGACACGTCCAATCAGATGTGTTTCGACTTTTAAAACACCAGCCAAGCCCAGCTGAACGGGGAATAACGATAGCAGCGCTTTCTGCTAGCTCGACGTTCGCTGCCCAAATGGGTAGACATTGACGATGTCTAACCTCGGAGTCTCGAACGAAAGGTCTCGATACGCCTTTGGTTCCCTTTTTCTCGCGTTTCGTTGCGGTTTCGGAATAGATGACGTAGGTATTCGAAGCATCCGGCTTGTCAAATAGAAGTCTTTTTCGTAGGCCAAGTCGTTTGTACAATCGGCCTACGACAAGGTCCTCAGGATCGTTTGGGTTGCTCGTAGGTTGGCCTGAGGGTGGCCCTCATATAGCAGTCATGCTGGCACGGACCGCTGCCGTCTTCCGTTGTAGGTCCCCTGTGGAGTATTCTATTATTCATCGTCCGAAGCGTCTGCGGCTTCGCCACCTCTTTGCCAATACTCACCGACGGCAAATGCAATGAGTGCAGTTGGAATCATCACTTAAGCGGTTCCGCTGCAGCCCCAACCATAATATGTTGGTGTTTCGTCATCACTATCACCAGCATCGTTGCGATAGCAAGAGTAACAGGGAAAAAGCTTTCTGTGTCTGTGTGTGTTTCGTAAACACACACACACACACACAGATATATATATATATATATATATATATACCGCATTTACGTGTTGACGTGTTGCATCAATGAGCTTTTTTGTTTTACTGTCTCGCTCGCCATGGCTTACTTATGTCCTGTGTCCTGTCATCACTATCACCAGCATCGTTGCGATAGCAAGAGCAACAGCGAAAAAGCATTTCGTAAACACACACACACACAGATATACATATATATATATATATATTATATATGATAATACCGTATTTACGTGTTGACGTGTTGCATCAATGAGCGTTTTTGTTTGACTGTCTCGCTCGCCGTAGCTTACTTATGTCCTGTGTCTTGTTTTGCGTCGACGCGTGTCTAATGTATGATTACGCGCAGGCGACCTTGGAAAAGTGGCTTTGATATTTTGACGTATTCGAGACGGGAAGATATGATCTGATTCATTGGCTCCGACACCTATTATCATATGATACAGGCGCATAATTAACTATGCGCGACTCTGCTGAGACACGTGGTGCGCTAATGTGCTGTGACAAAAATAGTTCCAGTGTGTTTCGAAGGCAAACAATAAATTATTTCAGCTAAGACGGCGTCGAGTAGCCGCCTGAGAAGCAGTTTGCATCGAATTTGATTTTTCGTTGAGATTTTAGTGATTTGTGAAAGGCCCTGTGTATTTCCTATATCATACATTATATATAGTTGCATCTAATGAGTGACTAATTAAGGAGTGCTATAGGTGGCCAAGGGTATGCAAACGTCGACTTGCCCCGAGAGGCCTTTAATAATGAAGTTATAAATGGGAATAAAAATGGAGCATACCTAGCCGTCAGAAGCTTGCAAGAACTCTGGGACCCTTGTGCAATAAAGCCTATATATACTAAAATATCTTTGTTTTAACTCGTTTAGTTTAGCCGATATTGAAATTTATATGTGTGCGGTTTTTTCGGGTCAGCCGAATATTAACGGATGTAGGCCCGTTATCTTAAATTGCTTTGGAAGATTTTACTAGCTTTTGCATAAACAAAATTGAACCATTTCTTGTTGAATGGAACGATCGAACAAAAACATAATGGACATCCGAACGACGTGTCTTGGAAAGAAGTGCAATTCTAGTGTATATTCGTCAAGTCAAATTTAATTATCTCTCGATGTCATATGAGTCGTTTCTCAAGATCCGGAACACGTTTCCTGTTCCTACTCAGTACAGTGGTCTCTAATTAAACGCCCGCTGGATTTCCCAATTAAAATACGTAACGTGGTTTTAGTGACAAACTCTAATTGATGCAAAGTCCTACGCTCAGTCCGGACGGATAATTGGTGAAGCAGGTGACACCCAGCGTGAATGAACTCAATCCTCTACCCCCGAAATTCCCCTATTCCGCCAGATAGATATATCCATGCCATGTTAGATATATATGTATGACATCTCCGCGGTGGACTACAATTCATATGCTCGAACACATAAAATTATGAACGATTTTTATATGTGAATGATGAACTAGTATTATACTTGTACTAATTTACATCGCCACACTGTCCTACATAGGAAATTGTCTGTGTGGTAGCATGGTACAGTAGTGAAATACACGCAGGTTACTGTGCAGATTATATTAATCATTTTAATCATTAGAAGTACTGCTGGCTGTAGGTTTATGCTCAAAACTCCGTTACGCACTTGGGTTGAGTCGGGATGGGGACAGGGTTTCAGGTCGAGGTGGTCATGGCCCCGAAGGAGGCGATGACATTGCCTCTCTGCACAGCTAGGGCGCTGTAGAACAAAGTGCCCTGCGCGCATGTCAGTCCTGGCGTAGACAAGCCCGTGGCAGTCTCTCTCAAGAAGGTTGGCCGCGAGTACGCCCGGGGGTGTACTGCGGACTGCTATCCGTCGGCGATTACTAGAAGTTAGGGGAACCTTTCTAGTAGGCCGCCGTTGGGGCTTCCATTACAATTGTTGGCCCGCCATTGTTTCACGAAGCTCGATCGTCGCCAAACACGAGCTTAGTGCCTTGCGCCAACAACGATCACTGGAACAAAGTCTAGAGTCACGTGTGTTACTACTCTCGTCAGTGTCGGATATACCCCTTGGTCGGTGATCGCCTTTGACGAAACTGAATTTTATGGAATCCACGAGGGTCCATTTTTTTCATGGGATAAACCGAAAGGTAGAACTACCCCTCTTCACTGTATCCTCCCTCCCTATGTCAACCTGCCATTGCACTAACGTCCCTTGAAATAGAATATAATAATTTTATATTTGTTTATGATATATTTTGTAGGTATATATATATATATATATATCTATATATATATATATATATATATATATATATTAGGAACGTAAATGTCTATACGTGGGTATATTTAACTGAGTCTGCTGATGATCACCAAGCCCTCTTAAATATCATAATTCACCCACTGCAACATGCTATCTGATACAGTCTGCATGAACGTGACAGTTTTTATAGTGCATCGCGCGGAGCGATGTATCTAGACAACTGGCAAGAAACGCGACTGAATCGTCGATAATCTCTATGCTGGTATCCAGTGCTCGCGGGATGAGTCCTTTAATGTGTGGCCCGCACAGCATTGTGTGAAACATTCCGGCAGTTGGCTTTCGCCAGTAAGGCTCTAGCAGCGAAAATCTTAGATAAACAATGTCTATTTTTGACTATCCAAGTAGTGCACTAACTAGCACACAATATGCACCTCGTATGTTGAATTTATAATCAACGTTTCCTCATTTATCTTTGTATAATTTATCATAGATATGAATTGCATAGTGATGTATTCAAAAGAAATCGTGTGACGTTCATGGTGAATCATCCTGAGCGGATTTAAGATGTGATGCATGCCTTTTGTGTTGAATGCCGCTTCTCTAGGTTGTGTGCAAAAACATATTGGCATACTTGTTGTCTCTACGATACCATTGCGTCACATGCAACCGAAGCTCCACCTGCATGAATGCACCTGAAGGGCCGAGTAAATCAGATGCACTCTTTGCAAGAAAAAAACACCGGCAATGGAGGTGTCTCTTTGTTCGTTTGGAGTTCTTTTTTTCGTTTCGACCGACCGAGTCTCAGAGCTCATGTTTAAGCCTGTCCTTCTTTTGCCAGTCTGATATGTTCGCCGGGGGCTGTGTCCCCCGGCGTACCACACTCACCGCCACACCGCTGTCGCTCTTGTCGCCCCTCACCCATCGGGGGTTTGCAGTTTCCATTGCGTAGCGGAAATGGATCGTACGAAACGCGACGAGGAAAAGTATCAACGGTGATAAATTCTCCCAGCTCCGCCATCGCAGTGTCACGGTGTACCGTAGTAGCTGTACAATCGGGGAGGTTCGCCGCTGTGGCAGTGCGTAAATGGAGCTCGGTCCCGGGCCGCTAGTCGTCCCGGGAAACTGGGTTGGATCCTGCTGGGTCTGGGTCCTCGTTCGCTTCAGCGTCAGCAGCACTCTCTCTAAGGCTGGAAACTGGGTCAAACGGGGCGTAGCGCCCAGATCGGGCGTGGGAGCGGGGACCGCGGCCGGGCGGTCCTGCCTGCGCGAACAGGAGCAAAGGATCTGGGCTTGCTCAGCCTGAGAAAGGGAGAAACCGAAGCTGGGTCGGTCGACGACGTTCTAGGAAAGAGACAACATGAAGGGTTGCAACTGCTGGTGCCACCGCTGCACTGCTTACTCAACAACGGTACTATATCAACAGCTACAACTCAACAACAATAACTAAGAAACAAAGCAAGAATGACCTAATCCTCGTCATCGCAGGTTCAAGGGCAAGGGAATGGTGAAAAAAATGTTAATTGCGGCTTCAAGCATTTACATTGTAAGTGAAATCCGTTAATCTTGCTTAGTGCTATATTCATTGATCGAAGTCGATTCAGATTGAATAAAGCTAGCAAGCGTGATTGTCGTCAATGACCTCGGCAGTAAAGAAATATAGAAATGCTGTTTTTTAGTTCCGCCTCTGGCAGAATGAATGCAGGAAACGCGAAATTGCCTTGACTAAAATTGCATACACTCTAGTTGGCAGAATCGAATGCAATCGTTTCGACGTCCAACCAAACGGCGAAAAAAACTCTGCAGGCGCGAAGAGATGCATCGAAAGTTCGTTTAGATTGCGCAAGACTACATTGTAACTTCTAAAGCTATAGAAATTGCGCTGTTGAATAGATTCGCGGAAGATTCACGGTGTCCTCCTTGAAGAGTTGGCGAAGACAATTACCAATGGGAAATACTGCACATAGGAGACGTGAGGCGTCTTCTCTCCAAAGGATTTCCCGAGTCTCATCAAATAAGGAGTGGAGCCATTTTCACATTGGGCTCTATCCTGAGAAGTGGGATAACGACAATGGCTTTGATAATGCGCGATCGAAAGTTCCAATCGACCTAGTTAGATATTAAAGTCTCTCGAGATGTGCGAAGAACACTGCGAAGGATGAAAATGACTTTTTGTGGCTCTCCCAATAGAAACCTAACCAGATGGAAAGTGACCGAACTCAAATTGTAGAGTCGCTCATTTATTTAGGTATCTATTTATGCTCAACCCATGTAAATCCCAGAGCTTATGGTTGCTTATGGTTGATTTTCTATGGTCCTCTGTCAAGCATAATGGACTCCTATAAATCGGATTAAATAATACGAATTGAAGCGTTTCTATTAGTTTTATGCTCTCGATGCGTCCAATTAACCGATTGATCAATAAATCGTCGGATATTTGACAAATGCAAATGCTGTCGAAGGAACTTTTAACTCAGTGAAGTCAGCTAGGTATAACAGAGCGTTGACAAACTCCTATAAATCCGCAGCCCATACATACGCCATTTCTGCGTGTCTACACCAGCGAACCGCAGAGAAACCAACTACCGGTAATGAAATCATTACCAATTCTCACCCCTTGAGTCATTAATTGAGGTGCGGGGCTTCCCTTCACCAGAGTGAAGTCATTGTGAACTAGCGAGGTTTCGGAGTAGACTTACTCGCACTTTGACCTATGCCAAATTGAATATATATACATATCCCCCCATGAGGTATATATACATATATATATATATATATATATATGGATTTCAAAGTACACCACAGCAAGGTAACTATTTCTGAAACCGAGAGCTAACAGATAGAACGCAAAGCTCACACGAGTCACTTTAACAACAGGCGACCGTCTTCGCAGCTTTATTTGGTAGCAACAGCAAAGATTCGGCCATTCATCGCTCCACACAACATATGTACTCATATGCTCATTTAACATTCTCGATATGCAACGCGATGCTTTCCATATATTTGAGTCAAATTTTACTTCAAATGTGTTCACGTTGGAATGACTTACATTGCGATTGGCCCAAAATGTGGTCAAGCAAAAAATTACTCGTCTTGGTTAACTTGGATATAGGGCCATCCGCCTTTCAATTGTCGCACGTCTCACAGACATCAGCAGCCGCAAGGCAGAGGGGTAGACAGGCAGTCAATGGAGACATTCGACATCCGCTTATGCTCAGATATAGGAGGTGACGGTTCGGGGGAAATGGCTCAATTTTGCCCGTCTCCATTGACTCGTTGGTCGAGCGTGCATGTCTCTTGGGAGATGGCCCTCGAGGGGTTCACAGCCCATCTCTCGCGCCTGTGCTAATCTCATTGACCTTGGCGGAAACACGACTCCAATGTGACAGTAAAGCGGAAATCCTCTTGAGCTGTCAACAGGATTGTGCGATCTTCCGTCATTTCGCCAAGGCCAGATCAAATAGTATCCGAAACAGGGTGGTAGTGACCGCCCCTCACTCGTGCAACGTTCTGGTAGCGTAGTTATACCACAGTTATTGTCGACACGAGCGCACTCACATCGGTATCTATGTACATATAATAATACAATGAGAAATGGCCTACTTGGGAATAGACGCTCAGTTTTGCAAATAGAATTTCTGTTTTTTTTTGCCTTGAACACGAATCGGTGCTTATGTACAACCATCGAAGTAATGCTAATAACATTGCCAAACCTTAATGGACGAACATTCGTAATCGTTACCTGCAGTCTTAACTTATAGCCTGAAGGTGGTCTGCATATTATTTGAAAAATCGTTGACGAAGGATGGCAGTGTGTCTTGATATCTTTGAGACTTAACACATAATGTGAGCATTCAACTAATTGAGCTAGTAACGTTCTCTGGTTACGTCTGATAGAAAATTGCGAGGGCTGAAGGAGCTAACATGCTGAGTTTTGATATTTGAGGTGGTATCCACGCAGCCCAATTTGCATCAATCATCATCACCCGATTGGAGCGTTGCCATATGTGAGGCAGTACGAATGTCAGGTTCCAGTGCATATCGGTAATTCAAAAATGGGCAGATTAGAAGAATGGGCACCCCAAATTGCAAAACCGTACCTAAATATCGGTTCTAGAAAGGACATGTAAAGTAGAAGGATGTGTTCGGAAACGCAACAACATAGTGTAGTTAAGAGAATAACATATCAACGAAAACACAGGTGTCAAGATAAACGTCGTCAGAAATAGTGCTAAATGTTTCAGCGCGACGTCAATCGTGGCCACAAGGGAACCATTCCCGCCGCCACAAGAACTAGCTATGGGAACGAGCCGTAAACGGACCTGTCTTCATTGCGGTCCCGTTACATGAGAAAAATACGTCGTTACTCTTCAGAAAAGTTCGTAGCTAATTTTAAAGGAGAAATTCAAATAGGGGCCATGTTCCTCGCGATGCTATTAATATTTCATATACTTCTAAACTGCATCTCTCCGCAGATAGGAGATCTCATAGGAAATTGCGTAATCTTAACAAAACATGCAATACTTCGCAAGGCCGCAGTTATCTTCGCAGAAGGGTTGTAACCATGTCTTCATCTGCGGTCGCTGACACTACCGCGTAAATAGTTTCTTCTTGTGGCGAGTTCCGCGAAGAGCTAAGAATGTAAATAATTCCCTTGAACATAGGTGCCTTTGTACTGCATTGTAATCAACAACCGAAGAAAACATACGTGGTTCGAGCGAGCAACCATTGGGAACGTCCATATTCAATCACTCGGAAGTTTTAGCTCGCCGTACGGCCGTCCGCTTGCAGGTCACGCCTACAACGATACCAGCGTTGCCATCCAGAAGATTCTAGTCGACTAACGGAAGTAACTTGCTCACGTGTATCTATAATGCGTCTATCAGACAGGCTGTGGGCATATGCGAGAAGGCGAGTGCTCTTTCTAGAGGTCCCAGCCGTCGCATAACGTACGTCCCTTCGTCGTTCGGGACAACACGCTCACAGAACACGTGCATAGGGACGTCTGTGCTGTGTGAGTTCTTACAAGGCAAACATGCACCCTCTAATAGTAGCGACGTGACCGTCGACAACCTATGCCCTTCTTATTGGTAGCCTAGATTCTAGGCGAGCTTCTCCCCTCACCTAACAAATTTTCGAAGGTCGTTGAAAGCCATGCCCTCCACATTAAAAGGCTTTGTTGTAGGCAGCTGGGCTGCGGGGTGATAAAAACAACGGACATACAGACAGCTTTCAGTGAGCAAAGTTAAACCCGTTGCCAAAATAGAGTGGAAATGAAATCGCTTGCACCCCATGTATATGTGATCTGTTGCATCCGGCGGCACAAAAGCTTCCGATCAACACAGTTAGAAATAGTAAGTATATTTGTATACGCTGGATTTCTCTGAAAGCTATGCTCCGAAGTTGTAGAAATGATGCGGCAATTCTCCCTGTCGGCCGTAAAGTGCTCCATGGAAGGAAGGTACCTTCAATATAAACAAGTAAACAGTTGGCTTAGTGCGCGAGCCTTGCCGGTGTACTGTGTAAATGCCTTTCAGATAGACGCGTTTTATAACTTTATCTCGCTATACAACTACCGTCTAGGAAACACAGTGATGGTCAACGGCAAAATACCTTAATCTTGTTATCGACTTTAAGTGGCGGCGAGTTAAGGGTGTAAAAAGGGCGTAAACCTTTGCTTAGGGTATGCACAATTTCAAAGGAAGTTTGGCTGGTACAAACTCGGTGGGTGACCCGACATCCTCATCCCGCAGACGTATAACTGTATATGTTCAGCTTTTGGCATACGGCGATCATTGGAGAACGTTTTGCAATTCTGTACAGAACCTGCATCTGTTTTTCCCAAGGTGAAAGGTCCTTGTGTTGTTTTGAGATCGATCCAGTGGCCTTCCACAGCTTTCGAGACAACTGCACGCTACCGCGCTAACGTATGTGTCATGGTAGAACGACAAGTGAAAACATTCGATCTATAATAAATAAATATTGGCTCGAGTTATCAGAGATTCGGTCCCTTACATCGGTAGTGTTAGATTTCCCGCTGCACTGAACTTCCCTTTAAGCTAGAAACATGCTTTAGTTGGCTTGTTAAGCCCTACCGAAAACTAGCCACACGAGAAATATCAACAAGGTCCGAAGGAAGTGTTTGTCTTTTTCACAACTACTGCGCAGGTATCTCCCTTTGAAACGTTCACATTTGGCCGTGCGCAAATATCTATCTATAACGTTGTGCTGCTCCTTCTGTGTGAACTGGTCGACGGCTCTATCTGGCCCACTATTCATCATCATAGTCTTACCTGCTATCCTCATGCTGACGTTCTATCACTCAGATAAAGGAAACGTCAATAAGGACGCGTATTTTTGAAGGTTCATCCTTATATTGACCCGGTTCGATAGGAAGCGTTTAACTCATTGAAGGATGAGCGCGCCTTGGAGAAGCCCGTTTATGTTTAGGGAATCCCCCTTGAAGATGCACACATGCGCGCCACGTCGAGAGAGCCGATTGAGCCTTAGCGAGATGGTATTATATAAAAAGGAAAAACCGTATTCTGAACATGTACGTTTTAGAATGGGGTACGTTTTAGAATGGGCTCAATGAAAAAACAGTACTGCAACCTTCCTTTTCTTACCATCGTGGCACTGCAGACAGGCGGAGCCGCATCGCTGTGATACAGCCAGCGTTCGGCGCTGGTTTGCAGGCGCTCTTAAGTTTTGATATTTATCCCTTTGATATGTAGCATAACCAGCTTCCCACGAAACCACGTGACATTTTAGTCGTTAATGAAACTTAAATCAACAATCATCACAACTTATCAGAGTGCATCCCTGAGTAAATGTGGTTAAAAGTGCAATTAAGCTGTATTGACGAGCACATCGCTTACAACCTGTACAAAATATAAATTTGAGCTGCGATCTATGGAATCCGTTTATTTTGCTGAGATCGATATTCAAGGATTTACTAACTTGTATCTACAAATCTTTTATCTAATATTCGAAGTCTAATTAAAGATTTCACGTGAATTCCAAAGAGACGAGGTTCCCACCAATAGGTCCATTAACTACATGTTTATAAAGGTCCTTATTTACTTATTTTCTGTTTTCCAGTTATTCATTCACGCGATGAATTCATCCATCTATCCGTTATCCTATAGAATTTATTTACTGTGCATGCGTGAGTGGCTGCGTCAAGTTATTTAGCTCCTACAAATCCGTCAAAGTTTGGCAAGAAGCGATTTTTACTTTGGCTAGCCGGCATGACAAACTGCCGTGAGCACGCTTAGTAACTGCTTGACAAGCTTATCCGTTATCCCTACCCCGCTCAAGCTTCGCGGTTGTTTCGCACAAACCAGATCCACAAACCAAATCCGTTGGGAAATACGCTGCGCCCTCTTTACTATACTTCCAGGCTTACTAGCCGAGTCGTAGCTGCCCATCTAACAAATAACTTCGGCACACGGAGGCAATTTCTATAGTAAATATAGGTTGTTTCTAGAGGACAAACCATAGCATATTGTTCTGAATATAGTTTAAGCAGCTTCGATGCTTAATAAAGTGAAAGAGTTTGCCCACCATATACTCTTGTCCGTCGTGTTTCTCTAACCTGGCCCTCGTTAATGATCTTCCTTTAAATAAGTATCTCAGGCGTTTGTGGGAGCTTAGCCGGCTGTATGGTGTCCGAAGGGCTGTTTACAGTCAACGGTGAGTAAACTATTCTAAAGGAAGTTTACGTCAGACGAGGTTCCTAGCTAGAAATGGCGAACAGCTTCTTTATATTGCGTCCTGACCCTCGAGGTGAACAGATGTGTCATTCCTTGTGGATGAGATTGAGAAGCGATATGTTAGCGATACCTCATAATTTTTCGCTGTGCCTGTGGTGAAAACGGACGTGGTTTTGTCGGACGGTTCAGGTCGAGAACATCTAACAGAGTGACTGTGAGCGGTTCGAGCTCCAGCCGACAGGGGCACGCCGGGGCTGACGGCCCCATTCCACAGGAGTGGAGGCTGGACGGATAGCCAAACCATAATTACGCACATCGGACTCCCTTATATACGATTCGATCAGTAACCCCTCGCCAAACAAGGATAGGGATCTGACAAATCTCTATGTTTTAGGCGACAGGAAGCAGGTAGGGAACTGGTTCGAGGGCAGTAGGGACAGAGTTTAGTGCTGGTCCGCCTTATAATACAGGATCGACGGGCGAGGTCACTGGAAGGTCACCGATTCAAAGTGGCCCTTTCCTCTACACCAATGGGGGCATCCGGACCATCAGGACAGTCATGGTAATTTTAAGGTCACTGACCGAAAGTGGCTGCCGTGATATATCTAAGTCATAAGGTAATCTCAAGGACGAGCAGCTGGGATGAGCCTTTGACTCCCCCAAGGTCACCCAAGAGGTTGTGAGGGTCCCTTAAAGGTCACTTAAGTTACTGCCGCTCTAACTCATGTTCTCACCAAGCGAAACACAGAAAAGATGAAAACAGGAAAAAACAAGCGTGACACGTTCTTGAGACACAGAAGGGAGATCAGGAACGGGACGATGACCCACCCTCAGATGGAGGGGCGCCTAAGATACTAGGTGTTATTGAAGTTGAAATGACTGGCATGGACGCGACCTATACGGATCAGATCTATGCAGGTAGAAAACGGGCAGCATCGGGATCTCCGAGGGCCGCATCGTCGCCGATCAATTGGGACGTGGGCACTAAGCTGCGGTACTCAGCATAAAAGATAAGACAAAGGTGAAAGCAGGATAAAACAGAAGAAGAGAAAGACAACGTTGTCGAAGGGGAAGAACAAGAGGATGAAGCCGCAAAGGTAAAATAGGTACGGTTCTATAAAGCCTTGGATAGTATACGTATTATCGGAATAAGATGAGAGCCCTTAGGTAGCAAGAAGTAATATCGAAGGCTACAACTGAAGGACTCACCAGCGACCGAAGGGGCGCTACGCCTACGGTGCGACAAAGCGATCGAGAATAAGAAGTTAGAGGAAATCAAGGCTGCAAAGCAGATAACCTAGATTGAGGTAGCAGGCGCCAATGCCGCCGAAGCCTTAATTAATATGATTTCCACGGAATGGCCGGGGAAGACCTTCTAGAGCACAAAGAGCACTCGAAGGAGTATTCTAGTGACCACGAAGACACGTATTCATTGGTATTCACTCAGCAGTCGGCTAAGGACTAGGTCCTTCTGGAACAGCTCGTGAACCACTTTCCGAATGCCCCAGCGACGATGGCCTCACTTCCGGCAGGGTAGCAGTCGATCAAGTGATGCAGTTGAGGTAATGTATACCAGAGGGGAGGGACAGGAGGACCTGTATCTATTGACTTTCACCAGAACCCTGGTACTTGGCCTTGTCGCCCAGAAGAGTCCGTTGGGAAGTTCCCGCCCGAACTACGACGAGTTGTAGTTGTTGCCAAATGCCAAGACCTTAAATACCAGCACACATTAGCTATACATCTTTCCGAGCTTGTGAAGGCAACTCACACCTAAGGGCCCTTGAGGCACGCTGCCTAACAGCTGACTGCAACTTTGAACTAAGCACGGAAAAAGCTGTGAGACAGTCGCGTGTTAAGGGAGGGCGACGTGTTAACCAGAGCACGCGAAACAAAACAAGGAGGATGGAAATCATTTGACGATATTAGCTGACACGGCGTCGGGGCGGAGGTCGACGTCAGAGATATAGGTCCTACTACAACGGTCATTCTCAGAGACGTTGACCCATTCCTTGAGGCGAGATTGATCGAGAGGAACTGAGAGACGTTGACACAATTCATTGTTATGGCACAGAAGCCTCGACTTTAGAAGCAGAGACTGACCGCACTGAACTGCCTTTACGGAAGACACTGCCGACGCAAAAGAGAAGAAGAAGATGGAGATCAGAGAAGCAAAGAAGTCGACAACGGATGAGCAAGGGTTTGTCACGTCTGGGAGTGAGAAAACCAACAAATTTTAAAGCTTCTGCAGATGAACTTCGACCTCTGTGGAGATGTCCATGACATGTTCAGCGAGGCGGTGTTGAGGCTAAAACATGGGTCTCTGCCTGCTGAGTGAGCCAAATGTGGCCAAAGCCAGGAGTTCAGGAGATTAGATTGCCCGTATCTCTTCCAGGACGCGCAGCTGGCACTGGAGAGGGGAGGTGCCTTTTGCTGCTCAACCATCAAGTTGAGCAGCAAAAGGCACGATTGAGGAGGCAAGATGGCGAACTTAAGACTGCGCTTAAGCGACTCCGCAGTCTCATAGAAGAAACAATGCGCCAAGTGGAAGGAGAAATGGAGAGAGAATAGTTTGGTTTGCCGTATCGGATTGCAATAACTAAGCTAAAGAATAGGCTGCCGCAGATGGCGGATGCAGTCGTCACATGTCTATTTCCCAGCCAACCACACAGAGACTCGAGCCCGCTACAAGTGACCGAGGACGAAACACCAGAGGTAGAGTCAGAAGGCCACACTTCGGAACCGGAAAAATTCTGGAGAGGATGAGGAGCCTAGGATTCGCAGAACCTAGGCTGGTTCTGCGCATCCTAGGCTTCTGCGTCTGGTTTAGTAAAGGAACTGCAATTTGTACGATGCTTAAGTTCTCTCATATGTCTCGTAGCTTGACTCGAACCTGCGACCTCCAGCTTTCTACAGTCAGAGACTCGGCCGTCCAAGCGACCGCTCTCACACGGCGAGCGAGTCCCACACTTGGGCCCCATCACATGGAAAACTTGGGGAAGTGGCTTCGTGGTGTCCACATAGTGCGTAGATATTTATCCAAACCTCCAAAATTACAAAGGTGCTTTATGACATTCGTGGTGGTCCAATATGCGACTGGTACTATCGCCTACAGCGGAACAAAGAAGACCTTGGTTGGATACAACGTAAATAAGTGTCTACGTCTTATATAATCTAAGACGTAGTTGACCTACGAATGACTTTGGACACAAAGCAGAGCTCGGACCACAAGTTAGAAATGTTACGTACCTGACATTTCGGTTGGCTAGACCATTACCAACGCGTAGCAACAAGTCTGCCATTGTGAGCAAAACAGCGTGACCGCCCCTCCCATATGCTGTAGTTGTATTGTGCAATGCTATTCTGTGTGCAATATTCGCTCAAAGCGCATCCGTACTTTGGAGTTACTCCGAAGTGATTTCGTTATCTGTTGCTCGCCAAGGTCGGGTGTAAGGTCTGCTAAAGACACAAACGATCTTCTCTGCTATATAGGCCTTTCGTATGCAGCTCGATGATTCAGGAGTACAGATTTCGTTTGCTCTCGAAGGTAAACTGGGCGGAATATCCTCTGTTCGCCTTCCACAATAAAAATATTTATAATATGTAGATTGTGCCGTGATACCGTCGAAGGCGTCGACCGTTGTCACCGCTTTCTAATTATAGATGTAGTGTAATTCTACTTCCACTTCGGTTCAACTCGGTAAATCATTCAGTACCCATTACATTGTCTTGTTTGCAGGGACGTGGGACTTAAGCAGAAGTTGTTGAATTATGGGTTCTCCGCTACGAGACAATGCGTAAACGTCCTTTTCTATTTAGAGAGTAGCGCTCGTCCAGAGCAAGCTCATACCCATGGGCAAACAAAATGAAATAGTCCATAGGAAGTGAACGTTAGAAGTCGATATGATATGAAGAGCACTCTCCATGGTGCTTTACACAGCTATTTCTATCAAAAATGTGGGGGATTCCGCCATCTAAGTAGAACTTAACCATACAGGTATCAGAATAACAGTCGATGTATATATATATATATATATATATATATATGTATATACATCGGATCGATTTCGCGAAGGTGCTTGTGTGCGGTTGAAACTTAGATCAGTAAAGCTTTTGTAAGAGAAATTCTTTCGCCTGCTTACGCCCGCAGCGCGGATATGTAAATACCACCGCGGCGTAACATCTGCAATTCTCCAACCGAGAACGGTTTGCCGTGTGCGTGTTACATAAAAGGCAAGGGTAGTCTCCTAATACAAGACACTGACATCTTTCAGCGAAAATCATACTACGCCCTATAGGCACCTCATTTCTTTGGACCTCGAAGCTACGAAAATCAAACCGATAGATGATCACCCCGCCATCATCAATCGGGAATCAACAGACGCATTTTCGACCTCTAGACCTGTATTTTTTTTTTTTCTGACGCCAACCCATTTTAGATTAAACTATAGAAGAACAATTCCCTGACCCTAAATACAAATATTCTATATAACCAAGCCTTGAGTCAAGGTTCAAGTATTTAAATACACGAAATGTGTTCGCATGGATTACTCTTCCTATTTCCGCATGGGAGATTACCCCCACGCAGTATTTTGGTCAAAGACATGATCGCGCATACGCACACCAAACACACGTGCACCCTCCATTAGAGACACAAGGCTACAATGACGTTGGACGTATTGGATTGGTCCAAGGGACTCCTGAGCAAAGGTCTTACGATGTTAGCTGAGCTGGGCCAAAATCACGATTGCTTCATGTGACAAAAAACGATACGTCAGTTATCTAACTGACATTTAACATGTTTGTCAAGCTCTTATTGCTGTTTCCTTCGAAGACATTGTTAATGAGACCTTGGCTGGCTGTCATGTCAGCCGACATTGGAGACGACCGACCACAACGTATATATTAGGCCAGTCAGGTGGGCTTGAGGCTTGAGATGATTTTGCTCGCACCGTTCGATGACAGATTTTACCGCTATCTCTGTCGATCACTACGCACTCACAGGACGACAGCAGCTAAATAATGGGGCATATGAGGATCAGTTCCATCTCACAAATTGCTCATATGGTCAACGTTTCTTTTTGTGCGGGCACGAAACTCCTGCTCTGTGCGAAGTAACAGGTTCAGTGGGAAATGATTAATGCTTTGCAACTTACCTGTGTACGAGCGATACCTACGAATTTATGGAAAACATCCAATACAGCCAACCTTACATAGAAACTCATTGAGTTGAATACGCGTTCGTTTATTGTCACAAAGACATTGTGTAGATTACATGGCGCTTCTCAAATGTGCGCCTTTGTAAATATGTGCACTTAAATTTAGGTAGTAAATGTTTACTTGGCCCTCAGATGCGGATGATTGAGCAATATAATTATAATATAATATCTGGGTATAAACAAACCATATTTGAAGACAACCCGTTGTCTTGTCGGAGTGTTTAAATGGCCGTCAAATTGCATTTGCAGATCGCGCGAAAAGATATTTGTCTTCATATTGTTAAAGTACTTGTTTTTCTCATATGCAGCGAAGTCGATACAACATTGTGCGGCTCAAAGTGAAGCAACGTCCTCGATCCTAACAGAGAACGATGCTGTTGTGAACAAGTAGATGTCTGCAAGCTCTTATTTTACAGCTGTCACTTGCTTTGTCCATTTGTTTTATCACCGTAGTAATTACAAGAATAATTGAAAGAACAGTGAGGCAAGCCGTTGCAAAGTGTCAGCTCCAATTTCTAACTTCTTCTTAATTCAACTTCTGGCATTTGCTGCGGCCGGGGGGGGGATGGAGTTTATTCTGGATGATAACAATATGTATAGCTACACGTCGGCAGAGCTGAAACCAAGAGCGTTGATACTGTCCTTGGTGCAATAGTGGAACAAAGTGTTCGCTACAACAACCTATTGTCCTTGTATATGCCTGAAAGTACTATTCCTTTCAATATTATATAATTGCCTATCCCTGCAAAACCATATACAAATTTCTCGAATTGTAGAACTGGTGAAATTCTATAATTCACTTCCCTCGGTATAGGGGAATAAATCGAGTCTTACTGAATCCACTCTAAGGAAGTAAATCGCCGATTATTCTTTATAGGCTGTCGAATCGCTCTTGAGGAGGAGCTATTTTTAAGCGGCCTGTCTTGAGTGAGTCATCAATCAAATATCTAATTCTAATTCTAGCTCAGGGGTTTCCCTAAGTTTTATCATTCTGCTGCTACTACGCCCACGGGCATAATTCCCCTTGGAGGTGTGGTATGGGTACGGCATGAGTTTCTCCACACGATCCCTCCGATCATACCCTCTGTCCCCAAAGGATTGGCTGGCCGCCAACGAAACGACTGCTGACTTGACCGATCTATTGATCTATTTATCTATCTATCTGCCTATCCACAGTGTGTGTTTGATCAGCCGATTGCACAATCGCCTATTACATGAGCAAAATACAGGGACACTATGGGCCGGTTTGGCCCGTGTGTTTCGAAGAAGACGTACAACACATGCCCAGTGAGCGATGTGGGTTCCGCGAATGCTCCGGAATTGCGTGCCGATTCCGATGTCAATCTGTCGGTATCGGCACCAACCAAAGCTATATTTCTTTACATCCCAGAAGAGTACATATAGGAAACGTAATTGTATTTGAGGCTTCGTGCGATTCGATTTAATTTGATACAATTTCGTTATCGTCTACACAATCGTATACTATAGGTTGTCTGATACCGACATTGGATTGGCCTCGTACTTCACGCCACTATGTCTTCCCCCACTCGAAATAGCTGCCAGCATGCTTAGGTACGCATTAACCCAAGGTGGCTCTGAAAATCCACCAGTCCGGTGAGCACAGGGTCGTCTAACGCCCTAATTCTTCGGGGTGCACCACAACTGCACAACCAAACACGTTTCACCCGCTTGTAGAAACCTGTTGTAGCAGTTCGCCTGAACCCCCTCCACCCTTCGCTTTCTCCTCGTCACTTGATTCGTCCCGTTTTCAGGGTTTCCTTACCGACTAGTGCAGCTGGCGTTGTGCCAGTTCCAACAGTGGCGACCAGGGAAAAACAAGCACTTCTCTGGAGAAATTGCCTACAGCCCTCCTCCTTGTCCTGGGCATAGCCTTCTTACGATGGCGATGTCGGGTAGGCGAAATTCGCTACACGGGCCAGCTATCCGCCCGACCTTTCGACGTACGAATGGAACAGGCTCCAAGGTAATAAGCGAAGCAGTTTTCGTACATGTTCTATAGCGCGAGTTCCCGAAGCCCTGTCGGATAGAAAGTTTGGACGCAGGCCAGCAAACACACACACACACACACGCAAAGTTGGATACTCCCCTCCTCAGTGCCACTGTCGACTTTACTTTGCCTCTGTACCGCGCCCATTTGAAAGACAAGTGAGAGAAGAGAAGAAAACAGGACAAATCTACCAACAGCCGTCCTCGAAGGGTTTCGTGTCGTCCTCCTGCATCGCTCTGGATACCCCCAACCCCCACGGCCGTTGGCTCATAGACCCTCACACAGCCATCAGGTACGCCTGTCCTCCGGTCTGGCTGGCCCATCTTTCTATATTTTCCCACTGTTTCTCTATCTTCCTTGGGTTTTTTTAGCCGCTTCCTTTTCCCCTATGACTACCCTGACGTCCGGGTACCGAAAGTAGGTCACTTATCCCATGTGACACAGTAACACCCTCTGATGGAACAACCGGTTGGTTGCGCTCATCATCCTATTGCTGCTGCCACTGCGGCCTATTCCACAAGAGCCGCTGCTCACACTGCAGCAGGAGCTATTGGGTGGCAGGCACCTATGGAGCTACCTCTACGGGATGTTGTGTCACCTATCGGTGGGGATTCTGTCTGTATTGTGCGGCTTGACCGAGCCAAGGCCATTACATTCATTCCATCTGATAAGCAAGATGAGTGAGAAGATGAGAATGCCATCATTGGTGACTCGTACGTTATAAGGTAATACCTCGAGGATGTCAGTTCTGCCATACACGTGACACGTCATTGCCACCTCTGCAAATACGGATATTGGCGAGCGACGGGTCAGAGAGCCGGGCGACTGCGTAACATTGTACGCTTCCTGCGGAGGCTGTGTTCAGGCACAAATAGTCGTGTATGGATGTGCGCGACGTTTTCTTGTAGCTCGATGGTTACTTTATGGTAGGGTTGAGTTGCATTGTGACATCTCATTGGATAGTAAACAGGATGCCCTCTTTGAACACAGCTGTTAAATCAAGCCGAGTCACGTAGTGCAATGATCATCAATGCTGCACAATGAATTGTCTATGCATCTGCGAATGTAATTTATCTCAAATATGAAAAGAAGCCATCACCAATATTTACGAACATAACACCTCACGGAACAGTGTTCACCCACCTAATATGCCTCATTCTGCATTCAACGTCTAATCGCCGTCATGTGTACAACCGACTCTGCATTTCCGAAAAGTGCGCCTGTGCCTACCGACTGTTTGTAAATTTCTTCAAGCGCCTTTGGTGGCAGCTTTCGAAACTCTAAAGCTTACAAACAATAGATGGATTCTTCACCCAGGCATCTCTCGTGCAATGTCCGAGTAGTGGCTCTCACAGTCATATTTGACGTGTCATGTCCTCTACGACTTACAATCGGTAGGAACGCCACGCAGTGCAAGCGTAGGCCGACGCCTCTGGTTTCGCAGGTTTGACAGCACAAACCTAACACGAAGTAATCGCACATCTAAGGCCAACCATTTGATGCTCCCACACGCTGTCAGTAATCGCTACTGAAGCACCACGCTGATATTAACAATTGGCCATATTAGTAGCTGACATCCAGTGGTTGTACAGTAGTTAGGCTAGTGATTATTGTTATTGGCAATTAAATTTAGTTGAAGATGCACAGTATCTAACACTAAACAGCTCAGAGTGAGTTGAGTCGAGTGTGTCCGATTAACTTATTGTGCGTATGCGTGATAAATGATTTTAATTAATGCTGATTCTTCTGTCTCGTATATGTTTTTGTAATAGTTTGTTTCCTCAGAGTCTGTGTTTGGTACGGAGTCGGAAATCCATATGAGAATGAACGTACGCAAATATATGTGAGTTTCCAATACATCGAGGTATGCGTCCAAGCTTTATCAGTAAGAGCGACGTTGATGTCATGAAAGCTATTTTAGTTAAACAATACTAAATGGATATTTGAGCTGTGCTAGATGCCGTCATTTCATAGTTGAGGCGAAAGCAATGAGTCCTTTCCACCGGGCATCATAAAATATACAATGAGAACTTGTTTGGCCCTATTCTATTTCCGCGGGCGTGGCAGTTCCGCCAAACACTAACTCCATGGGAGTTAGTATTGGGTGGAACTGCAAGTAAAATTTAATTTGCCAAATTTATGTAGAATCAACTATTCATATCTATATATATATATATATATATTGCACTGCGAAGGTCAAATGTCCGATCTCTATTTATATTTGATGGAGGTTCCAAATGAAAACAATTATCAAGGCTCCCTAAGGTTACCGGAAACTTCGACGGGCGACGCATCTTACGACTGTAGGGTCAACATGGGCCAAAGATATATTTCGCAATTTAACGTGCTAGCACTTATTGCGCAAGTTCAGCTGCTTCGAACATTAATATTATAATTCAGAACAAGGGTGACAGGATGTCCGCTTGCATGAAACCTTCTAGGCTGTGGCAATATCCACCAGGCTTTCCGATGAAGCACCATAAACAGGATATCCTATACGTTCGCTGTCCATCTCTCAGCCAAGAGGTTCATACATTCGTGCGTAAGATCATCTCTCAAAACTTGTAGAACGCTGTGTCGTGAGGTCTTGGAGCTAAACAATTCAACGACTTGAGCCTTTGATGAAACTACTTGAGCCGACTAGCCTCAAACTAGTTTGCACACATTCTTAAGTTCGCCCTAAGTGTAACCAGATCCACTTAAGGAAGTCAGTGGCTCCCGACTATTACTAGGTGGTTTCCATTGTATTGTACAGAAATCTAGTCTTGTAGAGAAACTGCCTTTCTTGTATAAATCCTGCCGCGGACTTGCAGAGGTATGGATGCTTTCTCCCTAGAATTCTCGTTGTAAGGTGTACGTACCGAGCAATGTCTGATGGACGAAAGGCTGGTGGCCAACTAAATAATATAGTCAAGTCCATTGAACAGAAATGGCTGAGTCATTTCGATCTGCTTCAGAGTACAAAATATTTTCTGGATAGATTGTCGAAAACTGGATTATTTAAATTGTTACAATCGCGGGTAAGTTCGAAGCTAAAATGCTGCAATAGATGAACTTAGTTGACATTAGTCTATGAGGCATGCGAATACGACATACGTACGTAACCAAAACATCATTTCTTCTGGATGAAAGAGAAGCCGGTACCGGAGGCGGTCCAGCAAAGGTCCTGGCCTATCAAGGTCGTATCAAGGACGTGGTCTATCAAGGTCGTACGGTTCCGTTGTCGGTTATATCACGATATTAGTAACTCCAGACTATACGGCAATGCTCGCAAATTGAATCGTCTTTTTTTTTTAGAGGAGGAGGAAATTTTCTTCAAACCTACGGTCATCACCAGAGACATTCCAATTTCCATGAAAGTGGGCAGATCCAGTGCAGGGTTGACGTGCATGACAAAACGCCTCTGCCTGCTAAAACCATCCTCTGCTAAGAGTGTATCTCTTCCCCAGAGTCGGCACGCTTGGCATTACTTCGATCTCTGAATTGTCTTATAATTGGCGAAAGGTACCTCGCCATACAAAGGCTTCGCTTTCTTCGCAATTAGCTGAAACACGTAATGAGACACGTCGTACAAGTGAACGACGCCCAAAACCCTCGGCTATTCTCGTCACTTACGTTCATCGAAATGACGCCACCCGGAAGTGTCATAAGCGTAAAGTGCGAGAGTCCATTTCTGGGTGACCGTTTCGTAACCTCGGGTAGTTTGATAAACCGTTCGCATTTGTCCACCCCCACCAACTGCACATATGCGATCTGACGTCATTAGCCTGTTATGATTGATTTGATCCACTGTCGACACAATCTACATGCACGGCAAAATACAACTTAATTAGGGCATTCTTCTCTTTCTTAGTTTCGCCTGATTCCCGCCCGGTCGAAGCTAACTAAAAACGTCTCGGCGAGAAGGCCGAACATGTGATAAGTAGTGGTGGCTTTTTGACGGACGGTTGCTGTGGGACAATAGAGTCAACTTGAGTGATTCTCGTGTTCCGCCTTTATAAAGGATAGCTTTGGTCTATCTTATTGTGGCGTGATTCGACTGCGATACGTGATTCGACGCGGCCTAATTTAAACACAATCCGGACTTAGCCCAGTTTTCCGATGCTAAGTACACATGTTTACGAGGAAGCATGGATAGAAGAGCAAAGACCTCAGGTCAATAATCGACATTTGGAGCAAAGGAATCGCATTCGTTTAACAAGGATCGACAAGGTTTACATGTTAGTTAGTGGTGATAAAAATGACGACCATTGTCTATTGTTACAATACACAAATAAGAGGATAATGTCATATGATTTGCATCTCTACACCACGCAACTACGCCAAGGACAGCACGATTTGATCATACTTGCATAATTTCAAGGCCTAACGTAGCGTTACGTGAATAGGACATCGAGATGACATGGCTTCTCTTGATTAGAGCTTGTACGGGCATCAAGAGAATCAAATGAGTTCCGCGAACCAACCGAACTCCACCATCTACTCATCGTAGATATGATATTGTATAAGACAACTATCTAGGTATGACCCACTCTCCGCCTCTGTGTCATGCTAAACATATAGGGACTGATGTGCTGCTGTGTGCAGGTACATGCCCGAGCATGGGATATACCTTGTGCAAGAGGCGAGGTTTCTTATAATTGAACATCAAATGACGGTACACGCCTATCGATAAAACCCGAGCCACCGCCAACCAGAGCTTTGAAGTAACTGCGACCAGGATTGTTTGTCAGGCAGCGTTACGGTTTAGTCAAACCAACTTACGAGTTTAACATATCAGACAAGATTAATATATCTTCTTCATAGGCTTATTTATCGTGGAGGGTGGTTTTACAGTCCAGCTCTCTGATGTTAATTCTGCTGACGGAAACTATAAACCGGCCAACACAGCCGAACAAATATGCAATATAGAAAGGGCAGCGTACAATTGTTTTGTATGACCTGAATTAAAGCTTTGTGCTGAAAATTAGCGGCCGCAAGTATAATATGAAAAAAAACTTAGTGTACTTCTGGGAAACACTACGTTTCACTATGTTGGCTTACGCCCCAGGGGAATGTGTCTATCTGCCATCGATAAGCACATCGCTCGCTAACTAGTTCCACGACTCCGTGGTAAACCGTCTAGGAAAACCGCCATCTCATTTATTTACACAGTAATCCTAGGCATTAGGAACGGTGATTGTAATCGCAAATAGGTCCTCCGAGGCCATACATAATACATTACAAAGCGAAATTATGGGAACGCGTTAACGGCCAATAACAATTGTGGTGATTTGTTCCAGTATCAAAAACTGTTGAATAAAGGAAGCTCTTATAATGTACTTGACCTTTGTACTGGGCCTTTGTCGATATATCTCAGCGATATTTTAATTCTCATGTTATACCGCATATAGATCGTTTAGGTTTCGAAGGTTTGGAACACATGGACGACATAGAGGGTTGGGGTAGTCCTGTAAATTTCGGCGACGTTCGTGTTGTCTATGTTCTCAACACCTGTTAACATGATGGGGATAGGACTAAGGTCCTTCAGCCTCAAACGAAAGAGCATTGTGTGCAAGCCAATGAATCGACCAGATGGTGACTACGAATGCACATTGGCTTCGACGAGCCCTCATACGCATGGTACTGTAGCGTTACGTGTGCAAATTTTGAGAATAGAACTTAAAAGCTTTCAAGTCGAAAATGTTATCGGTGAACTTTACATTCAATGTGTACGACGCGGTTGCCAATAATGGCTGACTCGCCGGCATACAACCAACTCGGTCATATGTTCATTTCATGTTAAATCACACTACAAAATAGAATCAATGATGTTTTTAACAATTTAGCAGCCCATTTTAGGGCACTTCCATTTGACGAAAAAAGGAGGAGCGCTGTCCATGTACATAGTGGGGGCAACAATTGAACGAGCATTTGGGAAGAGATTCTCTGTTGTACCCCTTTAAAATGTGTTTAGGTGTATTCCAATCAGTACGTCTTGAGTTTACCAACGCCGACCTAGTTTGCGAACATTTCAGCTACTCTCGTCCAGCCATGTGTTACGGAGTGAAAAAGAAAAATAGCCTCTCACGTTAAAAGCTCGCCCATCCCATAGGGATCCAGCTTCTCGGGTGAGCTAACTCTGTAAGTGCACATTGGAATCCGAGTTCTGCGTTATTCAGTAACGTCACCGTGAGGCACAGAACACAGCGAGCAAACAAACAGAAAGTGTAATTACCCCAACTCAACTTGATCGTACAAAATAAACAAAACAGAACTTACCTTCCGAATACGTTTCCCTTGCTTGATCCGTGCGCATTTCCCCAATGGTGAGAACAGTTTTACCTCGGCTCTATTCGGAGTGCCGTGCCAAGAGCGAAAACATTAAGGCCATACATGAGAAAGCCTCGTATTTCGATTAAGCTTATCTTATCAAGGCCACGATGAGATACGCTTAATCGAAATACGAGGATGATCGTTCTTTTTGAACGTCGAGTTGCTTTCCAGAATGAAGCTGCGTATGTATGTCTACAGGAAAAACGGGGACCATTCAATCAAAAACATGATTACCATAAGAATAATTACAAACTCGCATAAGGTATATGCGTATATATGTACGTTTATGGTAATTGATAAGCCTTAGAGAACTCGAAGGGGAGCTTTTCCTGCAGACGGCTAGTTCTTTCCACATACGGCTAGCTTTGTGACTTTTATCTCTGGGGATTACATCTACTGTGAGCCGGGGACATGGCCGCACTTGAGATCGCATATCCATTAGCAGAGAAAGAGAGAGGAGGTAACGGAGACCCTCTACGGAGTTATTTCATGGCAGCATTAAGTAACCACCTCCCCCGGCGCGGAACGTATCCTCAGGCGGACGCTCGCGGACTGGACTCCACGAAGCGCCTGTTTAGGTATGCAAACAGGCGTAGTTATTATAATAAGGACGCAGACAGCGTCGGGTATGCATGTCGCAGAGAGAGACAAGTCGAGAGAGACAGACAGAGAGAGAGAGAGAGAGAGAGAGAAAGCATCGTTGTCTTATGCGAAATGTCTCCTCAAGACCTATTGATCTGTCGGGCAATTTATATGGAATGTGCTATTCCCGATTCCCTCGTGTGGTTTAACTTGGACCACTCCACCACGAGGATTCTTTCAGCACATGCGTATCTGTGTACTATAGTTCAACGTGCATCATTCATATGTGCTCTATTTTCAATGGGCTATAAATGACACGTAGAGCCTTACAGCCTTAGCACAATTGAAATTTGTCCAGAAACGAAGGAGCGTTTCTTTATTCTGTTCAAGCTCGCCAGTGGTAAGGAACGAGCAACGTTCAACGAATTATCGGCTATATATTTTTCTAGTACCGACCTTTTCTAGTGTGCTGACCTTGAATGTTTGATCACGTTCGTACAGAGCCTCAATTTTAATTTCACAAATATAATATTCATAACAAGTACAACGTCACAACATACCTTTATTGAAACTGCAGCATGCTCGCAGCCTGATCAAGTATTTACGGCGCTTCAGAGTACGATTTGTTCATTCGGATTAGAGCGGTACAGCGTAAATGTTGGACACGTTAGATGACTGAAAATGGAACAAACTTGCTTGTTGTCACCCTGCGCGCAATGCCTTATCATCTGCAGGCACTAAAAAAAACAGCAGATAATATCAATCGATACGTATTGCGTCTTAGATAGAAAATATAATTTATTCAAACATACAGTAGTTAGGAATTATTTCTAGGGATTATGGGGGGTGGGGGGGGGGGGATTAGCTGGGGCTGAGGTCGACATTGAATCGATTGTTATATCATCTAAGCTGAATGTGCCCGAAATCAGTTGGCCGATTTGATGACCTCGACGTGGCTGGATAAATATTGACAATCGTCACTCTCTGTGGGTATTCGTCACTTCAACTTGCAGATGATTGCCTCGATCTATCGCCTCATCGACTCGTCTGGCCAGTGCTATCAGCCGTATGTGAAACATTATGGTTTTATAACGAAGTGATCTCGAAATGGAACGAATGAGTGGATCGCTCCTCAACACAATTCAATGTCAAACAGAGTTATTAATGTGAGCTTTTGTGTAGGGCACGTCAAGTCGCGATAGAGGAACACCGCAAATAAGATACGGGCTTACTCTTACTCATGGATCTATTATTGTGCCTGATTGACACTTGCTTTACGTTAGTCCAACGTGAGTGACTGACTCTAAAAGGTAGAAGAAGATTAACATCGAAGTAATACCACAGCGTACAGGGGGTCGGTCTGTGCGCCTTGCAACCGTAGGACATGTATATGCGTGGATTCGATCCTCACCGCTGCACATTTACATTTACGGGTCGGTCTTACGAAGCAATGCAAAAGCAATACCGACATCACTTTTTCAATAATAGGTCGTAAGTCATTATATATATATATATATATATATATAAGCTGCATTGTTTTGCTGATAGCGAGGTGTGCGACGGTTCCTATATCCTGATAAAAAACGAGAAGGGCTTTCTCGAAATATTTGTTAGACCTAATATTTGCCTAAAACACTCACTCCCCCTTAAAAGCGAATTTCCAGTACGTTGTTGTTGCGTAACTTTATCATCCAACTGTCACTTCCTGTGTCCTCTCATCTATGAGAAGATCCCCAGTGGTAGTTAAAAGTTAGCCTCCGACTATTTAAGCTGTTAGAATCTATGGGGCTAGCTTTACAGTTTAACCTCTCAGTTTAACCTTGCGAACTTTGTAACGACCTAACTTCGCATCCAAAGTACTGCGGTGGGTAGCGTGAAAGTTAATGCAAGTCATTGCTGACAAAAAACGCCCATTACATCATGTGGATCATGCCTCGGAATATGGGTGTCGCAAAAATCTCTGCACTTCGTCGAACTAGCTAATATATAATATATACATATGTAGATTAGTGCTGATGGCTAAAATCTAGAATGTATGCATATGCTGTTGGTAGAAATGTATGAAGGGTCAGCTCTTTTTGACACCACGAACGCTACTACATGTGACGGAGTTCCATCCCTTTAGTCTCATGGGCAAAAACGAGCGGTTAGAGCTAAGTCGATTCGTGAACTAGAGCTCATTGCGTTCGTAGGGCGACAACTATTCGTTATTTTTTTCGATAGAATATTCATTCATAACCGCGATTCCATTCAAAAACGGTAAGCATTAGGGAGTCATTCACCATCCCCTGTATTTCACTATTTGGCCTTTGCTCTGCAATACTCATTTCAGCTGTATAAAGGGTCTCAGCTCCGAAGTGGTGTACAACATTGTATAAATACAATGTTACACTGCTACATATCCTAGGGTGAACTACAAAACTACGCAGCGATCATTTTCTACGGCCCGGCTTGGTGCACTTCATATTTTCTTTTACAGTTATGCTAACATCGCCGCGCGTCCTTTACCTGAGAGCCCAATAGAGCCAAGCTATACGCACTTTGCCGTACACGGCTCATTTAGACTCAATGAGAGCTTTTTTCTCCCCTTCTTTTTGTTCGTGATGTTGTCATCACTCTCGTTATCGTCGTTGTTAGAGCTAGCTACCCTAATGCAAGTCGTGTACGCGGCATAAAGGAGCGTCGCTCAAGTCGGAAGGCAGCTTGCGACCCGGAGGCAACGAATACGGTCGAGTCGGCCACGCGTGCGAGGGGTGGGCTCCGTCACTTGAGTTGGGGCTGGGCACACAGCCGGCCGTCCAGCACGTTTGTCGAAACTTTCCGTACGCGCTTGACTAAACGAGGCTGCTCCCACTGCGGAGTCGACACACTACACTGCTCCTCATATCCTCCAGGCATTGCTAGGCAAGGGCCGCGTCTGGGAGGTAGGTACGGGCCCTTGCGCTTGTGCGTAGCCTTTGCTGTACCCACTCACGTTTGTGTTCTGTGACCTAAATTCGTGAAAGAACTGTCGTTTCAACATCGATTTTTCAGGAGAAGGATGTCGCTGGATAAACAATTGTTAGCGATTTCCGAAGCAAATGATTATTCCGCGTTCGTTGTGTTCAATATTTGTGTATCTTGAAACGGATTACCTAATACTTTCCAAGACCGCTCTCGAAACCTACAAACGCTTAGCAGTTCCTCGAACAGAGATGCTTTCTATTAAACCATATAGCTTTGGTTTAATGAGAACTTAAGCGTTTGTACAATTGCAGTTCTATAGGAGCACCTATCTAAGAGCACCTTCCTCTATCTACATTCTTATTACAATATCTAGAACATGGAGGCCCCACTTCCCCAGCCCTTAGGTGCCTCCAAAAAAATAATAATTGCGTTTACCCTTTGGATATCTAAGAAAAATCTTTGCAATAAAATATTGCGTAAATTATGTACAGAACATGTCAAGCCTTCTATTAATTTACTTCAGACACCCACATGATCCCCGTACGTGCACGTAGTGACGCAAGAAGCTTTTGGCATAGTAATAGAGCGACTATGAGAAGAACGCCCACCTTCGAATATTGCTACAACTTAAGGCATTGTTGATGCTTATCAAAACATCAACTTGTATCTTGTATCCGATTCGACACTCGTTGCTCTTCGGTAGTCGCACTTTGCAAACTGTTCTCCGCACCGAAGCAATCAAACGTTTCAAGCATACACCCCTCGAACGCTTCACAACCTACGCGTCTAGGTAATGTCAATCGTTGATGCAACTTTAAGAAGCATAGAACACCGTGAATGTTAGCGCCCTGCTGATTACTCGTCATCTTTCCTATGGTATAATTACATAGCTGAGGTGTATATATTCTTAATCGGGGTCACGCATCGTTGCTCTCTATTGGTTCTATGTTTACCCCAAAACGAACCTCGACGTCAATGACCTTTCACATGCCTCCTACGAACCTGTATACATATATATACAAGTTCGTACTAAAAGGACGAACACCTAGCAGAAGTATATGTTCGTTGGCTGAACAATATGATATATCGTCAGAGTTATCAGGCGTGTTGTGAAAGATCATGATTTCTTGAATCGGCCGTAGGCGTGACGCACATACGTGCATTATATACAACATAACGTATATAATGCACATAGATTATGTTGTATACAATACACATGCATTATACCCCATACCTATATTGCATACCGCGTACCTCTTGCATTTCCAGGGTATGCTTCCGTTGTGCTAGTTCTCCCAACACTACGCACATGGATGAAATATATGATAATATCTGTAGTCTCTGGACAAAGGGTGAAGCCTCGTATAGCCACAATCAAATGGTTATGCCACTATCCATGTGGTTTGTGCCGTCCATTGTGGTTGGAAGTCGAGTTTCGACCATCTGCCTTGGAATTCATAGCAACCTGTATGCGCTTGTAGGACACTCGGGCAGGATTTGTCAGGACAACCGGAAGGCCTCCGTCATCCTGCTCAGGGTTCTGTCCAACGCGGGGAGCCAAAGTGGTTCCACCTCCTCCTCAACATGGTATTACGATTTGGGTCGCAGCCGTCTGTCATAGTGGAACAGACAGGGATGGTCTGCTTGTGACGATCTCGGAAGTAGTGGCCTCCACATGTCCCGCCCGTCTTACTATGCACATTTTCTCGCTATATTCTGCTTATTTATCTGACATGTGCGAGCGACGTTGCACGCAAACCCGCATGTTGAGTAACCTGTTGAGCTATAGATGCGGAAGTTGATGTTATTCCTTCGGATGTATGCACATCTCTAGAGTAGCGAGGTACCGAGCACCTCAGGCGTGTCACGAATGCTCATGTTCCGGAGGACTAAAATTGTATCGAACGTCGGTCTGTCAAAACACCATGGATGTAATAGCTTTTCTAAGGACGTGGCAATGTGGATTGTGAAAACAGTTGAGTACACGAAGAAGTTCTCTGTAAAGGAATCAATAGCAGATATATACTTTTCATGCTTTCCAGGTAGATAGTCTACGTGCCGAGTTCGAGTTATCTAGAAATATTAATATATTGTCGTTATGTATATATATATATATATATATTTATATACGAGCAGACAAAATTATAGTGCATATTGAACTTTAACTATGCAACTTCGTCTTATCGTCAACATGCATAACTTTGCACTAAAAACCAATCATGCCACATAGCGAAGTAACATAACAAATATTGGTATTTCAACGAATATAAGACATTTCTCTGTTAACGGAGCACAGACCGATTCGGTTCGCTCGATGGTGCAAAGGCTCTACTAACAAAATATATATTCGATCTTCACATTGTTCTCTATCGTTGGTGGACAAAGTTACATTTTTCGGGCTCTCTATATATGTTGAGTTCCATTCGTATGCGCGCACTCTTCGTGGGATAAACATACTTTCGTAGAGACAAGTTAAGATGACCGTGTGCATAATACTAATAATAATAATTTTATAGGAATGGTTTACGACACCGGGGCAAGCACGCAAGATCGTTCCCCCTGTTGTGCTCTTCAGTCGCTGTGCAAAGGAGCATCACTCTCTCGGGACCATAACGGCTATAGTCGGACGCCTTGTCAGCGCGGTGGCTTGGGCGGCCAAGTCTCTGGCTGTAAAAAGCCAGAGGTTCGAGGTTAGAGTCCCGCTGCGTGTGATGACATATAAGAGAACTTTAGCATTGTGAAATTGCAATTCCATTATTAAACAAATAAAGCTTTTCTTTTACCTAACTCTGCCCTCAAGTGCGTCAATGATTATTGCATATATTAGGACATACAATACTACGAAATCAACTATCGATTTTATAGAACAACTAACATCCGGCGTACTTGGCTTTATTTCATTAATGAGCGTTTTTCCAACCCTCATATTTTCATATATTGACTGTGCTCGACAAACGCATATCTGCTTTCGTAGACTGCTTGCACTCAGCAGATGCTAGAACTGCATATGGTGGCATTTTGTGGTTACTTTACAGACCCTTCATGTCGACGGGAGAATATCATCGCAGCATTCAAACATTGAACATTTACTACTATTTATCTTGTGGGAAAGTACCTGCTTACCGTATAGGCGTCATTGGTGAGCAAGGATATCCTAGATTGTGATACGTGTGACGTCTACACGCATTGTTGACACTGTCATGTTTGAATGATATTATATTGTCTATATATGTATATTTGTTGCGATATCATCCACTTGCCCTGTGTTTCACAAGTTATACCGATCTGCCATCTTCCTGAACGTGGTTGTGGGAGTGTGTGCATCTAGCCTTCATAAGTTAGCCTGTTTCCAGCAAACATATGTGATTCCAGGCAATGGTTCCTTCGACTCTAGTGGCCGATTCGACCACGAATTCCCAAGCTTATAATGTTGCTTTTCTTGTTGAGTATAACTACGAATTGTATTATTATTATTATTATTATTACTATTGTCGCAAAGACGTCTGCCGAGAATAGTGATGCATTTGCAAGAACGACGATACATGCAGTTGGTATTTTCTGGCTCCCAACAGCTTCCTTCTCTTTTTTTTTGGAATAACAGCAATACGCAAGGAGACGCCATGCATTCTATTCTTCTTGGGCTGATCAAGACCGATGTGTTTCCGTACGCTACCGAATGCAGCCCTGTCGAGCCAAATGGGTAGAGATAAACGGATCCGGCTCAGTGGCTGCAGATTGGCAAACTGATGCAGATACCGTCACTGGCCCAGCATGACGCCCCAAACAACATTGTAGCCTGCCCCGGTGGGAATGGCCCTTTGGGGAGTTCGTCGTCAGCAGCGCGCAGCTTTTGCCCTCGCGCGTCAGCACAAGAGCAATTTTTAGCTTCTCGAGAATTTCTCAGAGCCCTCCGCCTTTATAAACGTATGCGTATCCTCGTTGCGTGATGGTTATTATTAACGTCCTTAGGGAGACAAACGTAATGTGCTTGTTTACAGCTAGGCTTACCATCACGCAGTAGAATGGAGGAGATAAGCAATAATATGTAGTGCTTATAAAGACCATAATAAGAATTTGTGTTGAAGGAAAGAGGATTCCTTGCCGAGCTAAAGAGCTCGCTTGCGCAAACAGCGGTTTTTCTGTCTGACGGTGGTCTTTTTATGGCCTCTAGACGTATAATGATACATTGGTAGCAGCCAAGATTGATATCGTGTTTTTGAGATTACAGTTGCGGTACTCGTTTGAATACGTTTCTCCTGGTATGTGGTATACCATTTATTAATTCTCTGTTTTTCGAATTGTTGACTCGCGTAGTCAAATCACCTGTGGACGTTATATATCGAAAAATGACCCTATTTTCCTTTTGAGTTTATGAAACAACAATGACCCTATTTTCCCTTTGCGTTTGTGAAACACTTGTAAAAACCTAAAATAATAATAATAATAATGAACTGTATTTCGTGCATGCATTTCGTATGATGCCGCCAAATAGTACCGTCAATAAAAGTTCAGCATACGACCCTATCGAACGTGAATATATCTTATATATTCATTGTTATATTCTGACGAAAGATACGTGTAACAATGCTTAAGTGATTGTTGCCCTTACGAACACAGACGTCGCAAGCCTTTCACGAAACGACATCATAAACCAACTCTCGGACAGCCTTAAAGACGTAGTTTCCCACGTTCGGACATCAGTAAAGCTCAAGGTCAAACGCAACATTCGGGCATCGCCCTCCCCTGTCAGCCTAATGGTGTGTGACTGGCAATATGTCACACACTTGGTCAATGCTGGAATAAGACGAGAGGAAATGTGGAGAAATGGTCGCATTGAGAGAAAGCACATTTTGATTGTTTCGGTTCGGAGGAACAAAATGATTTCATCAATTCTCTATCGCTATTACGTAGATATCATCATCATGAGAGGCGAAAGATCACATTCGAGATAAGTGCGTAGATATGCAATAGCTACTGTGTTTCATATCTACTGTCTGGGTATTTGGCCCACGACTCTTTGATAAGGAACGTCCGGCTCGAAAACTGATGCACTTTCGATGAGTCTACCTGGGCAGGTTTACTCGTGACAGTTCGAGTCGTGCTGCGAGCATTTTCACTTCCGGATAGTTAAAACAGTCTAATCCCATTAAGATATCCTCAATAATTTAATAATAATAATAATAATTAACGCTTTATTTTAAAGGACGGTTTAACGATATGTGAATTGGCTGCCATGTGTTTGCCAAGAAGAAGTCATGCGCTGTGAAAGAGCTACCCCTCACGTATGGCGTGAGACACTCTCGAGGGAAATAAGTCATTTACAGAAATTGTTTCTTAGCTATGAATTTAGGTAAGACATGTAAGCCAGCTCTCGTAGTCGTCACGGTCGGATCAAACATTGCACTCAATAGCATGGATAGAAGATGTTTACCAATACAAATATATGTACGCTTATCTATATTGTTAAAGTTAGTCAATATTGGCATGATATTCACTTCCTCCCTCGTACATCGACATTTAAAGGCGACGCGTCTCCCGAATTTGTCCCCCACTGTTTGCAGCCTCTCTTTGTCCACTTTGAATACTGGGTACCATGAATACACCAATAAGATAATGCATCACGGAAAGGTCAGGGTGGGGTGAATATCACAGTCGGCCTATTGTAGCTGCTTGGATCAGTTGGCATCGTCTTCCTGCTTGCACACAATACTCAATATAATGTCTAACTATATTATATACCGTATTTAATGTATGTAGCATACACAAACTAAGAGAGTTAATCAAACGGTGTGGTGATCGTGGCCAATATTGGAAAAATTCCAAAACACAAGAGAAGTCTGAAGTAGGCCCTTACAGACACCCTCTCCCACTATAACGCAATAGGATCATCCTCTATGGCCGGAAAGGCAAACTTTGTGCAGCTGTGCTCTGCCCTGGTATTATCGTAGCATTTTTAGGTGACGCCCACGTAATTTCCGTTCTGTATTCAAACAGATGTTCGAAACAAGCCCGATGAAATTACCTCAGCGAGTATCTGACGTGCGGGGTTGTCTAAAGACGGGCAACACAAACATCGAGGTATGCATGCTTCGAGGTGTTGTAAGGCAAAGGGTGGTCGCCATGGGTAGATTCTTGCCGGATCGACTATGAACGAGTTGTTCGAGTTGGTCCTGTAATGAATTGAACATTTGAGTTTCGCTCAGCTAAACATTTCGGTATGAACGACGGCGCGTTCTGTGTTTAACACATGCAAGCCTTGCTCCACTGTGACGGTACACAGCATACGCCATACGAGTTGTAATATCGGGTAATGTATTCAACGGGTCACGGATAATGCACTCAAAGCCGTAGCTACATGTGCATCCGATATCGCGACGACCCGCAACTACATGAACACTACAGTTTTGGAGACACTATATATACATATATATATATATATATATATCCGCACGACGTATATACCTATTCATGTTATTCTCACTGTTAGGCTATCTATTTATAGGGATGCATGCGAACTCCTAAGGCCATTAGTCACCGATTCATACAAACCACTTCTACACAACGACATTGTGTCCTCTACAGTCACCACATCATACTATCTCACGTTACTTCAACCAAAACCATGCGATGGTGACTGCTTTACGAGTAGATGGCGGACGCTCTATGGTAGATATGGAGCACATGCATACAAACCATTGCATATTGTATTCTAGTGTGTATATACAGTGAGCACTATCAGTCGGCGATCATTTCTATATTCTACAAACGAAGAAACGCATTTTTACCGCAGTCCTCGACGGTGTCAAGGATATTGGAAACTAGGTCAGTGGCTCCCTCTGACTTGTTGGAATATTAGAGAAACGCCAATTTCTAGCAACCGCGTTAGGAACTCAGTCGAGGACACCAGTGTGCACTCATTAACGCTAAAGGACGCGATCCAATGTCCCTTTCGAAATTCATCAGTGTCTCGGCCTGATAGCGCGATATCACAAATGACCTCAGCTGGTGGTAGGCATCTCATTTAGTGGTATATCATCGGGACTTGTTAGTGATAAAAGCGTAGACGTCTAAGTTGATATTATTTTAGTTATTTAAGGTGCAGAGACTCAATAGAGGGATTTTACGTTTGGTGCAGACCTATACACTACACATTCCTATCTCAGAAGCACAGTACATATACGGGGTCTGTATGGTAATGTTACCACATCCTATGCCATTCGTGCGCGATCGGTTCGATCCCCGCCGTTGCACATTTACATTTAAAGGGCTCCCTCTTATGATGCAATGCCGAAGGCAGTACCGTGGACGTTAAATGTTCGCTGTGCATCAGCCCGAAAAGTTTATCCTATGCCATAGGTTCCTCTTAGTGCCAACAATTTCGATTGATTAAACTGCTTCCATTAACTCATTTCCACACATCCCGTTATGGTTATCTTGTCATCCTGCTGCACGAGTGCAGTTCTGGGGAATCTTCCTTCAATCCCGTAAAGGGATTGCAATTCCTGCAATCCCTTTGCGCAGATTCCTTCTTCTCACATTTCGGGGACTCGTTTAAGCAACAATAGCACCATGTAAAGTTGTTACTGCCTCGTACAAAATCGGTCACACATTTTTCGACTCATCACAGTGTAAACTCAGCAGAGGCTTTTACACAGCACAGCAGCTGTGCTTCCCATAGGCTGTCCTGTAGTTTGTGATTTATTCATTCTGATTATTGTTAGATTCGTATATTCGAACAACCTCCACGGCGAATGCAGGCGACAATAGTCGGCAAGACCTCTATTCAATCTGAATGAAAGAGAAGAATCTTGAGGAGAAAATCCATGGTAAAAAAAATCCTCAACCGATCATTAAATAACAAAGTTCCTGCACGTCTCACGACAGAGCTTGTTCCCCACGCAAAAACCAAGTAAAACATAGCGCCCAAAGTTGACGGTCGTAGTTTATGGAGATATAATACTTGCGGATAACACGACCGCCACGGTCATATTCCCCTGAAATCTGCCCTACAAATCGAGACTCCATGTCATTAGTTAGCATTTACAAAAGTTCTCTGTGTCTTTTCCCACGGCAAGCGGCTGATGATCAGGACTCCGAGTAGACAATATCCCAATGTCCGTAGAATTTTTGACAAAGGCGGTCATTGGCTCTGACCGTGCGCCCCAGTGCTTGAAAAGATAAATGGCAGATCGACGACAAACCACTGTCCTGCTAGACCTTTCCCTGCAAACGGTAATCGATCTTGCTTGGGCCCTTCGCCGTGAAACGAATAGAGCAGACCCCATCATTTTCGTGGATCAATGCAACCAATGTTGCCTATCTAGTCTGTCGTTCGTGAATCATCGCTCCGGTCCTGAAGGCCGATCATTAAATAATTGCACCAAAATCGTATCTACTAAATTGTAGGTAGCTAAACATCGAACGACAAGCAGGGATAATGCACGTATGGGATGGATGTATGAATATTTCATGAGTGCTACCAAAAAAAAAGATGAATAGGATTGCCGGCACCCTTTCTCTCTTGGTCTCTTTTAAAATATATGTTAACAATACGAATATTACTTCAGCGGAAGGAGCAATCATCCTAAAACTGGACATTCCAACATCGAAAGATATCTTTGAAGAAATGTGTAAAGGATGGAGATAAATTTCGTATTCACGTTCAACCGCGGCGTTATTTTTGAATAGCTCATTTGTCTTGTTTCGTATGCTCAAGTCGAAGTCCTATCGACGTCAGACGATCTTAAGTTTGCTACGCAGTATATATATATATATATATAATACATTCCAACAAATAGATTTCCCTAGAAATTCGGGCCGCATTCGAGCCAACTCGCTGAAGCATACTTTGTAGATTTCCGGTCACGCAATAGTTCCTATTACGGTGATACTAATGAAAAAAATTGCATGAATTCACGTCCGTCAGGTACTGCTAGATAGCTGTATCGTGGACATAGAACACCGTGTGGAGTCTCAGCAATATGATAAATTGCTGAGACTATGGAATAAACTGCGGAATAAACAGTGTTTAGAGGACCATGTTATCTGACGGCCCTTTCGTTATTGGCACATTTTAGAGTGCTAATTGTCGAGCATTGAGACAGTTAGCATAGAAGATATTTGCATTCATGATTGTTGCACGGGTTCGATCACCACTGTTGCACAACGGCGTTTAAAGGGGTTGTCCTTGTTATGAGTCAACGCAGAAAGCAGTTGTTCCGTGGACATTAAGTGCTTAAGGGTGAAAGTCAGTCCGCAAAATTCACTTTGTATTCATGATACTTCTTGCGGAAGTTAGATCAAGTTGATAGAAATCGAAGAAGCATGCTTATTTGACCGCCTAATCCTCAGCAACGAATACCGAACGCTCAGGGCTGTGGAGTCGTAAACATGGAACAAGTATCAAAAATTATACTGCGTCCAAGGTCTAAATTCACCCGGATCGATCGGGTGCGGTGCGGGGTGATCTGCTGGATGTCTTCGGTCAGCAAGCGAGAGTGAGGAAAAGTGTGTCAGCAGTTTGAAGCAAGCGAACGTTCAACTATATATAGGTACCGATACTTGCTGACGAGGCACGGCCATTGCGCACACGAGATGCGCCCGACAACGCCATGACGCCACTCTAACACAAGTCGACTTGATGGAGTTGTTCTATTCCTCTGGGACTCTAGGAAGGTTACAGTCGGAGGCTAGTTCGCAGGTTTGTGGGGGCAAGTATCGCAGCTGGCATTGCTTGCTCCCAGCTAATGCATTCAAGACTTCCGCGTTTTCAGGTCAAACACCCGGCGCCCCCTCGGCCAGTAGCTTGCCGTGCACCTATCCTAGTCGGCCATGCGACCCATTCGCTTTGCTTTCATTCCGTCGCAACGGAACGGGGCAGGCGAGCCGGGCAAGCTTTCTCCCTTCAATGGCGTACTTGCACAACCAGCCAGCCAGCCGGCAAGACAGACCCTTACCCATATACACACAGAGTCACAGTCTCACAGTCGCATGAAAAAGATTCGCGTGCATCCATTCATTCGCGCACATCGACTACCCCCGCTCCCACAGGCTATCCAAATTACCCCAATGCGTTTGTTTCTTCCAGCGTCCACGACTACCCCACGGCTACTTCCTCTTACGTCCAGCGAACCCCCAGTCTGATCCGCAGACAAAGACCTGCGGGTCTTCGTTCGTCTTCTCGTCTGCGCAACGACTGAAGGGAACGCATTGGAAGAGAACGACCCCACCTGGCACCACCGAATATCCACGGTCCTCGTGCGCCACGGCGATGTCGAAGAACAAGTGCATAGACACAAAACAATAGTCGGTCTATTACACGAAGGCGGGGCGGCTGCCGTGACATCGTGAGGTGTCCACGACTCAGCACGAGCGCAGGGCTACCCCAAGCCAAGTAAAGTGATTGAGCCAATTCAGAGAGTCTGCGTTCTCTTGCGGCTCAAACTCATGCTGTGCTCCTTTGAATTCGCCGCGCTTGAAATATATATATATGCATCTGAGGTAATAATAAAAAAGCGGCAAGATTTGTGATCGTCGGTTCGATTTCCAGAAATAGCGTTGTGCCTTTGACAACATTGCCCTTACATATGTAGTGTAGGCCTGTTGGAGAAGGCCCAGATAGATCCAGCATCACCGACCCTCAGGATAAGGCATGCGAAAAGGAGAAAAAGCGATGAATTATCCCTACTCCTACGGTCAACACTATATTTGCTCGCACATGATCTCCCCCACTCGTTCATGTAGCAATACTGTAATATAAGACGGTACCGAGGCCAGACACAGAAGGAGATCAGCTGAGGGTCAGCTGTGGAAATTTCTGTGAAAAGAGCAGATTGGAAGCGGTCTTGGAAGTCTGCTCAAGATGCAACAATTCCAGCACGCGCTTCGTAATAGTACAGTACGACTTTGATCAGCAACGAATAAGCAAACATTCGCAGAGTGAAAAACGATATATACTGTTGCGATGGTTTTTTGGTAAAACCATTGGTTTATGTTAACCACCAACAAAGCCTTAGCCTTATTTGCACTTTGGGAAACAGTGCGCCAATGTATGTAAGCAGGTGCGATACTAAATACAAAATGTTTGCCTCGTGATCAAAGCGCACTATAATGGGTAATGCCTGTGTTAGGGGGTTTGCTGCTGCGCGCGGCTAGGATATTTTAATCCTCTTATGTAAATGCGATGACGACGCTACTCAACTAAGTGCACTACAAAGGACGTCACAGGTGAGCCAGCTGCTAAATGTTGATCCTCGAAAAAGACTCAAATATAAACGTAATATACCATACAACACACTATATTTGGTATATTAACAAAGGCAAGAATAAGGTGTTCATGCTCGCAGGTGGACCCTAGACACATAAAGCATGCCATGCGAAAATGTATATTCGCTTTACCTGCAGCTGTTGCCGGATGTGTATTCGATTTGGTTCGAGTTGTAGTGACTAGTACGCCATAATAAGGATGAGCTGCCTTTGAGCTTCCTGAGCGTAATGAAATCATTATCACAGAGAACATATACAATTTCACTTCATTATCTTTCAGAACACTTGTAGGCAAACACAATATATATATATATATATTGTGTTTGCCTACAGTACGATGGTCACTTGCTGATAATCCATATAGTCCTTTTTGATTGACTGCATGATTTTGAAATAAATAATAAGATAAATAATAGATGAGCAACCAATCAAAACTAATCGAAGTCGTTCGCGCCCATATAAACCACACTGCGTCTAACCGAATCCGCACCGCGGAACGCATACAGAGGCGACAAATAATCACACTAACTATATAGATAGACACCTGAGGCGAAGTCCATAAGCATGCTAGTCCCGAAGGACGTTGCGGGGACGTGGGGTCCTTCCGTTCTCGGTAGGGCCATTAGAAATAGGCTGGCCCAGGTTCCTGTGCAGCAGATGCGAGCATTCCTTGGTTATCCAAGCGGACACCATACAGACACTGGTTTGAGATAACGGTTCCTTCAGGTTCGCAACGGGCTGTTGATAGAACTCCAGACACCTATATTGTAGGATGCGACCCTCGCAGCAGTATAGCCAGTACCGTAGGTCGTAACCTTAGCCGGTGGCCGAAGACCACGACGCCGGAAGCGACTCCCTTCCCTTTCTTATCAACGAGGTTATTCCCTGGATGATTGGAAGCCCTACAGTTCTCAGGTCGGCAACTCAGCAACAGTGGCTAACAATACGAACCCTTTGGCTACCGACGTCATGACTATTTGGTCGCAGATCCTTCTCTGTTCGCGATACGCAGCCCTTTTCTCTTCTTGGCTCAGTCGTTTTCTCGAAGTCGTGGTTGGGAGACCGGACCTGTGGCCAGCCGGTTCTAGTTGAGGCCACGATTTCGGGATGGCTCGTTTAGGCTTTGGCAAACTGGGGGGAATTTCGGTAAAAGAAGAATTTCCACACATCCGACATTGGATTGTTTGTCTACAGATCTTTTTTTGAAGATGCATAACGAAATATGCCGCCGGCAATGAGAGGCATACGCCAGCGAGATGATTTTCTGTAGGTTCCTGCCCCTTCCTTGAGACTAGCGATAATGCTAAGATTGTCAAGCTCCCAACACTTTCTAACCTTGTTGTGTCTGCAGTAGATGTGTTGAATTCAGGGTGCTAAAAGCTTGACAATATCATGTAAGATAGCCCGCAATGTAATATCGTCGACAGCGAACTTGTCTAATCAATATCCGCCATCCGCGGATGAAGTCATCCATCCATACGTGTTTCACTTATTCCGTATAACACATTATAGATGCGTTCTATTGTATTTCGCTGGAAACCTGTACTCGGGTAGTAGCATCGACAATAGCAACAACAGAAAACAATGACAAAGCGCCGTTTCTTCTAATTGCTCAGCGTAGGCTTGGGAAGGGAATGTTCCAATAATACAAAGATTTCCCACCGCAAATATGTCCTTTGAAAGCGACCCAGTTTACCATAGAGCACTGTCCCATGAGATGGACTTAAAACCAGTCCCCCCCTTCCCACGACAAACTGTTATTTCCATTTGTCGTCGCGCGCGTTCTTTTCCGTGGCACACAAACAAAAAGTGTTCGTTTTCCCGTCCAGGAGAGTTCCCTTCTCGGGTTACCGCCGCGGCAGTGGGACAGGATAGAGCCGAGGAAGATTTCAACTTCCAATTGGTTTCAGATATCGAGCCGCTGAAACCGATAACGTATGAAGTCGATAGAATTTGCGAACGCCGCTCTTCGCTTCTCGGGAGCTCCGCCGGAAGGGCGTTGTAATAGGAAGCAGCCCTGCTCAGATCTACTACCGCTCTCCATTTTCGTGTCAGCAGGCGCATGTGACAAACGTATCTATATATAGATGATCTTTACGTTAATAGACGGCAGAAGCAATCGAATTAGGCTTACACGTATCTACGAGACGACGACACTATGTGCTTAGCCCATAACCGATCTGGCTAGTTTTTATTGGTGAACTGCTTAAATGTGATTTTGTCACAACCGTGGGAAAATCGGGACCATCGGCGGAAAACACTCGTATGGGACTCGTCACCTACTTACAACTTCAAGTGCTGCACCGGCACGATGACGATAAACGTAACGCATACGAAAATGCAAAATACATCCGTTGCCAATTGAGTAAGTACCGCTATTGTTTGCGGAAGAACGGCCGCAATAATGCGTTTGCAGGGTTGTGGCTCTTATGTGCCAACTCTAAGGCAGAATACAATACAGTACACAGAACAATACATACAGGATGCTGAGGAATACGCTGGAAATTCGAATGTTTAGGTATTTTCAAGGTAGTGGAATAGCTGTCTTATATGGTTGCCCCTATGTGTTCAATACTATTAAAGAAAATGCCCAACTCTTCCCATTGTTTCTTGTTAGCATGATAGATGCATGCATGCGGGACCTGTGCTCCTTTAGGTCGGATGGCAGCCTGCCACAGCTCTTTGTTTTGAAGACGCCTTTTGTGCTTTTAACGTCTATACCCAGTATCCTTCACAATCTTCTGCCTCCACTCAAAGGGACGCCGTCGCCCGCTTTGAACTGTCTCGACCTGAACTTTCGAACTGAGGCGGCGGCGGCGGGGGCCGATCGAGACCCCCCAAATTGGATAATAGGTTTTAGCAAATGCCACGTGGAGTCAGGGCGGTTTTATACCGAGCGCGTCGAGCTGAAAGGCTCCACTCGAAGGTAAACTGCTAACGGGATTCCGGCCACCCTCAGAAAGCCGTTAAAATAGAATTGTTGCCAATAAAAAAAGTTTCTTATACAGGCAGCTGCTTATTATAATTATTGTTGCAGACCTGTTTTGCTCTCAGCCCAATCACGCTGCCACGCACCCCCAACTTGCTTTGGCTCAGCTCGTTACGACGAAAACGGAGCAAACGTAAAGAATATTAGCTGTCGAGTCGGGAGAGACCCCACCGTATGATCCGATCGGTCCGTGCAGCTGTAAGAATAACCAGCCTGCCGTTTGAGGAATGGGGATCGTATCAGTGCTCCTCATGAACCCTTTAATTACGACTTGGTTCTGGTTATGCGCTATCAAAACGTATATGACAGAGGCTGTCTCAGTTACTCGTTGTGTCTCGAAAACTGTACTCGTCTATTGTTGTCCTTTGTGTATCCAGCCACCGTTATTAGCTTGCGTTTGGCAAATCGGTCCTCGAAAGCGGAAAATCATACAGTTTTCAATTGGACGAGGGTAGCGCGCGTTCTGCTCTAGCAAATTTTTCCGAGGTCCATACAAAGTAGCTGGAGACGGCAGATGAAAGCTACACCAGATACGCAAGCCCACAGGACGCGCCCAAGTGTTCAGAGACGAGTCTAAATATCTGATAATGTCATCGTCTCCTTCGGGTCTATGACGGCCTCGACCTGCAATGAGTTGCAATGGGAAAACAGTCCAGGTTGTTCCAACTTATGTGTACGTGATTGTATGCATAGGATCGTGGTAGAATAAACAGCTCCCCCTTCATTGTCTATATTCCCTGGGAGGAATGGTTTGACTCGGTGATGAGTGCTTTGATTTAGCTACACCATCTCATTATTATATCACGGACGGACATGCATGAGCTGTTTACCGAGCATAATACAGTTTCCTCTACAGGTATATAGAAGAATGGTCGAACATAACAGGAAGGTGGCATGATGGCATGATCTATTAGGCTGAAGGAGTGTCCGCACGTTCGATTTTTAACGCCAATGTTTTGTCAAACCCAAGAGACGAGCACGGAGAGGTTGTTTCGGAGAGTTCAAAGGTCGAGATAACAGTCTCCTGTAAAACGAAGTCATTCTGCGCTCGACAGCTATTATTACAACCACACGTGGTGAATTTGTGGCAGGACCTGAAACGCTTTCCATTTTGGCGGACATAGACTCTTATGAAACTGCTACCAACTGGATCCGTCACGCGAAACCGAAAGCATGCTTTTCAAGTCAGGGTTAAAGGAAATTACCTTTGAAGCAATGAACTGTAGATCTGTGATATATAACGTTTTTTTTTGTAATTTTACCAAAGCCCTTTGAATACATTGCAATACATTACGATCTGTTGCCGTTAGGTGTGCGTACCGACCTAATGTTATATCCCCTCAGCCCGTTCTACTCAAAACACACTTTTCATAAATACGTATCGTTGGTGTGCTACAAAGAGGTTGCTAGCATATTCTTATCGGAAGGGAAGCCGTAGTAGCCACATCAAATACATTGAGCACCCTTGACCGACCCTTCTATACGAAACTTCTTTGTAGGCCGCTCCTGCACCAGAGTGGATGTTCATAAGAGGCGAAAAAAATTGCATCCTCAAAGAAATCGATCACTCCAGAGTAGCAGACGGAGACCAGACTTCGCAGGAAAATGAAGCAACTCAAAGCCCTGCCACGATATAAAGTGGAGTGCCGCTCATCGTTTTCCACGCAGCCATTCATTAAAGATCTGAAGAAATATAAAGACGATATGTTCCATCTGTAACCAGTATTATTTACCAACATGCATATTGTCTCGGATTTGATCGGCATAGTTAGCTTTTATTCTTCACTTTTGAACAGCGTTTTATATTCCTATAATCAGCTAATAGATATTCTGTACGTTGTGTGCGAAGGTAATCTTCCCTGCAATGTTTCTCACTTTCTCTTTACTGCACAATCGCGTGAGTCAGATCACGAGGAACATCCACTTTAAGTGATGAAAATGGAAAAATAAGCTAAAATCCTTTCATGCACACGTTTGTAACTTCTAACTGTAACTTTTGAAACAGAAATAAAATATCAAACTTATCATTAAAGCTAAAAACTCAATCGATTGTGATTATACGCTTGACCGGAACCTTCTCGTCTCGGTGACTGCATTGCAACTCGTACACTTTTCTTATAATGATAAATTGCCCTTCTTAAATTTCGTGGATGCCTCCCTAAGTCGCTAGAACTTTTAAGCCATTTTGGGTTTTCGTCAACGCAGGACCTCTCCTGCGCGACCCGGATTCGAAGATTAGAGAAATGCTTTACTGTTCGTGCTTCCATCTCTGCTCTTCCACAGACGAAATCCACTTTGTGAGCGCACGATTTCTTCGCATCCTAATGGATCTCAGTACCTTGGCACTCATATAAAATCTGTCTCTACTTAAGTGAGCTATTTAGTAATTACAATGCCCATTTATAGGTGGCAGTTCTCACATTACAGTTCCCTAATAAACCAATAAACCTTTACCTTCACCACAAGAAAGCATCGTGGCTTGAGTGGTTTGTTGTAGTTCGTGGTCTAGCGGTAAGCGCGCTAGAGTAAAAACAGAAGAGACGTACGGCTTGGGTTCAAATCCTTGCAGTAGTTGAATAATCCTCGGCTTCCGCTACCAAATTAGAGCTACACGGCACTAGGAAATAGAAACTCGCACGAGTCAGGCTATGTCAAACATAGATCAGGTGAGATTGACCTTTTGTTTTCTTAGGGTTCTTCGCAGTCAGTGTCTCGCATCGGACCCTGAAACTTGCTAATGGAAGTACTATTAATAGTTATCCCGCGTGGGCCGCTCAACTCTTAATGTTCACATCGTAATGAAGTGATACCTATATTTCCCTCTGACACCAGGTGCGCCTTATTTGCTATCAGGGTGCAGATGTTTTCTCATGTCCTCCTAAAACATAAACGTAATGCTCGCAAAGCTTTCCTTTGGCCAGTTTCATGCTCGAGCCCCTCTTGTTCTCACGGCGTTTCCGTAAACGAATAGCTTTTGAGAGATGAAATAATACAATTTCCATAGCTGTTCGACCCTAATCTCCTTTCATGGAGCGGTACCTTTGACGAGCTTTGCAGAACTTATTAGAGTCTTATTTGCGTCAATGGAAAAAGCACCCTCATTTATCAAATATTTTGTTTGTCCTGATCGCCGAAAAACATGAAACTCATCTGTAGAAGATGACAGAGAAACTGGATCATTACGCAAATCGGCCGAACAAAACAGCCAGGCTTAATAGAACATACTTCAGTAAAAATGAGTATTTCCATTACACTTGTCGATTCGTCATCGGTAAGGCAAGGTGAACTGCCAGATTTCCCTATGGAGTTCCCCTGGTAATTTTCGTCCGCGTTTTGCCCGTTGGCACGTATAAATAGGACAAATCAAGCCCTTCAACACATGAACCAGAATTGCGGTGTTGAGAACGCTGCTGAGCCCTAAGCCGCTCTTCGAAATAGTGATCGACGGGGGATGTATTCCGTAATTTCTGTGACCTTACACAAAAAAACGTTACTATTAATCTTTCAGATGCTTAAACAGATACAGGACTTCATTCTGGTGGCGTAGACTTTTAAAAAGATATTATTTTAAAAAACCTTTTTCAAAGAATATTTTGTGAAATGTCGGCCAGGTTAGCACCGTTTTCTAAATGTGACCCCGGTCACTGTCAACTTCACTTCCGACTAAGCCGATCCCTATTTTAAGAGAGAGGTATGTGGTTAATGTTTTGGCTGTAGTTAGGTTATCTATTTTTTTTAAATTACAGCTCGAATTTGCTTGGCATTTTCTGACATAATTATCGCCGTTAGATGAAGAACGGCAACGACGAGCGTTTTCTCGACTTCACTCTGCAAAAAAACAGACCGATTAATCCGTGCAGGTGGAATTCGATAACAAAGTGTGACAACCTGTGCTATGGTGTATGCAGCTTTACCGATGGTGCGCAGGGCGGCAAGTCAAATGATCGGTGATCGGGGTCGTATCACCCACGCATTTAGGTATCGATGGCTCAGCATTATGTGACAATCAAGATCGTTCTAACTAGCGTTGATTTATTTCTATATAACTCCGAAATGGCGAAAATTGTTCGTTAAACACATTGCGCATTGATGTTTTCAAAACTTCCCTCACAGAAGAGCTCGATCGGTTGGAGAAAGCCGAAACGCAGTCGGGGTGATCGGCAAGTACCACTTCTCCATGCTTTCTCGGTTGACCATCCTCTTCCTGGGAAGCGAAAGTAGGCTAAGCCTGGATTGCGACCCCTCGTTCTAACCCCAGTGAACCGACCGTTCCCCGACACCCCCCACCCTTAGAGGGGTTCCTCTCCACCGAACATAGGCAGGCAAAGGCCGCCAATCCGATACGCCCGCCGCAGCCTGAGCGTCCTGTTTCGAAAGGTCGGACTCGAATTGGTCAGTAAACTCTGATCCTTGACTCAGATCGCGATTCCCATACGATAGCGAAAAGGCGCTTGCGGATGCATATCAGGCCAAGCTCTCAACGCAATTGACTGTTCGTGGATAGCGTGTGGCACGGGCGTATCAATACGTGCGGTATGTGCATGCACCTGCGTGCATGGCTCTGCGTGAAAAGCGTGTGCGATGAGATCATGGTCAAAAAGCGAACACGCTGTGAGCAATTACAGTAGTTGTAGGGCACTGCTTAGCACCGAGATCGAATAATAATTTCTAAAATTTTCTGAATAATTTCTTCAGGTCAAAGAAAGTTTAGCACCATCTTGATTTACGACGTCAATTCATATATAGTCATCAATCAAATCGATGGGATGGCTAAGTCATTGGTGTAGGTTGTACAATGCGTCGATGATTTTGCTAGCGTGGGCTCGATTCGTGTTGAAGGCAGTTAGTATTTTCACTCAAGATCTTTCTTTGGTATCGTATCCCATGTGATACGGTAGAGGCAGCCAACAGTGACCGTGAGCAAAAGGTATCCACAATCAAGCATAAACAACAATACCGGCATGATAGTGGTGGCCCAACCGTCTTTACCCATAATATCAACACATGTAGGGTGGTAATGGGAACTAACCATGAGGACCTGTCGGGGCCACCACAAAAGGTCCTCATGATAATACCTAAAAGGTTAAGAGCTGAGGCCTGTCAGATAAAAGAACAGCTGAGGGTCAGCTCGAAAAAAAAATGGGAACTAACCGTAACCACTAGCAAAGGAACATCAACTTTTAGTACGAATGGAACGATCTTTATTATTATCTAAGTTGGAATTTGTGAGGTATTTACATCGGCGCCAATTATACTCGCAGGCTCACAGTTAGACGAACAGAACATACTAGATCTACCCGCAGTCGCAACTACCAGCGTTGAACAACTGCGTCAGCACTCTAAACGTTTTTCTGGGCACAAATACTCTAAATGTTTTTCTGGCCTTCTTGTAGTAAACGACAATCGTCAGCAGACACCGATCTCACAAGTTCAGCAATTTTCACGAGACGGCCTCCCAAATACTCAATAAACTCTTCTGGATGTTTTCACCCATGTCCCGGTAATGAGCTAGCCACGTTCGACGTACCTTGAAACGGAAAACAAACAGCGCTTAGACAGAAGAATCGCTAATCGCCAGCTTATTGGCTATCTCAATTGAAACATCTGGAACGGAGCTCCTGTTTACCATCGTTTCGCGCCCGTGCCCTTAAATACCTTGTTTTCACCTATCTCTCTAAGATGGTCCGGCGGGTTCTAGTCTTAATTAGAATTCTTGTTAGTTTCAAATGTATTATATAGCCAAGAAGCGAAGCCTGTATATAATGTGCTTTCATGCTGTGCCGGGACCGTCTTTTGTCTGTTGCAGGCCTTAGTTTACGGTAACGATCTACGAGGTTATTTCTACTAGAAGTAGGAGAAGTAGGATAGTAGCTGAGCATAACTAAAGGCTAATCCATTTTTATATAGTTGCGCACTAGTGCCTCCTGCCTAATTGCTTATTATCTAAAAAGACGGTTTGAATTTGTGGTTGAGACTTAAATCAGACCAAAGGATTTGGCAGGAAGAAAAATAACCTAATTTAACCTGCACCGATCACCAGAAAGTGAAGTTAAAAGTGAAAGGCTGAGTAAATATGTGGCAATATGTAATATATATTTGACGAATTTCTCACATCTGCCTGGTGACATAATGTCAGGTGAGACGGAGCTAAGCCACAACCCTGGTTCCACAAGCTGGTCACATCGGGGAAAGTTCTATGTGTCACTTGTCAAATGTATGATCCGTTACCGTCCAAGTCAGCCTAAATCGTTGATTGTTCAAAAGCTGACGCCACTACAGCCGCTCAAGTTGACCGTGTCAAATATTATTATTTACGATTGTAACCAGCATAATTTGTTCTCACTAGCTACCAATGTCGCGAGAGACAAAATTACATCAATGATCATAGCCGTTTTACCGAATAGTAAACAGCAAATGCCCAGCTAGTTGCATTAAAGGCCAATTGGCGTTATAGGATGAAATGCATTCATTTTGTATTACGCCTGTCGCAGGATCACCTAAGGTCTCCCTGGTCCAATTAAGTGTGCTGTTTGCAAGTGGTGACCCATTTGCTTGCCTTGCTTGTCCATTTGCTTGGTGACCCATTTGACTCCATTATGGCATTGATGATATAGGATTATCCCTCGGTAACCGTCATTGAGTGTTTAAGGGTTGGAGTTTAATTGTTGTTAGGGGGGCCTTGAAGTGCTGCCCGATCGAGACCACAATTAATATAGACGCTGTTGCTATCAGTTTTATACTTTTTAATGATAATAGTGTAGTTCAGCATTGCACTCCAGGGCAGACCCGTAACAAGAACTAAATTGCTACTTGCATCTCGTAATTGACATAGAGATGATTTGAAAAAATTCGAGAAAACCCACTTATACAATGTATTCGATTTGGAAACACGATTCGAGAACACTCACTTCGCAGCGGACAGACCATACCGATCGCATCGCAGGTGACTGGTCTGCACACAGCAGGAAGCTCTATAATGGATTTTTAAATTAAATTTTGTGAAATTGTCCTTGAACATCGCCACGCATACATTCCGCCAATAAATTCGTGCAATGATTCTATCTCATGATAACTGTTAATCTAATAATTATGTGACATTTTATAATACGCTTAATCATTACCCTCCATTGGCGTTTCAATAACGGCGACTTCGACCTGACATGAAGTTGTTCAAGTGTCAAATCACGCTCACATCGGCCATCGCCACAGCACAGAGACAGGGAACCAATCACTTGAGTCGTTTATCAACAGGCGAACAATTAACCCAACATGTAGTTGGCTTACAACGACGCGCCTCGTCATAGGCTAAGATAACACAAGCGTTGTCCCACCTATTCAGGTCAATCGAATTATGATCATAAATATCGCACACACGTCCCCCTCCGCCTTTGCGTTCCGTCATCGTCTGTCCCGTGCACACGACGCTGGATTGTACATCACTCGATGCCGTGGTGGAAGCGATCACGCGAGAGCCTGTCGCTAGCGAGGACCACTCCTCGCTCCCCTGAATCACCGCCTGGGCCCAGGGCGTCGGATCTCGCGCATGCTCTCGTTGTGCGATCAATGTCCACGCCACTATAGCAAACGCGACGTGGCTAGCCGGAAGGCTAGGTCCACCTAACCGGTCACTCATTTAGCTAACCCACACAAAACAGGGCCTGATCTGTGTGGCCTAGCGGCGAATCATCAGCCTGATATGCAGCATCAGCTGTTGTTGCTACAGCTGCTGCTGATGTTGCTGGAATCGTTGGCGGGGGCGTTGTTGGTGACGCCGGCGGCGGCGGCAGACCTGTATCAAACAGTTTCGTTGAGCTGCTGTATGCGAGTAGTCTGAGTGGGACACACTCACATTCATTCACCCACACAAGTCGAGATATGTCCATGACATGCGTGGCCGACCGCTACTCTTCCAGTGCACGGAGCGAGTAAAGGCGTGGCCAGCGTACGATGCACTCAACCTGCTGCTATCGACAGTGGTCTAGCTGGACCCAAGCAAAGAACTCGTCCGAGAGGAAGCATGCTGTCTCTGGCACAGATCGTTGGATGATATAAGGGCTTCTTTCGTGTCTTGTGTATCTTTTCTTTTTGTGTCCCGATTCACTGTGTCCCTACCGCCGTTACTTCTGCAGCAGCAGCAGCTGGTGTCACTGCTTGCTATCGGTCTATGTGCCTGTCCGATTTTTGGGAAGGGGCCTGGTCGAGATGTCAGTGGAGACGAGCGAGAAGATGAACGACTCGAACAGCGACGGCAGAGCAGCGATAGATGTACTTGGATCTGGTAGATGGATGGCTATCGAAAACGAAGACGAGTGTGAGCACCGGGCACTCCGTTTGTTGGGTCGCGACGAGTGTTACATGTATTGAACGAACTCTACTGACCCACTTTTGCTTACTTAGTGGGTTGCTTGTTCTGCTGGTCATTGCTGGTCCGACGCCGTAGACACCTCCATCCGTCCATCTCTCTACCTGATCCACTTATTGGTGCGGCGCGTCGATGACACGACGAGTGCATTGGGGGGCATTCAACTTCGAATACAACCATTCAGGTAGGCTCGATCGAGATGGATTAACGCATACACGAAGAAGTTATATGTGTCTGTATGGCACGAACATACAATTGCTTCGAGGTGTAAGTGTATTTAAAGCGTAAGGGCAAGTTCTGATGGGAGTGTATTTAGATATAGTACATTAACGTGGGATCGAAATTGATTCAGAGCTTCAAATACTGCTTAAATTTCTCAGTGTCATTGTTTAGAAATTATCATCGGTTTTCATAAGGGCAACACGATCCTGCGGCAAAATTATGATTAGAAACATAATTTCCTGTCTGTTGGGTAACGCCCGAGTAACTTCCGCACTTGAATGTCTCACAAGTTCTCTATAATAGCTACTCAAATAGGTTACACGTTACCTGTTTACGTTACAATCTATGGATGAGTTTGGATATTTTTATACACGAATCCGATCTTTCCCACAAATGGCATTTCTGTTACGCAGTTATTTTCGATGAACTAAGTCAATACATAACGAAATAATCAAGATATTTAAGGCCGTCTCTGAGATTGTCGACTCAAACACGGATACAAGTTGAACTCACTTCCACGTCCAATAGAGCAAGCATATTTATATTGAAATTGTTCAACAGCTTGAATAAATGTAACTATATAAACTGACTTGTTAAAATATAATAATGACCTATGACAATGTATCTACATTATCCACACACTATTTTGTTTCTTCAATTTTTGTCTAATTAAGCTATGTCTGAGGGCAGGATAGTCCGTCTATCCGGGCTCGTAGAATGGTGGCTCACTGGTCCACGCAGTTGAAAAACAATGGAGCGTTGGAAAGCTGATCTCTTTCTATCGAATTTACTTCCGGACAGCGACTTGTGGAGTGGCCTTCGAACGAACTCGAAGCAACGAGAGACACCATCCGGACCGACAATATACAATGGGAATCCTGAAGGCCAACATGGAATGGACCTATCCGCATAGTTCCGAGTCGACAACGGAGCTGGTAACCTGAGCGCTCCAATGTGAGCTTTCGAAATGCGCAGAAAATGATAGCAGTCCTTGGAGGCGAATATCGAGCAAATGGACCCACTACCAAGTCAGTCGGATAAATTCACATGACATGTGCATACGCAGATAGCAGCATAAATTCACATATAAAATGATGATGCTGTCCGAGCAGGTACTTCATTGAGGTCCTACAGTTGATACGTGTGCGTTTGAGCAATATTTCGATTTCGTGAAATGTTCTGTAGATGCGTAACTTCTCTGGCTCGCTTTGAGCAGGTCCAGCTATTCTTTATACAGGATTATATCCGGATGCTCTCTAGATTGTCTCTCTGTGTACTCTGTAAATAGATGTTTCAAGCAGTTTCCTGTTCGTTCTATCTGTACGCCTTTCGGGATGTACTATCTTCTTAATAAAGGCTCACACCATTTGGACGAGCTAGATTGTTTGGGTATAGTCGGTACCTCTGTTTTTTTCCCACTCAGACAGACTCGTTCCCTAGAACATCCAAGTTTCACCAATGTCTTGCTTTGCACACCAGCACATACGCAACAGGCTTGCTTTGCGTCGATGAAATATAGTCTGCTCATTGACGTCAATGCCACTGTGGCTAGAGGTTCGCTTCATAACGTAGGAACGCTTAACAGGTCATGCGCTGAAGGAAATCGTTACGACAGAAGCAAGTGTTCACTCGACGGAGAACACTGTGCTGGTCTGGTGTTTGGCTTCATAGTCACTGAGCGATCACAAAGGTGTGCATTATTGTATTATACATATTGCTTGTTTATTATAACAAAGTCAAGCTCGGTACCAGTTAGTGACTTTGACTATGAGTTGACTCATTGCTCATTGGAAAAATGTATTTATTATAATATAATATATTAAACGTTACAATAGGTCGAAATTTCTAGGGATTATGGGGGTGGGGGTGGGGGGGGGGGTGATGCTCATTGGATGTTCATTAGAACCGGTTTGTTTTTTAGCTTATAAACGGGTATCTCGCACTCCGGTCGGTCGGAATGCGATACCGTGAGCTCGCCAATTCTCGCTATATATCTTCAAACGAAAGTTAGCTAGGGTCTCTAACATTGAAGTGCTGATTTCGCAAAACATTTTTACAACCAGAGCCGATGGAACAATGCCATATTCGCATTTGACTATGGCATTGTTCCATCGCCTCTGGTTGTAAAAAAGTTTTGAGTAGCTGAGATATCTTGAAGATTGATATCAAAGACCCCTTTCAAATAAATCAATAATAATAAATTACTGCAGCGTCGCCGAGTAGAGACGAAACGATATTACAAACGCAGTGTGAAACGTCCCCAACTGAGGGAGGCTATGACTTCCGGTGGACTCGTACCAAATTTTGGCTAACCATGAGGAACCCATAACTCAGATGCTAGAATTCGCATTGCACACAAGGACACGAAAATTATATTGGAATACAATCATGCTGCTACCAGAAGTTGTTGGGATCAAGGTCGCACCAGAGTTCGTCGCCATATATGTTTTCGGATTAAAAGACAGCGATATTCATAGTGAAGTCTCGATTTGGTCCAATCCAATCGATTGCAAAATAAACAAGTTTCTTCAGCAGCAATATTATAAAAACACGCCCCATTGAATGGTTCGACCGCTATACCGCTACCGCGGTGAAACATGCATGGGATGCACCTCATCATATATCTCTTTTCATTCGGCACCCATCAGCAGCATAACAATACCAGCTTCAGACCGACACCCCCGGGGGTAGATGTCCTTCGTACGGCCTCTCCCCGACTCTTCTTATAGATCATCACCAAATGCGTGATACGAACGACTCGGCTGGCCCTCTACATAGCCGATTTTTTTTCTATTGCGCGTCGCCTGCTTGGTTGGTCGTATGTCCTCACCGTCGGCCGAGCGGAGACGCACCGTTATCATTCATCAATTTCGACGGAAGTGGGTCACCGGGAGCACTAGCCGCTGATCGCTCAGAGATCAACGGCACAATGGGCCCTAGGGAACAACAGAAAGTACCTGTCCGCCGGCTGCCACTAGTGACGTTCTTCTTTATGCGCTATGGTGCTGAGAAGCGTTTTTAGCCTGACTCAACTCACTCCGTTAGCTCGACCACAAATTGAACCATTTATTTACAGGAGGATAATTGACCCACATTCAATTCCGCCTACTTTAAGTGGGCCACCGACGTACACAGTTATATATATATATATATATATATTATGTTGTGCTGGCATAATGGCTATGTCTACCAATTGTGCCGTCGATTATTATGTGTATTATACAGCACATCGTATCGGCCCGTTGGCCAATAGAAGGAAGTGTATTTCTATAAACTAGGGCGGATGTCGTACAGGAGACCAACAAAACATTGGCTCTTTGATTTCGAAATCGCATGGCCTGACAACATCGGGCGAAGACGCGACTGACTGCCTATTCGAATTTCGCCGATATTAATAAGTAATGGGTTCATTGCGCGGTATAGTAGCCAAATTGAGTCTCGATAAATATTATAGTTTTTCATAGCCATGCACAGCTTGCTGGTCATCAACCTTCGTGAGCTAGGAGTCATACCAGCTAGATTGCAGTGTGGCGATATTAGAGCGGAGAAAGAACACATCGGAATCTACAGTATTCCATTCGTGCGGCAAGTTGCCAACGAATTGTGGCAAATCGAAATATTATTGTCAACTTGGCACGAGACAGGTTTTGTCTACTGTCTAGCAGAGTAGATGGCGGTGCCAATAATGATGGTATATAATAATATATACACCGGACGTGGGGTCAAACAGCTTCGAACACATTATATATACAACGAGCAGCGAAGTAATAGCAGTGAAATGGCTAACGGTTTGTGTATACGGTCGACTAATTTCATATTTATTAGGTTAAATATAGCTGACATCCTGTGCACAGTTGCTCTAGAGATCTAGCTCACCAAGATTGTCACATGCTAAAAATGACCTCATTCATAGAAATGAAGGGTGAACCGGCGAACCTAAACAACTTTAGTTCAACTTACCTTACAGCTGGCTATATAAAGGTAATATTAGACATGGCCCATAGCAGAATTTATGGGAGGATCTCTCTATTATTATTATGAACAAAGGTATTATATATATATATATATATATATATATAGTTGTATTCACCTGTTTTATAACGAGTATGCGTAACAGCAAAACAAGCGAAATCTATGGAGCTCATTAGTGTATTGTCATTTGCTAATGCGTATCTCAAAATTGATACATGACTATACTCCATGTGCAACTTGTCAGCGATGATGCGCAAATCAAATGTGTTGGGTTCTTGATGAAGAAAACTGTAGTTAGGATTTGTCTCTGAACTTTTCTCTAGACTCAATGTATCTGCAAGCAATCAAACATTTATTTGACCTTAAAAGGAAAGTTTACACGTTATCTGCCGTGGGTTCCCTGTTGCTTACGACAACAAAAGCATTTACATTATATATATATACATATATAGACATAAGTGATAAGCACATCAGTACCGCTGTCTCTCCTTGACGTTCGCGTAGGCCCTAAATCAAACAGAAGTTTCCCTGTAGCATTTCGTCTACAAAATGTGCCGTGGCCTCCAAGAATACCAAACGGACAATACACATCTCGCCTATGCACACTCGTGCATTCTCCACGCGGCAGAATGGGCACCGATGTCTGAGAATCTGACGTTGAGCGGCTGACTCCCGGCTAACTGACAGCTGGTCCTCGGACGTGCCCAACTGCTCTTCTGCTACGTCTGTTCGCATTCAAGAAAGTGTTTTCTGTCAATTTGGTATTTGCTGTCACCATACTTGCGACACGATTGACGCAAGCGGCGACGGGGAGCACGTTTTCCATGTCGTTTTTTGAGGCTGCTCAACTGCCCGTTCTTGTTTGTCCCACAAGTCGACTCCATCGAAATGGAAATCTTTGTCCAATTTAGATATGGGAGTAAGGGCCACATTATTTTCCACTCTCCCTAACGCGCCTTGCAGTTTGCTCTATAGCCAAGCGCGCAATACATATGCGCATTGGATGCAATACTACTTCGATATATGAGCGCGTTTGGCGATAGACGCCATCCCTTTGGATAATAATAATAATAAAATTATAATAGATAGCTGTTACTGATATTATTCTACTATGAGTATCGGCGTGTATTTAATCTAGCAGCTGAGTGTCAAGCAGGTCGAATATCTTCGACAACAACACTTGCACCTGTATCTATGGGCAACTCATCGATGTATAAATGAAGTACGTCTGCAGTCTCAGTCTGGAGCATCTCATCACGGTGGACATTTCGTTTCTCACTCTATATAGCGTTGTGATAAGACTGCAGTTCCGTTAATAACCCAAGCCTTGTACTGAATTTTTATTATTGTATTCTACACACAATATGAACCCGAAGGGGTGAGGTGAGACGACTAACCACAGGATATTTCGACTGCCAAATCTAAATATTATCATATCGAATATAAGTACTAGATGCGTGACCGCCGCGATACATGTGTCCTTAAACAAACTCATACATATTGTCCACCTCTACGAATGCAGCATGTCCCCTATTTGTTGTTGTCTTCAAGGAACACGCTACTAACAAACTGCTACTCAAGCGAGCCGGATTCACTCGAACGAAGCACCCGCTGAACATCTCAAGGGATTCGATGGCATTTTCGCCGTCTGCAAACCGAACCGACATCCTTGTACTCAGCAGCGTCAATTCTTCCCCTCGTCAAACCAATGGTGTTATCCGAGCCGATAATACATGTTTTTTGGCGTTGGAATGGGTGACTACGTTCCAGATCAAGGCAATCATCACACCTGAACTCCGCCGCTCAAAACGATTCTGTTGAAGTTGTTCAACGAGCCTAGTTAGCAAACTCGATTTGTTTAGTAGTTACGTTTGCGATTACAAGCGTACCGACGCTGTCCAGTTGAGATTTACCAATATCAAAGTTCGATTTGTGTAATGTCACAAGCACTCATGTATACTGTCCGAACCTGTTAGCATAGCTCAGCGTCGTTCATTCGGCGTGCCATTGTACTCGACGTGAATGCGATTACGAAATTTCGAATGTCTCCGAGTGTCATTGAGCGATCTGACATCCTCTAACATTTCAGTAGCATTTACGTTGTAATTCGTAGCCCTCGCCCTAAAGGATATCCGCTATCTACCCTGATGACATTCGCTATGACCGCACACTTGGAGACTGGAGAGTTTGCCGGTCTTATCACATTGTGTACTTTGTTTTTGTGTTTTTAATCGTTTTTCTAAGAGTCGAACAAATTTTCGAGACCTAGAAATAGAAGGCCAATGTTCAATTAAGTGGCGTGCAACTGTTTCAATGGATTTTATATCCGCTTGTTAGACCTTCGCTAAATGAACACTTCTCGCCGCGAGAACATGTATGCAAGTAATTCCGCAGCAGTAAAGTGAAAAATCAACATTTTTCGGAAAATACCTTGAATAATATTTCATCTATAAGTTGGTTGGGCTCTGTTATCTTTAGGAATCATGATTCAGTGTTACGTCGAATCGGACCTTAAGGAACGATCTCGTAGGAACCATCTTAGTCGTCGAAAACGATTGCGTAGTAATAGCCGGCACAATACTCGCAAACATCTGTCCGTTTGTCAAAGACATATAATGCCAACAATGCGCCACAAATTCAATATAGAGACTTTAGCGTTGACCTGATAAGATGACCTAACGAGCGTGAGTCAGCACTCGTAGCGAACTGGAAGAGCTAGATTATCGCTGAAACCTTTTTGTGGGCACACTTACACTCAATGAGTGAATAATTATCTAACCTATACGAACGTGAAGCCAACAATCGATTAGATGAGGTCGGCCGCACCGCTCATCCTTGGCCAATTCCCTTAGAAGCGTAATATATATTATAAACTTCACATGCTCGGGTGTCCCCAGCCGCGGACAACAATTCGCTTAACTTTATATGTATACGCATTCCTCGTGTAGTTCTAATCGTTTTCCGCGACTTGTGTAACGTTCCAATTTAGCGTGTCCCACACTTTCCTGTTTCCTATGAGCTGAATCGTGTCCGAACGAAATTGCCTCGCTCTTAAGTGGCCCGCTCCCTTTTGCCTTCTTGCGTTGAATTGGGTCAACGAATGCCCCCGGGGGAAGAAACTGTTTGAGGACTTTTCTCGCCGCTTCGCCCAGCACCCCATCGTCTCTATATTGGGCTCGCTTGCCGTGGCTGTTCCCAGCCGCCGAGAGCGCGGAGCTAACTTAGGCCGGTGGTTTTGCTGCTGCTGCTGCTATTGTCGCTAGCTGAGCGCCGCGGACGGCAGACCCGCGCCCAAAGCGCCACCACGTTCGCCAGAAGCGGTCGATTGCATCCCCACCCCTACACTAGTGAGCCTGCGGTGAGCGGCTCAACAATTGACGGACCGATGAGTCCCGGTACGAGGAAATCGTTCGTGAAAGAAGGCAAATGCTAAAGTTCACCCGAATCAGCGACTTTATCGGCGCTTGCAAGCGAACAAAATGAGGAAGATGCAGATGCCCACCGCAGCGCGAACTCACGGAACGAGAGGACGCTCCTATGAATCGAACGTGTCCCTGGGCCCCCGGCGTGCGGCGACCTCGACGAGCAGCACAAGGCGTTTTGTGAACGGCACAAACAAAATCCTTCCTGTCGCCTAACCCGATGTCACTGACCGTTTCCGCGACAGATTAGCTTTTCTCCCGCTAGTTTATTCCGCTGGTTATCTTCTAGAGACTCGTTTTGGCTGCGAAAACGTCTGCCTTAGCTTGACTCATGACCGTTGTCGAGATGCAACTCCGGCTCCCAATGAGGTTTAGGGATTTTCGGCAAATGTTTGAGGTTGTGTCGTTGGTAGTTATTATCTAATACAATAATGCTGGACGAGCAAGGGCGTGAGCACAGAAAATGGTGAGTGTGAACAAATTGCTCTTATTCAAGATCAACAACCCACGCTGATGATGCGTATACGGTAACGTGGCAGTCAGCATTCATTATGGCGCGGACTAAATTTGAAGTCGCGTTGTTCGGTAAATTTAATGACCAAGAAACACAATAATATGCAATCGACTCGAAGGGAGTTTCCCGTATATGTGTAAGCCAAGAATGATTACGTACGTTGTTAAGATATAATAAATCGGTGCATTATTACACATAGGCGAAAGTTTTACCACTAGTCATTGGGACATATCCAGTAAGCTGTTCTCTTCTCTGGCAAAAGCTCCGTGCCAACCGCGGACGATACCGTCATACACAACAGATGTGGCCAGGTCGATAGAAAGTGAAGCCATCCATAGCTCATGCTTATGCAGATGCTAGGGCGGCGACCTCCCGGGGGTTGAAATGGCTTCCGACAGAGTTGAATTAAGTTCCGCTCTGAGCACCTTATGAAACTATGTGTGTAACTCATGCCAGCATGTTCAAACCGTATATCTCGTGGTCTTTTAATAGTGTTTGTTTCGTGCAAACGTTCGCTCCGATCATTATTTCGATCTGCTGACGACGCCACTACAGAAGCGGCGCTCGCGCAGCGAACGAAAACTTTCACCGCATAGGAGAATTAGTGATTCAGTCGAACGTTTGGTCCCGTCATGTTTACCGCGATTAAGGATCTAGATATACAATCATCTTTGTCACGTCAGACCGAACACATAGTTAGCTAGGGATTTTTGAATGACGTCAGCAAACTGTATTGAGCAGTCGGGCTTTGAATGCAAGCAATTCGACTTTGTGCAAACTATTTCACAATAGTAATGTGAGACTGCTAGATGATTTAGTTAGCAAATGGCTTGAGGTGGACGGCAGCGATAGTGTTTCAAGTGGTTCACCAGTTTGGCGCACAAAACTACATTAAACGTATGCTGTATACGGTGTAGCATATCTAATCCACAAAACGATGATTGCATAAAACTTGTCTCCTGCTCACCGCGTTCGAAATATATGTACTGCAACAACTATCCCTACTCAGATATAATTAAAAAATATCATTCCGTATCTGTTACATCTCTGCCTTTACTAAATTGTTAGGTTATATGTGTTTTTGTTAAACACAGGTTCGTTGTCTTCCAGATTTTTTTTCTAAATTTGTAGAGCCCGGTGGTGTGGTAGATTCGTGTGCGCTTTTCGACCGAGGTCATGAAGGTGCAAGCGTTAAATCTTCACCGTTGCACAGTTGAATGCGGGGGCTTCGTCTTACGAAGCAATGCAAAAAGCAATTCCGTGGACGTGAAGTCTTAGCTGAGAGTCAGCCCGATATCATTGTGGATCATTTAAATATAGATATTTACTTTTATTTTAAATATAACATATTGGATTATGTATTATTTAGTACATATATAATAACTAGGCGATAACATGCGAGAAGAGAGAATACATAATCCCAAAAACTTACCTATGTATTTTGGCAAGAACCTCTACACGAAATCCTATCGAGCCAAAATCCGCTCCCGTCAGTTATGCTACACCCTGTAAATATTGACACTGTAACATTACCCGCTTGACTCGCTAATAGATCACGGACGAGCTGTATCATAAATTAGGCACTTCAGCTCGTGGGTCATGCTCCATCGACCTTTCGACCACGACCAAATCATGATTAGTATATGATACTCCGGCTGATAGCGGCTTGGCACAGGGTAACCATCACTTCACTCGTCTGGTTTCAGCATGATTAATTGAGTCCATATTCTAAATTTACCCCAAAGTGATCCGGTTGATGCATAATACAATAATACACGTTTTGATGTACTGTATGTATTGAAAAGCTTTTACACGTTAGACATCAACTCCAATGATACGTATTGAATCGTATGTTTCTCATTATTATCAACAAGCTCATTCCTTACAATAGCCGAGGCACTATACCTACTCACAAGCATCCGCTGATATTTCATGCAAAGAAATACAATTATAATATAGAAAAATAGACACAATATATAGAAGCGAGAATTCGACGAAGGTCAGTTGACCGCCAACCAGAGTAGCCAGTTTTCTCCCGATATGTCTCGCCGTAATGCAGCCATACGAATGGATACCGAGAAATGCGGAGGTCGGAGGTCCAGTCGCAAACGGAAGCTCAAAGAGAGCATAGATGACTCATTTCTCAATATGTTTAGCTATGAATTCACAGGAAAACCGTGATGCCGAAACGCACTTAGATACCTTTTTCCGGCCGATAATTTGCGTCCGCTAAGTGCAGGATGTAACTTCCGCTATTATGCCCACTCCTCGATAGCATGGTAGCCTTGCGGAGGGCAGACGTCTCGTCTGCCAACTAACATCAGTAAGTCTCAGACGCCCTTCGTCTGCTTCCAGTATCCTCTGCGGAGGTACACACATCTACATATGATAACATCTATAATCTTTCATTTAAGCATGCAATGACGGTGAATCATCTCATGGAGATCAATACAAATCAATCAAATGAAGAGGAACAGAAGTAGGAACATTTTTGCTCGATTTTATTTTCATTTTTGCTCGTGGGCGGTTGGCAGCACTTCAAAGCCATACGGGACCCCCTTACACAAGTTAAGTGTAAGGCCACGCCCCAAACTATTGTACTAGCGTTGCCTCCGGAGAGCGACATGTGGAGATGCACAGGTCCATGCGCAGAAATCGCCCTAGTGAATATATGCTGAGACGGAACAGACGAGCGGAGTCAAGCCAGTTTCGTATTGTCAATAAGGTTTACGAGTTCAATTCCATGTTTAGCAAATCCTTTCTAGAAATACGCTGGGATGATGTTATGGGCAGGTCTGATAAAATAATGTAAAACGATAGATGTGGCAGTGCTTAATTGCAACGACGACTTAATGTGACATAGGACCATTGGTTCCGTTTCTTCGTGGACACACACTTTGTCAAGTGTGTGTTTACTTCACCGAGGTGTCTCTATAAGGGGGTTTGAGTAACCTTTCTTATTTGAACTTTCTTTTATCATATTTTCCGAACACTTTGTAGATCCAAACTCATATATATATATATATATATATATATATATATATATATACAAACTAGTACCGTTACACCCACCCCACTCGAAGGCACTCTCGTCCAACTTCAATATTTATAAATGTAATCGTAACTCGTTCAACTGACACGTTGCTCTCTTGGTCGTCTATTTCACCGTATAAACTAACTATAATCGTAGAAACTCCGTTGCATCTACATGCTATATCACTGCGTCTATTCACTCAATCAATAATTTGCTCACGTCGCCATTTCTCGCAGATCCCCATCGCTCTCCCTCATGATCTAAGTTTAATTCGTGTTTACACTATGCGTGCATTCTACACACATTATACAGCGCTTCTAATCCTCTATCCGGGAGTGGATTCTGCTCTTATTAGATTTTCACCTTTCTTTTCACGTGACTCTTCCAATCGTTGAGTGTCGTGCTTGTCGTCACAGCGGTGAGCATGGACTGTGGACATCAGGAAGCTTTCCATTGCAGCAAACATACGCCGTCGCTGGCGTCGCTAGCTCTTCAACGTGCTCATCTCACGTTCGTACTTGCCCAGGGGATCAGTGGTCACATGTTACCCTCGTCCAGCCCCTGTCGCTAATTGGTTAAGTGCTCGCGGAAATTGCAATTACATTCGATGTCGGTGGCGATGCCGCTGCAGGAGGGGACAGCATCCGCCACAGCGAGAACGAGAACCAGAACGCCGCCGTGCGTTTCCTCATGTCAGCTCTGAGAAGGCAGACCCCTGAGACGTTGTTGTACACCCAGTCGCGTTGCGGCAGTAAGCAGACAGGCCTCGAATGCAGGCGGACGCCAGCCGTACCCAGATCGTATGCGAAGAGGAGACCCGGATACCGCAGCACATCGTCCATAAACCTAGGCCTCCCCGACAACCTTCACTGCTCTCGGCCGCAGGCCTGAAAGCAAGCGCGAACAGAGAGCGACTTATGCAGCCGAGCCCGAATACAGTTGGGTGAAGCCCAGACATCCTGCTTCAGCTGTCGCTGACCTGCTAACCGGGTTTCCACGATTAGCATTCACCCGCATGATGTGGCCTCGCTGCACAGGACGCATTGCACCTCATGCCCGGGCCGTCACACTGCTCGGGTCCTCTTCGCCGTCTGTCCTACCCCCTTCCAGCCGCACACCCAAACAAACAAAGAAACAAACAAATAACCAAACACACATACGCACGCATAAGGACACAGATAGCCGACTCACTGGTACTCACGTGGGCACAATGCGGCCATGGAAAAAGGAAGGACACGAATCGTTAAGGCCGTGAGTCCGTGGCCTCCCTGAAGGACTCTAAGCAGGAAGACCTGCCACATGAAGCGTACCGCCCGTAGAGTCCTTCTTCTAACCGGCACTCGACAGCCCTGAGTGACCTCTCTCTGCGAGTGGTTTCTTCTTCTCCTCTCAATAGACAGGACTATATTATACTCCCATATGCTGCAACCGCCGCCATCGCCCGCGCTGCTTGTGCTGCTCGGCTGCTCCTATCGAAGAAGAGTCGTGGGAAAGTCCCGCTGGTGTGGCCCTGCCAATGTGAGCTGCGTTGTGTGTTCTCCCGGCCCGCCGGCCGCACGTGTGCTGTTCCTTGTACGCCGCCTGTGACGATGCGAAAGCGGTCTCTCGGTCGCGTCGCCGGCAAAAGTAGGTCACCCACCCGGGAAGCTGCTGTTAGTGAGCGAGAAAGAGGACAATGGATACATGTCCCGGGAAGTGACGTCATCTCTTCGGCTTGCAGCGGCCGAAGCCCCGCTGCCCTAGAGCACTCGACGGCGCGGCGGTCGGCCGAACGGAGAAGCGAACGGACTTGGGCCAGCGGACGCCGGCCGTCACGACGCAGGCGCATTGTCGAAGAGCAGGAAGAGCGAGGTCTGAATTGAGAGGGAGAGGATAAAGGGCTAGACAAGAAGGGGGCTGACCGACGGTTTCCGGATATCGGCCGACATTGTTCTTACGATGGGAAAGATCGGCCATCCTCCTCTTCATCGGCTCGTTGCGAACGTTGTTAGGAGCACGACACGTAGCGTGGGCTTGGTCAGGGTTGGCACGCCGAGAAAAAAAAACCCGTCGGGTGGCTAGCGCCCGCTTCGAACCGCCCTTCCCCCACCGCTTTGGTTCCCGTACGTCTTCGTTCGTAGATCCACGAGAGCGGCAGATTTTCAATGGGGCCGACGGACACTTGTCACCGAGCCGAGTGATATATCGATTGCGTTCAAAGACGAGATCGTTGCAAGGGGAGAATGTTGAACGTCCCGGGGACGATGCCTACCCCGCCCCTACACAAGCCGTATTCGCTGGCACTGACAGTAGACGCAAACCGTGTAGCTGCACCCTTCAGGACGCTATCGCTGACACACCAGAACGATACGGATATGAACAAGAGCGAGGATACGGCAAGTTCAACTGTGAGCTAGACCGGCGAACTGGCGTGCGACTGGCATATCTATGATAGATAAATATGCGTCTTATTTTCGGGAGCAGAACGCGTCCGGACGAAATTTACGTTTAGGCTGAAAACGGCACTGTCATAGACACGACAGAGCGTTCAACGAGAAAATGATAAGATAACAGATAATCGATGATGAGAAAGTTGACGATAGGCAGGGGTTTGAGCGCAGCCGTTTTTAGCGACCGTTTCTATAATTCATATATAGCCGATTCTTGTGGCGTGTAGTGTCGGCGAGGCCCAAATGGACAAACACATTCGAACGAACAAGTCAGATGAGAGGGCGAGAGCAATTTGGCGGCACAAATTCGACCTCTGTTATTCATAACATCAACTTCCGCATTCTGTAAAAGTCAAAATGCTCGCTCAAAAATGGACTCAGTGGCCGTGGGCCACTACCCGCCACGTTGACCCCAACTGTGCCGTTTCGCGGACACCTCTCAACTACTATGTCTTGACTGAAGGGGAAATTCTGCTTTGATAAGCAAATAACTCGAAGCACCGTCTGGAATTTGCAATATAAATTTCTCCCAAAACTTTTGCCATAGCTGACTCCCAGCTGTATTATTTTTACGCATGACGGGAAGGCCTTGGTACCGCGCTGTGCGGCAGTGCTTGATGGACCTCTCAGAAAAATGGGCTCATGCGTGGTCCGGGAGCAGATGATCGCATGCTTTTTGTTGGTTTTTTTTTTGGCCTTATCAGGGCGATCCGTCACGAACATAAATTTAAACGCTCGCTTGTAATCTCTTTGAAGATTTAACTGCTCATGCCGCCTCGATGCCATTTTCATTGAAATTCACAAGCTATATACCAATAGCTTATCACCACCTTTGAAAGCTCTCGGCGAGGTTGCGGGTGCAAACTTCCGCTTCGTAGGTGGGGTTCGGAAAGGCTCGACCTGTCCTGTGTTATTTGGTCCTAGTCGAAAGGCCAACAAAGTACGGAGGCACGCCGGTGTAATATCACCCGGTGTAACCCTAGCTGGCCCAATGGTTGGCGTGGACCATTGAAATTAGTCTACCAATTCTGTTTTGGATACTGGCAGATGGGACAAGTGCCACCCGTGGAATTGGCTCGTCTTTGTTCTAGCCATCCCGGGATTGCTGACGGATTGGTTGGACATCGTACCAAGGCAAGGTTTCTCAATTAATTGATTTATTGAGAGTCCTTCCAAGTATGACATAAATATTTAAAACAAGTATATATTTTCTTCAAATATTCCTGTCATGTTAAATTTCAGCGTTTAAGCGATCGACTGACTAGGCACATTCTGCAACCACTAGCCTTGTGCCGAACAACTAAGTCCTTTTGATTTCGCAGCGTAAGTGAGAAAACCCGGAAAAGTAAGTGTAGATCTTAGACGTTAGGTTGTGTGCTTGGCGGACGTATTTGAAAAGAACATCTATGCATACATTATGCGGCGGTAATTTTTTGAAGTGCATGTCTTGTTGAAGGGACTTGCCCTGAGCTGCTGCGTCTTTAGCACAACTTCGTCTACAACTCTTTCACTATCCCGCTCTACCGGATCCTTCGTGCTCGCAGTATATCGTGGAGCTGCTCTCCATCACAAGAACGATAGTACTCCCGTTGCGTGTAGCTGCAGTTTATTTGTTTGGTGTAGCCAGATTTTATTGTGTTATTCCTCATTCCCTCTCTCTCTCTCTTTCCCTCTCCCCCTCTCTGTCTCTGCTAGGATCCCAATGGTAGAAATTCCGCAATGTCCATTCATCAGTTTGGCCTTGAACTTGGACAGCAAGTGCCTTCGGGCAGCTGCATCCATCTGCATTAAAGTTCCCTGTTGTTAAGCACTCCAGACATACCTGGCCACTGTAATCTGTTAGACTTGCGACGTTCCACGTGTTCGCTTTCTAACCTTTGCTGGCTATTCCCCTCCGGGGCACGATAACGTTTTGCCATTATCATTCTTGTGGACGGCGTAATAGGATTATGAAGCCCCAAGAGTGTATACTTTAAGCTTCCGTTGTTAAATTGCTCAGATGGTCATATTACTATGCAGACACACAACCCTACTCACAACACCTGCAACCTTGAAGAGAGGTAAGTGTCTGGTAACTTGGGGCTGGGGGGGGGGTGTTGTTAAACAAGAGATTTCCATAACCTACCCCGGATATAAACTATGTAAGTAGGATATGTGTTGTTAGAGAAGTTGTGTGAGTTGTCTACCAAAAATATTATTTATACATAACACGAAATTCTATGCAACGTGAATACGTGAAGTGGCGGAGGTGGCCAGAGGGCCTCAAATATATCATTCTCAGCGTAGTTGACAACGCTATACTTTGTTGTTGAAAAAGGAGCGCTCGCTAATCAACCGAGAGGATTGACGATTCCTTGGTCCTTCCACACAACAATATGCATTTTTATTAACGCCTTTGAGTGAATGATTCTTAGGCGTTTATTTTTCACACGGTTTTTGCGGCTTGAGTTCGCAGGGAACCTTCGCTCCACAGCCTCATTTTACAGGTTAGGTCAAAGTGCAATAAACAAAATACAGCTTCGTAATCACATAACGAACTGCAGTTCTGTACGTAACAAGTACAATTCGGACGATGTCCACCAGTGACTTGCGATAAATTCAAATGCTCTAAAATTTGTCTAGACATTAATATTCAACTCAGTCGTGTTTGGTCGGACTCTCTATCAATTATGTTACCATCATTTCTGTTATTTTTTTCCGCCCATTTTCCTTACACTGAAACACTCTTTTTCACCACTCTGTTAATTACCCTTGATTAATTCTACTTCGCGTCTCTCCTGTCTTTGTTGTTGTTGTTTGTGTTCGTTGTGGCCATCGGCTTCCTACCACGCCTTTGAGGTTTGTTCCCATTCGTTGTCATGCAAATTTGTTGATTTGATTCGTGCTTCTCTCTATCATCTATTGCACTGTGGTTGGTTAGCGATCTCGTTGTCTTTTAACTCGCCTTTGTAATGTCCGCGGACAGTACGCCCCACCTCTGCCTTCGTCGACACATACACATGTACGCTTTTGAGCTGTCGCGTCTTGCGGCGCTGGGTGGATGGGTGTTCCACTTAAACCAAAAACGCAATCGAGTTAACTAGACACTCCACCATTGTAGTTGCATCTATGTTGAGTTCGCTTTCTCTATCCGCATGCCCAGCGACCATTTGTACTCTGTACCTGAGAAGAGGCCTGGACACAGCCGGCATGTCTGTGGATTCCAATCGTTGTTCATCCAGTTTGCTTGTTTTCTCCAGTCAGTTGTCGTGTTCGTGTCCCGTTTTTTTTGCGTTGCCGTTATTGTCATGTCTGGTCATGGCCTTTGGGTCAGTTGTTCGAGTGCTGAACCCGAACATTGTCGCCCGCTGCTTACCTCGTTGTGTGAGTAGTTGAGGGCTGCTAACTGCAAAGCGTGACCTAGATTTTTCCGACGACATCACACTTGCCTATCAGCCGTTGTTTTCCCCTGCAGCATCGTACGTTCTGCAGTGATCAGAACAGACCATCAGGAGTTCTAGTTCTTCTCTCTTTCGAGCTCTGACCATGTGTTGGCTCGAAAAACGATGTGTAACGATGGCCTTGGCATAGGTCAAGGTGAAGGTAAAGCTTTTATTGGTTTATTAAGGAACCTGCAGTTTGCACAAAGCTTAAGTTCTCTTATATGACCTCATCAGGTCGCGGAACGCGAACCTGAGATCTCCGGCTTTTTACAGCCAGAAACTTAGCCGTCCAAGCAATTCGTTTAACATGAGCCAAGCAGAAACCAGCGAGTTTGAGACCGCAACAATATGCTATGCAATTTCCCTATCTTCCGCTATTTGTTATATTTCTTTTACTTGATTGCTATTAATGTGTATACTATAATATAGATGTATTATTATGCATGCTTAAATTAGAAAGTAACTTCGAAGTGGAAGGGCCTGAAACTCGATGGACGTGTAGTTGTCTCGGATAAGGAAGTGCTAGGTGAATGACGCCTTCCCATTGGCTTCGACTTGGAACCGTACAGCTCAAGTGAAGCGCTAAACCCCTTTCTCGGGGTGCATAGAGTTCACATTCTGAGCCAGCGACTGGATTTCTCTGACGTGCTTACCCTCCGTAAAGTGGAAGACACTGCGGAAAGATACGATTCTCTTGAGAGGATAATTTTCTATCTTCAAGATAAATAGTAAGCAGAGCGGGTATAAGACAATGCATAGGTAATGATCGTTCCGTCCAGCTGAAAAGCCATAGACACGTGAGAGTTCTCTTCTGGTTTAGTCGAAGCGTGCTAAAAAAAGGTCAGACACGGTCTGATAACATTCGCCATAGGGGTCTCGGTGAATTTAAGCGGCTTAATGGTGTTTTAAGGAAATTAACCAGAAATGCATTACTCTGTCAAGCCGAAGAGGGTTCACTATTCAACGAAATTCGCACTTGGGCAGTGTCGGCGTCTCTGAGAAACGAGGGACCGAACACTGATTTGCAATGGTGAATGAGGGCCATTGCAGGGGTGAACGACTTTCTGGAAACGCCTCTCTGAGAAACGCCCAAGAGAAGTTGGGATTTCGCCTTTTGACCCGCTATTGCATCTGCGCACGCAATTTTCTTTGCAGAAACACCTTAAGGGAGCTGTCGAAGCCATCGTCGTCCGAGCAAGTAAATAAGATCTATCATTATATATTTCCTGCCCTCGCCTCCTCGTTGATCGTTATGAGAAGGTCCGACATGCAAATACCTACAAATATTAAAGTGACACAGACTTCATGCGCGATTCGTTTAGCGCGATATCTTCATTTCTAAACGTGTGTACATCAGGCATGAATACCTAGTACAAGCTAATAGTGGACATTTACCGCACTGGCAGCCATTTCTTATGGGTGTCTATTTAATGAGTGTAGCAGTTTACACTTCGAATAGGTCAAAGCTCCCCAGCGTTAGTCTAAGTGCGGATGGTCGCAACGCCATTGGACTATGGCTAGCGGCTTCAAAGACTTGCACTATGAGTTCAAGATGACGTTAGATATTTTCGCGCGCAGACACTAATGATCAAAGCTGCTGGAGTAGAAACCCAGCGAAATGTTTCCGGAATACGTCACGGTACGTTCTTAACTTTCCAAAGAGAATGCTTGATTTTATAAGATTGAATACGAACGCATGCATATATAATATATTTATATATAACAAATATACCTTGGTGATTTCAGAGAAGCGGAAGGCACACAGGGAAACAGACAGATGTTCTCGATGATCTTTTATACTAGCTGTTTAACACTTGTACGCCTTTAAAGATACTTGTACAACTCCGTTCATGGTTATGGTAAAACATATTAAACTATTCGAACCTATTAAAATGTGACAGCTAGCACCAATCCCTTGTGGCATTCGATTCATAGCAGGATTTCGATGACCAGACGCAATGCACAGGAATGAGGGCAATGTCAAAATTCTGACGAACGATCTATGTTTATCTAAGGTCCTAAGCTCAGGTGCCTGAACACTGGCATGGTTTTCCATTTTAAGAAGCCGATATATTGATCGGGGAGGATCAAATCACTTAGGCGAAGAAGAGTCGATTGGTTTCGCTGTGCACACAAAGGCAATCATTAGATAGTTCGTTAACATGTCTCCGAAATGACGCTTCCCTGTTATCGAGTCTAGAAGGAAACTGTATTTAGAAGGAAATCACAAATATCTCAACAATGTGGCCGTTACAGCGCAACCTCTCTCGGATTCCGCTAAAAGAGAGAACGATATCTCGGTCCAATGAAAGCAAAGGCCGAGCAGTGCGTGCTTACGGCCAAACAGGGCTTGGGTGACACCGATTGCCTTGCGAACCAAGCAGCAAATAGTGCCGTATCGGGAATTACTGCCTTAACCGCAAACCATACTTTGAAATGTAAATCCATCGAATTGCCCTGCACCTAACATGCGACGATACATATCGATCAGACACTAAGGAATATAGGTGCGCAGCACGCACGTACAGCCAATTCAATATTATTATAGCTTTAGTTACTTTTAGTTTTGTCATAACAAGGCAATGGTGAATTTACGGACCGTGGTGATAGGTCATTATTCTATTATACATCTTATCGAAACCCGTACTAGCCCTAAACGGGCCCGTAAAAAAACCCATGCTACTAAACGGGGCGCATGCTTTACGTGGAAATGCAATAATGTCCTCAGACTAGTCTAAGGCTGTGCTCGTTCTGATTCGCCTGCTATAACTTATGGTCCATGAAAGCGAGTCGATAGGCATGTGGCGACGTCGTACGCTCAATGAAACAAAGTTAGATGAAGGCAAGATGATGATGCTGCTCTGAAATATTTAGCTGCAGTGCCAGATCTATCCCGCTTGCATGGATTGGTGTCTTGCCAACGGTGGTTTCGTAGAGAGAGCTGTCCCAGTTACGCGACGCCTGCCTCAGTTCTCACGGACTTAGCTAGCATGCAACCTTCGGGGTAATAACTCAGACGTGATGCGGAAATGCTATGTGCTCGTTATAGGTCTTTGATTTAGCTTCAAAAGACGCGTAAGGCTTTTGACTATATTGCATGTAATACCATGCGCTAGGCAAAACAGCAGAGACGGGCAACCGATCTCGGGAGTGACCACTTTGACAAACTCGATAACGTCAGATCTATCTGTCCAGTTAGCACACGCGGAAATATACTGCATAGCATTGAAATTGAAGTCGAGGCTTTTTCTTGTTTATGTGAAGACAGACTGATATTTAAATCACCCTTTAATGTTCTCTACCTCAACGAGGCTCTATCTGAAGGTCCACAGTCGCCGATTGTGGAATGATAAACTCTGGAATAGCATTTCATTTTCGGAAAGCTTGCTTATAAATTTTTAGATTCGTTGACCGAGAATAGCGAACCCAAGCCAGAAGGGCTGATGGAAGAAAGACGGGAATTATAATAACTTCTTGTATTCGTATGGCTTGGCCCATCCTTGTTCTCCGTTCAAGTACTCACATCTTCCTTATGACGTATACGCTAGCCTTCATCCAAGTATATAGATATCTATATAACATCTGTAAATCTATCCATCACAGGCACCCCTATACATTCCTTTGTGTGATGATGAACCAGCGGGCCATGCTTTTTTATACAAATGCTTGCAGATATATATCATGTCTATAAGCAAGGGGCGACAGCAAGTGGCTTGATTCTGTAACTCTGAGTGGCTTCCGGCGTTCAGGAAATCTCCCTTCTGTAGGTTGCTGCCTCGTATACACCACCCTTACTTACCTGCTACTCCCGCTTAGCCCCGGCAAGGAGGGGGTCTCGCTGGTGTCTGGTTATCTTCGGCCGCCATGAACAGGTCGAGCCTTATCGCTGCCAGCTCGCGCGAGCCTAGTCCTCTGTAGGAGAGAACAAAGACATCGCCAGGCGACTGCAGAAAAACATTCACTGACTCACTTCCCGACGAGTGCCATTCTGGTTCAGTGGTGCGCAAAAAGCCTTACGAAGCAGTGGCGCCCAATGCAGGCCGCTGGCACCTCCGTCCGCCCATCGTTTCATCCATGCTCTACCCTTCCCGCCGTATGAATCTACGACGCTTTAGTATCCTGCCGCTCCTATGACCAGCGACGCAGCCGCCGCCATTCAATGAGAATCATTGCAATAGCTTTCTACCGATCCTTGATGCCCAGCTGGATCGTAAACAGTAGAGTGAGTACGACAGGATACGTGAGGGCCGTTCAGCGCAGCCAGCGAACAGCTGCCTCGTTCGTCTTACAACGATGTAGAATCCTCCCCCTTCGAGTAACAGCTGCTACTGGGAGCTTAGCTTGCAGCTCGAGTTTTCCACTGGTACGAGTTCATTGCTAACGGGAAGGCTTCGAGAATTCTGGCTGCTTCGATGGCCAACGCACGCCAAAAAGAAGAAGTCATCAAGTCATTCGGAACGTCACTTTTCCTTTGCCATGAGGGTGTCTTGAAATATTACAAACAAAGACAATTGCCTCTCGTTGGGTTCGGCTTCGTCGTAGTTACGAAAGCGCATCCGCAAAAGATTCTATATTTCAATGCCGATCATCGACGTCTCACTTAAACATCGCACGCTACTCACAGCTCCGTATTTGTTTCAAACTATTACCAGTGAAGGGTCATGTCATGGAGCCTTGCGATTCGTAGTGTGCTTGGTAACGCGGGATCTGGTACAGGACCATTATGCTGACTGAACGTAGCTCTAATGCTACATTTCGGAAATTGAATAGTATGGAAAGCAAAGGCTACAGTTACGTGTGGCAGCATGGCCTGAATGACCAAGGCGCATCTCTTCGATTGCGATCTCCATAGAGGCCATGAACAGCACCATCCCTAGAAATCGCGGTTTGCCCGCGATATGGTTAACATTGCCTTGCCGTCACACAGGCCTGTTGTAACAAGCCTAGGTAAGTCCAGCATGCCCAAAATAACAGCTCCTTCAAGCAATGCTATACAGAGAAATATGTAGAGGTCTGCCATCGAAAAACAGTTGAAACTCAACTATGAAAACTACAACCAGCTGTGATTAGATGCAAGTCAGTTTTAATATTGTGTCTTCACCACCTCAATTTATGAAGTTGGAACCAGGCTGCATCTAGGTCCAATGAGTGCTTATCCTAACTCTGTTCTAAGCATTGCAGGCGTGCATTGCACGTGTCCCTCCGGTCTAATAGTCTAAGACGCTCACCACTAGACCATCCAGGGGGCAACAGTACTGTGTAAGTTTCCCTAACTCGTCCTATGCACGAAGGTTGAAATGGTGCAAGCACCTGCCAATACGCTCTTCCTCTGTGGTCTGCGCAAGACTATGTGCAATAAAAACCTTTCTAGCTATCTATGGATATCTTGTCCTCCCTCTCTCTCTGTCTCTCAAACAGAATTCTCTGTCTCTCTTTCGACAGGGTTCCCCAGATCTGCAAGTGGATAAACGCGGACTTACTCTGCGTCATTACTATGAGTGACACCTACTATGGGGGGAGTGCATTTGCCGAACGGGCTTCCTGCGTTAGCGGAGCCTATAGCACTCACGGCCGAGGTCAGCTGATGGCCTGACAGCGTAGCTCTGCCAGACTCCAGAGGTTTAGGTCCGCCTGGACGTCACGGCTGAGGTCAGCCGATGCTGTTGCCACCGCCGCCAGAGCGGTCATTGCCGCTGCAATTATCGTGCATACGGAAGAGCAAACAAACGAAGAGAAGAGACTACTCGGGAGTAGTCAAGAATCGCAATTCCAGTTTCTCGCTCGCTTGAATAAACAGCAGTCGCATTGACGTAGCACACCGCTGTCTACTAAACATTCGACGAATGAGATAGTGGTTCTGACGGCAGCAGCAGATTTACCTCGTGAGTAGATCTCGTTTGTGTCTGACAGCGAAGTCGAGGAGGCAGCTTTACGTTAGATTCAATGGGAGTTTGTTGAAATGAATAGCAGAATGTGTTGCTTGTCTAGATTGTATGAAATATTTATGCTGACACCTCAAATTGCCGTCAAATAGGTTTGAATGCCTATCTTGAAGTTGTCGCGTGTGAAATGCTGATGTTGACGCCCACAGAGCTAAATAGAAAGCGCTAAATAGAAGCTAAGTAGAAAGTGAATTGAACTTTGACAAATCGATTTCGGATGATTAATTGCAACCTTTTCTTCAGAAAGGTTAACTCCTTGCTCTGGGCATTCCACGCTAAACTTCTGCGTGGTGACCTCATCGTCACGGAAGCAATCGTTCAATCGCCAACGCCAATCATATGCTCCTAACATGCTGCACCTGTAATCAACCTTAATCTGTAGAGTGTTACTGCTCGGTCGAAAATAGCTACACCGCGCACCAATTTCTTTGTAATGTATAATTTACAAGCTCAGGACCAGTAGACAGACACCCATTGTAAGTCACGATTGTGCGCTTCTCTGGCCTACAAATACGTGGGCGTCTCTGTCGAGAACCCGTGGCGCCTATTTTAACAAAATAAAACTGAGATGGCTTTGGTCCATAGATAAAGGCCTGATCTGACGATCACGCCCACGGTGAATCGTTGAAAGTCGGTTACTGCATAGTCAGTTCTCCCCGGGGCTGTTTCTTAGGAGGAACAACAGAGGTTAATAACAGCTAGTCTCTCAATATGAATGTAATTTTATTGCATTCGTTCTGTGCCTTGATTTAATTTCTGCTCAAGCTGAAAGGACGCTTCATTACGCAAATGAAGGGAATAACATACACAGGAGAATCGTTTATAGACACTTTGTTATTCCTATGGCATCTATGCGAGAAATGCTGAATTGCGACAAATCTTCTGTCGAAACGTGGCGTTGGCTTCAGGGGTAAAGCATTTGTCCAATCTGTCTCTTTCTCTCAACCACCGATACCATTGGCTTGGTATGCTCAGGGGCCACGCTTATTTAACACTGAGGAACATGGAGGAATTCTCGCGATAAATGACTGCACTAGACGTCTAATATGTTACTTACAAATGGGTCGAGAGTTTCGTAGACTTCGATTAGGCAAGGGTTGCAATTTAAACGACTTATGTATCGAGAGTATGGGTAATTTTTAATAGCCTTTCCCAAACGTCATTCAAACACCAAGCCAAAAAAACGCTGATGGAATTATTTCTTTTTGAAAATTTCCTTAAGGAGGAACGTGGCCTAACACGTGTGACCATCCAAGGAACGAAAGCCAAGCGATGCACATAGGCAAAACTGTTTTGAATACCAAAGCACGTCATCAGCTCACCTGATACGCAGCACGAGGACCCGACCATCAGATCCGGACGTCAAATCCTTATCTGACTGCCTTGCATGGGCTTTCTTAAGTTCTGCGAAAGACGCTGATAGTGGGTGCGGTGTGCTGGAATACTCTCACGGTGTAAATGTTGAAGGCAGGTGACCAAGGCTATAATCGAGGCAATTTCAATATTTACTATTTTAAATTCCAGCTATCAGGTGGTAGCGAAGGTAGTCAGTGACAAAGCTTTGCGGAAAAAAAAACGAGAGACAGCGCAGGGTACGCATTTGCCCCCCGGGACCTTGAAAACGAAACTTTTTTTTTCATTGGAAATAACAGTTTCCATTCAGGTCACAAGACAAAGTTTTGTAGGCTCAACGTGCGTGTGTGTGTTAAATTGTAGTTATGCGAGAATTAGAGCCAGGAGCTAGACACAACTCAGCTCGACGTGTCCACCTCGCAAGGGCTCTCTGTGGTTGAAAGTGGAAAAGTTTTTAAGTTGAATATAACGTGCCCAATGAAATATAATATAGTAGTCGAATGGGACACATTTTGTCACAGGAACTAATGAAAGTATCCAGAGGTAATTTGTGTCACATTCACGTATATCGATGCTGTGACCGTGGACCGTAGGTAAATCTCTTGGGTGCAAAGGAACATCATGCTATTGCGTATACGCTCACAAGGTAATTATAGCAATACGTATGATTGTGGCATAATGTACGCACCACCTGGGTATTTGAGTATAAAAGCAAGCTACTCAGTCGAGCAAGTTACTATAGATACTAATGTTTATTATAACTATAAGACAAACAGAGTCGAACTTGAACATATTGCTTATCGTTGAGTATTTCCGGCAACCCAACCGTTCTGTGCCTGAGATCCTTCGCAAAGAGCCACACAGCTACTCACGAAATGATAATGATAAATTATTATTATTGCTCACACGAGAATATGATTGCGAAAGCTTATAATATATTTAACGTGCAAGTTAGGGCGAAATTGAACATTTCTTATTAGCAACGGTACGTCTCCGATTTACCATCTGCACTCGCTTCTCAATTCTGTTGTATGTTTTTGGTTATTCAAATATTTTTAAGCAATAGCAGCAGCGTATCAACACGATATTAATTATCTGCCAGTTTGGTTAGTCTAAGTTAATATTCATGTGTTCTGTCCGCGCCGCATTTCTTACCCAAATTAAGGCTTCAGTGTAAAATGGGGTAGTCTATAGGTCCGACTGGATAATTCCGTTCGAGTGGTCTTATTGGAATCAGCAGTGTCCTAATGACGGGTCAACCTGTCTATGCTTAACACCGAACGTGTTAATCATCCATGTCATTATAGTTAGATGCGCGCTGTCCTCAAATGAACTCGCGTGTCCCATGAGTGTTTTCGAGGTCTAAACTGTTTTTTCGAGCTGACCCTCAGCTGTTCCCCTATCTGACAGACATCAGCTCTTAACCTTTAGGTATTACTATGAGGACCTGTCGGGGCCACCTTTGCTTAATCATTAGTTTTCGAGGTCTGTCGCAAGCGTGTTAGTCGCACCCTGCAAGTTGATAAATACGAAGGTCACAGTATCGAAGGTCACAACGGTGTTCAAGCGTAAACCTTAATCCTTCCTTCACGACTACTCTTGTTGGAACCCAGCTTGAATGCCTTGAACCTCTACTCAGATGACATTTTTACAACTTTGTCAAGCCACGACTGGGTTATCCCAATACATTGTCAATTTGGAAGCTTTCTAAAGTTTTACTTGCTAATTTGCAGTCAAAGGTGTTAGTTACAGTTATTGACGTAAGTGAGCTTCGTGGCATTCCGACACGGACTAGTTCTAGATGTTATTTTTATTGGGTGTTGTACGGCGGCTAGCATCTAGTCTCAGAATATACAAGGAACTATGTCGAGTCCTAGAGCATGAGCCGCCGTTAGCGTGGAAAATAAGGACTGGCTGCGGCGACGGTATAGCAGGGATCTCCGTGCTGTATCCTGACAGTTGCGTTTAACCAGCAAGAGAAGTAGTTGGACACGGAGCCAACAAGCTTCGTTGATTCAACCTTCGCATCTATTATTATTCTTATGCGAGTAGGGTAATAGCGTGTGATCTGATATCGCGTCATGTTTATGGAAGATTCATTAATGAGTTTACTATTGGCCTGGGTGGTTTCGTCACTTGACTACCATCTCGGTTTTGTTGCTTCTATGGCCCTTGTGGTCGGTTTCTATATGAAAATCTATACCTCTTCGATCTATATCTCTAAAAAAGATTGAATTCGATATTTAGGAGTAAAAAGTTGAAGCAAATTTGTCATGACTTATCGATGCCAAGGCTTGACTCAAACCACTGCAATACTATAATAGCACGATACGCCGACGTGCAGTTACGTCAGTCACATACACCTCCGCATATGCCCGGGTGCGAAATGCCACCACAGCGGGGACAAACTTTGACCACAATGGACTATGACCCGGCTTCATTCTCATTTAATGTCCTGGCCGAATGGGATCCCCTTATATCACTATTCCAAGCTTAAGGTCAATGAAACAAGCAGCACGAACTTACCTTGAAGGTCGTAGGTCACCTGAGTAGTCATCTGCACACATACGATGCATGGTGATTAACTATAAAAGTCCTCTAGCCGTCAATAGTTAGAAGATCAGAGGGTGTCACTGACGAAATCCTGAGAACAGTAATTTCTTTTTTGATGACAGTGTTCGATTAGATTCCTCATAGATGGGCTGTCCATGATCATCACGAAACTGAGTTTACAGTGAAATTTAGTTGGGGGTAAACCGAGAAATATATAAAGAACAGGAGAGCTGTCCTGCACTTCGCATCCCGTAGTAGGTCAGTGAATGCTTAGTAGTGCTTGGTCCGTACAAGTAGTAAACTATAACTTTATGGGGTCCGTCGATCCCAGTCTATGACTAATTCAATTAGATGGTTAGAATTAAAGGGCACAGACTTATCTATCATAATTTCTTACCAAAGTGCTGTGTACACATCATCATTAATCTATTTAGGTCATGCTCGAGGAGAATGCGTTTGTCTCTGACAATTGCAACAGAACACATAGCAGTAGTATCTCGCCTATCCATTACGAAAATGGTGCAGGACAAGGCAGAAGACACGGTACAAGTGTCGCGACTCTCATCTGCTCGAAATGTGACAATATGCAGGACAGAGGTAAAACTAAGGAAATAGGACAAGCTATCCATAGTGGAATTATATAATACCGGGTATCCGTGCACGGTGTTAATCGCTTGAATCATTTTATGTACGTTCCGTGCAGAACATCAGACGATTGTGGACAGGTTAAGCATGATATTTCTAGCTACATATAATATATATAATGAAGAAGGGTGGGACTAGCCTGGACGGCGGTGTGGTTTGGCTTGGCTTGCTCCGCACAGGATGCTGCGTAACCGGTGGTGGTTGCACAGTGGTTGACATAGGAGAATATATATGAAAATTATATATATATATATACCGAGGCCAGCACCTCGTTTGGGACGGCAAGATGGCTGTCACCCTAGCACCCTCTTATGCATATGTATATATATATATATTTTTTTTGCCTATACTTTACCCAATGTTTGAGAGGGTATCCAGTACTATAAGACGACGGTGTAGAGCAAGTACTCGCTCCACCCCGTGGGTGTATAGTGTTGGCATCCAAGTGGCTATTCGCTTAATCGCACGATCGCAGAAAAAAAGACTCCGTAAACGCCTATTCTGTTATATAACCATTGGTAGAACTGAGAATTTACACACATTTTTATTTACCAGTTCAGTCAAGCTTTACATTGAGTGTGTAGATGAATGAGTAGATGTACACGATATATTTGATTTAATCTTATTTAATTTACGATGTATGAATTATGACGATATATATATATAAACCTCTAAATGAAGATTTTGTGAAAAAAACATCAGTGTCATGTATTTTACTTAGCGCGACTAACGTCGATTTACCCGAGCTACAGGTCAGGTTTAAAGCTTGATGCTATGCTCGCGCGTATAGGCCTATCTACCCTATGGTACATTTGTAACACCAAGCGCAGACGTGCTTCGGGAGAAATGTTCTATGTTCTCTGCCCACGGCGGGAAGCGATCTAGACCGAAGATCCAATTGCCGAGGGTGTAAATTGCCACAAGCTCAACAGCAATGCATACGAAGTTCATCACGATGCCACAGCGAACCTGTCACGCGGACAGTGATCGATGAGACCAGATGAGTAACGGGTTGAGGCACATCCGTCCGTGACCAAGAATCGCCGACACGCGCGTACATGACCAGCAAGGATGATGCAAAGCCGATGTCAAACAAATATAAACATTCGAATTAGAATTAGTTACTACAAACTATGAGAAATGTACAGCATATAGTTTGTTACCAAATTGTAACGTTCTAGTTATTATATAGGGTTTTTGTCTCGTTGTATAGATGTATGCAAATATGATGATTAAAGGTAAATCGTATCGTAATGATTTAGTTCATACCATGTACGAGATTTCCATATCTGAGTGTTCGTAGACCATGGCGTTAGGCGGGGTGGCCACAGGCAGCATGAATGCAAACGAGGAAGCTATGGTAACTGGCATCATCAGCTTGATTGGATGGATGCGCAGTGCAGATGACTGAAAATTGTGCATGTTTTTAAATTGATCGCTGGTTTTAGTAAGGATGTGCTAGGAAATTTTGATTTCGAGAAATAGCTGTCAATTTCTAAAATATATTGATGTTTACAACTTGTTTAGATAAGAGCTTTCCGAGTTCTTTGGAAATGGGATAAGATTTGCTTGAGCGCAATTTGAAGTAGATGCTTTTGACTTGAGATAACACCGTGTCTGTGGTGACGTGACGGTGAAATGCTGGCAGAGAGTGGCGGGTTTGTTGCAATCGGACGATCGGATAATTAATAGGTACAGAGGGAATGGGATAACTTCAGCGGGATAATTGCCAAAGGGCAACGGAGATAACTGCGACAAGGTACTACAAAGGAATAGTGTAGTAGGGTATTGAGATAGTTGCAACGAAGCTAGAACTCTCGGATCGGATTGATCTATGTAGACTCGCTCAGGTTCAGATTAGGAACTTAACAGGAGGGTTTTTCTGTAGCGCGCGGTAGACCTAAATCCTGTGCGAAGTATATCGGGAAAGGCTGCCTGCCTATCGTAGAGTGCCAAGCGGCGAAATCGCAGTCCCATTCCAGCTTTACCATGGTAAAAATGCTTTATGCTATATACTAGACTTGAGAAACGAGTCACGAGAAATCCAGCACTGTCCGTACAACCTCGCGTATGGTGACAGGTCGCCGGCTCAGCCGGAGGCTCCACTGAGTTAAAAAGCAACTCAATCAGCTGACATCGGACAGCTGAGGTGATGGCAGCTAGGATACGCTCATTGCTCGGCTGATCTGACCCACTTCTATCCGAACGCTGGGAGAACTGTGTGCTGTCAAAGAATTCACTTCCTGTCGGAGACTCAGATGGATAACTCTCTAGAGCTTAGTGTCACACGGACAGAAACTCTTTCGCATATAGAATGACATAAACATCATGCAACATGCTGCAATAACGCAATTTTGTAAAAAGTATGAAGTGTATATCTGAATCACCTTGTAAAAACGAGAATAGTGATTATAACTCTCTTGGAGATTTCCAGCGTCGAGCACGTAAAGGTATCGTGTTGTATTTTTTTTTGCAGTTCAAGTCGGATATTTTCAGCAGCTGCAGCACTGCTCGTTATGCGTTCTTGGACTATGAATGGACTAAAGCCCGTCCATTCGCGGAACGTAGAACTCCCCGAGAAGTTCGAGTATTACAATTTCAACTGATCAGGGTTTCCTTGTTGTGCTGACCCGCGCTAATCAATTGCCATCAGCTCAACTTAGTGCAATCATTATAATGAAGCCTGATCTAGTGGACTGAATAATATTTTTCAGTAAACAAAAAAATGGACAATCGCTACGAATAACTGAGTAAGCCTCTTACATGTATCCCCCATATTCATCCAAGGCTTAAAAATACCTTGACCTATACCTTAACTCGGTTACATGGGGCAGATAAGTATCATCACCACAAATATCATTATGTTCCCTATCTCAAACATATTGAATGCAACAAAGTTGAGTACATCAAACACGAGCGCGCCCTCCCTTTGGAGCTTAACTACAGTACGGGAAATACATTCATTTGAAGTTTTCTGTCATCTTTGAGCAGTCTCGTGCCGTTCCGTGCTGAGAACCCTTTCGTCAGGCCACATGAACCAGATTGCGTTTCCGTTTGATCTTCTGAAACCTTCCAGAGGCTTCAAATTTCTGGGACATTTACATAGAAATTGGTTCAACGATATATATATATATATATATATATATGTATATGAGGTGTATGGGCTTGCTGCTTAGTGCCAATTTGGAATCACATGCTAGCCGCTCTAATAAGCAACTCATCAGGTTCGACGAGAGACAACTTTATTTCTAACAAGTTAGAGTTTGAACCAAAGTCGTCAAGATACATTTGAATAACGATCAGGAGTGAACTATGAGACAAGCAGGTAATGATACCGTTTTCTTGTAGTAATCTAAATATGGACGAAGCAATTGGATCATCTACATCAAAGGTAACGACCGTTGTCAGCAAACTGTGTAGTCCCTAAATGTTCGCATAGACAAAGAAGGCGTATAAAGGCTGGTGCAGAGAATGGCCCTGCGTGCTAGGCAACCAATTCACTCCTCCCAAACAAAGATTGCCTCAACGACCAGTCGATGATCGCGTTCCATTTGGTTGACCAATCAACGGCTCTGTCTATGTCAACTCTGCTTGCCGTGATTGATCGCTAACAGCAACCGCAGGCAGCAGTGCAGCATTCGCTCGTTTCCAACAGTATCAATCGTAATCCATACCTGCTTATATGGCATTTGCGGCTCGCGGTAGTTGACCTTATGGCAAACTTCGGAGAAATAAGCTTCACATCCCCCTGTTAGATTCTCTGAATTGTATTGGTTCCGTTCACCCTCATGCGCAACGTAAAGGTAACGAACTCTTGACGTGGCCGGAGACCCCACCATTGGTAATTAAGACGCGAGAGAAAAGCAAATAAAAGTTAATTACCGCTCACGGCGGATCCCGCCTCCCCAGCGGCAATTTCCGTGCGCGCCACACGAAATACTTCGCATGCAAGCAAACCGTAAGTAAAGGCCCGCCGAACAAGGAAGAATACATATAATCAGAGGCAAAAATTTCGTACAGGATCAAAACAACAGTAATGAAGGCACGATGATCCAGACAATCTCCCGTCAGAGCGTACCCCCTCGGACTTGTTCGCTGATGTTCCGGCCCCACCGCCGGAACCGCTGACTTAATTTTAAATTGGTTCTCGTACATAAGTACCAAATCTGCTCGTTCTGAGAGAAAAGCCTAAGCAAAACAAGCAAGCTAAAAGGCGAATTCAAAAAATTGGTCAATACGAACAGGTCTCCTGAAAGTGATATCGTGCTCGGGTGAAACTTAACAATTCGGTTGTCTGGTTGACGAGTCTCCTTTGCGTTGAGTTGATCTTTTGTATGGACGTCATTTGTGTGTTCACTAACTTTAGCAGGCACTCACTCAGTGCGATTTCCTTCGTCGTATGATACCAGCCTTTTAACGCGCATATGTTAACTACATCGTTTGTTTAATTAGCTACCGATCGAATGTTGCCCATTTCCTCATAGGGTAAGATCTGGTATACGGACAGATTGCTGCTTGGCTGGTCGTTGTTAGTTGCGATTTAGTTTCTTGTCTCAACAAGTGTATATCGAGGTAACAGTAGTGTTGTATTTATTACTCCAGCTGACTACGATATAGCTGTCTATTATATACGCTTAACCACCGCATGCGCTGCATAATGGACGACCTCTGCTTCTGGCATCGCCTGATCTTGGTGTCATGTCTAGTTTGTATATACATGTTTTCATGCATACGGTGGATAGGGACCTGCTCACGAATAAACACGCGGTTATTAGATGTGTGCATATACATGAGAACAAGTACGTAGCAGTAAATATTATGGCAAATCCGCACGATCCCTGCGCTGTGCTGACCAGCGTTAAACGTGCAGCCCCTGTGGTTGTATCGATAAATGTCGAGGAGAGCGCTTCTTCAATACAGCACAATTGTATTTCATGTTGTGGACTCAGGACCGTGGGGCCATTCACAAATTCCCATTCGGTGATTCCCACCGCTAATAGCAGGAACGAATAACGATCGTACACCTAAGCAAGTGTGTGCTTAAGTAAGGTGAGGTGCGTGTAACAGTAGACAAACACGAGGTCGTTATGTGTGTGGGGTCATGCATTTGTTGCGCGTGGCCTTACCAGGTATGCCGTCATCGGCAAGAGCACTGAGGCTGTAGCCGTATTTGAGCAGATCTCGGTGGCGAAAGCTGTGCCCGTCGTGAGCACCACGACCAGGGCCAGAGGTGCAAGCCCTTCCAGTTGAGCAATGCTTTCACCGATCAGGCGGGAGAGACCGGATTTCTGTCAGTTACGAATCATAGTAATTGCTGTTACACATACATATAAAACAATGTATAACGAGAACATTCACGGATAGGTTCCTCTATTATACACAACTTAGATTGAATAGACCTCCCTTCACTAAAGGTGTCTTCAGACAGCCGTTTCAGAGAAAATCAAACCCGTTCAAAACGTACGTATTGCATTCTACATGCTGACAGATGAGTAGGCAAGATCTACGTTGATTTCAGATCCGCATGTGAAGTAGAATGATTTTAGGAACGTCCGTATCATGGATACCTACTTCATCGTTATCAGTTCTACGAGATGTTGAGAATGAAAATGAAGTGTATGTGCTTAGATTAATTAGAAACTGAAGGAAACTTGTGAGTAGAATGTATGCCCACAGATTGCCGCTCAGTATAAGTTCTCTGCCAACTGGAAATGGGCCGATCACCAAGGGTTCGGGTTTAGGAACGAAGCATGAGCCTCCCTGTAAGCCACTAGCATGAGCTGGACCCCTCCTTTTCATGTAGGAAAATCCTCGCGGCGTTCTCGACAGGGTCCCAGGGTCATAAAACCAGTATTGTTGGACTTCATCTACATCGCCATCATCATTAGTATCAGAATATGTGAAGCATTTCTTCACTTTTATGCTGTGTGCCCTACGTTTAACGTCTCCTACATCACTCACCTCTGCTCCGACAGCCATCGAAAAGCTTCCACCCATAAGCAGGAGTACGCCCCAAGGAACGTATGCTTGAGCGTATTTCCAATCAATGAGAGCGGGCCCGCTGAAGTCGTTTTGCGGATTAGATGGTATGAGGAACATTAGGAAGACAATACCAATTGCAGGTGTGGCATCCTTAATCATGCTTCACTCGCGTACATGCGCACAGCCGACCGACGTGACAGACCGCACCGAAAATAGAGAAAAAGTGAAAACAGATAATTACTTCATCATCAGCGTTATCGTTTTAGGGTTCATACATCCTTAATACTTACTCCATATCTACTCAATTTACCGTTAGCCCCTTACGCCATTTCCTTTCTGCAGCAGTTACGAATTAGTTACTGATGCTTTACTGAGCGATTCGCAACTGTCCGATCAGCTAGCGTCAACTCCTAATCCTCGAAGCAGTCGTCGAAAAAATATAAAATGTTCGCTAATTTTCACGTGTGCGATACCTGCACTTGAGTTCTAGTTTACTAGATCACGACGCTGTCGGACTATTGTGACGGTGTGGACACACGCTTGCGCATTGAGCAAGTTGCCTCATCAATAGATATATGTATATATATATATATATATGCTGCGCTTTTCAAAAATACACAATACGTTACGACACATGGTAACGCATGTGGACAGCGGCCTGCTGTGGTCATTGTCCCACGATACATTTAACATATGCGAGAGCTAGCTGTGGCATAAATTGAGTCTTAGAGTTCGCGCTCGAGCGGTACGCCAAAAACGATCCTATTATAGTTTGCGTTCTGAGTCTATTGTACAGCAGCTGGATGGCACGAGTCGTTCGCTGACGGAGTAGTCACTGCACAAACGCCAGCAGTCGCACGCACTGCGCACTCCTGCAATAGCTATTGGCAACGGAGGATGAAATAGCCTTGTCCAGGTATACCGTAAAGCCCCCTTGTTGACAACAACGGCGGGTAGGCGGCTGTGAAATCTCGTGCCGGATTAGGCCCACACATCCACCAGGTGGCTTATACTATGCGGACACACACAGTCACTGACGATTGTAGCGTCGTAACTTCTCCCCATTTATCCTATCGCCTTCCTGATCCCATTGTATACATATTACAGATACATATGTGCTACTCGGGATTTTGAACCTGGAGGAGACAAAAGCGGGTGACAGGAAGTACGACACGACCCAAAGGCAACATGACGAAACAATGATAATCAAGCGAGAAGCACAGTATTAGCTACCCCCGCTCCATCAGGAGTTGAACCAACGCCCTCCGGTTTCTTACAGCCAGAGAGGTAGCCGTCCAAGTCACCACGTTGGCGGTAGAAGATAGTGGTCTTATTGTTTTTATGAGCCATGTGAGAGTGTTCAAAAAGGCCCTCGACAGCCAAAGAGGAATCTCGTGACATATGTAAATTACAAAATGAAGAGGAAATGACATCACAATTTGATGGTGCAGCGAGTCGAAAAATATTACCAGGGGGTATGCTGGGTGTTTCGGCTGGATGGCTGCAATGGTAGTCGGATGACCACCCATTGCTAAGTCGATTTCTTCATCACGTAGCTGTTCTAAGTTTAGCGAATGTACTTAATGTTCCGTTGTGAAACGAGCGATGTCAAAGTACAAGTGTTCGATCTATAACAAATGATAATAAGCTTCGATCTTCGGCCGAAGCTTCGAAAGACGGACCGACACTATTCTTTAGATCCGCAGTTTTGACGGCACTTTCAAGTTAAGCGGCTCACAGTTCAACACCACAGCGTGTAACAGCCAATGTACAGCTGTCTACGATGTACTGTTTTGGTAGACAAGACGCATTGCAGCCTGTCGACATTTTCACCATTCAGATAAATCGAAATCTCTTGGGGGGGGGGGGGGAGTAAGCGCCAATGCTATTGTGGCAGGACCATGCAACCTCTGGGAATTATGGCAGATGTTGCCGGATCTTCCATTGAATTGTCTCCTCCATTCATGAGGCTATCTCTCAGCGACGCATTAAGATGTTCAGCGTAATGCACTTTCAATGCTCTATTCAATAATCTGTGTCCTTAATCATTTTCAACAATGGTTATCTAATCGACTAGCAGCTCCTGCGTGAATGTATAAATGGCTGGCCATGTAGGAAATTAGCCTCGGGATGCTGCATTGATACGGATTCGCGCAAAATACATCATGTTTGGTGATTCTTCCAAGTGCATTCTATTCTATTATGTTTTAAGCTGTGTAGTATAGGGGAACCTTGCGAGAAATTGTTGCTGTAAGCTGAGGATGTTGAACGGTTTCCCAGCCAAGCTTCTGGATTTTATTCTGGGTCACCGAACTCACATGGGGTCGCACATGGAACAGGACCCCAGCCTATTATCGAGCATCGGGCGGGTTTTCCTCATTTTTGTTTCAACCCGCTCCAGGTTCCGACAGTACAGGACTGAATTGAGTGTTTGGCCCGTCGGCAGAAGCCCACGGTCGATGATGCTCCAAATATCCCACCAAACACACAACATAACCTTTTGGTGTATGTCTGGCTTGGGTAGGCTGTGGTTGGACGTGCTTTTCTCGCCGCGGATTATCGTACTTGACCCACTTTTCGTCACACGTTACAATCCAATCTTACAATTACAATCCACGAGCAATCTGAGCGCGCAAGTGGCGTCATCATCATGTTCAGCTTAGATGAAAAAAAACCTCCTCCCCCATTTAGTCCGGAAGCAGAACAAGTCGGCAGCGAGACCACCTTCTAGGCGGGGAGAACTTTCTATTCAACATAATACATATGCCACTCGGTAGTTTTTCCATGACGTTCGTTGATCCCTTTTAGAAGTTCTATTTTACAGACCTAAACGCCTCACTGTGAGTCTCCGAAATATTTGTAAAAATAACAAGTGTATAAATAAAGCTTTGAGATTATCCTCATAGGCCAATAAGAATCCACAACTTTAAACCGCCGAGTTGAACGGGTATTTCTTCCACCACAACTGATTCCAACGCCCACGTAATGATCGTCGGATGGGGTGCCCCCTTCTAAAAATAGAATCTCATTCACTATCACGGAATGGACGTGCTTACATATCATTTAGGCCTCAGTTATTCAGATGCACACGAGCTAGATCCAATGCGCAATACAGTTATGAAACTAGCAACTCACCTGCCATATGGAACTAACTGGGACCAGCCAGGCACGACACGTGGGTCACGGAAGAACCAAAGTAGTATGAGCAATCCGAAGAGTACCGTAACAGCGCCTTCATGGAAGGACACCGGACCTAGGTCCCTATATCGTTTACGAATCATCTCTTGGACGTGGTCCTCGCTCGACTCAGAATCGTTATAAGTGTAGAACCTATAAATGCAAAGCACGCTGAAGTTCAAGTATCCAAATATATATGCTGTATAAGCTTACGACATTAGCAATCTAAGGGCAGGACTATATCGCGTGACACCAAATAGTCCTTCGAATAAATGCTCCGGCTATTATAGTGAGGAAAAGGCGAAACGTCTATACTAGTTTTGATACGTGTCACCTTTTTGTTCGTTGTGGTCTCGAATTTAATCAGCCAACATACACGAGAATGCGAACGACGATCTAAAATTGATTACAGCTTACAAGGAGACGTACTTCTCTTCCACGACCAATAGCAATCACGTGAGTTTAGCTGGCAACCACATAAATATGCAGTCACAAAAAATTAGCGATGATTAATTGTACTTCGTTAGCTTTTGCAAACCGCGCGATGGCCATATTGAACATACCTCTTAGGTATTTCCAGCAGATACAGGTATCCCCAGGCGATAAGAACGCACACGATCATTGGAGGGACGTTGTACAGCAGCCATGTAGCGAAACTCAGTATATCGCTCTGTGGATACTTCCTGTTTTAACACACAGGATGAAGTGCACATGAGGTGAAACAAGGAAATAACCCCACTTAGTTGAGCTATAATAATAATAATAACAATAATAGCCTCAGTCAGCGTTTCAAGTTGACACGACCGTGTGTTGTATAGGCTACAACACGGCAAAACAACAGCAAAGCTAGGCCGGAGAAAAGTACGATAAGAGACAGCACGGTGATGGATGCTTCTCTGAAGCCGGGAGTTACGTGGTGTTTGCTCAGGGGATAGTTGCCAAAGGGGTCTGTCTACTCACTCTTCCATGATTCCGTACATGACGATATTCGGGGCGGTCCCAATTAGCGATCCTGTGCCACCTAAATTTGCCGCATACGCTACCCCCAACAGCATTCCGTGGTGTAACTTTCGGCGATCTTTCTCCCTGAGTGCAAACATAACCATTATTCGACTACAACACTATGATTGGTGTTGCCACTATTGCGACATTCTCGATCTACCTTCGAATTTGCTGATGCTGGTACTGTTTGCACAATATGGCCGAATTTGGTCATTGACTCAGTGGTCGTCAAATTGACTATGTGTGTGTGTGTGTTTGTTAGTCGTTACCGTACATTCTGGAAAGGTATTGTAGAAACCGGAACATTAATAAGCATAATAAAAAAATTATAATCGAGTACTACGATCATTAAGACTAATAGATAATAAGTGAATAATATTCTTACCAGTCCGTGTCATCATCTTTGTCAATTTGAAACGTGGAAGAGCTTTCATTACGGCTAACGGAGAGCGACGCACATGAAACGTCTGCAAATAAATTGTTTTAGGTGAGTGACCGTTATGTTTATTAAAATCATGAACACCGTTTCATTTCGTTCCTAGACCAAATGTTCCGAAGCTCGCATGATTAGAGAACTTGATAGTGAATCCGTCCCATCGCCAGCGAAGTCGCCCCGTTTGAAACGTGCGCTAGTCTAATTCAGAGAACACCTGCATTAATCCAATTTAACAAATTGTCACGAGGGACAAACTTCCATCGGCGGCTGAACGCGCGCAGCACCTTCCCCATCAGGAAACGCTCCTCGACACTCGTCGTACGACTGCACTACTACGGGAAATGTCTGATGGTAGGAAAAATCCACAGGCCACGCCAGGATCAGCAGCCAAAAACCTGAAGGATTCGTCCTGCCTCCGCAGCGAACGGAAGCGGCGCGTAATCCAAAATCCGAACCATGTCTGCAGAGACACGTTGGCCCATCTACTGCTCCTGCGGCGTTCACGACCTCAACAACAATGCAGTGAATGGAAACATCTTTGATTTTTGTCACTCCCCTTCGTCGACGCTGGGATCGCGAACAAAACGAGATTTGCGAACTGGTCCCCGTTGTGTTTGCCGCAAAATTTCCCCTACACTTGTTTCGCTGTGAATGAACTGCTGCCACTGTGTTTTCCCTGCAGCAGCGGTGGCAGCGGTAGTAGTTGCCGCAGCCGTAGCCGCTGGTATTCTTCGGCATCACGAAATGAAATCGCTGCTCGAGATTGCAGTGACATCTCAGCGTTGACGGCTGCTTCGTACGACGCGTTCCTGCCACATGATAGTTCATTTTGGCTAATCCCGGTAGATCAAAGTAGATGGGACAGCCGTATAGTGACTCCTTGCAATTCCCAAGGATCCGGCACTCTCTAAGAAATCCCGCACCACACGCTCCTGTCCTTGAGCCTGGGTTATACGGCGCCTTTAGCCATCTCTGAGTTTATATCTCTCTCTCCATATCACCCGTATGTTCTCACAAGCCAAACCGGTGTGGTGGTGTCCGTGGACAACCAACCGAGCGAGGCAATCTAATGCTATGGCTGTGCCATCGCCCACCCCGGCTAACGTCGTATTCTGTTATATTCGGCAGATGGTTGGTCTGCATTTAATTCATTATGGGAACGCGACGACAGCTTATTTGCGATGCATGTCACATACAGGAAGCTGCGTTCCACAGCAGCAATACAAGGCAGTTATTCGCACGAGATGTCTTACCACAGCATAAGCGGTATCACAGCAACACGAAAAAACGGGTCGTTACACGAGAACCGGCCCCATTGCTTCCAGGCTAATGAGGCATGTGTGTTTGAGAGGCATAACATTACCTTTACCGCAATATATAGAGGGACTGCTAAAAACTCGTAGTGATACACGAGCACTCAACCACGATGGTGTTAAACGTTTTGCTCAGTCTGAGTAAATAGTAGAGGAAGAGACTTTTTCACGACACCAGTTTTACGCGATAACCTCATGAGCTCACGAACAAAAATTGAATACCGAAATGGTCAGACTGGATAACATTGTGTGATAGCATAAGAGAAGGCCGGTCGTAGTCTAATAAAAATAATAATAATAGTAATAATAATAATAAGAGTCGCACGCTTGTTCTTGTCGAAATTCTCATTCGGGGATCCGTTACTCTCTTGCTGTTGCTGCTGCTGATGTCGTTGTTCATTGCCGTCCCCCTTTCTACAAATCTCGTCGACGACAGCGTCCACAACAGGAAGAAGCATTAACGTTGTTGCCATATTGGACACCCACATTGACATCAACGCCGATGTTGTCATGAAACCCAGCATCAACCTGAAAGCAGATAAAGTAATGCCAATAACAGTGGGCCATAGACAGGAATGATAGGCGATTTCGTTTAGTCATGAGAACTTATTATAAAATCGGAACCATCTTCACAGTGCAGTTAGCTTTGTTGGAAGTGGATTCGTTAGTTAACCTAGTTGGTCAATTGACTTTGTTGGCGAACTGTGCTAAAAGGTAACGTCCTATCCTCGACTTGTCTACAATACAATACACTTTACTTCGTAGACAAGGAAAGTTCATGAACAAACCCGGTGCCTATACATGGGACGTGCTACCCGAATAAATCATGTTCCGGGTTCGTGTAAGTAGGCTTCTCGTTACGGTAGGAATTGTGGTGAAGAATATTTGGGTGGGAGTGGGATTATTCTTCAACTTATTGAGCACCGCAAAACAATTCCCAGATCGTATCTCTAAGATATCGTCGTATTGGGTTTCCTTGAAATCGATCTTGCATCTATGAGCAACGCAAATACCTCTTTTGTGCGCCTCGAAGAAGGAGCTTCTTGTTTCTGATTAGATCTGTGTTCCACCCCTGGGGAGGCATATGTCACAATCGGCGTCAATAACAGATCGGATGAATACATTGGATTTGCTAATAACAAATGGACGTCGAATCCAGTTTGCTCGTCTAGTGGCTTTTCGAGCTACAGTATCTCAGATGATACTCGAGCTATACTCGAGATTGGTCGATGTTGTCATTTCCTGATCACGCTTAGAGCTGAGCTTAATTCCTGATTGTCAATGTAACAAATTACCCATTGGGTTATTGTCCCCGAAGTGCGTCACCGTACATCTATGAATTGAAACTTTTAAATCTAACTCTACCGCCCATTTGAAAAATCGACCAAGCACTAAGTGTTGCACTTCTCGACAATCTTCTATTGTGAACATAGACCAATACACCTCTATATCATCGGTATATACCATCCTAGTTTTATCAGGATCAAGGAAGCATAATTTATATATAGGATAGTGGTGATACCCAGCGAGTAGTCGGACGTCGCCTCTTCCCGTATGAAAGGCTACCATTGACACGAACACAGAAGCTACGAAAGGTCGCCGTACATAACTGGGTAGAATGTCCAGGAATTTCTTGCTATTGACAGTCCTGAACAGAGATTTTAAATTGCAGTTGAAGACATCGAAAGGATGTTGGAACGATTGGCGAATAGCGCCCAATGATTTTGGCGTTCGAGAAGCCTGACGATGGTGGACACTTGTGTGAATGGCTTCTCGCAGATGATACCATGTTGGCCTGTTGGTCCTCGTAGGTGACTGCGCTGACGATCACTGACGATCACTTCCACAATCTTGCACGCCACAGAGGCTCGTGACCCCGGCTCTTTCCATGCCGTATATGACAGCCCTTTTTGTGAACCGGGAACCCTTCCGTGTTCCCGGTCTTACTGCGCATATTCGAGAGCTTCTTGAGGTGTTCATCTGAGCAGTCCACGTCAATTGTGGAGACTCTTCCGCTCAGGTATTGTATGTCCGGCGTTAATTTTACGGTGATGGAGCTTCTCATTCGAGCGATAAGTTTAATAGAAGAAATCCTTGACCATTCAAGCTAGTTCCTTGTCTTTGGTTGCATGAATTCCAACCGGCCTATATATCGATTCTAGCGTGTCTTTGACAAAGCTACTTACCACCAATGCAACGATTCTTACTATAAGCCATTTAGAGTACACAATGATGTTTCGTTGACTATTATAAAAATAAATGCTGTGCAACAGAAGCAAGTGTAAAAAACCTTCTCCCGAAGCAAGTCTAATGTTAGCGTATCAATCCTACACCTTAGCTCTCAATGATAATCACCTATAATAGAAACCTGCACCAGGCGAATTTATGTACGTCGAACCCGATTGCCGGACCCCTTCGTTATTTTGCAGTACCAAAAATCACACTTGTCTGTATACGTGCACGGGCATCTAGCAAACCGTCAGTCAGCTTCCTGTAGCTTAAAAAAGCCGTCCCCTATACACATAACCAACAAGACCACCACCACTGTAAGTCGGTAGCATCACCACCGGTCGATCTTGGCCCGTGCCCACACATCCAGAGGACAGCAACGGCATCATTCTCTTATACATGCGAACAACATGCGAATCCGCATACGTATAATAATACTAAGTCGTCACGGACTGCACAACTAGGAAATCCATAGGCCCTCCCGGAAGTACTGCGGGAGAGCATGCCAGAGGACAGTGTCTTTACTGATGTACCCACAGCCAACCAATGCCAGAACAAAGGTCAGAGCAGCCGCAACGCTTCCTGGAATTGGCCATGAGACTCGAACGAACGCCCGACCACTTTCTTGACCAGACGTGCTGGCGTTGCCCATCGAAGCGTCGCGTCGGCGGGAGCACCCTCGATGGGTGGGACTTCGGGATCACTGTCAAACAACAACAATCAGCTGATGCGTCGCCTTTTGGATACTTCCGGTTGCATCAAGTTGTCTGCTGCTGCTGCCAGCAAATGCAACGCCAGTGCATGCTATTATTCCTAATGTAATGCATCTATCAATAACACAACAATGTCCTACCGGCCGGAGGCCAGCTACTTTTGTGCGCCTTGTGCAAATTTGTGCGATGGTCATCTTCGTCGTCTGATCGAGAAGAAGAAAGAACGTCAGTATTACATTGGGGCTTGACTCGTTCACCTGAACCTGATAGTGGATAAACATGTCGAACAGAAGATTAACGAATCCACCAAATGCGAGGTCACCCTCCTTATATGCATATTGCTAATATTGGTGCAGACATCGAGGCGGCATATAAATATCGATATAATGCACACTGTACATTGTTCGAATGCCAGGCAAACGACGTGTCCACGTCAGTTGGCGTTAGCGTTGACGTGGCTCCTCCTATACTTGCCACTTGGCCACGTGGCACCTAAAAACGTACCTTTCGGATATTGGCCAGAAGCCAGCAGGACTAAGGAAACGAAGGCTGAGCAAAGGGGAGAGGCCGTAGGTTGTGTTTGCCAGAACGTCAATGCCAGAATACGTCGAGGTGGTTAGCGGGAGTTGTCCGCTGCGGTTCATCCTGTCATCGCTGTATCCATCCGAAACGATGAGCACAGTGTCGGTGTCATTTATGCAAGTGATACATGCACAGTGATTTGTGCCTCACGGAATTGTATATGAAATTACTTTGCAATAGGTTTCTCCCATGTGCTCCACTGAGGTCACAGGGGAGTCCAAAAATAGTCCGGTCAAAGGGTGACGATGGTCAATACATAGGGGTATTGAAGAATTTGGCATCAGCGCCAAACAATCCGAAAGGCAAGCGCCTCCACTGCAAGTGTACATCGAACAAAGTTCCCACTGTGTATGGCTTACGTCGTCCTTCCTCTTGAATTTGTAGCGATTATTGATAAGCGGTCGGGGAGAAATCGCGAAAGGAGAACACAACTTGAGACGCTAGTTAGTAGCTGAGGCACACACAGATTGGCAGCTAGACATCTACGTCGTGTCCACTTGGCTTTAGTAGCAGAGAGTTCTCGCACTCGTCACAGAATATACAAGATATTGGCACGACAATAAAGCAAGCGCTTCATTTTATAGGCACTCAGGTGGATCGAAAGGACGTTTGACACGTTGAAAGAACTGAGTTACAAACGGTGATTGGTGAGCCAAACAAAAGCGTTTTGAAATCGCGTTTCCCTAACAATATGGACACCAAAGATGGTTGAGGCGTGATTCACAGCACTGGAAAGTGCAGCTTACAGCACAAAGGAGAATGTTAATTACAGAGATAATAGTATATAACTTGCATACAGACAATTGTTACATATCAATAAATTTTCAATATCGTTTAAAATAATCATACATTCTCGCCGGTAGAGAAATTTCTCATCACGTTTTCCTAAACGTCCTCGAAGTCATGCGCTGATACGAACACCCTCCTATAAGATAGCGAAGTTTAGATAAAGACTAAGCCGAGCCACGCGATCTAGGGTGGAGCCGCCTTTGGAAGAGACCTTTTTCCGTAAGTGGCACACCACTTTCGTCGTCATGGGAAGCTCTAGTAGGAGGTAACGATGCATGGTGGCTGTCACGTCTTCTGGGAAGTGTAGAAGCTTCGACTTCGTTCAAACACTGCAATTTGACGCGCAGACATGACGTTTTGAATAATAATATGCGTGCCTCGGTTTAACGGCATGTGTTTTTGCTAGCCAGGAACTGTAATTTAGGCTACATGCAAATTTCGAAACGTCAATATAATTAATGGTGTCCTATATAAAAACATCTTGCAAAGGCGAACATTTCGCAAAGGGTGGATACATTTGAATCCACATAAAGGTTGCTATTGTCTATGACTAAAGGATTGCGTAATGTTAATTTTTAAATGGTAATATTACACCCACGTAACGAGGTGTACGTATACATGCAAAATGTTCACATACTCTCGTAGATTGGACTATTCTAATGCATGAAATCCTAAAATGTGCTCAGTAAATAGTGATTTATTTATTCAGGTGACTTCGCCTATAATTCCACGATTTTCGCGATGTTTATCTAGACCTAATTCCACTGAGATAAGCACCATGTTGCCAGGCCTTGCTAAAGCGTTCGCTTTCTGCCCTGGGAGAGCAGGAAATAACCCCTCGATTTGTGTCTCTGATTGAACTTCTTGATTCCCGCAATCTTAGTACAGTTACTACCGACATGATTTAGCCATGTCGATTGTATCAGTCCGTACTGTTCCGTGCACCTGAGTGTCACATCCGTTCTCGATCCATCGACTCTCGTCCAGTTCTTCCGTGCCGAATCAAATGTTGACAGTCTTCCACGGATGTGAGCCACATGGTCGGTGCAAGTCCATTGCTGATTATCTTGGGAGAACAGATGAGTGAGTTCAATGTGAGGAGAATTGGGAGATGGTATAGGTCGGTTCCAGACGTCGCCTGTCAACTAGCCTGTTCATTCATTCCCTCAGGATCACGAAGACTGACTTGCGTCGAGAGAGAGAGAGAGGCAGGGAGGGATGGGAGAATCGAGAATCGCAGTGTCTCATTTTAGTCTTCCCTACCAGAACTAGGACTCTGCGGATGGGTGACGACGATTCGGTAGCTCGACGGGTGGAAAGTGAACAAAGTTCAGCGACACCGAAGTTACACCGGCGGAAAGTTCAACAATCCCAACGACCGTGAGCGGACCCGAAGGTCAGGTCTCAACTCAGTCGTCACTCAAATCCTGCGACATCAACTGATGCATGTTGACGCTTCAGCTTTCTTTAGTAACAACTGTCTATTCTGCATTATACTAAGTGATTAGATATTTGAAGAGGGGCCCCCCGCGGGTACCAATTGTCTAGCGGACGACTAGGCAGGTCAAAGATACCGTAAATTAAGTTACAGTCATCGTCAAGTTACAGTCATGCTAGTTATACCTGTGTACACACTTACATTATAAACGACAATTTGAGCAACCTGAGTGAGTCACTGAGCAACCTCGTAAATTGGAACATACAACTATTGGCGTCGACCGACTCGTAAGGTTATGTTATAAGACATTTCAGAGCATTCTCACTCAGAAGATCATAGTATGTTATCATAGTATACTAGATTATGTCCAATGTCACTGCGCGGATGAGTGCATGCAGTCGCTGGATAGTGGAGTGTTCTCGTCGAGTCCTGACTATTAGAAATATGGGTTGGAAGCAATAGTAGACTATCAGATGATCGGGAAGCAAATAAACAACTAGCAAGTCCTAGGCTTCGAATGTCCAAACGGCTGCTCCTACAGCTAATACATGCACACGTATGGCAAACATAGACGCGTGGGTAGTCTTGGAAAAGTGCTGCCAGCTTAATGGCACGCCGCGGGCTACACAAGGCCAATTTTAGTTTCTTTCAGGTGTTAAAACGTTGTCAACAACAACACGCCCGTCCAACCTTGGAAAGAACTACTCTCAGACTTGATTCGTCCCCTCGTCCCCGACTTGGGTAAAGCTTACGCATGGGTGATGCTTGTTGACACGTCTAAGAGAGCGGCATAAATGTACCGCACCATCGCCACCACGGTATATAACGCACTAATGTTCGTATTGACATTCGCTCATGGACTCTCTTGGAATATGAATTGGAAAAGCACGCTGTCGACACTGTTGTTTGTTTTAGGGGCGACGAACTTAGCTTCAAAAGATATGAACGAACTATTTAACTTTATCAGCGTGGCGGTACCTTCTGGTCGAACAAAACGACTCATTTAATCGATTTTAACTGGCAACACTGCAGTTGTTGGAATCGATGCGACGGCATTTTTGAAGAAGACCTACGTCATAACTATGTTAACTTTTCTTGGAATCGACCGTATTATCCTTCAGCTGCACTGCTGCTACTAGTGCTGGCACTAGAACCATTGTCATTATCAGATAGGAAGTCCATTGTAGCATTGTCGGTACAATGGGGAGCTCACTTCCTGAGAGCTGTGCACTTCGGGTTGACGGGTGCATCAATAGGAACGTGCACTTCAGAGAGACGTAGAAAGTACAGAATCCATTAGACATATAAAGCCTGAAGAGCAACTACGGGCTTTTCCAATCACCCGCAATGATCTTAAACATATGGTCCATGCTTTACACGTCTATTTGGCCACCCTGTCGAGCCGAATGGCCGATTGCGATTGTGATGTCTTGCTCCATTTACTACGGATGTTGGAGGTCCTTCTAACTGCGAGCTTATGATAGCTGCAGTATTGTTATTCTTATTATGATTATTATCACTATTAGGGTGAAAGAGCCATGTCCGTGGCGAGCAACATAAGTACACTCGTAATCTCATTGATACGGTTGCTAGGCCGTACACGGGGATTCGCATTGCTCGAGGCCCGATTTAGACAGGCGTTTGTGTTCGACGTGCGCTTCGTCACAGTCTGTCCTGAGTAGCCCCCAGGCGATATTGGCCCCGCAACCGGGCAACGTCGGCACTGAGAGCATCCTTGTATAGAGTACGGTAGGACACTGCCGTCTCACAGGAAGACGATGGCCAGACCAAACATGTACCGTCGTGGGTCGAACGCACAAGCACCTGGTAGAATCGAGCCCCTTCGAGCGAGCAGCTCCTTTTTCAGGTCACTGCCCCATGGCTGGAGGTGGCAGCCCGTTAGAGTATAGTTGGTTCTAGCCAGCCGAGTCGAACTAGGAAGGAAGCTCTAGAACGCACAGCAGAGTAAGGAGGTGGAGCTTGCTAGCACTGGATAGAATTGTAATAATCAGCAAGGAATGTTCGGTCGGAAGGAGGCGCCGCTGAAAGTCTGAATTTCAGCTGAATGATCCTGGACCGCAGAGCCCCCGGACATCCTGTTCGCAAGGCGTGGGCGGAATAATGTTCATAGAAGCGGTGTACGTGAGGACGGCATTTAGGTGTGTCTTAATAGAATTCATAGCTTCTAAAAAAATGTCATGGAAGTCATCGAACCATATGGTATTTCTCTGTGCTACTTCCGCCAAGCGTGTCACCCTGATACGCAGACGAAGTACAGGCCGTACGGTATAGTCCAATCTTTGTATCTTTTTGGTTCAAGCCATTCCAAGGCAAACCTCTTATACCTTCGCTTTGTTCCACTTATGCAAATATGACAAATACTACATTTAATAACCTATGCTTTTGACCAATACTTTCGAACCAGCCACCACAGTAACTCATAATTAAATTGACAGATGCTGCTTCTGTCAACGACGAAATTTATCCGGTAAATTTACCTATCCCTTATGTCAAATAGAATTAGTCATTGCCTCTTGTATAAGACGAACCATGAATATATATATATATATATATATATATATATATATATATATATATATATATATATACAATGTACCTTGAGGACCGCTCGGGGTAAGTGACACTCGTGAATTAGCCTGTAGTAGACAGGGGTTCAACTGGATTGCGTCACAAGACGAAATAGAGGAATTGTTTGCAAGCGTCACCCGCAGGCAACTATAGGATTCGCAGCATGCTGGGGAATCAGAGCTGGGCGCATGGTAAATAGCTAGAGGCTTGCTTCACCCCTTGAGCGATGAGTATTTGCCTAACGGGCTTGCATTAGCCTTATTGGCATAGGTGGACTCCCGAGCACAGATACACAAATGCCACTCATTGCCCCATTGTCCAATTCAGACAGATTCATCGAGGGCGTGTGTCAGCGCGCCGATATCGAACGTCAAAGTAGACGGTTTTTCGCCAGCCAATGATCAGTCAAATCGAACGAACCAGTCGAACGCCTTTAGCACATAACTACGTCTAACGGGTCCTTATCCCTAGGGCAATTTTTCCACATACTGGAGTAATATTTTCGTTTATTTTCAGTAAATATACGTGCACCGTTCGCGCATGCCGTAAATCCATAATACGATAGGCTATGATTGCAATTTACCGAGTTAATTAAATCATATGTGTTGTAAGTTGAAACGAATCGTCATCATCGAGCGTCACTTGCACCTACCATCGAATTTTTCCTCCAACGATGAGCAGAATTTTCAGCGCGATTCTGTTGTGAAGGTTACACTTTTCAACAGCTCCCGCCATTACCATGCCTGCTAGGTATAACATAATTGTATCCTGAAATTATGAGCAATCGAAAAGACAATGCTTAGTGTATTAGTAAGATTAAGCCGAACTTATTTCTGTTCACAAGGAAGAAGACCCCCATCGATCTCGATGGAGCCTTGTAAATTAGAGCGAAGAAATACAATAGATAGTATGTAAATATCATTGTTAATCATTTTGCAGATGAACTTCGTGAGATATTACTTAAGGAAAGTGCTCATCCGGTGATACACTAACGTATAAAAACATGCATTTGCCCACGAATTTCAACCGATTACAATCAGCTGTTTGAAAGTCTGACCCCTCCTCACCCTTCGGCTACGTTAACTAAATACATCAGTCTCTACAGAATCGAATCAATTATACATGGCGTGTGCGAATGCCAATATTATAACGTTTTGAATAATCCCATTACATGACTATCCTTTCTGCAATTCCTTAGCCAGGGATCACTGGCCTGAGTCCCGTGGCGCAAAATTTGCCTTTCAAGAAAACGCATTTACGTTCGTCCGCTCTATCACACCACACACGCATCAATGAAGACGCCTCCACAGGATCAGTACCTTCATATACGGCATTGTGGCATCCGCCGTTGACATGACGCCGAGTAGTGGAAAAAGAACCACAGGCAACAGCGATGTGACGGAGAGGTGCACAACTTCGAACACCCAATAACACGCCATCAGCGCTATAACATAAGCACATCGTGCCTCCTGAAACAGGCAAACATAAATATATATGTGGATATCTATGTAGATAGAAGCTGCGTTGTATCGCGGCGTGTCAAAAACAAAAATGATAATAATAATAATAATAATAATAATTAATGTTAATTATTCGTTTTATTATTGTGGTTATTCGAATCCATTGCAGAGTTTTTTTTTGGCAATAAAAGCTAGAAACGTTTCTTGTTGTTGTTGATTCGCTGCTGTCAATTCAGCGATGGTGAGATGGCGACTGAGACAATGAGAGCTTAGTCCGTCTAATATCTAGCTTTGGCAATCCTTTACCATGCGGTAAAAAAATGGACCCCGAGTTAATCAGAGAAAGAGGAGACTAGACCAATGAGCGTGTCGGGAATTATTATTTTATTATTATTATTATTTTATTATTATCTATAGTATTTATTAGGTGTCTCCAAGGAGGAGACATTTAGGAGGCGCGAACGTGTAAATGACAATGGAGCGAAACTTCCCGTCCAAGAGCCCCCAGGGCTCGCGGATTACTGTCCTACGATCGATCTCGCTGATATCCCGACTATTTATGTCCCGTCTGAAATGCCTGCAACAAAAACGAGACAATGAAGACATCCTACTGAGAATTTGACCGAACGCATTCCCAACCTCTACAGACCTTGGACCCGTGCAAAAGCAGAGGACATAACACGACAGGTATGACGACGGCCAGGATACATCGTGACTTCTCCTTCGCTTTATGGCAGCAAATCTTCATTCTGAAATCAAAAGTCAACTTTAACTAAACATGAATTTTGCTGATAAAGTCAAAAGTTCATGCAAGTGCCACCTTACACTTCCATTGCGATAAGCGACCTTGTGATAAGAAGATAATATCGTGTATTATTGCATTGTATCTTCCGCAGTGTTTGTGCAAATAGATTTGCAGATAATTGTATGCAATTAAAATCTGAACGAATGGGACGGCGAGCTGACACGCCGAAAGGATGCGGTGTTAAATGCGCTCGATGATTTCATTCGAGCACAACCTAATGTCTGTATGCTTCGATAAACCGCTCATTGCACTTCGATTGAACGCCTGAATCATTGAAGTTGTTGGGGGATAAGTCATTTCCAGGTCGCTTCACGAAGGAAAATCATTTGAAGCATCATTTGTTTGGATCAACGAACCGAACCACTATTCACCATATCCGCAGGCGAGTGCAATCCAAGAACAATCCACTTGGAGCAACGCATCTCGTCGACTCGTAGGGACGCGCCGACAAAAACACGTGTTATGGATAGCCACATCGCTCTGAAATGCGGCGCTTCATAGAGATAACACCGCTCTTATGAAAGGTTTTTAGTAAATTCAATCTCAATGCAATCAGCAAACCAAACGAACGACTAGTTAATAGCAAAGGAAGACGGCAACCCTCCAAATGAGTTCCGGATTCTATTTCCGAGGCGTTCCGATCGTATCTCAACGATAGTAAATCTCTTTTGTTCACGAGAGTTCGTTAGCCAATGTCGCTCTGCTTGCGAAACCGTCGCATTGTTCCTGTATAGATCCACGTTGTCATCCAAGTGAGCGAAGCAAATGGCAGCTTGATTTGTTGGCCTCTTTACACCGATATATACGGATAACGATGTCGATACAGTCGAAATGCTATATTTCGACAGAGGAATCTTCAATGTGATATATTAAGTCAGCCATAAATGTGATGGACTAAACCTATTCTAATGTATTACGTCCAGGAGATCTGTGTCCTCCCCGTAGCAGCTTATGTATCTGATCGGAACGATTGACGCATGAACGCAGCAGCAGGTAACATCAGCTCGTAAATGGAGAAACATCTCGAGATGTTTAAACATCGAAAATGGCGGCGAATTATTCGCTGTTTCTTAGTAGCAACGATGCCAATGTCTCTTCAATCATGTGCTGATCATCTCGTATTTGTTTTTTTTTTCTTATCACCGGCCCATAAGTCAGCCGGTGATCTTTGAGTTCTATAATTGAGTAATTTTCAGGCAATGCAGATACGAATCCACCCAACGGTCTTCTACTTGGAAGATTTGTCAGTCAAGTTATTATTATTATGACTACTGTACGTGACAAATATATATATATATATATATATATATATAACTGACCATAAACTGACCATAAATAATACTGCAGAGACATAGAGGACGGAAGGATCAGAAGCTACTTCGCTATGGACGCTTGGCCGACACAAGCCAAGCTAACCTTATGACACCTGCTTTATTTTTTTACAGATATACCCCACACCCGGTCAAACTACCAGTCTAACTATCCTCAGTACGAATACCAGAAACAACTGGTTTTTTTTTCAAAAACATGAAATTACTATATTGACTTCATTGCGCAAGTAAAGAAACCATAGGAGTGGTGGTATTTAATTGTTGACGAATCTACCACTTTTGCTACACGTATGGCCTCCTCATCAAGTCAGACAAGCTCGGAGTGTAAAGCTTAACGGGGTCCTGTTTCGCCGCCGTGCAAGCCAAACCCGTTCCCTTCGCTCTGGTTTCACTATGCAGTAGATAGCGTTAGTGGGATAGACGACAAGGTATTTGGCCACCAAGTGGCGTGTTCTACTTATTCGGGATTATTTTCGATGCGACCGCTGGACTCTTGGTTTGCCCGTCTCACAGAGGCTGATTTTCTCTTTTCCTTATTCGCGTAACAGTGTCGCTTAAAGACGAGTTGCTTTCCAGAGCCGCTTGTTCAGCCAATGCTTCATCATCGGGACCGGGATGGTTCTCCGGCACAGTAGAACGCGCAGGGTGACGATCTTCACGCTTGACTACCGTTGACTACTGACACTAAGCGGGGAGACGTGCCCACGCGATCCCTTTGGTATACGATGTTCTCTGTCTGCTTTTCGATGAAGCGAAAGTCTTATCACGTAGATACTACGAGATCGATATTAGCAATTATATCATCGGAGCACGTACACTTACTGACATGGGACAGGCAGTTTTCTCGAAAGAACTTAATCGCTGCGGGACAAAATCACCTGCAGTCAACTGCTGTAAATCTCTCAGACCTACCTTGTGCTACACGTTGCGTCGTGATCGTCCACTACGAATTTGGCCATCTTTGAGGTTCACATACACCCCCCGTGTCGGTCTATTTCGTCCACCGGTAGGTAAGTGCGTGACCACACGAGAACATCCACAAAACGAAACAAATCTTCGAGAGCAACTGCGGGACCCGACGTGGTGGCAGGGTTTAGCTTTTCACTGACTTCCTATTCATCTTCGACAGGACTATTTAATGTCCATTCTGCCAAGGATCTTCGTTATCTGTTTACCATACTAAATATATTCATGGCCGCTGGACCTGCTCGAGCTGAGTGCTGTTTAGAACAACACAACTTGACGTACATTCACTAGAAAAGGATGTTCACTGCTGCCCACTTTGAATTTGCCCAATCGACCAATGGAGCTTATACACTCCGAGTCAATTCGGAACAGATTTCTTGCCGATCAGAGGGACCATTCATCAGAAAATCTAAGCAGGCGCAATGCAGGGCTGGGCACGCTCTCGATCGAGTCTAAAACGAATACTAACGGTGACCCCTCCGCCAGACGAGCCACGGCACCACGTGCACCGACACCAGCATCACAATGAGCGAATCGCTATTTGAAAAGGTCTCTTCTCTGTAAAGGAAAGAGAGCTAGCTCAACTCCTCTAGTGTAACCATTCCGACACGCACCACGGACCCGGGAAGGGGAACGAGCTTTCAATTCGTCAAGGAAGCGCCAGAACAGTTTAGAATTCGCCCATAGGCCTGCACTCGCTGAGAGGGCCCTACTTCTATGGCGATTGAGCTGATACGTCATTGTACAGTTGGGGGAATGTGTTGACTGTCGGATGCTCATATCTGATCCTATAAATTATGCGATGTCGGTATCTGTTCTACTATGATATTACTCTATAGTAAAATGCTGTCACCGGCGTCACCATGATACTGTTGAGAGAATCCTGAAGATCCAATCCGATCGAGAACATTTATAAAAACGAGCATTTGTCACATTGTCGCGAATCAGCAGAAAGAGCTTGAAGGACAAACTCAATAATTTTCTATAATAGTATGAAGTAAAGCTTCAACGTTATCGGTGTCATCGATACAATGTGATCCCAATCTATGGCACTTGCCGTATTTATTTCATGGCGGTATATTTCAATTGGATGTGTTTGACGTGTCATCGGGCTCGCACGGGCTCTTACCAATGAGTAAGCTTGAGTTGGGTAAGGCCAGTGACAAATCAGGGCAAATGTCACCACGAGCAAAAGAGTTGCTGATCTGCAACAAATATTGGATGTATCCAGAGGTCTTCCCTATGGCGAAAATTACTCGGAACTGTAAGTTCGGGCATCAGATAACTTGATCCGCTCTCGCACTACTGACTTCGATTGCATGAGGGTTGACGTCCTTATGTCGGGTGTGCCTTGTACAGCTTTTTCCTTTTTTATGTTCAGTGAAAGCGACCGTGATATATATATTATTTAGCTAGATAGATGAGTTGTATCAATCCCGGATTTATCCTTTGCTCCATAATACTTTATATATATGTCTCAAAGGATCCTACGCATTATATTTTTTATAAAACAAGTTTCCTCGATTCGCCTTAGGCTAACGGTTGTTTTTGTTTGTCCAAGGTCGTTTTTTGGCAATAGAGAGCAATCTACTATATTGGACTACAACGAAAATCTAAATTCCGCGTGTGTGTCTATGGTTACGGATATATTCCTCTCAACAAAGGTCTAATAAACTATACGGCGCCGCTTTGACTAAGGCGCATTTTCCAAATACCTTCGAAGAGTGGTAACGTCTTTTGCAAGCTTTTTTCTTAGAACTGTGATATCAGATTCCTGCTCACTCAGCCTCGTGTCTCCACAATATTATATCAAATGGGGGGAGGCAGTCGTTTCACCTCGTGTACTTCCTAATTGCTCTAATTCAATTGTTTTGATGGCAGCAGAAGACATCGCTGTCCGTATTCTATGTCTGTTCTCGCACCAGTCGTTGCGAAAAAGTCAGTCTAACCATTAGTAGCAATATCAATCTTGTTTGAACATATAGATAGGCGAGCACTTACTGGGCACTTTCGGTGATATTTCATTAGAGATTGTCATACGTTGTTGTCGAGTCGTCATTGTTTCACAGGATCAGTCTGTGTTTCAAATAGGTTAGTACTAAGTAATTGCTAAGGAACATCGTTAGTCGGTCAATGCGTCAGTCAATGATGAGGCTAACAGAGCGATCACGTAGAGCCTACACTTAATGCAGAAACATGTTTGCTGACGTTGAAAAAAATTCTAGATGGACAGGTGAATTGAAAACCAGTCCGTGGCGTTGTTGGCCGAAATCACTGAGCCATCGACAAGCATCAGTTACCTCCACGAATAAACATGATTTTCGTCTAGCGACTTCTGAAGTCTTCTACTAGGGAGGTCTATCAGTGGCTCGAATGGCTCTTTCAATGAGATGAACGCGATCCATAAATTACGATATAATTCCCCAAGCTTGCACCTCCCGCTGCACTAATAAAAAAAAATTAAGAAGAATAATGATGTCTGGCCCTTCAATGGCAATACCAAAACCAAAGGCATGCTCAGGTTGCATATCACAAAACATGTTTGACTTCTTGTGAGGTCAATTTGAAAATTTAGACACTTTACTCGCCGACGAAGCCACCAATGAGCACAACGAGTTACATATATTCATATGGGTTAACACTCGCAGCCATAGACAAGGTAGTATGGTACCTTCAACGAGGCGAGGGCTCTTGCCACCGAACATCCTTTCCGCCTATTAGTTCAATCATAAACACTGCTCGATTGTATACGTTTTTGCCGAAAAGCACACGGACAGTATGTACTCCATATGGGAGCAGCATTCGTTGCAGATTCGAGAACAAACACGTGACGACATTGTGTGTTTAATCTGCGAAACTCTAATAAATAACTACCTATGCAAGACATTGGTTAGTGGAGGTGCCAACGATCCAATAGATTTTCGATGATCAGATCGTATTGTTACTCGATGCTCTGCGCATTGTTTGAGATGAGCACTACATATTATGGGATAGGTGGATATTTTCCTCTATATTGCTGCAGCAAAACAACAATACGCCTGTATCGGATTATCCCCGAATTGGCTCAAAGGGGCAGCTTGGGGCTGCTTGTTTACTAGTGTGGGTGATCAACCACTCGCATATGGCGGTTCCCAACTAAATCCTAATAGCTGAAGACGTTTCCGGGCCAATACAGGTACTCAAATGAAGAAGGTCACACACACACACACATATATATATATATTATATAGATATATATATATATATATATATGTGTGTGTGTGTGTGTGTCTATGTTCTAGGCCATTCGGATCAATAGGTAGATCGAAGAAACGTAGATAACGTGTAACCGAGCATACATAGATATGGCAATAGTTATAAACCGCATCTACTCATCACGAAGAAGGAAATATCGACTGTAAATACTACTAACTCTTCTGCGTATTCACGTCCTTTATTCTCCTCGGAGTATTCACAATACATTTACAATGCGACCACATCAAACCGAGTAAACGAGACGCAAGCCACTCGTAAATAAAGGCGGCCTCGCCAAAGACACAGAGAAACACATATACGCGCAAGCATCTATTATACCACATACATGCAGCATTATCCCCTCTGGACTTATAGGCACTTGCACTGTTTGCACCCACTGCTGAGGATGGCGGCATGCCACTCTGTTGCTGTTGCAATTGTTCTGCCCGAACGGAGTTCGTCCGAGGTCGCGTCGCCGCATCAGGCGTTGTCCAGGGTCGCTCTTTCTCTCTCTCTCTCCTCTCTGAGAAATAAATGGTCGGTCGACTGGATGGCTTTAGATTCTGACGTTGAATCGATTTGCAAAACAGTTGAATTCCCTTGGACCAACGGAGCGACGCGTTCGCCTTTGCCCCTCGGCTCATTGAACCCCTCGCTGGTCCCCCGACTCTTAGATGCTCGGAGCTAGTTCCTACAACCAGTGTCAGCCTTGTTTCTCGTGTCGCTCACTCCTACCCCTGTTCCTTTCATTTGCCAGCGTTCATGTCCGTGGTCGCCGCCGCCGCCGTCGCGGCGTTCGCCTTCTTCGGAGCTTCCCGCTTATTGGTACTCGTCGGATGTTGCTCGTCGCCTGGTACTTGCGGGGGCGAGCGGTCTTGTCGACCTAAGCGTTGACGGGGGCGAGCGGTTCATGCAATCCTAGCAGTTAGCTCCCCTTCGCCCGGCTACGTCTCTAGGGGGGGAAAAGGCCCTATAGCCCTCTTGCGATTTGGAGCACTGTTCTGCCTCTCTCTCTCTCTTATTATCTCCGTGTTCTCCTGCGCCATGTTCTCCCGCTAGATCCTCCTTGCCATTCGTCTGCTTGTCGCCGTCGTTCGTTGGTTCGCCGACTCGAGGTCGTTCGCTTGGTGGAGATGATGATTATTGCAGACTTTATCGGCGACGCCGCCGCCGCCACCACCGCCACTAACAGCCGGCAACAGCACCAACAGCAGTAGTCAGCGGACATTGCCTAGTTTGGGGACCGACTGCAGTAGAAATCGTGGCCGCGCAGCCGGGCAAAGGCTGCCCCGAGCGCGCCAGCTTCGCTCACGACCGCCAGTCGCCTGTCTAGTCTCGCCTTGACTTGGTTCGTATTTCTCGAGTGCGGAAAGGGAGGTCAAGGCCTTCAGGGCTTTCGCTCTGGTTCGCTCAGCTCTTTCGATCAACGCACGTTGCCACGGGCCCATCGCCCATCATACAGCGGTCATACAGACACAATCATGCCATGGAGCACCGCTACCGGCTGCTGTTGCTGACGATGATGATGATGTTCCCGAATGGCGTAAGTGGAACAGCCCGACCCGACATCGTCATCAAAGAACGCGAACCCGAGAGAGCGTCCTCTACGTTGTCTGCCTTGCCACCGTTTCTGGCCGCAGTGACACACGACCAACGAAATGAAAGGGAACAGTTCCGATGAGGGACAGGCTACCAGAATGCGCTCACCACTGGGGGGTGTCTAGGTCTGCCTGTCTGGATGAGAACGGACCTGCATAAGGAATCGGTTGGGCTCCAACGATTCAAAACGACGATGACGACGAAGACGACATCTCGGCAGCGACAATGATGCCGATGCACCACGCACACACACTGGGTAACGCTGCACCCTACAGTGTCAGGGGTAACTATTGTTAGCAACAGACAGAGTACGCTGACAGAGTCCCCTGCCCTAAACGACCGACAATATCAGCTATGAATGAACGACGGCAGTTTCACATGTATCAGTTAGTTGCAACAAAAGTGACCAGTGGGCATGCAAACGCGCCCACACCGAGACCGGTTGAAGGTCGCGCCACAGGCTTCACGAGAAACAGAGCAGCGTCAGCCTCTGACCAAAATTAGATGACAAATAGCAAGAATGAATTGTTCTCATCCACATTGTCTGAAGAGAGAGTCCAGCGTTGTAGCAGAGTAATTGAAACTAGTGGGGTGTGTTACTTACAAGCGTGTGGTTAACCTTTATTAAGTTGTTGCTGTTGTGATTGAATTCATTCGGGACCCTAAAATTTGGAAAAATTCGGAAAAGTTTCAAGCATATACTACCCTTACTTGAAGTCCATAACAGGAATGTGGCACGAAATAATCGTCTGTTCTTCCATATATATATATATATATATATATCTAATTGCAGTGAAACCCCCGTGTAACGAAACTGATTGATAGTTAACTGAGAAGATACAAAGTATTTTTCCCCGTATAAATACATAGTATACCTCCCACAGGCTCTATTCCCCAATCAACTCGAAACTAAACCCCGTCGCCACCTCAAACGCGGTTATACTGCAAAGCCAGAAGGTATACAATATTCGTCCTCATTGTTTACGTATTATATAAGCAACAGCGCACCGGTGCGTACACGCTCGCACACACACACACTCACTAATTCAATGAGGCCAAGTTAACGACCAGCATTCTGCTATCTAAACTCTCTCGATGCATAGATGTTAATGTGGATCAGAGCGTGCGTACGATCTCTCCTTCAACGGCACGCTTTCAAATGAAGGCTCTCAATGTGTTTATTTAGCAGCTTCGATGAAGCTCCTCCCTTTGCCGAGACGCCTAGCGACCAGCCCCTCCAGCTAACGATGGGACAATCGCTTTCGGGAGGTCCGGCATTTTCATAAGGACAGTGTACGCACTTGATCCTTTGTTATCGTACGTTGACGAACTCCGATTAAGTCGGGGAGATGCAGAATTTCGGAAAGATAAGTGGACTTTTACCGGGATGACCGTACGATGCTGGTTGAAATACGCCTAAGTATGCCACTAAACTACAGCTGAAGCAGCAGCCGCAGCAGCCATAGCTCGCTGCTTGATTGTCACGCGAAAGTGTATTCAGTTTTCACAATAGACGCGTTAAAGGTCACATCACACCAGAGAACGTTTAGCATAATTCCACAGTGGTTTCTGCTAGGCAACTGGGGCTTGGGGGGGGATTCGCCAGCGCCCTCTCTGGATCTTTCTGCAATAGACAGAAACATGCTTGACGTGACAGGGTACACTTTTGACACAGTAAATCCTTTGTCGGCGCTCAGTGGTTATTCTTCGGGCCTGCCAGAATACAATCGACCGTGATTTCTATATCTCATTTTTCCAAATCAGCTTGATCTCCAGAAGCGCACTGAACATCAATATTTGCACAATTTCGTTTTTGTTTCATTTATTATCCATTTGCCCCCGTTCATTTCTTGAACTATTTCGTGTCGCTCCACGCCATCGTACGTAGTTTCTCCTTCCACCGCTGCGTTCAAGGGACGCCTATGCTATGGTAGTCCAACTCATACAGATGAAACGCATAGATATGCCAACTTTTCAAGGACTAGCGTCGGAGTGACGCGACCAGATGTCACTCTGGTATACAGGCTCGAATTCGCGCACTGTCGAAAGAAGATCATACCTGAGGCCGGGCTGGATTGGTTTGGTAATTCCCTGGTAACTTAATCACCAGAAATTAGCATGGATGATATTAAGGATGAAGCCTGCCTTCCTATCTATTATTAATAAGCTTATTAAGAAATGCGCTTGTTTCAAAAATTCAGTCTCTGGCCGGGCTATTCAGTCCCTGAATAGACGGATGGATATACATCATCGCCATTCATTAAACAGTCAGCAAACTCTGTCAGCACAGTTTGGACACAACCAGGGTGATCTTTATCGTTACGCTACAGTTATTATTATTATTATTATTATTGCGCTGTGTTACTGCATGCGATGTAATTGTTAAGCTCACCGAAATCGGTGTGTATTACGTTGGATCTCACACGAGACTTCCTCGATAGGCTCGAGCGACTGGTACGATGATAGTCGGCGCCTTAGCGGCTGAGTGGACATGCCTGCCGGCTAATTGGCGGGTAATTCCTCGCGTCTATGGAACAGAGAGAGAGAGAGACCGTCGAGTCGTCCATAGAAGGTGGTACGACCGTCGTGACTCTTTTCACAGTCGCGCACTTAGCGACAAAAAGATCGCGTTGCATTTGCTGTAAAACGTTCACAACACCACCGCCACTAGCACCAGTGTCACAAGGCGAGGGTTCGGCCCTCTCAATCCTCTAGAACCGATGTCTTCTTTGTCTTAGTCGGGTCCGTCAGCGTTCACAGAAGAGTTGGTAGCCGCAAAGACGACCCCAACAAGCAGAGTTTCCTGTCCGTCTGGTCGAAACTCCATTAAGCAACGGTAGCGCCAGTTGAGTCTAGACTCAATGATGGCTAGTCCAGTAACGTTACCCAGACAAGCAAGAAACTGGGTAGGTGTTTGACAAGTGCAGTGGAATCAACTCATTCTGCGACATCGTTTGGTACAGAGTGTATAGCGTCCACCTTCGTATGGTAATCAATTGTTTTTATCAATAGGTCGACATCAGAATGGATGACACCTTCATCCTCACCCAAAATTCACGTCATATGCTTACTCCTTGGTAGTCGCTTGCATCCATACGAGAAGATACGTCCAAGTTGATGCCAAGTCCAGCCAGTGCGAAACAAATCTGGAATCAGCTGGCACTGAACAGCTTCTGTCGACTGGTTGAGTGTCGATATGTTTGCCTATGAATTTCTATTAGAGGTTCGGTGCGTTAAAATAATCGAATTTGCTATGTTCTCGATGTCCATCGTCATTGCTACTGCAATGGCACCTCCAGCATCCACGCCTGTAGCGTAGAGGGTTGTGTTTCGGCGATGCTGTTACAACGTCAGTCGACTATATTCCTGTATCTCAACGTTCGATGAACACAATTGAGCTCCACTCAAGCGTAATTCCCTATTCGCTTACGATTGCCGTTAGAGATCCGGCTCGTTGAAGCTCCAATAATTTTCGGGTGACTTGCAACTTGACCTGCTCCTTAGATGGATTTCCTGGCAGATGCTTGCCGTTAGAATCCGGGTTGGCTGCACAAATGGCTGCAAATCTGTCTCTATTCACCATCAATTATTGCGTTTCTATGCGATTTACGGTATTATAAACACGAGTTAGGTGTAACGGACAAGGCTCGCCGAATCCAATTCGATCAGTGATCAAATCTTGAAATTTCTAGATGAACACAACCGGATCACGTTCAATGGAAGCCGGGCCTTCTATCAACCACACATCGCTTTCGGCGTTCAGCGACAACATAATCGCTTCAGACAACGGCTTGTGCAGCCATCATATCCACAGGGTACAACGTATGTAGCCGGTCGCGAGGCTAGATAAGGTGTGTGCGTATCCAAAGATGAAATTCATTACAAGCATTGCCGACTGTCACGATATAGTTGTGATCGAGTTGATCGCTAGTCGCAATTCGACGTCTCCGTCATCACCGTCGATACGGCCAATTTCACCAGTCGATTATTTCCGATATTGTTATTCGATATGAAATCGTTAACAACTCCAACATATCCCACCAGCATCAGCGTCACGGGTGCACGCACGTACGCATTTAGAGAAGCGCTGCGCCCGCGGTCGTTGCCGCTGTAGCATGCACGTAACAACGTAAGCGGTGCACAGACCCTGCCGGGCGACCAGCTATCCTGGATTCTAATAATTGCTCATGAAAATCAAAATCTACTCGGTGTCGCTCAACAATTTTCCGTATTTCTCCTTTTCTTGAGCACAGCTACGAAATCCGAGAGATTATTGACGCGAGAACAACGGGAGACTTGGAGAGATAGTCCCGTGGGTGATGTCTGCGAGACAGACAAACAAAAACGCAATCGCGTCGTTAACCCATGAAAGGAGACGAGGGCTGCCGACAATGAAATGGCAAGGAGGTCTAATATCATTAAGCCACTCGCGTCCAGTACGACGTCACTGATACGATGATATGGTTAGTGGTGGCATGCGTTGGGCGCGCTGGGTGCATCGATGTGCTTGAACATCGCTATTAATGCGATGGACATTACCCCAACCTCAATTCAACTATTGAGCCTGTTATAGTTAATAGTTACAACGATTCACTTCGTTGCGTCCCCTCAGTGGTAACCGTACATGCTTTAATTGGTTAATATAATTAGTATCACACATAAATCATATTATATGTTAATAACAAGGACGATATACATGCCATTATCGTTTCTTACGTAACGAACCGGAGATGAAAAGCATTCCAGGCTTGATTTAGTGTCAGCGAACGATCCGTTATAAAAACGAGGACCAAAGGTATATCAGATGTTCAGGTATTATATGTTCAGGTATATTAATAAAGTGTTTGTTATTATTATTATTATTAAAAGCGATTGTACTAGCGATTTTATCTGGTTACACAAGAGCCAAACAGGCCCAATCAAAGTGATATTGTTGGAAGTATGCTACAACTGGCGAGCTGGCAGTCCGGATTGTTTTCATTAATGGTAATCGCAATTCCTCGTATTTCATAGACACTTTGCTAAAACAGGCTATTTTTATTCTATTTGTTATATTCAACGACTAATGAATATCGCATCGCTTCCAAAAAATGTTTTGCTGGCTTCGCGCGTTACAGCCTCAGGTCGCCACTAATTATCTATCATTTGACATCTGCCACGAAGATCTATGTCACACCTGAACCATGCCATATTCGCCAATTACTAAGAGCTAGCTTGTGCGGACCCCTTTTTCCGGTAAGAACACTTCGATAAAGAAACATATCTAATTTGCTTTTCAAAAAACCCGAATTCTACACATTCCGCTCGATAACAGAGACAAACACACACACAAACGCCGAACTAATTTACACAAGAATATTTTTACCTACAGTAGCGTTATAATCAGCGACTGTAGCACCAATGCGATTATTGTGTTATGTTAAGAAACTGGACCGAATGACAAGTGGTGAATTGGAATGGATTTCTAATACCACTAGAGCACCGTTAGACTATTGTTGCTTCTATAAGACGATGTCGTTCGTCTTAAGCTTGATGGTGCTACGGGGACTGATATAGTCAGTTTTGATTAATATGGATATTGTTGGGAGTAACTAGAGAGAATATCAAGATGAGTGCTTAGAAACGAAGAGATAATCACTTATAAAGGCTTAAGTGACAATCGATTTTGTTAGAGCCAGTTATAACAATTAGTGAGAGTTCCATCTAGTGTTATATTGATAGTTCCATTTTATCTCGTATAGAAGATTATTATAGCTGGTTCAGGTGTTCATTAATCTTCCTTGTAGAACGCACGTTTCTTATTTCTTCATACATATATATATATATATAAATATTGCATCAGTATTTCTTACTCGACAATAGTAATACAACTTTTGTGCGTATCAATTTTAGCGGCACGCTCGTAGTACATTGAGAATTCAAAGTAAATTTCAAAGGCAAGAAATTTACCACCAGTTAGGCGGTGCTCTGTCACACCGTGTGAGGCTATTTGTTCACATTGCTGACGTCCTAGGTTCGTGAAGAGTGCCATTTGTGAGTGAGTGCAATGAGTCTATGGGTGGAATACATCTTAGATTAAATACTAAATGCTATATCTCTCCTGTTGTCAGCCGGGCACAAATTCGAATCCAACTTTCGGTCTTGTGGCGGTCTGCCAGGAGTCTAATGTAAGATATTAGACTCATTTGGAGAAACCCCAACGACTGAGGTCACCCCAGAACAAATTGATTGATCGAGCCAAGCTGTCCAAAAATTCAGATTCGAGGTCACATCAAGGTCGTTGAGTCGACGAACCCTGGTCCGATGGCCGCCTTCGAGAATATTGGCAGAGCAACGAAACGAAAGGCCTTGTCGAGGGATGACCCCACTGTCTGATATTCCAATCTGCATTCATGGTTTCCTCACAGCACAACTACGTCATGGCGAAAGTACTGTAGGCCTGCCTACAGACGTGTGTTCAAGCGGGGTTTTTGTCACATGGGGGTGCACTATAAAAATAGTAGAATTATTTCACAACGAGAACAACAACAGCACCATCGTCGTGTGAAGTTTTACCACATGAAGTCCCTTGTCATGTCCAAAATAGTGGCCGCAGTATATCTGAAACGTGTAATAGAGTTCGCAGAACCGATACATCCGAAAACGTGTTCTTCTTATGCGGTTCTAGGCGGCCGAATCAGCGCACAGAGTGACCTTAGAAAAATGGCACAATGGCGTTCGGAGGGAACATCTCCTTGTTGGTTTTGGTCATAGTCCGTATAACGGCCTTCTTTGGGGAGACTCCTGATGAACACCTTGTCTACAAACACCTTTGTAGCACAGCACAATTTATCTCTGTAGCATGCGAGCAACTTTTCTTCATCTATGAAACCATTTTCTGATTTAGTGTTATATAATATACTCTATTAACGTGACTGACTTGGATCAGAAGGCCAGTTCAGAAAGGCCGACTTGCTTGAGAGCGAATTTTAGTTTAAATCGTGTAATAAAATACTATTATATTTGCATATCATGTTGTTCTATTCTCACAACTCGGTCAGAGCGCATGTTTATATGTATTAGCTTGTGTTCCCTCTGTTGTCCGCCTATTTTCCACCTGTATAAGTATATGCTATAAGTAATGATATGAGTAAATTTCTGGTTAGAAAGTTAAGACTATAGGTACAATTTTGGGTTTCGTTATCAACCACTTAGCTATTTGCCTAAACTGTCCTTTTCGCCCAAGGGGGTCAAATCAAATCAATTTTTCGGTGGCTGACATATACATATTCTTATAGGCAGACACGAAGAAAACGCTAGCCAAATCTCGAGCTCTCGTGTCGCAGTGTTCGTTGACTTTCAGCCAAAGCATCCGGCTCCGGCGCCGAGGGATCAGATGCTTAACAGTCTGGCCAAGAGAAGGGGAGGGGTCCCAAAATAATGTATAATACATTCTAGCTGTAATCCTCCAGGTGAACGAAATAACGATTGACGACGCAGCAGCAGCAGCAGAGCTCCCACCATTCTGTCAGACGATGGTACTGGCACAAGCTGCCAACCTAAGCCGGCTATTGTTCTCGGTCCTGGTCAAGGATCTGCTTGATAGAATAAGAGGTCCCAGGAGTCTTGTAACGGTCAAAGTTTACTTGTACGCCGACGGCTTAGTCATATATGGTCACAGCAGGTTCCAGGTTCAGCAAACTTTGGCCAGGCTGCACATTGCTGTGACGGAGTCGGCGCTGACTGTGAAGTTGATTAGGACGGAAGCAATGAATTCGGAGCGGGAAGTGCAGGATTGTTCCGCACAAGGCTCTGCATCCCGATGGTCGTCGTCGTATTGCGCACGTACACATGTATTTCCATATGCTTGTCTGAGGAAGATAGCGCAGAACCTCGAGCAACTGAACCGGGTGAAAGCTTACTAGCTGAAATGTGCTCTAGGCCTACACCGCTCGGACAGAAAAGAGTTGTTCAGTCTCATCATCGGTACGTCGTTTTTCACAGAAGATCTTAAACGCGTCTTCAGACTACCGGCAACAGCTGTCGCTAACACTACCCATGATGAGCTGGCTACAGAAATTCGCTAGGATAGACGAAGACTTCTACAAGACGGTACAATTGCTCAACAACAGCTGGAAGCAGGTTGGAATCGATCTAACCATCATTAACCATTGCTTGTTAGTCGCTTCGTAGCACATGGCTTGCTTCGACTACAAACTTTGTAGGGAGACGCTATTCATGAGCTAGGCTTAGGATACATCTGTGCTAGATGGAAATATTCAAGTGTTGTTATGTTTGTCTATATCAACACTCGTGCATAGTCAAAGTTGTTTTGTAAGTTTTCCAACAAAGGCGAATAAATGACCTGTTTGGTGAATTGATATTCTTATAGTGGACTCGCGCCCCTTTCAAACACGATATTGATCACAGTAAACCATACAAAATAGTCTTAATATCTTCCTCCTATAGAAATCAAGAATTCACTTTGTTGTTCGCGCATCCCTGTATGATTGCTACGGTCAACCTTCCCAGCAGTTGCAGGTCAATCCGCAACTTAAGTTCTCAACTTATCCAGAAGGTAGAACTTATCGTGTGCGTCACTTGTATAAGCCTAAAACAGTTGCCCACGTAGCCCGTTACGCACATCAAACAGAGTAGGCTGAATGTACGTGCGCATATCGTCTATATCGAAAACACATGGTATTCTTTTTCCGTTGAGAATTTCGAAGCAGGCACCGTATATGGCCACGATGCATTTGCTGCACCATGTCATAATCTAGCAGATTCGCTGTGCCCATAGGAAAAGTTCCCGCACAATATCCTTCAATGTACCTCCGGACGACTGTATATACTCAGCCGTAAGGTGCACAGGTGTCTTCACGTCGTCGGAGTTTGATTCAACATCGTCGCTCTCCAACACATTGCGGTCTTTCCCAACACTTCGACTCGCAATCATAGGCGAACACAGAGTAATCTTCCTCGTAGCTGGATGTTCCCGGCGACCTCCGGCACACCCCCGGGGGCTCCTTCCAACCCCGACCATGTTACCGTTTCGATACTCCTGAACCCCTGATACTGGTTTGTTGTTCCGCCGACGCGCATGGCGTCGTCTCCCAGTCGATCTGTGTATTGCACTCAAGTATCCGTGTCACGTACACAGTCGCTTCTCTGACCTTTGGTCCTCTATGGTCCGGTGTACTCGCCGAAAGCGAAGGATCCGAGAATGAATGGGGTTGGAACGTCTCTGCTGTACCAAGGGCGGAAATAAGACGAAAGCCAGCCACAACGAGAGTCAAGAGATATAGCCGCATGGCTGTGGATAAAATGTCGAATCGGCACCGTTTACCCATACTGATAGCACGTATACATCGTCCCCCAACAACACTCATGACTGAAACCACATTTGCGTAACAAACAATGAGCGGATCCCGAGGGCGATCACATATTGGACTCACAGAGGCTCAAGCTGTTCATGTCGATAATCAGGGATTCGTTTGAACCTATCCGCTACTAAGTTAACCCCCTGAGACAGCGTAATCTTTCCTTTCGTCACTAACGAGCCATGAAACACTGTGCAACAGTGAAACTTTTAGAGATGTAGTAGTTGAAGGACTTGATTAGTCAAAATTAATCACGCTCCACAGCGGAAAGATCCTGCGTGTTTCAACGGACAAATGCACGAATGACACGTCACGCTGTAATCAAATGCGAGTAACAATCCACCTACCTGGCAGGGGCAGATGAACAGGTCCTGGCGATGGGCCGCTTTCGTGTAGCACATCCCACAAAGGTCAGCAGCTCATAGTGGTCCAACCACGCACGGCCGATGCCCAGCATCGACGGAGCCGTAAAACAATTGTAAACGGTGCGTTGAGTTGCCTATCGTGGGGTTTATGGTTCTTCTTTGTCGGCCATATCCTCATATTGCCATTGACCGTCCGACAATTCTTTGGAATTAGCTATGGAACCCATCCACCAGGGAGGCCGGTAATGAGTGTGATGTATGGTGAGTGTGAGATATTGTATACTACAGGTGTAGGCTATTAACGACGAGGATCTGGCTATATTCTCCATGCGATTGGTCGTCGGATCACCTTCCGGCGTAGCTTGAAATGATAGGTTTTGGTATCTGACAAGCTTAATGCTGAAGTGTCCTTAATAAGTTGCCCCGCAAGATTAATGAATATTGCTTTTGAAAACTGTTCTGTTTCCGAGAACTCAATATAAAACAATTGAAAAACGTATGCGCAATAGTAACTCTAAAAGGCTTTTGAGGAAATACTGTTGGTGCTATCTTTCCCAATTGCACAGGATACAGCCGTCATCAAGAATCTAGGTAGACTTAAATCGAGCCGACAGCTGGTATGACATCGAGTCACGTAATACTATCAGCGAAAACCCAGTAGATATTGAGTTTTCTCCACTTCGAAAATGTAGATAATAAGGATGTAACTCCATTCGAGTGGTTCCAATTATATCAGCATTAGCAGGCTAGGCCGACTGTCCCGGTTGTTGACCCAGCTGAAATTCACAATAGACATTTCTGGGTGAACGTTCTGTTCCATGTTACGAGTTCGGATCATGTATTGCCGCGGCTGTAGAGCCCGAGGCAAACCACCCGAGCTCTAAAACGGTTCCAACCGCAGAGATGAATACAGAAATAACATGAGAGAGCGATTTTTCGCCACAACGTTAATAGGCTTTTTCGTTCGTGGTCAAACCCGGAAGCGAAGCAAGTGGCATGACGGCTCTGTTTCGTGTTATCATAGGGCTCGCATTGGGCTTAGCCTTATTCAAACCGACCGGAAAAGTTCCAAACTCCACGAGTGAATCTCACAGGAGTGTGAGCGGTACACGGGCCGACGATGAAATGAGGTTTCATTGTCCAAACTCCATCTTGTGAGTTTTGGAAAGGCAATTTTCACCGTGTCACGCCAAATAGCACTTGTTGATCTGCCTGATATGAAGGGAGCACAACAGATCATGGCGTTGCTTTATGCTACTCTCGTCGTTATCAAACTGAATCTTCATAGAACATCATTACTAGCCAATACAGCTTCTAAGATGGAAACAGTACCCAATGCTGTTTGTTTGCGTTATATATACAATGTCATGCACGTGATTTCTGTTCTAGTGAAAATCCACCTGTTCAGTGTATGACCTGCATAACGTACAAAGTTCTCGGGTATAGAACCAATGCCTACGATAGAGCTCCATTACGTTCCGTTTGTCATTATACACATTAAGAAGGACGTTAGTTTGCGTCCATTATCATAAGGTGTTAATCATAACCTAGCGTGTTTTTTGAAGAGAGAAACACCCTCAGCGGTAGCGTTGGAGTTACCGAGCGAGCTGCTGTGCCGTCGAGATTCATGAGCAGTAAATCTCTTCAAAGATGGTCTTCTTGAAATATATACTGTAACCGTCATTGTGGTGGAAAAATACCCACATTTACTATTGTATATAATACGAAAAAGGTAACGTATAATCGACACGTCCTTTATTTTTAAATATGAAGACATACCCGACTCCCTAACTCTGAACAATTTCTCCATTTACGGTGACCTTCACGCATTCGTAGGTTAAGGGACACAAGAACAAGGGAAGCCGCTGGCGTCCGAGCACTCAATATAGTCACTGGAAACGTGACCCTTTTTGACAGCCGGTCTCATATATCATGCCAAAGCGGCTCGTCGTCCGGGAAAACAGCAGACTCGAACGAGCGGCCATGGCTACATTGCGGCCTATCCTGGCCAGACTGCGGAATACCGGCGCTTTGGGTTCAATTCGATTGCCCCGGTGGTTTCGACCCATCGTCTATCCCAGCGGGAAATGGGATTCAAGCATTGGCCAGACAGCGGCCCCCCATCTCTTCCCATGCTGCCTTATCGGCCTTTTGGCCTTCTTCAGTTGTGATAAATAGACTACCGGCGTCGTTCCACGCGTCGCAAAGAAATGAACAGCACCCCTTGCTGTATTCTCACGTCGCATGGTATCTCGACAGCGGAATCGAGCAACATCCGTCTGTCCATTCGCTGCAAGCGTTTTCATCTGTTCAATATATCTCGTTAACGAGGTGCGAGTGTGGGGAGCGGTGGGAAAAAATTCGTTTTCTGCATTAGCCAAAGGCTGGTACAGCGTGAATCAACGCTGGATGCGCTATGTATGGTGTTGACCCTTTATTTCCTGTGTGGAACCGAATTGAACTCGAGTCAGAGAGACAGGTACTGCCATGACAGGTGCTTCTTTGCGGTGTGTAACTGTTTCAATCATAAGATCACCGAGTATTGCGATTGCGACATTTTCACACAGCTTGCTAATATAATATAGCGGTGAAGGTCATCATATTCGATTGCCCGGCGACGTATACAGACCTTGCGCCAAGCAAAACAAAGGACCAAACATGAAAATAACGGCGAGGCCGACAGCGCGAGTGGATCAGATCGGAACAGATCTCTCGGTGGCAAAAATCGTAATAACGATGGAATGAATACGGAATTATATTGTGATACAGATAATGATATATACGAATGGTGCCAATATCCTTGCCATCATCCATCCCGTGGCCTCGAGTGTCCCGACTCGGGTGAGTGCGAGAGAGAGAGAGAGATAAGTCTTAATAATTTGTGCTGCGGTGCTTCGATTGGTCCACCTCTTTCGTTCACATGGGCCACATTACGAGACATCGTTGTATACCGTTGCATCCGAACGAAAATTGCTCTCAGAGCGTCAGCATAATATTATCAGCCCACAATTGTTTAGGTAATATCATGGCCACACTTGTGCCTTGATTGCCTCCCATAAGAACCATTCGGGGCCTTTTATTTGCTAAGTATCACTCATCGAAACGGCGTCCACGAGGCTTGCTTGTATAGTGCATCAGCTAGAAGCGAAGAGGAAATAGCTACAGAGCGAGTGTTTGCATGGCTGCTGTCGTTTCCTGGCCAAATGTCAACGCCACAACGCAGTCGAGAGGGCCCGCCTGAGTCCAGTGAGACAGCGTGGCCTCTCGACAGAGGGACAGCGGAACAGTGGAGATCACCGACGTGGGCTGACCCCTTTGTGACGTAGGATTCTGAGGGTTGTTTACGTTCATAAAGTCTTGTTTGTGCCAACATGAACCTCGACGAGCCTCTAGGCTTCATCCCAAAAATAGCAAGCATATATAATGTAATCGTTTGAATATGGACATATAACAGATATAGACACGTTATATGCGTGCGAATGCTATCCCTGACAATATCAATCGCGTTAATGTTGCTAAAGCGTTGCTTGGGTTGTAGGATGATTTTTTCTTGTTATTTCGAATGAACAACAAGAGAAAACGTCGTCGGCGCGTTCTCTTGGCACTACACCGTGGTGTTCTCTGAAATAAGTCGATGGTGCCACCGTGTGTAGGTCCACACAAAATGCGTATGCTACGCTGTCCTGGTCGCTGGACCTTCGATAAATTCGCCCACCATGGTCCCTGATTTCTAGAAAAAAAGGATCCAGGCTAATCCAAGCATATCACCAAAGAGTGTTAAGCAAGCTGTCTCGGACGAAGGCAGAGTTGTCAATGGTGATGGACCTTGATGCAGCCCTGCCTTGCACGCAACTCATCGGACTGTTTCTAAGGAAATCAGTTGCCAATCACTTTCCGCACGACTGATCTCGCTGGCGTTGTGTTCGCGCTCGCGATCTCGCCACTCAGACGAGCTTATTCGCAAGCCATTAATGCGAGACTAACTTGTTATTGACTGAACTTGATGGCACTTGATTGGACAATCTGAACAGACATATACACAAAACGGCTGATACAGATGTCGTCAATCGTGTGCTTGGAAGACTTTGTATTTTTAATGGAGACCGCTGTACTCCAAATGTTTTATTTTGGTTTTTCTTAGGCTGAACGTTCCGCTTGAAGCATTTCTACAGCAGATATCTCAAACACGTATATATATATATATATATACATATTATATATATATATATATATATATATATATATATATATATATATAAATATACAAATATTGAATATATATATATGTGCGTGTGCATAGAGGTTAAGTTGTAAGCGAAATTAAGGTAAACAAGAAGCCATAAAGTAACTAGTTAGCTTCTCAACCGAGAACTACCCACGCGGTAAAATGGTTATCTCTTGGGCTCGATAGCCGAAAGTTTAAATTCAATTATTGCGACTGGATATGAGAAGAACGCTAGTATCCTGTTTTTCTATTTAACATCAGCGGGCCCTTGAGTTCTAATGGCTTCGACGTGATCGGTGTTGATGTTGCCATCCTTCGAATAGACGTCTCTTCATGTTTGCGCTGTATATGTATAGTTCAACTGATATGAATTAGGAACAGATCCCTTCGATAAGATGAGGCCCTGTTTATGTCCCCATATTTATATGACTAGGCAGGCCCGCGGCCTTTTGTTGAGCTTCTAGAAAACAAGGCATGGGACTACTTTTGATATTAACTATGTTCAAACAAGTCCTCAGCGTTGATGGAACCTTACTATGAATCATATTTGCGCGCTGTTTTATCTTCGTCTATTGTTATACTCTAGGGAAGCTATGAGTTCAGTCACAATTTGAAGGATCGGTGTACAGATACCTTGGTGGACAGACCGTTCCGCCTTGTGTTGCTTACAGCAAACGAAAATCTTTCAAAGCGAGACTTCTTGGTAACAAATCCAAAAAGTAATATCGTCAATGAAGCTTGTTTCAGGCCAGGCCGCACATTCAGGTACTCAGACAATGTCGTATTGTGTTCTTCATTTATAGTAGTGAATACATCATCCACCTGCTTTAATAACGACAATTGTTTCGGAATTACTACAGTGAGCTCGAGAGACGTACGCGATACATGTGTGTACTGAATAGAAAAGGGTTTTACGCGTCGGCGGCCTACGCAGAAGACAATCGAATACCAGAACTATCCTCCAGGAGAGAATTCCCAATGAATCTAACTGTATGACTGTGATGTATGTTTTTCTGCCAAATGAAAGGAGCCAACATGAATATCAAACGAGCTCTATAAACATCAACAAAATCCTTACTCCGCTAGAACCTCCTCAATGACACAGTATTTACTGCAACAACTCACTCCCACGATATTTTCTGCGGTCTTCCATATATGTGTGTTTGCTGTAGAGTACTATTTTGTAACGTTAGGCATGCGGAACGCAAAATAACGTCGACAGACGCAAACGAAACCCTTCTCGCAAGCATCGCCCTTCGCGAGATCTGCGCCTCTCGAAGTTTCTATGGACGCTCTCAAGCCTGCATGCGTGACACGTAACCATGCTCATGTCGGTAGCGACATGTTGATCTGCCCATATCAACTACTCCAGTTGCGTAGTTAGCCTTCTTCAACGGCTGTCTATTGCTCATTTCATTCTAGCTTATAGCACCGTCTCGTCGGACCCAGTGGCCCTCGAAAGTTTCCGGAATTACTTGTATGATGGGCCAGACGCACGAACGGGCCACTTCTCCGGGCAACGAACTTCCACATACGTTGATGTACTCCGCGCTTTATCTCGAAGCAGCCATTTTCAACTGAGCGCCGTATCCACTTAATACAGAGAGCTATATTAGACAGATCCAGGATTCGGTTATTATCGTTCGGTAGGCCATAAAAGAACGGGCCTCTGAAAATGGTATTACTGTCACATGGCTGCGTAACTTTGCAAAGTATAATTGCAGCGGACATTTTCCGCTCCTAAAGGAACCGAGGAGGCGGCTTCGCGGCAACTAAACCCGATTTCATCGATCTGTGTTCTCGTTTTAGGCTATAGACAATAGCGAAGAAGAGGGAGGACTGCTTCTGAGCGAATATTTCGATGCAATGTATACGTCGCGGGCGAAAAAAGCTATGACTTTCTGTAAGACCTCTTCAACTGTTTGTATGTTTATTGGCGTATTGACACAATTGTACGTCATGTACATCACACCAAGGTTTTTGTACACATGTTAGCTAATCAATGATGATAGGCACGAAAGTTGGGGCACATTTAGATGAGTATATTGGCCACCTTTTGCTCTATATTCAAGACTCAAATCCGTTAATTCAAACATACAAGTCCGGGGACCACATCGGCTCGAAGAGACTGACAACAGCTAAATATGATTTAACTACTCCCATGTGATTTATGTATAATGCATAAAACACCGTTGCAAGCAAGTAGCCCCGCAGTGGAACTTCTGGTGGCTCTGGGTGCTACAGATCAACAGTGCGGAACACATCAACTTCCCATATGAATTCGAGTTCCACTAAATCCATAACATCTGTTGAAGGTCCATTTCACATACGATTATGTGCCACCTTGTCTTACCTATCGCGAGAATGAATCTTGACCTCAGTCCTGCTCTTCATTTCTCGATGAGGAAATCTATAACTGCTGCTTCATCTCCTCCAACTTTAATCCGATCATTGCTCCATATGTATTGACTTCGATGCTCAAGATTGTTCATTTAAATCACCAAATGGCAATTACTAGCTCGCACAGGATGGTTTGATTCGTTCCGTCATTAAAACTCATTGAAACTAACATAGTATTTTTGCTCGAAACGTGCCCTGTCAGCCGGACTTATCCACAAGACGAGCATTGAGCAGCTCATGCTACTGTATCACCTTGTGTTATGACAAAGACTTGAATTTACATGGTGGCTTGGTGCGTTCACTGAAAACACTCGTTTGATTGAGGTGCTCAGAGTGGGGCCTCGTTGAGCAAACACAGTGATGAAAGATAGATCAGGCTAACTTGCGTGTCCAGAATCGTTCGATTTCCGCCTCGAGTTACGCCGAGACAGGGATTGGCCCTTTGGCTTGAGATGCTGACGAAGATTACAGCGTATTATTTGAGACTAACAAGGGGAATATACATATGTATGCATATATATATATATATATATGAGAGACTGTGAGAGAACGAGAAAATACGAGCATATATATATATATAATATAAGTATTTTATTGAACATATTCCATACTATATATAATATATGTCATCGATTTTCAATTATCTTTGACAATGTCCATAAACAGCGAATAGAATAAAGCCAGAAACAAACTCGTGTCGGCTTGGCGAACCGGCCATCCAAATACGCCTAAGCCACATGAGACACACTAGGACACATTGTTTGCACAGTGGACCTTATCTTGCAAGCCAAGTCACTCCCCGAAGTCATTCTGTCCATATCATTATAGATGCCTACTACATATCTATAGAACGTATACAGTCAGCAGAACTATTATCTACAGTCCTTTCTATCGTCCACCTACGTGTGTGCATTGAGAGACTTCGAGGAGAGACGTCCGGTCCATTCACAGCAGAGATAGTGTCTAGAATCAATATATGCCAATCGACGAATTTCATATAAGGCTACGGTGTTTTCTTTCATATTAACACCTACGCGTCTCTGTCTTGAAGTCCGCCCGACAGAGGAATCAGTGCCGGGCGTGGCAGATGCTAAAAATCCAAATTCCCCAAACGATTGATAGTTGATTTCAGAAGGCGCCAACATGTTGTCGTCTACGGCAAAGCCTTATTATCTAATGACGCAAGACAAGCCTGATTTCCAGTTGCCCGAAGCGGCCGGTCGCACCTGCTACTGACTAGATCCGTTATAACGAAATGGCTATTTACGAGGAAAATCCTTAACTCATCTGTTATATAATATGCGTGTGCTCAACTTTTTCTCATCATGTATAATTAAAATTAAAGACAGAACTGTTTATATTAATGGGCGGAATTATTAACCGATATAATAGAAAGCTTGAACTATATCTAAAGAACGAACACAAAAACGGAACGCGACTCACTGGGACGAAAAGCCTGCAACACATTTTAATGCAACAGGCCATGGGTGTTTTATATGTAATACAGGCGTCATTCATTTGAATCGATATTTCGAATCTGTTCGAAGCGTGCTTTATCAGATACCTGCACGATGTAGAATCCTCCATCGATGCTTCCATCCTTCGGATCCGCTGTCCCTCAACTGCCTCTCAACCGCCTTCTAAATCCCAACATCTGCGGTCGGTATATTTTTATGGCCAACTCGATGAGACAGCCCCCATTATGCTGTTGAGGGATTCTGTGTTCTTTTTAGGACGTTAGCTGACACGTGTAGACCAAGCGGCCCCAATTACCATCGAAACGAAGCTGTTTCATCGCCTGACGTCGTTCACTGAATAAAGTTTATAATTGACTCGTTGAATTCCCGAAGTTTCTTGACTTTTAGGCAATTTTCCAGAAATATGCGGCCGACATCTTCGTTAGTCGAGATCCGTTCTCTACACCTATCCTGACGGGTGGATTGGCCAGTGCGAACGATGGCGGATGAGCGGGACACGGTAGACACCTTCGTCGGCAAAAATGTCTACCGACGTTGCAAACATTATCCCGGGATGTAGACGTCTTGCCTACACTAAACGCCTACTTCACTTAGTGATATTGCTGTCCGCAGGTTCGAATCCTGTCCTGGCCCTAGAGAGGCGTGGATTTTTCTTTGCTACATTTCTTGTCGTAATGCCATATGGATAAACATGGAGAAATTTCTGGTGGGAGCAGGGCTGGGAACGAAAGCCCAAACCAACCATAACTCATAACAGTGTCCGTAATGTTGAACGTAATCCAGGGAATGCTTATAAGCATGTGTTAATGCATTAAAGCATTAACATTGTCCACTGTTGTAGTCTTGTAACTACCAAATTATGTTCAGGGATTGTTTAACGACTCGCTGCAGGAAAAGCGTTGCGGGTGACAGGTCAGCACCTTCGTATTTAATTACAGTAACATCAACGATAACAAGGAAAATGTTTCCACTGGATGCACCGAAACATCGAACGTATATAAACATGCAATCCGCTCTGGATGGCCAAACACAGCAGCCTACATCAAAGGCAATTGGGGCACTTAATCGGACCAGGTCGAGTAATTATATGCTTGTAACGAGGTTTCCATAGACTGAACGTTGCCTCTTACAGCTAGTGCGTCGTAGGCCACAACGTACGTCTAAGGTCAGGAAACAGTCACCCACCACCGTGGGCTACAACACCCGACCAAGTCTGTTCGAAACATGACTAACTCTCTCTGACAGACTTCTATGCAGGCGAGATATGACACAGACAGATAAACTTCTGTCTGTTCGTTCTGGTAACCTCAGTCTGGTAGATGTACGGAGGTCCGGGAGGCTTGAGTGATCGACGACGATGTGTTAAAAATGAAAATCTGGGAAAATCCAACTACCCGAGAACTAGCCACAGAACTTGGAACACTGAAGTATCGTAAGTGCATTGAAACGGTTTGGATTTAAGAAAAAGTTGTCGAAATGGGTACCCATAGAAGGTTATATTGTGTGTTTGGTGGGATATTCGGGGCATCGTCCACCGTGAGCTTCTGCCGACCGATCAAACAGGGAAACTCACCGAGGATACAAGGTTGGTGCAAAAAACAGCGGGAACTTTCGGTTCAACCTAATAGAATAGTAACGACTCTCTTTGGAGAGACATAATAATAATAATAATAATAATAATAATAAAGAACTGCGGCCCAACCTGCGAAGCCTGCTAACACAGATAGGAGAACTTTGCAGGTCGTCAACACTGTATGAGGAAATACTCAAGCATTTCCATATCTATGCACATAACGAATTCAAACCAATAATTAGGTCAGTAGCCTGCTACGCTGGCTACGTTCGTTTGATGTGGCTGCAATTGACAATCTAATTTCCTTATGCGAAGGGACACTCGTCGACTTCGGCCCCGGGTTGTTATGCTGTCTAACGGAGGTGGCTTCTACGAAAGTTAGTCAGGACCATCCGCAGATTGATTGCCAACTGTAAACAACTCCGACTCAGCTGCCTTCCATAATGAGGTAACCTGTCAAGTCAAACTGTTCAGGGTGTTATGCTCCGGGAACTGTTATAGATACGGCAAGAAGAAAAAACACAGCAACCGTAAGGCGATATATATTCGAAGAAGTAATGTTTCGATTTCATTTGCAATGGAATATGGCAATATAAGCACGGCAAGCCTTCGAGACAAGCAGGACAGCATTTCGTGTCTCGAAGCATCAAGAAAATTCCTAAGACCAATAATATAATGGGATTTTTTATAGAAATTTCTTGTTTTATTTATATATATATATATACCACCATCTGCCGTGTAGGACAATGTATTACATTATTGCTCTGTACTCTATAATAGTCAAGTATGTTCATAGAGAGCTATTTTTTGTATCATTTGCGTAGAACACCGTTTAAAATCATAGCCAAAAATTGATCAGCGATCCGATATCGCTGTTGGTCCTCTTGTAATGACCGCAGTTGAAAGAGCAAAAAAATATGTTATGCACGAAGATATGGCTCAACATGTGGCGAGGTCTCCACATGCAAAAACCGTAAGCTTATTTCTACACGAATGCTACCAATGCGATCTTTCCAATGAAAAATGCGTACCAAAATGCATTTGACCTCTTGGCGAGATGTTGAGGTTTCAGAGAGGAGTAGCTAGCTAGGCCTAGGTTATAGCATTCGGACCGAGCAACGTAACGCTCTCCTCTTCCGACAAAGCTATACGCCATGACCTCGGACAATGAGGTGACTATCCCGGGGGTCATGGGCACGACGGCTGTACAGTACATAGATGAAAAGGTATGCCCCGCGGGTTGCATGAGTGCGAGCAGCTCAAGCGAGTACATGGATATTGCCGGAGGAAGCCAGCTAGTTCCCTTATGAGGCTCCAACTGGGATTTTAACAAAGGCCGCATAAATATGAATGAAGATGGACACAGCGTCCGGTTTTGAACTAAAATTAATAAGAAAAAAATAACGGTGCATATTGCAAAAGCACACATGCGCGCACGCGAGGCTGTCTCCAAGTGTGTAATCCCGTGACAATACCTCGGCATCTTACGATAAAATTGGCTTTGTCGCCTATTGTGCTTTTTTCTTCTGCTGCCAATTTCTTCTATTTTTTCACAAACTCAACGTAACTGATTTAAGACATTCAGTGATCATTTCCCTTTGTGTTGTCCTAGGACCCCCTAGCTAAATGCAAAATATTTTGGAAAAATGGCAAATCGCTGAACCTGTTGAATTGAACATGACTATATTCTAATCTGCTGCAAACTATGTGAACAGAGAATAATATAATACTGAAAAATAGAATGAATGCCAAGTCAAATCGGGGAGTGGTTACCCAATGCTCAGAAGTGGAATTTATCACTGACAAAACATGATGATTGATAAAACCAAGTTGCTATACTATAAACAATAAACTTACCTTTATATATATGTATATATATATATATATATATATAAATTTTCCGGGCTGACCCACAGCCAACATTTAACATCCAGGGTACTGCTTTCGGCATTTCTTCTATATAATACATATATATATATATATATATAAAGTCGGAATGGATGTTATTGACGTCCAACTATAATAAATACAATGGCATCATCATATTGATGACATCACAGCAGCCACATGGGGTTTGATTGACGCGCAGTTATTTGCGTAGGCGCGCTAGTGTCGGCGAGTCGTCGCCTTGGAACGCTGACACCTCGACGACTTCTACTTCTGAGGCCAGGCGAGTAGGCGGGTGTAATATCGTGCATTATCATAAAGTGGTTGGAAGTGGAACGCTAAGAAGCCTACGTCAGCCTACATGGAAAGCGTATCTTCGCTTCCAGCTGAGCGCATAACAACCGAGAGCACACGCGTAGATCCATGCAATAAGCTCACTGCGGGAAGAAACTGGAAGATGTGCGGGTTTAGTCGGCTAAATGCACTCGACAAAGAATCTGCTGGCTCGGAAACTTGCCGAGGACGTGCGTCCGTGTCTGCTCAAGAGCGGGAGTGTTAGCGGGCAGTATCTCGTCAGTTTCGGGGCCACCACAACCGTTCCAATGAACTAACCACGAGAAGATGAATTACGGAAATAAGCCGTAACGACAAACGGTAGCCAGATAGTGCGAACGTGTCGCCATGATTGCTAATGCTCACTTTCCTTGACAACTCGATAGATTTTTTGTCGTTGTCTCCCATTGAACTGTTCGAACTACTGGAAAGGCCGTAGAAATGGAGTTTCATAAACCTTCAATAATCATCAATGTCATCATACACGGGATATCTATAGGGGGCAATCGCGTTAACAACATGACGACTCGAGAAGTGGTTGCCTCAGCGTTGATTTATGGCGTGTTTGTACGCGAGCGTGTACGTGAAGGAGCGATCCATACAAGCAGGAGGGACATTTCTCCCTGATCTTTTAACGATCTTCTAATGTTTACCATGACTCGAGCCGACATATGAAAACGCGATAAGAAGTTGGTACGCCTGGGCGTTCCTAACTTGCGCTTGATGCGTTTTTAAGCGTGGGAGGGGTCAAGTGCATTAGTAGGTCTAGTGCATACTAGTGACAAAGTTTCGGGTGAGACTACCAGAAACATCGTACATCACACAGTTTGCTCATGTGAATAAAAGTGTGTAACCAAGTTATGAACGTGAATTTTGCATGAGGCCAACCCCGACACTGCTGCCATATACGAATGAGGATGTACTTTGTAAATAAAACAAGCGGATTGACAAGCATGGTACGAAGAAACACACGCTCCTAACGGCGCCGTATAGCTACGGACTTACTTTACATGACTATACATGCAGCTAAAATAGAAGGTCTTTTGCGCGGTGACCAGTGGCAAACAGACCTTATAAAAAAAACAGCTTAACTCTCTATACGGACGGGCCCGTTGTTCCTAATTCTGTTTGGAAGCCGTAGCTTATCCTCTAGGATAGACCTGCAAAGTAATTGTGAGTAGGCTCACGCCGGTAATCGTAGTATTAAAAAGTAGTGCTTAAGAAAATAGGACCCGAAGACAAGAACAAGGAATGGGGCACAGCAGACAAGCGGTCCGACGAACAGATGTGCCGTATCTAGATTGGAAGACGTGTAAAAATATGTCCTAGTATGCTCGCACATGTCCTGCTTTATCGGTCCTATTATTCGAGCCTTTGTAGTACATACCAAAAAATGGCACGACATAGGCTCGGACGTTGGCGGTGTGCGTTTACTCGGAACGTCTGCTGATTGAAGGAGAATGATCGGTAGGACCAGAATCGAAAGTTTGTAAACTGGGTCGCGGACCAGCTCCCACATCGGGTTTAGCCCTCCTACTCGCCGTAGCCCCGAATATATCCAAACGAATTACAATGGAAGAATCGAAACGGTTATTTTACTATTTTCAATACGAGTAGTTTCACATGTGCTCCAGAGGGCGAAGTCCGACTGGTCACATGGGATACTAATGCTGGATCTTCTATGCTATTCTATGCTTAGGCTGGACTTGGTTGTCAGATGGACATGGAACGAAACCTTTATTTTAGGGGGGGGGCGCCGCGCCAGACTCCGCCAATATCCCTCTCCTGAATACAAGATTGCTTAGAACGTTATGGCCGACCTACCTATGCGGTCGCCCGCAGTAGTTCATTGGAGGCCACAAACTGCTCTCTTTGATCTCGGCATCATACCATCGAACACAATCTAAAATAATCACATGTTACGTATGCGGACAGCGGGTCAGGATACCTCGAACTGGCCGGCCATCAACATTTTCATTCGATTCGATTGGGCTTCATTTAACGGATGATACAGCATCCTTTCAAAGCTGGAAATAACACGTAACTTGAGCCGAAATGCAGGGCTGTTACACGCGATTTACATGCGTCAATTAATTAATAGCAACATGCCCTACATGATCTTTTATTCGTGTCAACTTAAAAAAGTATAAAATATACATAGTTGTACCTACTCATCATAGATTAATTGTCATTGCGTGGTTTTGCACTGTGTTAGTTATTTAGTATTTTATTTAGTATGCTCTTTACGCGTGTGATCCACTCTTTAGAATTAATAAACCAAATGATTAGTCATGTATTTGGTTTTGTTTTCCGTTCGTTATATGCTGTTTATTATATATTATTCTAATTCTGTCATTTCACACGCATCTACTATGAACCGTCCCAGAACCCAAAACTCAGTAGTTTTACGTAGTCCCACATATTGTAGTGTAATAATTTTTGGGAAAGACGGACGAGTCCGTGAGCGAGTCTTCATGACATAATTCACACAAAAAGGAAATATAGCTGCCACCAATAGCAATGTGTTTATTAATTTTCTCATCCGCTATGAACAAAATTGAAATACAAGGCAAGAGGTCCCCTTGGTAGATTTCCATGGTGCACTTGTGTCGAGACGAGCCTATCAAACTGCTCATCTCTCTGCCCTGATGCCTAATGATATCTGATGTCACTTGGATAAATGTACCTTTATTTTGTTAACTATCACTACCGAATCCTGCGACTCACCACTATTGAACTCATTTTCGCACGACAGTGCACTTGGCTTTTAGCTCGGCCTTCCCAATGTAATCTTCATTCTCTGGGAACCATCCCCACTTCCCAAACTCTCCTTCGATCTTCCGAGGTCTTCTAACCTAACCCATCCCTCTTCAGTTACAATGAGCCAATTTTCGAATTTCCGGCTCCACCTCACCACCTTTGCCACTAACGGTCTCCTTGCGCAGATTCCTTCCCGTTATTTTGTTGGGAAAAGGGCACAAACTCAAATCGACATTGGAAAGATTATCAAAAGGAAAAGAATTGTCAACCACGACAGGAAGGTCGAACGAAGGCCTGGAACTGAATTTTCTCTCGGTGGCCTAAATAAAGTTGTCGATTCGAAGACAGTTGTGAAATCTAGAACGCCAACCCATCAATTCTCTCTCTGACATGTGCTCATTTAGAGTTCGTTTGCGTATCTGTATCTAACGAATATATCGGGGAATAAAGTCGACGTGAAAAATGTGTCGTTCAAAAAACTAAGCCGTAAGACGATCTAAAAACGATCTCCAAACGGGCAGAAAAGAATCGATTCTTGAATATCGACCCGATCAGGCTCGTGTATCTAATAATAATGCTTTCGGGCCAACTCTCAGCCTTAGACATTTAAAGTCCACGGAATTGTTTTTGCATTGCTTCGTCGGATGGACCCCTGAACGCAAATGTGCAATGGTGGCGATCGAACAAGTGTACCTCCGTGTCCCCTCTAATTGCAAGCGCAAGCGATTTTTTTATTGAGAATTTTGCGCCCCAGTTGTTGTTCACATTGTTTTCCATCTACCGTTGACTCTTATTGGCTTATGGCGTAACAAACCAGTGAAACGATTTTATGGTTGAACGCTACCAACTGAGAGCAACAGCGACGGCACGTCACGTGCAATTAGATACCCATATCAGATGAGGGTAGAGAATAGCCACGATTGATATCTAGACGAGGTCGCTCGGGACACAATCGGTGTCAGGTACTGAAGCCTCTACCTTTACGCGCTAATGTTGCAATCTATATATGACATTAGCGCAAGAGGGAGAAAACAACGGAGCAGTTACCCATTCCCGAGATTGCTATCGTTGCGAATTCGTTGCAGAGTAAATCATGTGGCTGGGTGTGTGGAAATTTTTCTTTGTTATAAAGTGTCAAGGACATGTGTTGATCGACAGGAGCATTGTCAGAACGTACAGCAATTATTCCTGGAGGTGTTATTTAGGTATGATGCTGTGGTTGCTGTCCCCAGGAGCGTAGTATTACGGTTGAGGTTTCTGAATCGATTGACCCCAGATCAAACTGTTCATCTAACCCACAACTCTGCTAAAACAGACCATGGCAAATATGCGTCAAACAACTTTGCAGTAAAACAAAAGGATCACAGACATTTGCTTCTTTCAACCTTTCATGTATCGATGGACCACGTACACGGTTTGTTCCCGCAGATTAGATAAACTTCCATTTTGATAACAACATGTGCCGCTCGCTAGTCTCTGTCAAAAAATCAATGAAAACATAACGAATCACTACGTACTATACATAACAATATACTGGTTTTATTAGATTCACATATGCGTACATATATATATGCATATAGCTGTGCTTTTATTTCATATTATTGTGTGTCTTAATATATACAATAATTAGTGACGCACTTGGGGAGAGGGTATCAGGGCGAGTCCATCATGGATACGTAAGTAGTCCAAAAACCCCTACTAGACAATTTTCGGCAGCGTGAGGGAAAAATCCTCTTGTAAGTCATATTTAATAACCCACAGTAATGTTATGACTATACATCTTCCCTCTGTACCGTATGCCTATATATATATATATATATATATAATATATGCATTTGTGCGTGACTATAAATCTTGCCATGGAAATATGTATAATATACATAATGTCTATATACAAGGACGAATCCCGTAAGTGCATTATTGATTAGTGCATCACTGATTTGATTGCGTCGTTGAAAAGCTATCACAAACATATAACAAAGCATACAAGGCAGCAATCATCTGCCGCAGTAGCTTATCATGTACAGGTCTGTATATATATATATATATATATAACTTTATTTACATCAGAGTCGACTGCCACCATTTGCATGTCGAAAGTAAATAACAGAAAATAAAAACAATTAACAGCCCGACAACGATGAGATCACGGTGCGTTTCTCTACTCAGAGTCCGACGCGGCTTCATGTTTACTGAAATCGAATGTCAAAATCACAACAACGAAAAGTACCGGCTAAGAAACACGGCGGTTGGTAAAATAATAAGCTATGAATTGGACAGTGAAAATATTAGAGACGAAAGAAGAGATTTTTGGCGAATGGTCGACGCAGGCGCATCGGAAATCGACTTTTTGTCTTATTATTAATATTGCACTGCTGGTACTTTTTGATATCCAATGTATGGGTTCATCATAAAGAATTGTGCGTGTGTCATGTAAAGTTGTAGATAGAAGTCGAGTTCAGTTGGATCGTTGTAACAAATGATCCAGCCGGGACAGCGTCTTCCTACCGAACAATAATAGAAACTGACAACCTACTGACAATTTGTTGCATAAAAATTCCCAATAGTTTCCGTTTAATCTAAGGAATCTTCGAAGATGAATCCTAAAACGTTTTATCTTATTATTTATTTCGTGTCTTTTCCTTAGTTATGAACTATAACATGTAGCTGAGTGTCTTACGTTAACATGTATTATAAAATAGATTTTATATACGAGGATTAGCGAGGTGATTAGGCGAGCTGCTGCTGCTTCCACAGCTCCTATTACGGAGCGACGAATGTCAACAAATGCTAAATTATTGAGATTGCGCAGAGATGACGGATTGACGTGAGCTCACACCTGTTGCCCTCTATACTCACATTATATGTTTACACTCCGCGAGGGTGCTGTTGTATACAACAGGAAGCGCCGTCGTGAATTTGTGCAGACTTTCAGCATCTCGAGCCATATTTCCACCATTGCGCACTAACAACTTCAAGGTGATCTCCGATAGCCGAGACATCTTCTCGCTGCAGGCTAACAACAGCGATAGCTGAGTGATATTATTCGTAGCCACTATACTTTCGCAAAACTCGAGAAGATGCACGATCACCCTGTGCGCGTAGCCGTCGAAGTAGCGTCGCGCCATGGTGAGCGTGCCGCGGGGACCAATTGGATTGCCGACAACATCGTAGCTAAATACTGCCCCGTCCAACGCCCGCAGATCTCTCATGCATGTGGCGAGCAGTTCCTTATCATCGTTGTCCGCTGCTTCGCTAACGAGGTCGGTGAGATCGGTAGCTTCGGTTAATTCCTCGTCACCGAGCACATCCTTCAGCGTCATATAAAAGAGCTCATGCTGGGCACGTCGAGTTGTCTGGGTGGACAACTCGGCCATCCCACCGGCATGGGCGTTCCGGAGAAGTGGCTGCCCAGGTTTGTTGCAGCGGTCGTTACGGGCAGATGCAGCCGCCTTAATAACCTGCTGAAGGTGGGGAAATTGAGGACGACGGTGTGAGCTAAGGTCTCCACCAGGGTCGGCCGAATCCATAGTCGCCTCCTGGAAAGAGACACGGATTTTTCAAAGGTAAATATATAGCCATCTTTTTGTATATTTCAGGCGTCCGTTTAAGAGATGAAGACATATTACCTGGATTTGTCTAGATTTCTACAGACACATGGTTAGTCAGTAGTACATTGTGGAACGCTTTTCGAAACGAATATGGTCACACTGACAAGTGTGTCAATCAGATTCATTTTCTAACTAACATCCTTACATGTTATGCCATGTGGTCAAAGAAATGCTTGAGGCTGCTTTTGCGAACCGCTGAGCGGGAAATGTTTGTTCATCTTCGGCTATTCGATTTGTGTTAGTTCTTTTGACCGGCCAGAGTATCCGTTAAGCCCCGTATAACGTATGGGCTAAAGTAGATAAAAGAAATCATGCAGAGTGACCAAATTTACATAAACTATTCGTCGAACTTGCAAAGCGATGTGTGTCATCGTGTATGATTCATTTTGGGGTCGATTAAATGTACACGTACTTGGTTACTGTCTTCCGTGGAGTCTGCAGCGACGCGCTTCAAATCTGTCGTCAGTGTACCTTGGTTGACCCTACAAGTCGATGGAGATTCGGATGACTCCGAGCGCTCCTGATTGTTCATAACAGCAACTGACAACCCAGACGAGTCACTGTTCACACTTGGCTCGCCTACGACCAGGGCATGAGCCCCAGTAAACACATGGTGTGATGTTGGGCTGCAAGTGACCCTTGCGTCATTTACCTTGCGTTGTTTTGGTCCATTGACGTTCCCTGCTGCATTACTTGATACCGTAGATTGTTGAGTGCTCATATGATCATCATTACCCTTATTAGAATAATTACTACCGGATGAGTTTGTGCACTTTCGTAACTGGCACTCAGTAACTTGTACAGGCAGGTCGCAGCTTGGTGACGTGCTCACAGTACTTGTTAGTCCACTTATTGCATGAGCTTCTTGTCCTCTTCCATGAAGAACTTCGCGAGCAGTTTTCCGATGTGGGACGTCGTCTGCCACTCGCATCGGTCCTCCTGGCCGAGCCGACAGATCCTGCTCCGGATCCACCGCGGACCCAGACGTTATAGTAGCCGATGACGAGAGAGACGTAGAGGCCAATTGGTGCGGATGAGCGGAACCCGAGGGCAAGCCTTGGCATGGCCTTGAACTTGCAAAAGGATCCCGTGGTATCTAAAAGAGCAGACGAGCAGTGGTCATCAGAAATAGGAACGATTCCATAAATGCGAGTTCGCCTTTTTCATCCGTCTACATGTAATGTCTTGTTGCGGTTCAACGGTTAATGCCTTGGTACACCTGTTTAGGTGTCTTATTTAGCGATATGGCGCGTTACTGTGTACGCATCGTAGCTAAACATTAGATGTGAACGGATTTTTTGACAAACGGTATTCTCCTAAATCGTTCATATTACCGTACATCTGTAGTAAGTATTCACTATATAAAATAATAATAATGATAATCACGTTCGCACGATACTCGAAATGCCTCAGGCGAAATACCTGTGTAGGGTTCGACAGCAGGGTCCTAGAAATGAATTCCGATTGTTGAGTTTGCCTTTGGTCATGGAGCGACCGTCCGACGTGTGGTTGGTCTTGTTGTTGCTGGTGTTGTTGTTGTTGTAGTTGCTGGTGTTGTTGTTGTTGCTGGTGTTGTTGTTGTTGCTGGTGTTGTTGTTGTTGTAGTTGCTGGTGTTGTTGTTGTAGCTGCTGGTGTTGTTGTTGTTGTTGCTGCTGTTGTTGCGGTGTTTCCATCGACACTTTTGACGAAGGTGCGTTTAGAGTCGCCGCCATCACGCTGCCTTGAGACATACTCCGCACTGAAGCATCGCGCGTATCTGTTGCAGCCGGCAGTCGGTGTTGCTGCTCACGTTCTTGCAGGTGCCGTGGAGGCTGTTGAAGTTGTTGTTGTTGCTGCAATTGATGATGCTGCAGTGGGTACTGTGGTCGCCATAGACCTGGAAGTTGAGGTCTCACTGGTAGATCAACCTGTCGCACTGACTCACAACGAAGCATAACTGTTTGCTGCATGGGTAGCTCCGGCACAGTACGGCGTAAATTCTGCTCAACATTTGGCACGCCCAGCGTTTGCTGTTCGATGGATTGCGCCGTGATCGAGTGACGCGTCGCTTGCAGCTGTTGCGCACCAGCTGGAGATCCCTGCTTGGCATCAAGCACACTGCCACTATCCGATACGGAGTATGGTGGCGGAGGTCTACCGGAGAGCGATTGCACAAGAGCCGACTGAAATTGCTCGTGAATGATTGATCCTGGCGTCTGCGGTCGCCCCGAACCGACTGGGTATGGTGGACACGGAGCCAACCGTCGTAGCGGCCGCGGAGGTACTCGAGGACGCTGTCCCGTGAAGCCAGGTAGACCAGCAGATACAGTGGCCAGCTGCTGTTGCTGTACAGTCTGTTGAAACAAGATCCCCTCATGCATTTGAGATGGCCCGGCAGGAACCACCGTTCGCGACGCCACTGTCCCTTGTAGCAGGGCCGGCGGTTGATTTAGCCATGATGACCGCGCTTGTGACGGTTCAGCGTTAGCCACAACGGCCGTTTGCTGCTGCTGAGGCTGAACCCGTTGATTAAACGTCACTGACGAGGTGCGCGGCATTGGCACTTGGATGGCAGGTATGTGAGGTCGTGGTCGCGGTGCTGGTGTGTCCAGCAGAGAAATCACCTGCGAGGCCCCCGATGCCTGTGATGGGACATACGATCGCTGGACGTATTGCATCTGAAACAGGGCAGAGAGCGGGGGAAACGAATTATATTTGGATTGATATCAGATACGAATGGATCAGAAAAATAAATAAAAGGCTTATTGGAAACATGTTTGATTGAATTCTACCCGGCTGAGAGTTGGCTTCATCGTTTCAACTCGCGTGCTTCCTGAAATACACCAGTAGATGCTGTACGCACTGCATGAGAGTTATCCACGTGTAACAGATAAAAAGATAACAGCCAAGAGGACAATGCAAGTGAATTTCAGTCACGTACCTGGTTCGAGATGTGGAGCTGGACGACAGCCGATTCTCCCCTGAGTGTCTGCTGTGTCACCATTGTACTAAGTCCACTGACGGCCGGTGTTTGGCTAAACGATGGAGCGGAAGATTGAGTGTTGCTTGTCAATAGTAGCGACCCCGACGGACGAAACTGAGTAACAGCTACTGGATTGCTGCTGATAAATGATACACTAGGATTTGTAGCTTGGCTCACATGCATTAGCGGGTCGGTCAGGTTGGCTATTTTCTGTTGATGCTGCTGCAATTGATGTTGAAGCAGTGACTGCGAATCGACCACCGTGTTTTGAACGGGACCATTTGTCACGTTTTGATTAGGACCTAGGTTAGGTTGAAGGGCCAAGACCTGCAGTGGCTGCTGCTGAAAACGACTACTTCCTAGCACTTGATGGGCATTTACAATCTGCCCACCGGAAGGCTGTTCGACCACCCGCTGTGACAGCTGAATTAATCCTGATGTCGAAATTGTTGAACAGCCTGACGTCGTCGAGGTTGAAATGCTTGTACCCTGGCTTCCTGACCCGACCGTGGAACAATTAGGCAATATATTTGTCAGCTGGTTGCTGGGGTCTTGAAGATAGCCCGATGCTGTTTGCTGAGGTTGAGCCCCGGGCGCACCACCACGAAAGACGTCATTGACGTTGTGCTGCCGTGGATCATTCATTCTGATGGATTGCTCAAATCTCTGCGACGGCTCCACACTGCTTTCACTGTTGTGATCTACATTGCCGCTGGGGTTTGGCATAACGCTATTGGTCGTGGTGGCGCCATAATGGGGACTATTATCAAAAATATAAATCTCGCTCTGTAGTACACCGGAGTTAGCATCATCGTCAATCCCAAACACAAATCTTCTGGCTGATGGAAAATGACGCCTGCAAACAGCAGAGAAGCAATGGACTTACTTTCAAGAATATTGTCAGTATTGTCTCGTCTGTCGGCAATACGTCACTGGTACGAGACCGGTTAGTCAACTATAACCGAATAGACCCTCTTCGTTTCAAGCTAGCATAATTAGACGCTTTCGACATTTTTTATTATTAATTATTCAACACAATTTTTATAGTTGGTGATTATCTCACCATGATATTAATTACAGTTTAAAGCAGGAGTGGACGTTCGCTGAGAAAGCAGTTTCTGCCTGTATCTCGTGCTTCTCACCTGCCACAGTATTAATAATAAGCTCGTTGTAATGCGCGCATTCGCTTATGAGTACTCTATGAAAATGCGCTCTCCATGATCGGGTAGCACTGGATTGTTTTTGTCCCCGTGCACGTAACTGTCGTAATTAAAATTAAACTATCGCGAGATATTCTTGCCAATTTCCAAGGTCCTTTCTTTTCTTTAGCTGTGTAAAGTATCCTTAGTATTGTATCTTATCTACAAAATAAGCTTAGCATTTAAAACATTTATCTACGATTTGTTAGGAAGCGATAGGGTCGCATGTCTCACACGTGTGCCGTGATACACACAAATGTATTGAAATGGCCGGTGAAACATTCTGGGGACGGTGTACCAGTTCATCTTATGAGGCGTGTGTGAGCGTCGTCTTTTTGAACAGGTACACTCGTAGGGAGCCCATCAAACGCGTCGCATCTTCCCGCCGTGATTCGCGACCCATTTGAAGTGAATCGATGGTCAATGAAAGGTCGAATTGCTGGGTCACCAACGAGAACAAGAACAAAACGAAAGCGGCATAAAGGCGAGACACCTGCCACAATGCAGATTAAATCGTTTTCGCAGAGGTCCAACCCCAGATACCAGCTGGGTTCGGGTGCAACTGAGAAGAAACTCGGCCGCAAAATACGCAGTGCAAAATGATGCCCTGCACAACGAAATCAATGAATCTCCTCCAGCATCGTTTCAAGCTTATAACTTTGCACATACAAGCTAAACGTCCTCACCGTTACGAGGAGATGGTGTTTGAGTTTCTCTGGTCTCGCCAGGGCGTTCTTCTCGAGCTACGATGAATCGCCAATACTGCTTGTGTCACGGTCCCCGTTGTTTCCGTGGGTCACGCTAGCATACATCTCAGATAGGCGCCTTCTACTAGGAGCACAAGAGCGAAATAGCAATCTTGACATGAAACCGTCATTTCCAAAAACAGTTCACCCATAGAAGGCTTTGATTAGCGGGATGAAAATCGTGTGTCGTCAATTCATTTTGAAAAGATTAAATCGACATCATAGCTATCGTTTTCACAAATCGCGAGACGAGTCGCTCACAGCAGTAAACTAATGTTGATAACTAATGAGATCCGAACCATCACGAGGATATCTTTAATTACCGTTTTAATCGTTCTCTTAAAAAGTACATTCCTCTGGACAGAAGAGCGCAGTACGATAACAGGGCACTTGCTTTTATCGCTAGCTGTATGCTCTATTATGGAAGGCATTACGGAACTAGAAGCACCCGTGTTCCAGGTGGATTACAAATGGCGGTGTCCTAATCGGACTTGAATAGTGATCGCTGTGGGAATGAATCTGGCTTGTTAATTTATACGAAAACGAAGATCTGTTCAATATAAATTAACAAGTAGTATTGTAGTGGCAGTAACCAGGATGATTCCTGGTTGGTTCTATCCATATCCATGAAAAAGTAAAAAAAAAGCCTATTCTCACGAACTGCCTTTTCAGTTACTAGTCCATTGATAGCCTGTTTTTAAAGCTTAGTTGACCAAGAGCTGAAGTTAAACACTGATCAAAATTAACGACAGCTGATTGCTCTCAGTGTTGTTTTACAAATAGACGTCAGTGACAAACTTTTTCTGTGGATAAACGTTTTGAAAATGACAATTCATTAGATCATTACCTTAAACTTCGACTAAGAAATAAGCCGCGAGGGCAAGACTCGCATCCACGGACCGAGTGTTCTACCATCGTTAGTCATGATGTCTGATAAATTTTCATTTTATTCATTGGTGCTAATTAGTATCGATTATTATCGTATGCAATATATTTGTCGATGTTATGTGCCATCCGTAGGGGAATTAGCTCATGTGGACTCGCATGAGCATACGTATTATATTGCATTATTCGTATTGAACACAGAGTATAAAGTTATTAAATTTATACAATTATTCAATTCAAGCCACCAGATGAAACAGCACTTTTATAATTTTACCGCGATTAATTATTAAACTTTTTCGGGCTAACTCTCAGCCAACATTTGACGTCCACGGTACCGCTATTACTATTGCTTGTACTAATATCACGGGAAAGTTGAGCCCGAGAGTTCTCTCTCGTCCTCGCGCGCCAATCACCACAGTACAGTATCATGATATGGTAGGTACAGAAGGTCTCTATGAATCTTATGCTGCATAGACGTATATGAATCATTGTATAAATATGCTCCTACTTAGTCTCACGACGTGACTTTCAAGTCACTGTTATTAATTAAAAGCGTTTTTCATCATTATCAGCAAGTAAATTTAAAATAAGTTCTTAATTCTCTTTATGTTCCGAATCTAGTCACTGATCCATGTAGCATATTGGTGGTTATCCTTGAATTCAACCAAGTTTATTTATATATCATCACCACGTAATCCAACGGACGGTGCACGGGCGCGTCTCGTTCGCTGAAGTGCGAATCTGTCTTTTCTCTCAAACATAAATAGATCGTAGAAACTCACCACAGTGCGAGCAATCGTCTTCCATCTGCTCTGCTGTCCTGCGCGCTCTATACCATGAAAATCGAATGTTTAGCTATAGAATTCCGCTGCTCGCCGTTAGCGGGCGCCAGGAGCGCACCGTTTCTTTTTAATTCAAAATGAATGGCGCGAAAACGAAACAAACGTCAGCCAAAACCGCCTCCTAAAGATTTTCGAGAGATGTCTGATCCCCGGGAAGATCCAGATCGTGAACACTAGAAATTTTCTGCTTCTTCAGCACATGACGCGTTCGCAATGATTTGTTAACCCATCTATATTGAGCCTGTTCGGCGGTCAGGCTCCCTCTGTATCGCTATCAAATTGTCCACACCCAGATCATTCTGAACTTTAACAGAATATTAGCGACGGAAGAGTAAGGATACAAGCTGTCACTGATAAATGGTCACAAGCACAACACGCAATGACTGCATGGTACCAAAAAAGCGACGTCAAACCTAGTCAAAAAGACCGAATCTCGCCAGTGTTCGTTTATGTTGGCGTATCGCCATATATTTAAATGTTATTACAACTTAATTGGGTCAGTAGAGGAATCATAGTTCGTATTTTGCGGTAATCGTGTAATTGTGTGCGCTCGTATATTTGTGTTCGGGACGACATATGACTAGCGTTATTGTGTGTCATTCCTCCAAAGCCAATCGACATTGTTGGCAATATTTTTCCCAGCTGATGTCTGACGCATTCGCTTCGAATTGCTGTCACAGCCGAGTGAATAGGGTGCTTTCACCACGGGAGCGCACGCGAATCTAACTGATCATCAGTTTTTAAGTTCCTAAGTAATTAATAACTAAAGAAGAGATGAATAACTAAGAGAACTTCTTAAACTTTTAGTGTAACCTTACTGAGCGTTATCAATGCTTTTCGAGTGGTCGTCGAGGACGGCAACTAAATGATCTAATTTTTGTTCTATACAACTCAAATGAAGTAGGGATATATAGAACACGCATGATGGAGCAACATCAATAATTTTGTGCTAAGAAGCCAATATGAGAGGCTCAAACTATCGAATTTCACTATGGCAATATTTGATCGAAATATTTAATTGTCATTGCTAATGGAAACAGATTTCCTCATATATCTTTTCGCAATTTTGTCGTGGACTCTTCAGAAGTGTCAATCGCATAAAATATCTATCCCGTATGCGTCCCGCCACGACGACCGATATCGGGGACAGCTAATTAACAATCTCCAAACAGGTAGCAGATTGTGTTCTTATTCATTTATTCTTATTATGTTCTTCTATTGTTATTATTATTATTATTGTACCGGGGATATCAGGGGGACAAGTCGGAAAATGTCGGGTTCATGCGTATACACCTGTGCAGTGAATGCACAGGTGCATACGCGTTGTAAAGGCATATGGACGATATACGTCAGTTCGTCCGCGGTACCTATCTAGCACACTCAGCTTTTTGCACAGTCAATGACTCGGGTGGCGCTTTGTTCGTAGCGAGAGTTTCGCCAGCTCTCGGACGTCGTGATCTCTTCTGGTTTGTACGTTCTCAAATTGGGTGAAGAGCCACCAGAGGGAGAGAGAGAGAGAGAGATCAGCCAGTCAATCAACTATGCGCCAACACTCACCCACCCACCGACGATAGATGGCCATGCAGTGGCTGTGGGTATGTTCGATGATGTATGTGTGAAAGATTATTATTATTCATCAAAGCGACACGCGGAGCGACGGTGGCTGACGCCATATAAACGTTGGCCGGCGAGCCCTTGGACTGCACTCTCATATGGGCGAGATCACATATTCATGACGTTCAGAGTTGTCGAGACCCATCAGAGGCTTTAGGGGACACTTGAAGAGACGCGAGCGTTCGCACGTCGAACAATAGGGCCAGGCGACGTCGGCGCTTCAAGCTGCCTCTTCTTGCCCATCAAATGAGGAGGAAAGCCGGGGAGAGATCGAACGACGTCCTTTTTCGCGCGTTTCGTAAGTTCAATGTAGGACAGACACAGAGAGACGCAGGCGCACGCCGCCTCGGGCTAGCCGCCTTCTCTCGTCAGACAAAAGATTTTAGCGTCACTATTCAATGCCTCGGCAATGCGGAAGCGAAAACAAGGAAGTTACAGCAGAGACGCCGGGAAGAGTAAGGCCAAGATTGTACTATTAAGCTACTTCTATAAGCTACTAACATGTTGACATATTGCAACATCTGCACAAGTGGATAAATCTTCCAACAGACAATGATGTCCTCATTAAACAAAAGCCTCTGTGTGCCCCTAGTAAGGGCAACCTTTCCAGCATAACCTAAAGTTTTTCACACCGTGATTTTAAACGTGGTCGAAATCCGTCAGAAAGTAAAGGACATCCTGGTATTTCGAAGTTGTCTCTTTCCACTTCTTTACATCCAGGAAGTATGTTGCGAACTGATTGTACTAATGAAAATCCTGCAGAAAGGTCTGAAGAGAAGGTGAAGACTTCACTTTTGGCCGGGTTTATGAACACGTCGGATGGAGATTGAAATGCCGAAAGTTTTGTAATATACGCTAAAACCGTCTCAATCTCTGCATCTAGGATGCATTCGTCAAGGTACCAAAGGTTTAAAAGAGATGGCGAGGAGTCAACTAACTCCTTCAAAGCTAGGCTGAATAAGGCGGGGCCGAGTGGATCTTGTTGAATGACAGTTGCCAAGTAGGGTGTATCACTTTACCAGCGGGGTGGCTTCCGGCGCTAATTCTCTATGATACAGTCTGGCTGAACTTGTACTTCTTTGGAGATTTCTGCTTATTTTGCCGAACTCGCCAATGATCATGTACGATTAATATAACGTTACTCCACCGGTATAGCTTTCTTTCAAGGTCATGGTGACCTTGAAATCGCACGTTAGATTTTTAGCTTGCACGTTCGCTACCTCAGCTCTTTTGAGCCTCGTAGAGAAGTAAATCACTCCATCCATTGCTGATCAGGTCTGCTCAATTTCAAGATAGCTGAAATCATTAGCGAACTCAATTGGATTGATTCTGTCGGAAATGGAACGGAGTCTTATGAGATGTCCAGCCGTGCAAGAATCTATGCTGGACGTTGCTGGCTTCCCAGAGACCTAAAAAAAAGTCGAGATGAGTCTAGATGACTTATTTGCGATTCTTATTGGTTATGATTCACTGGATGAACCTGATGTCTGTCTAGGGAAACGATCAGGCAGTGGTGACATCATTATGAGCCTTTGTGAGGTCAAGGGAAGCTTGGCACAAATATTTTGTCCATTATCATGCGTATATTAATGTATCGCATAGTTATTTATAGATAAAAATATTAGGAAGTAAAAAAAAATAGGTGCTCTGCTTAGGATATTTCATATGACACATTAGGATTCCACGGTCGCTTAGCACGACCGATATATTTCCAAACTCCAGTTCTACTCTTCACTGTAAATTCGTTTTTGTCCTGTCAGGCGCCTATGTTATAACACCGGTAGTATATTAGAATTAGAGTGTCTATTATGAAACTGGCAGTACACACAACGGGAGGCCGAACTGCAGGGCCAATTTGAAAAGATCGCAAATGATCAACAGATTCTGTTCCCGGTACAGCTCAAGCTGGCAGTTGAATCTGATCGGATACAACGAATTGATTAATCATCCACTGTAATTCAGTAGTCTCTGCTCTCTCAAGCTTTGTTCTAAATGTCGCTCCTGACTCCAACTGTGACGCACTGTGAATCGATAAAGCTAAACAAGCTTAGTATTGTTCTGCTCAGCATGGTGTTGCACGCTTTCGTCATAGCTTCTAAACGGACGAAAGACACGTGACTAACCGTGAATACCACTGGTGTCACCATAATACTCAATTGTAAAGGTCATGCCTTGAGGGGTCGAGGTCAAATGAGAGGGCGCTGCTAAGAATAATGGCGATGCTAATAGCTGCTGCATCTTAGTGCACCACGCACAAGACATCTGATCCGGTGCGTTCTTTCGTTCTCGGTAAAGTGTTTAATCGCGGCACAAAGCAGGCATAACTACAGTATGTGCGTGTCTCTTAAATGAGCCAAGCACAACCGTGGGAATCTGACAATCCTCACTTGAGGCACACACCTAGGCAGTGTTGGGTCTGTGGAAGGTAACGCGCTGTAAGAATCCCTGGCATGGCTAACGTCTTCAACGACAACTACAACAACGGCAACAACAACAACAATTATTCAATGACACCTCTCTGTCACACAAAAGTCCGGATGTAACTAGAGCAGTGCAATTATAACTATATCCCACTTTACTTAGATTTATTAATAGGAACATCAGTTGTATGATATGATATATTTTACAAGTTTGTTTTCTGTTCTGTCAGCCTGTGCTTTCACACCCTTCATATGAAGCAATGATCCGCCGAAGCCACCAACGTCTTCTGGGAAGGTTACCACACGTACAAAATTATATCATTTGTTAACTAACTGGCAATGACGCTCGATACCTTAATGTAAATCGTTATTAAGCTTCAACAAGGACTGGTCTCAAAATAGCGAAAACTAGCTAGGTATAAAGGGTGTGTTAACTTTGTAATAGATATCGTTGTAGGTCTCGATTGTCCTATGCTGTTAATGTGTAAGAGCAGTCTGGCAAGAGTTCTGCGAAAGCCTAAATATCTTATACAATGGCCAATTACCTTGTATACTATTTCGTCATCGCAGATGCAATTCAAATGGTAGTGATTGACCTGATTATGTCAAGCCTTAGGCGTTTGTCTAATTGGCTCGGGCGTTTCCCTTGCCAATAACGTGGTCATTATCTTGCGTTAATCGCTATAAAATTCAAACAGCAACTGAACACCAAGAGTAATTAGCAGATGTGCACGGCCGGAGAAACCGCCACCAAGCTCAGTACGGCATTCACCTGGGTGGTCTGGCAAACGTTTATTAGGTAAGTGGTCCCTGAAGCCGAATCGTTTTATCCGCAAATTCGAAACGTTGAACTGCCAAGTACTACTGTGATTTGCAGCCTCGAAAGCGGTAAGTCGTATGAGTGGCAAGTCATCTTGCTTGTTACAGTGTATATATATATATATATATATGTATAAGTTATCATTCTCTTGCATGAAAAAAAAAACAAGCAACCGACGGTTAGCGTTATTTAGTTACAAATCATTGCTATTTTAGGAATCTATTTAACAAAAACCGCAATTATTAGAAATGGAGAAACTCACAAATTCAGTGACGGAGACAACCAGATCAGTTCCATCAGAAAGAAAAGAGATTAGTTCACCCCATGAGAAACACCGCGACATTTGAAAATACCCCGCACGTGTGTGGATTAATTTATTCGGGCCGATTCTCTCTATATGGATATACGCTTGTCCCGCAGTCGCGTACTCATACAAACTTCTTTATCGGCTAGGTTGGTTTCCACATTCGCGATTCAACTACTACAATGTTATTACGCAGTGATACCAAAATAATACATATTCGCTTGAAATCATTTTCCCTCGACGATTTCTGCGGCAGCGGGTTATTCTTCTTAGACGTACCTAAGTGCGTTTGGATTTGGGTCGATTTTAAGTTGTCGGGTTTCGACTATCGCGAATAGAGAAAGAGGGAGATCTGAGGTGTGTTCAACTTTGAGAGATTTCGCACCATGATGTTCGAGTGTTATCAATGCAGTGTTATCAAACGGCAGAAGAAATAAAATAGAAACGGATAGCCACGTACAGATTAAAATGGATGATTCCCACTGTGAACATGTTATTACACAAATTGGCACCGTATAAAGAGGTGGTTCCATGACGAGTCTAAGTAGTACCCACCTCTGCTTGACCTCTAGCGCACAGAGGGCAATTCCGTTGTGACCAACTCCAATGACGGGACCATCCACGAGACAAACCTCCCGATTCTATTTGGTCACTCTGCTCGCACAGTAACACAACACATGGGATGTAGGAGACCAGAATTCATAGTGTAACGTCCACGCAATGCTAATTAATTAGCAGGAAGGTTTTGCTTGTTCGTATACGTCGTTTCGTACCGTTGTTCGGCTCCAATTCGATTATTGCTCGAGATTATTGTTTACGTTTCGTGGACTCTCACCACTTGGATTCCCTTTCCATTTCCTTAAGGCCTTAGTTTGATAATAGCTTTGGCGCCCTCGAGAAATAACTCCCTAGACTCAGTTGTCGCTGCACTGGCGCCGCGAGCGATGCGTGGATGGCCGGGCGGCCTGTGTGGTCATTCAGTATGTCTTTGGGTGTATGTGTTTGATACAGAAACAGCGAGCAGCACCACGATCTGTGCACATAGGATTGATCTACGCAAATCGTGCTGCATTGAAGTATGCTTAACACTGGCCTGCCGTCGCATGGGTCTGTTGGAGAAAGTCCGGATAAGTCCGACTAGATCGCCCGGATAAGGCCAAAAATCGGGAGGGAATCAATGAATAATCCCTAACAGATAACAACAGGTCATTGAAGCATGGCTGCAGGGCGGTACCGAGACCTACAATAGCCAGCTGATGCTGATCAGCTATGGCCGAAACAGGCATAGGTCGTGGCTGTAGACTACTGTGTGGCGTAGACACAGCAGGTACACAATACCACGGGGTCCGTCTTATGAAGCCACGCCAAAAGCAGTCCGTGGACGTTAAATGTTGGCTGTGTGTCAGCCTACATTTAACATCCACGATTTGTCAATGGTCAATCAACTAGCCTGTTGACTAAATAGACGGTCAAATGCTTGATCGTAAGGTATATGAGCGTTTCTGCAGGCTTCTCAACAACATGTGCTGAATTCGAGGAGGACCAGTTCTCGTGTCTTACTTGTTTCATTTATCAGCAAGATTAAGTCCGACTACCTCACTCTTTCACGAAGTTCATGCGTTCTCATAATCTTTTACTCCGTCACGACTGCAAAACGGGTCAATAATGCGCTCTACAGCCACGATGACAATGGCACGCTCCGTTGATCTGAGGTCGTGGTGATTTTTAGTTAAACGAATAGATTTTGTTCGGTAATAGTTCGAGGCAGCGAAATATTTTCTGTTTTCAATTCGCACTCTGTGCAATTGCCGCTAACGAAATACGATTCATGGTCGAATAGGCTGCGTCAGCTCCTAAAAAGCTTTTACGTGTTGGGTGACTTTACGTGAAGCCGTTAACCCAAGGTTAAGGCTTCATTCAATTATGTTCGCTTGGTGCATTCTGTGAGAACAATAGTTCCCTTAAACACATCAATTAACTTACAGCAATGTTTATCCTCGCTTTCGGAGCCAATTGTTCCCAAAAAAAAGCTCGAAGACTTTCAGTGATGACCAGACCTGTAAGAGAACGCTACATATAGCATATCACAGTATCTTCACTTTAGACCTAGGCGTGTTTGAAGATAATTTTCAAGACCAAATACCTGATTAAAGGAGTAGAAAACAGCTCAGACAGCGGATTGCATTTTCCTACTGTCGAAAAAATATATATATATATATATTGCTCCGAAAGATATATAACCATGTGGGGACAAACCAACAATTGGCGACTTCTTCGAAGGTGACCTTCTGTGCAAATCGAGTGCTATTTTAGTTACGAATTTGGATACTAATGTATATTTCGAAATATAGTTTCGGGTCATCCGTATACACTATGCCGGAAAATGCGAGTTTGACTTTTGGGCCCCTCGTGGACTGGTCAACTAGTTCCGGAGTGAATTATACCTATGTGCGTATGCTTTAGCGAATGTGTCTTGAAATATATAGTGAACAATAGGGGAAGTCGATTATCGTTTAATCGAACTGAGTTTTTGACATACAATTCGGCTATTACATCTCTCAGAAAAATGATGGCCTCGCTCGTTCGATCACAACACGCCTCAAGATTCATGGTGTCCAGTTTTGGCCAGGCGGTCCTGCACGTTCGAGCTTCGGCATCGGCCACAGCGGTGAGCTCGCCCTCGACCCCTGGGGAGAAGAAATTTCGTTACACCCGCGATAACTCCGTGCTTAGCGGCGATCAGCGCCAATTCTACGAGGATAACGGTTTCATTATTTTGAAGAATATGATTGAAAGGGACATGCTGAATCGTTTGACCAAGCGCTTCAATGAGATTGCCAGGTAACTCCGAAGCTTGTCACCACACTTTCTTACCACGCATTGTTGTGGTCAATTGTAAATTAAACTGTTATGCTTTGTACAATTTGGCTCCTCATAGAACGTGTGTGCGTATCAAACGTGGGGTTACTACCACGTAGACGAGTTCAGTCTATGGAGCCTATTTGTGTCCACTTGCGTTTAGACCCGTGATTCGTAATTGAACTATTGTGCTTGTGAGCGTGTAGCCAATTAGGACTCATAGAAGCACACTGAGACTCTGCACACTGATAATGTATGCGTCTCATCGACGAAAAACTAAGCGCAGTTTCTTCAATTGTCAGTGGTCAGGTGAACGTTCCGGGACTCGTTGTGATGAAAGAGGTGACACATAAAGGCAACGATGGACAAATCAATGCGAACATCGTATACAAGCTGCAGGATCTCTTCGCCGACGAACAACTCTTTAGTTATTGTTGCCATCCCGGCCTGCTGGATTACGTCGACGCCTTCGTAGGACACAACCAGATGGCAATGAATACAATGCTTATAAACAAGCCACCGGATTCCGGTTTCAAGACGTCCAGACATCCTCTGCACCAAGTGAGCCAACTACGCTTATTAGCGCATTGCTTGCTCCGCAAGCCCAAGCGACCTCCTCCGCTGACCCAAAGCCGTTCACCTGCCATTCAGGGAAAATGCGACCTAATTGACGGGACTGGGAATTATTCGCTTGGCGCGACGCAGCGCAAGACTACCTGACGCTTGAGCGTCACTAGCGATGTTTCCACAGTGACGAGAGACGGCGCTGTCATTCAGATGTGACTAACTTACCGAGCTTACCTGCCAGATTTCCAACAAAACATTTCCCTGAAAATTGGCTCTGTTTTCAGGACGCCTATTATTTTCCATTTGGTCCGTCTGAACGTGTTGTATGCGCCTGGACGGCGATGGAACGGGTTACCCGTGAGAATGGCTGTCTGTTCGGCGTACCGGGTAGTCACAAGGGACGTCTCGAGGAGCATAGCTACCCTGAGTGGGATAATCACGCAAACAAAGCGTTCCATGGAATACACGGTTATGAAAAAGTAGGTGTACACGCGCGCGTAACGTGTCCAAGTGTGAAATTGACAATTTCAACCCCGTCCATATTTCTCTATTCATCTGTCATTCGATGCGTTCTTTGAGCACGACAATTCCACTCAGCATCGCGTTTTAGAGAGTTCCTAGAGACAAAGAAATCTAACTGAAAATATCACTTCTTCTGATATTTTAGGCTTTAGCAAAAGGTATCCACTGGGAAATGGATGCCGGGGATACTGTTTTCTTCCACCCATTGATAATACATGGGTCGGGTGTCAACCGCACAAAAGGTATGGATACCACACGAGACGTCTTAATGTCGTCATTAACTCAGTGAACACAGCTAAGTCGCTCCATCAGTGCATATATATATATATATATATTTCTTTCAAAGCGGTTCCAACTGTAGCAAAAATAATCGTATTGGTCAGAACGGATGGAACGCACAGTAGCACATAATCCTTAGAAGGAGGAATGGATTTTGTTAATCTGTTGCGCACAATTTATAGATTCGGATGATTTTTATAGAATTACTTGGATACGCTATTAAAGTCTATACTACTTTGTGACTGTGTGACGCTTCTTAGTTCAGTATTAATAACTGTACACTAATAGTTGCAATAATAAATTTAATATGAGTTTTAGTATTATTCTCATATAAGTATCATTAATATTCAACGCTACTTCCTAAAGTGCAATAGCAACGCAAATGGGCCACGCTTAGTGACTGGGAAAGTTGGCCCGTCATGTTCTAGATAATACTTTAAGAATATCTATATAGGTGCCCTTAGATGTATTTCACGTTCAGTGCCTTTTAAAATTCAGTAGTAAATTAGTATGTTTCGGTTTCATCGCAACACAAGAAATTTGTATGTGTACTTTCAAGGCTTTCGAAAATCGATCGCATGCCATTATGCCGCTTCCGAGTGCACTTATTACGATGTGAAGGATACGATACAGGAGGCTGTTGGTCAGGAGATTCTTGAGATTTACAGAAGGCGAGGACTAAATCTCACAGACTACAGGTTCGTACGAAAACTCCACTGGGGTTAAATCCGTATTGGTACATGGCAGGGTATTTACACAGCTTTACATTGAGTCCGTTAGATTTGAATGATTCTACTGCCATTTTCCTTCAGGTTTATTGATCTCCATTGATTTGACCTTTGATCAGTAAACATATCGTCTGTTATATATACATATTCAAAGTAGTGTTATTATTTCTTAAATAGAAGGAATAATTGTGCCGGGCACATATGGAGTCCTTGATGATATTCTGGATATTCTGACTGCAAGTCATTTTAGTTAATTACTATTTAGGCTGTTCGAGTATGGTAAAGGAAACTCGGCACGGCGATTATATACGCATATTAGGTTTGTGTCGCACCATGGCCTAATAATAATAATATCATAACTAGCCAAAATATGCAATAGAACGGCAGTCGAACAAACGGAGCTAAAAGATGTCGTTGTTCGCCGCAGTCAAGGTTTTCATCGAACACACTACGCAGTGACAATTGAACGCTGTTTTTTTTGCCGTCGAATAACAAACAGCACGCCATGACTTCATCACGGCAATACATTAATATCCAACTATGAACGAGAAAGTCTGTGATTCATTTCTGTTGATGATTGACCGTTTGCGCATTGAATTTTTATAGGGATGCATGGCGCGTACGAGCTCGTCTTGTTCGAGGCAAACAACTCACGATGTAAGTGAAGCGCTGAACTTCGCTACGAGTCGCTGAGTCGTGAGAATCGGCAACGTCATTTCGGGTGGGTAAAAATGAATTTCCTCACTGAGAATACGATATGAGAACGATGAAACAATGAATAATGAGCGTCGTACATGCAGAGCTCCGGTGTCCGCGGATCGATTTTGAGCGCTTTCGACGATTTTCTGCCAGCGTCGGCTGTCACGAAATGTTGATTTGGTATAGTTTGTCTACTGAGTCGTGTCATCTTGCCATCGATGCAATATGTGTGGACTCTGTGATTTGTGCTAAGCTTTGTACTATACGAATAGCTGTAATATACACATACTAACATAAATGCAACCTGTTACCTGCTTACTAGATAACTATAGTGAAGGTACGATTACGCGTTACGATTGCATGAATTATTTCTGTCCTGTTCTGCCAGCGCCTTCCTCGGGACAATGTCGGCCTCGGGCCCGGTCCCCAACCGTTAATCCCTCCCCAAATAATCCCTAGAACTAATTCCTGATTATTGTATGTTTGAATAAGTGATTCAAGGCCTTTCTGTTCTCCGTCTCTAGAATACGTCGAACGTGCAAAATTCTCAGGTGTGATTTATCCACTTGACAATGTTCTGGCTGACTAACCACGACAGCCGTACGGTGAATTCGTTCGTTTAATCATTCTGTCTATGTGTTATCTCGTCACGACCCTATCAAGCTCGCAATGTTTAGGCGGCGTTCGACCGGGAACGATGTTGTCTATGCAATAACTAATTCGTTCGATGTTGATTCTGATTCAGTTTACAGCTACGAGATAGAGAGTGGGAGAAATATATAAAGAGTGGGAGTTAGGTATATGAGACACTCACGCGCAAGTGGTTGCTGTAATAGTAATCTATATAATATTGTGTAGCTCGCCAGCCATTTCGTAGTTATTTCAATTAGCGCGCGGTTTTCTTTTTTGTATGGTACATATTACAATAAATAGGTGCGTACGTATTTCCGAGAAATATTATGTCATTCTTGTGTATGTTTGAGCTGATTTTTTTCGTTTACAATTAAAAAAACGCAAAGTAAAAGTCTTGCAAAAGTATGGAAACAAAAATCATGTTGTTAGAGGAAAAAGGCGGTGATGTTAAACATCACCGCCTTCCTAGTACCATGGATATCAATGAAATTGACATCTGGGAATACGACCAGCAGAGATTGAGGTCACAGTGTATTAACTTCCACAAAGAACTGAAGTTCCATGTTTTTTCCGCATTGGGTTAGCGTAGGGAGTCAATTTTTTACAACTAAAACAAGTGGGTAGCGATTTCCCTTTTTATTTTTGTTATGTCTGCAGTCGAGCTAGCCCAGTGCCAGTTACAATATCATTTTGTAACGGTTGATTTTAGATTTCCTCTCTTCTGCCAGACACTTGCACGTATCAAACAACACAGTTCTAACTATCAAAGGGTCGGCATTTCTATACCGACACATCATAGGCAACCGAAATCTGATTAAGTCTTATAGGAGAGCAATCCCATTGCGTATCCGTTTCGAAAGATCTAACCTTGACGAGAGAACCTTCCTCGCCCAAACTTTTCCTCTCTATTCAAGGGTGGAACACTACAATTCTAGAATTATCGAAGTGCTACTACTGCTACTACTGGACGCCATTGGATTTCGAATATGCCGTCTCAGAGTTGAGTTGCGTTCCTCCTGAATATCGAGTTGAGTATCTATCTAGCCAAAGAGATATCTCGTTTCACAATTCCTTCGATTTCAGCGGCCTCGTACGTGACCTATTCTCGTCCGCCCTCTCTAGTAGGTACAGCGTTTCAGACTAATGCCACAACTGGAGGAGATTTGGAAATAGTTGATATAGTAGAATTTTTGTGGCAGGATCTTTGGCGGATTCGGATAAATTTTAACTTGGTTAGGAGACTACATGTTCAAAGGTTTCATCTACTGTTATTTGTTGGCTTTTTAGAAAACACGAAAACCCAATCAAGCAATTGCTTCCATTTTTAGCCATACCCCAATCAGTGTTAGCAGCAGACGTCTCCCTTCAAGTCATCGGTGTTTGCTATATGGGTACACCGACTGTATGCACTTACACCCGCACTTCGGATCAAGGCATTGTCTACCACAGCGCGATTAATCCGTTATCAGATATATTCGTTTCAAATCCCGCATATATTTGTTTAATGGTTTAATACTTCAATGGGCCCCAAATGAGCGTTGCCCCGATCCCCAAAAACGCTCTTCGTCTCCACAAAGATTCTGTCGTATACCACCTGAATGAATACCTGGTCGTCGACTCCTGCCGGCACATAAGCCGGCGCCTCTCATCTGACCCGAATGTCTCAATCACGATCTCGGTGCCTCCCCTTCTCGTCTGATTCCCGCTCCTGAAATCCCTTTAATCCTAATCCTCAGGGTGACTCGACCTGCATACATCGTCCTTTGTAACAGAGCCAATGTGGCTATCTCTCTCTCTCTCGTCTACGTGGATGCTCTTCGAGTGCTCTTGTAGACCGAGTCGTTGGTCCTGGCTAATCGCCACCAACTTCAACCATCGCTGGCCTGAGCACGATTGCTGCTTCGATCGCTCCACGCAGTTGCCTGCCTCGTCTACTCTACGCATCTCTCTCGATTGCGCCGATGTCGCCTTTATCGACCCCACTCAAACCCCGCGTCGCCGAGCTGAGGTTGAGCTGGGCCATGGGCCGCCATCTCTTGTTTTCCGTTACGTCTATCCTAAAGGGTGGAAAGTCTCCTTTAAGGGCGCGAGCGCTCCACACGAATGGCAAATTATCAATAAAGCGTACACCAAATTGCAATATTGTTGTTATAACTTGCTTGGGATATCGTCAGCTGAGCGAGGTATCTGGCAGCAACGGTGAAAAGTTGGCGTCGAAACCGTATTTTCAAGACACTCTTTTGCATTGGATTTACGCCATGCGTTATCGATTAGCGCTCACGCCAGCTCTGACAGCAATTCTTCAAGGACCAGCTGAAAATGAATAGTTCATTTGTAGTACACTTATCCTCATCTTAACATCATGCAACTCGTTTAGTGCTACATACCAGATACTCGGTTACCATGTGGATTATCGTGAGGCTGTGAAGACAAGCAGCCGTCGATAATAGCAAATATTATAGGATAGCAGGGATTATCCTTCGCGTGCCCTGTGTTGTTCTGGGCAAAATATATTTATTCGCTTTACGTATTTTATAGTAAGGCCGTGATAAATCGAAACTGATTCGACAAAAAAGAAAAGTGAAGATGACAAAGCAAAATGAAGCGATCGTGATGCTTATCATGCAGCGTGTAAAAATGATAAAATAATCTAGCTATAATGAAATTAATTTAGAGTATAATACTTATCTGTGTTTACCTATTTCTGTTGGGTTTGTTTCGATCTGTAACACGCCCCTTCTGGGCAATCTTCGAAGCTGCCATCTGAGCGAACTTCACTGTCTACCTTCGGCGTAACGCAACAAACTTGCAAAGGTAGCTACATCAACCATTGACACCTTTAGCTGCTTACCACTGCTATGAGTGAGGTCGAAGATCCGGTCTACTGGCTCAAGTGCGTCTTACGTTATAATTCTACCAAACCAAATAACAATCATTATTCGGGACACAGTATGGCCGAGTGAATTCTAAATATCTTCTACCGTTTGACTGATAGGGCTACGGTCAACTCTAAATTGTCACAATTTCTGTTCATGATCGCCGCGCGCTTAAACCAGCCGTCAGCTTCCATACTTTACTTAGCATAAGCCAAACTAGACCTAGCTCATGCGAAGGTGGATCTCCATCTATTACAGTTCGCAATCATCACGAACAAAACCTCGAATCCCCAGAGTCCCCCTCTGGCCCACACATACATAGGCATTAGGATCGAGCAAACGAGCACTTCCTTCCGCCCGACGGTCTGCGTATCCCATCACATTGGGGGGGCGTAAGATCAGGTGAGGAGCCTCCTCGTTGAGTGAGCCTTCGCCAATGTGTTATTGGGCCTACTCAGAATCAAGCACGCGGGCCAGCTAAGTGTCAGTCAGACGAGCGATTCGCCGGGCGTCGCTCTGTCCAGCATTACCGCGTTGCTCATCTAGTGGTGCCAGCGCTAGCAGTGGTTTGCTTGTGCAGCTGTGCACTTGTTGTATAGCTTGACCGAGGCTGGCGCGGCCTTCACGGATCCGACCCGCAAGCGATGTCTCTACACAGCAACTGTGTGCCGGCCACGCCGCCTCTTGCTTCCTCCTTCAGTCAATTCGGTCGAGGTGGTGTCCTATTCCCGCTAGCGATGCACTGCACACCCGCGTGTGCCTGTTTTCGCTGTGCTTGTCTTCTCGAGGCTGTCCTGTCTTCTCGAGGCGCATGCGCTTTTCTCCCTCTATAATCTTCTCTCGGTACCTTTATACCGTGACGACGATTCGCTCTCGAATGTCCTCTTCAATGTCTCTATCATCATCGTCATCATAGTGGCCCCATACTCGCTTGTCTGCTATCACAGCAAACCCCTCTCTTTCCACCCTCTCAAAAGTCGCTAATATGGGGGCTGGCATCCTCCCCGAACAACCTTCTCCAGGCCTCCTTTCAGAGCAGCGACATCCCGCATCTGCGGTGTGCTTTGCGGCTTCTGGCGGAGGGGCGGATGGGTGTCCTTCGACTCCTCCGTATACAAATCCCAAACTAGCGACAAAGAACACTATTATATCTCCGACGCGAGATGATGAGGCAGCGGTGACGGCTGAACCGCACGAAGAGCAACACAACAGAGAGACACCAATGCTAGTCTATGGGCGTCACACTCGCGCCGTAGACCCTCTTGTGTCGGTGAGCCTATGGGTGTGTGCTTGCTGTGCATAGCGCAAGCACAGCGTCGAGCGACTACTCTCCGAGCTGCTGACTCTCTTGTTCTCTCTATCTCTCCCTCTCTCTCAATGAGGAGATTCAGGCAGCGAGAGAGAGAGAGAGACAGTACATTGAACGATCCTTCGGATTGGATCAGGTTCAGTCGTCTTCTGTCGACAAAGCCATTGGCGCCTCGTACCACCTCCTCTTGGTGACATCACTAGCGAGAGAGAGAGAGAGAGAAGCTGTGGATCGAGGATAGCGGATCATGGTCGCGAGTTGGCCACGCTGATGGTGATGTCATTTAAACCTGATACGAAGCGGCGGCTGGAGCGAAGACGATGAAGTGATAGCGCGCGCTCTGCGCGGGCCTGATCTTCAATCACGTTCCGGTCCCGGATGCTTTTCATAGAGAAACCGGTGATCTATGGGTAACATTCAATGTGCGAGTCTGTGGATGACTGGCTGACTAAGAAGAGACATGTGCTGAATTCGGGGTCGAGCTGGTTTGGGGTTTGATTTGGTCCGGCTGATGATGATGATGATGAACTTGCACCTCGGCTGCCGGAGCGATGGAGGTGATATGTCGGAACGTGATTTGGTCACTATTTCTTGGGTATGCGTATACTATTCATTAATATAAATTGAATATATAATACAAGTTGAATCAAAGGGTAATGCTCACTTGGACTCTTGTCTTCTGCCGTAGGAAGAAGCTAGATTTGAGGTCGGGGCAGGGGTAAGGCGCAGACGTGCGTTTGTCAAGGGACAGAGAAATGTATCGTACACTATATTCACACAGGGTATCAGCATCTGGCTGATATATTAGAAACTGTCATACATAATGAACGCAGGCGACGTCAAAATGCACGTCTCGATTCCCACACCTGACGATCAGACAGCCCTACAGAAAGCAATTACCTGCATTTTGCATTGACGTATACGGCCTTTCGGCATATTACGATAGACTATAAGATGGTGTACCTATTTAATTATGTGAAATTAATTTACTATGTTTAGAAATTAACAGAACGATGATAGTTATCCCGAGCAAATAAAATCGTCAAATGCCATTTTACTGACATGTTACATTTCGGATGAAAAATATTATGAAATAAATATTCCAAAAGGTTTACATTCGTCAGTTAATCCTCTATTCATAACTCTTCAACGGGATAAGCTACAGAAATGCAATTAAAAAATATAGTTTAATGATCCAGGCTTCACTAACTGTCTGCGTTCGAATCAACAGATATTCTATAATAAAGTCTGGTTCAAAACGTCTCGATTTTCTCTAGCTCGCGATACTCCACGGCCGGTGGTATATGCAGCAAGAACATGAAGCTCACTGTGTGTTGCACTTGTTTGGTTGCCAATCTACGATAGCTGACGAGCGTTCATATCGTGCGGTTGCTATGTCCAGGCGAATTCGCTTGCTAGCTCGAACTGAGGGGAACACCATATCGAAACGCATTGGAGATGCTCTGTGGTCTCAGCTCATTTGTGGAGGTAGCAAGAACGACGGATATAGCCATTCGACTCGGGTGATATTGCCTCGGCCGTCGTACATCTAAGATGAATGGTCCAAATTTGCAGGACACGCCGCGATGAATAATGACAGGTAATGAACATTGAATTGTCTTTCTTGACGTGTAGTCTTGAATTCTCCTATATTCTCGCTCGCTCGGGGCGAAGGGACTCGTATCGGACATTGTGAAATACGTTCAGTTGAGTCCATCATTGCACGAGCAAGTTGGCTCTGTTGGCTGTAGAAAACACCAAGATATCATATATATATATATATATATATATATATATTGTGGGTGCGCGAGCATGCGGCTGCAAAGGGTTGCAAGCTCATGCTATGTTTAATGACGATCTTTGCACAATCCTATTGTTGACCATTTGTACCTGCATCGTCTGATCAGTTTGCGAGGCAAAACTCCTCCCCAGACGCATAATAGTCGGGAGTCCATAGTCTTAATGATGAGCCTTATAGACCAAGACTTGATAATGAGATGGTAATTCGTCAGAGCCGGACGTGGACACTTCAACACAGCAATACCGAGTCGAGAAATCGACTGCTTTAGTAAAATGTGACTGACCGCAGCGCCTGACTCGGGTGAGGGAGCCCGTATTGACAACGAAGTCATGACCTTCTCGGTGTCCGAGGTCTACTTAAGTAAGGAGAGCCTTAAGTAGTCTACTTAAGTATTTGTGATAATACTGAGAGATAGTGGGGATTTCGCAAGGGTTTCATAGTTTATTCAAAAGTAAATTTTACACCTGTAGAAAAGGTCACCCATGAATAATCGCCGCTTTCGTTTTCGTTTCTGTGCTGTGTCCCGTTATGATCTACCAAGACGTAGGAATTAGGAATAAAATGAATGATATTTTATATTTAATATTATATATATATATATATATATATTATAAATACCCGATCTATCAGTAATTCCGCATACTGCTGCTTTAGCGGTATGGATGTATTCCCGGGCATCGCTTGCCTCACCTTGCATTGCGTCCAGATTTTTCAAGTCTGTCTTTAATTTTAAGGAGGATCTCTCTGCTATATATATATATATATATATATTCGCCATTGGTGCAAGTTCGAGTTGGTGCGAGCTGCGAGTGCGCCAGTGCTTTTGGCTCTAGTACAGAGCTTTCTCTGTTCTTTAATATTCTGATTTACTGCTTAAAATCACCGGCTTTTATTCTGTCTTGTGCCGAGATTGTCTATATTGATCCTCCTAATTCGCATTTGAATTCTACTCTTCGCAGACATCGTCGCTGTGTTCACCCTAGAAGATCCGAGCTGATCTGAAGTTGATTGAAATGACGGAAGTCACTCATCGTAAAGTTTCTATTTGGTAGTTTTCGATTCTTTTATGGGCAGTATATTGGTAATAAGATTTGAAAGTTAGCAGCGACAACTAATGTGGTCCCCGGCACAGCTAGTACTGTGGAGAAAGGAGGGCACCCCTCTCTTTATGGGTGATGCATACTCCTAGCGAGGAGGTCTGGGGAGAAGGCGAGAATCGAAGCAGCCGTTAATCTTTGTGCTTGGCGTTAACATTTGGAACTCCTGTTTCGAATCCTCCGACAATAGAAGGTCAGCCTATTCTCGAGGTACCTCGCACTTCAACTAATGCTTTCAATGTGGCAACTCGTTACATCCGAACAAATTTCTTGTCCTACACCGCCAAACCGTAACTGGACCTTTTAAATCTCTCATTCGATCAGAAGTTGTTAATTGTAGCTTCGTAATGTTGTCGAGCGTACAAACTTCATGGCATCTTTTTGTCGATGGAGGTGAGAGTGGGCTCGCGTACATTGCATGCAATGCTCCAAGTTGAAGCGAACACACACGGCCTGCAACCCGACTGAGCCAGCTGTGACAAGCACAAATACATCCGCGCGTACCCTCTCTATCTATCTCGCTCTCTACTAAGCGTGTATCGTGTTGATAGTGAAGTACGGCGGCTATGCGGTATACGGTTGGCCCCGGGTGGCAACAGCTGTGCTCCTTCATCTTCGACCTGTGATTCGACCAAACACCCTCCCCTCCCATTGGATCATAATGAGACCCGAATATACAGACTCAGTTACCCGAACGGGTCCTGCCATGGTTTGTGGTTTGGGCTGCTAGTGTCTCGCTTGAGCTAGGAATATACGCCGAACTCTGTATTTCATCCGAGCTCCCGCCCGTCATGCCGCTCTGTAATATTTGACCCGCAGCCAGCCGAAACAGCAGACGGTGTACGCCGCAAACAGGCATACCTCGTCTTCGAGCTGTGGCTACCCGTTTGCCGTTAGCACAGCGTCTTTGGCCCGGGCCGCGTGCACCAAAGGCACCAATGGGTATAGGCACTGTAGTATCACCGAGTTAGCAACGCACGCAGGAAAACTTTCTTCAAATCGAGAGGAGTCAGTGCAACAGCAGCAGGTGGAGCCTAATACACGAACTCTCAGTTCGTGTGCTCGGCTACTGTCCGAGTCAAGGACCCGATCGTTGCTAGGAGAACAGCCAAACGGAGCAGGTCAGGAGCCGCAGCAGTGGCAGCGTATGGTGGTGGGCACGAGACGTGAAGCGAAGATGAAGACATCGTGGAGTCTGGGGGGTGTGCTGTGGTCCGGGTCCGGCTGTATGTCTACGGTGGTAAACGCGAGGTGCTATCGTCAGGTGCGAGGCAGTTGGGTTGAGATTGGTGGGATATCGGCGCGTGCCACCCGGCGCAAGCACCCGCCCTCCGACCTCGCGAAGTGCGTCAGGTGTCCTCAAAATCCTCCTCACGCCGGCCGCCATCAGCGCAGATAGCTGCTCAGATTATAAGCTGCTGCTGCTGCTACCGCCATCGCCGCACCACCACCATGAGCAGCAGCACCACCACCTCGTCGTCGTCATCATCATCGTCATTGAGCCCTGCTACCATGCTCGTGGCTACTAATGCCTCCTGCAGTATCCTATCATATCCTCTCTCGTCTGTGCATGTTGCGGTTTGCGGACTAGAAAGCGGACTGGAGCAGTGACGGGGTAGGTATCGGTGCAAGGAACAAAGAGCGTGAGAGAGTGAATTCAAAGGGGCGCGCTCGTGGGTGGCAGAGCAGCCACCGCGAATACAATCCACTAACATGGGGGACGTCGCACTCGCGATGTGTGTGAGTTTCGGCGGGGGAGAGGTCGGGTCAGTACCTTCTCGGATTTGCGGCGACGAAGGAACGATCAGGAGTTGAACGCTGCCACGGGGTCGAGTTGAACGAATCTCGCTCAGTAGTTCAATGAACAGAAGAACATCGGCCGCAGCTCTGGCCGGTGAGTCTACGGCGGTAACAGCTTATTTAGGGGCTGGGCCGGCCAGGCGTTTGTAGGGCCGAATGCTGCGTTGTATGGTACGAGCGTGCTCCCGAAGAGTACGACACCTGTGACTACATTGCGGGTTCGTCGGGGTTGATGGCTCATGGCCATGTGCTAGTCCTGTTGGACGACGGTGGAAGGCGTCTTCCTTGAAAGCACGCGGACGGGAGATAAAGTACATACGAGGAGAAAAAGAAGAACTGTTTGACTAAGGGATGAGATAACGCCAGAATCTGAATATGTTGCGTCGGATGAACCAGGTTATATTCAGATCTTCGTATATAGGATAGCAAGACTTTGTCGCAACCGAATGCCGAAGAGATCAGTTGTGTTTGGGTGATTGTGTGTGAGCTGGGGATTGCAAGTTTAAATTGCATTTCAAACTATTCGTGAACTACAAATAGTTTGAAATGCAATTAATTAATGAATTACATGCATGTAGTTCAAATGCATTCGTGAACCTCTTAGGTTCACCTTAATACATAGAATACACCATGGATGGACAAGCAATCTTTCAATTGTAAGTGTCACTGAAAGCGATAAGTCAGTTGGAAGAGATCCTTCATAAGAATCGCATCGCTCTGGAGGATAATGTTGTGGAAATAATCGGCGCCGAACACACAACGTCTAAAGAGATAACCTAAGTCCGTTGCTTTTTTTCGGACCTCAATAGCGATCTCACCTCACGCATACAATGACGGCATCCTTGCGTTAACATAATTTCATACGCCGATGATCTGGTAACGTAGAGCAGAAGCCGAAATCACTTGCAATAGCCACTCTCGCTGTTGAATACCTACGGCACCGAGATCGGCTTGAAAATGAACAACGCTAAGAATGCAGCCATCAAATTCAGAAGAGGTGTAACAGCCCTGGATCAACCGGCTGTCAAATTGGCGTTCTTGTAGTTAGTGCTAGGCCTGCACAACCACGCCACTCAACCGTCTGGTGTTTCTCCTGGTTGAGACCCCAACGTTCATGGAGGACATTGGGAGAGAGTACAACCTATTTGAAACCTGGGCCTTCCACGGCCTCATTGGGAGCCTGGACGTGGATCAAAAAGGAGAAAACAGACTCCCTGCTCTTTCCTGACCTCGGCAATGAAAAGCAGCGACTGGAAGCTGCATAACAGATCCAAAAGCCACACTACGAAAATTTGCAGTTTATAGATGATGATGCGGATATAGAAAAAAGAAAGCAATATGGCTTTCCATGTGCTTAAATAGTGGGTTGGTATAAGACTCCAAATTACAGACAATCGGATACTTTTCCCGTAAGAAATGCCATACATTTCAGTTAAGTGAATCGCCCATGAAATACGTTCCTTGTTTTCGGTACTGCATCTGTTGCCGTCTCAGATATAACTTGTCCAAAAAGTTCGGCTGCGTCGCAGACATTCGCTGCTATCCTGACTCGGCCTGATGGTGTTCAAGAACCCCGTATCAACGATACGGGTTGCTCCGGATTGCACTTGATGCGTCGGATCGAATCGTGGTCCGCCAGTGTCAGCTAGTGCACCACATCCGGAACAGCCGGACCGTGGGGGGAGGTCTTGGTAGTCACCGCGATCGGGGCCTGAGGGCTATTGAGGATTGAAGGCAAGGCACCACCGGATGTGTTCGCGCACCCGTTTCGCCGCGCATTCAACCCCGTCAGTGAATCCACACTCTCACACACACACACAGTCACACCCCTCGTACAACGACAGCCACAACTACTACTACAGGCAGATGCAGGCTACCACAGACTATTATCATTCGATAGCAATTCCCCAACCGCCGCTGCTGCTGCTGCGATTGTTACTTCGTTTCTCGGGCAGCATCTCGTGGCTAGCGATGGTGAAGAGCGGGCTGGATCCTGGCCAGCCCGTACAAGCATGTACCAGGAGAACGAAGGAGCACTCTCCCTATCCATTTTAGAATAATAGGCTGTCTGCACTTCACCGCAGTGTTTGATGGTAGTGGTGAAGGAGATATCCAGGGACGTCGACATCGGGATAGCTGAGTTGAGGGACCACCCCATGGCAGCGTTTCCACCAACCACGGGCTGGCAAGACCAGCTAAGCGCCACCTCCTTTGGTGCCACCAGCCGCGGCAGTGAGCTGAGGGTGTGTGTGTGTGTGCTGTGCTATCCTGTGGCCTATGGCCTTATGTAGTTATGTCCTATCTTGTCCTATGCGCGTGTGTGTGTGTCGACGATGTGTACATCAGGAGACTGTACCGCCACCATGGCAGCTCAGTACTAGCCGCACCAGACAGTACCAACCAAATGCCAGTCGCTTTCGACAGGTGGCAGAGACAGGTGCTGCTCTCGAGGACCTGCACGCAAGGACATTGTATTTAACTCTAGTGGAGGCCACCTGAACTGGATGTCTGTGATATGGTACCGGATTCCTCACGAGGGAGTCCCAGAGGCTGACGTTTGTGATAACCATTGAGTGATGTGTTTGTGAAAAGGGTTTATTTTCGAGCTAATTCGTTGGCAAAATATCGGCTGATCATTTTGACCAGAGTTGAATATCTGAGTGCCATTCAGGTGGAACCCTTCCGCAAAGTGAAGGTTGCTGTTTCATGGCGTGAGTGGAGGACAATCATGACTTCGAAGACAGATGTGGCCTGCTAATATGCGGAGGAAGGACTGCGTTTGTCCCTTACCCTGACAGCTGCGATATACCTAACGTGCCTATACTGTACCAGCCAGAAATCAAAGTACATACATTCACCTTACCGTTACGTGTCCGACAGTTCATACTGGTTGGCTATACTGTACAGCGATGATTGAGCATCCAACGTCGTCTTGTGTGCTGGCCAGTGAACCGTTACCGGCTGGCGCCATCTCGATGCCCGTCAGAGCGGAGGTCCTTCTCGAGCGGCTTCTTGACCGCCGACGCCCGGAAATCGAGTACAAGGTAAGTCTGGAAGAACCATCGGTGGTGCTGATACGATGCTGTTACCGAGCTAAGAAACAATTAGCCTATTCTGTTACAGAACTAATAACGGATTGCGTGGTAGGCATGCTTTCGGGCCATGCTTATCTGGATAGCTTTAACGAAAGCTTACGAAACGATCTAACGCTGCTATGAACGTCGTTCGTTTGCAGGTGGCACTGCGGCATGGGTTCTTACGTGTCATCTCGCCAGAGTGCAATGATGCTCAACAGCTGTCGACGATGATGCGCCTCGCAGCGGATGTCCATGAGCAGAACGTTGCGCTAGTGAAAACAGTCAACTTTTATGTGCTTCAAACAACGAGGTAGGATGGCAGTAGGTGCTCACGTCACTGACATCGTGTCTCAATGGAACGAAGCTGCTTTCTGACAGGAGTTATCCTTCGTTCCTGATTCGCAATTTATGCTTAAATAAAGCTGCGGCACGTGCAAAGACTTAAAAGTGTGCTGTTTATTTTGCAGGACGATACCCGCTGGTGAAGAACTCCGCTTTTGGTTCAACCTGGAAGTTAGCTGTGAACTTCAGATTCCGGTTCTCACACCGCGACATATTCTAGGTATACCCGTCATTCAAGTAGAAGGAGATTAGATATTCTTTGGGTGTATTCTTTATACGTTAAGTGTGTTCGCTGTTGCTTTGGAAATGCATGGGCCTGCGCTGTGGTCTCGGGTCCAAATTCAGTTTCAATTGTGCGAAGTCACAGCTGATCGAGCTTGGGTTTCTTACAGAACTTTAATATACACTTGCTAACAGTGGTGTCAATTTATCATAGGGTATTTCCCATTAATTTTGTTCAGCATTGGGGGCAATCAACTGTGCCCCGTGATTTGAGCGTGTTGCTCAAATTCAAAGTATGATTTATTTCGACAACGGCCTTAAAAGCTGACCACAAATTGACTCGTCATTTTCATTTAGGACACACGTTTCTAGTTCAAACTTTACCGAGTCTCGGACACCTTCGTCATTAACCTTCCACTATCGCCATCTTGTCTAACATTTAACAGGACATCAACGCTACGTGTGCAGTTCATGTGATGCGACATTTCCCCAACCGAATATGCTCAAAGCTCATCTCCGCCTGAATTGGTGCACGTATGAACGTGGCCAGCTAGCAGCGTTGGGACAGGCGAATGAGCCCGCCCTTCATAATAGCACCCGGCTACAGGATGCCCTCCTGCAGGATGACAGTACAACGCAAAGTTCAGGAGGCATGCAGGATATACGGGTGGTCGACGAGGGCCTAGCGATGACCCCTGACACGAACACGTCGAACGATGAAGATGATGATGACAACGATAATGCGACCGAGACAACGGGCGAAATCAGCGAAACTGATGAAAGATTACGAAAGAAAGGACACATGTGCATGTTCTGTGGCAAAATCTACTCAAGAAGGTGAGCACAACCCAGTCAATTTGGCTCCTCATAGTTAACTAATTTTATGATGCGATTTCATTTGCACTAGATCGAGATTGATGTTAAGAGGACATTTGATAATTTTTCCAGTAAGAAAAACTTGCCTCTCTGCCCCATTTCGAGGCTCAAACCGCAGTGTTCTGTTTCGTAAACGAACATGATTTTAATAAACGCGTCCCGTGATAGTAACTCTCTCACTGATTGTTTTCTCACAATGCATCAACAGATACGGCCTGAAGATACACGTCCGAACGCACACGGGCTACAAGCCTCTGCAGTGCCGTTTCTGTCAGAGGCCGTTCAGCGATCCTTCGAACTTAAATAAGCACGTGCGGTTGCACGCCGAACTTGAGTCGCCCTACCGTTGTGGCTTATGCGATAAAGCGCTTGTGCGTAAGCGCGATCTTGAACGCCATCTCAAGACTAAGCATTGCGTTACCTCACCGGAATGAAGCTGACTGACCTCAGATCAGGGAGTACGAATCCGGAAAGCGTTGGATGGACCACAAAAGTGATCCTGTGAAGTTCGATTCTATGAGGTTGTCATCATGCTGTCGTTTTGTAATGGTAAGAACGCCTTTCATCACCAATCCTCAGAGTGGGTCGATATTGCCCGCGTTGCGACGATGGGCAATTTCAGATGAGGTATTATGTATATATATATATATATATATATATAACAAGGGGACATTTCAAATTTAAATCAATGCTAGTCAGTGACGTTAAGTGCCAATTAATTGCTGTCGATTGCTGCTCTCTTGAGTTTTGAGATACCTTCGTCATGATATGTTGGTTATCAAATGATCATTTTTTACATCACCACTACTGGTTCACTCACTATAGCTCATTCGCTAGTATCGAACAAATAGTCCATTGAAGAGAATTGTTACAAATTTCTCTCTCAGATGTGCGAGTTTCTCGGACAAATGTCACCAAATAAAGTCACGCACACTATCCAATCTACAACGAAAGTGCACCACGAAAGGCAGGAAACGTTCAGAAAGTGGCGCCTGTATATATTGTAAATCTTATGATTCCATCACCGCGTATTGTACATAGATAGCTACCGTATATTTGTACAGACGGTATGCATGAAAGCAATATATTTTTGTAAAAAATATACAATAACTAATGACCCTGTGAGTGTTGCCGATTAATCGAATAATAATAATAACAATAATAATAATAGCAATTGTAAATGCGAGTTGCCCAATAAATAGGAGAAACTGCAAATAAACCTTGTCAATAATTGTCAATAACGTTTTCTTTATTAATTTTTATCCGCCCTTCATCAACCGTAAGCATTCACAATTCTGTCGAATGGCAATATGCAGAAATCGCAACGTAATTGTTATTATTCTGCGACACCGCAGAAATCGGCCTGATCTTCGATGTCACAACTGCCGTCATATGTCGTCGTCCCTCGGGCTTTTCGAGAGGCTAAGTCTGGCGTTGTATCTAACGGAGCGAGGGAACCGGTCAATTTATAAATAGGAATCTCACTGAAAATAATCCTATAACATATCGTGCCGCTTAAGTAGAGGGTGCAATCTGCAAAAAGTCTTTCGTTTCGAACAAAGCGAATGAGATTTTCTTTCACCTCTTTTGAAGTCGAAGCAGAAAAAAATAGATGGGGGAGGGTCTTCTTTGATTTTAATCTTGTCTCTTTTTCATAGATCCTCGAAGAGACGTTCCCCTCAAGAGTTCCGGACATTGTAGGTTGCTTATCGAAAAGGGCTCGATTTAGCAGTTGGAAAATAATACGTTCAATTGCGCTATTTACCCGAATCGGCAGATCACTCGCTCGGTGTTAGCTTCAAATATTGTAGTTTCCAGATTTGCTGCCTGGAGTGAGAAACTTCTTCGAATGTCTGCGCCACTAAGCCGTAAGGTAAGACCGGTTTCGAAATAATCACCATCGAAATAATTAAAGAAAATTGTGTCTGAATTTAAGCATTTTCTGATCGTTTAAACGTTTCCTGATTTGACCGTGTCGTCTTGACGCCGTGCACTTTTCCATATAGCGAATTTTGCGTCGCAAAATAGAGAATGCACTCTTCTCCTCGCTATTGCCACAAACTCGAGAGACACGAGGGTCAACGGCTGCCCATACCTACGTACCTCTACGGCCTTGGTTACTTTCTTAGTCTGAATAGTAGTATGAGCCAAATACATGGCCAGCTATGGAACGAGGTAATGTAAAGTTCATCTATACCTAACAACGAGGGACTAATCTCTCTCTCTCTTATATATATATATATATATATATATATATATAACACTGACCACTGTGGTGCGGGGCGAGGAGAGGAGAGATGGGATTTCCTAGCCGCTCTACGTAAATTATACACGGGGGAGCACTCTAACCTCCCTGCAGGGAGGTGTTACTTTAGCCATCGACGTCAGCATCTCATGCCTCCCGTGCCGTCCCGTACATGCAGCCGGGATCCATATGTTATTGACTTTTATGGCTCCTGGCCACTCGTATCACTGAAACCAGACGGAGATACGCCGCCCAACGCTTGAGAGGAGTTCAGTTCGTCTCGTGCATTTTCGACTAGCATTGACTGGAACATATACTGGAATACAGTGTACTGGCTGAAAGGGAGGGTCTCCGTCATTTGCTCAGTTAAACGTTTGTCTCATTAGAAGAATGAATATATTCGTCATCGTCTCGAGTACACTTTTGGCTACGATTTATTCTCAGCATCAGCAGCACAGCGCTCCTATGTCTATTATTATTGGCAGAATAGTGACTTCACATTTTGGTGCGGACCATGTCAAACCCGAGCATGTCATTATCATTGACTCTGACTTTCGACTGGCACGCGATGGCTATGCTAAAATTGCCACCAGCCTGTTCTGTGTCGACCACGATTTTGGTGGTGTGCTAGCCACCTCCACAGTGAAACTGAAGCTCGTCATGTTGACAGGGTCGACGTTTGCGGACGATCTGCTTCCTATCCTTCACCGGATACATCTACTAATCACTCACGAGGTTACGCCATATTTAAGACGGATCAGCCCGAGGAGGATCGACCCTACTGTCGAGGTCTACACACGCAACAAGAACACAGTCGATCCAAGACTTCACGTGAGTTCTGTCCACGTCCATAGGCCGAACGCGTATCGTCAAATCATCAATATTGATAACATATTTTCGATTCATCTGCCAGCAAGTCAAGACGCGATCGAAACAGAGCTGGACTATTTACATTGTCGAGTTGTTTTGCGATTATTCGAGCTGTGGGATTTTGGACAGCTGGTGCACGCTCGGATGGGTTTGCAGTGTCGGAATAAGTCCTTGGAGCTTCAACAGGCTACCGTATATTCAGAGATCGGCTCGTCAGCAGAGGACAAAGTTGATCCTTTTCAGGTTGGAAACAGTTAATGTAGTGAAAGCTGTTACCGAAGCGCTGTAATGGAAATTAACGTATTCGTATGCTAGCTATTTTATTGTGTCTAAAACAGTTACGCTGCTAACCTTGAAACTTTATACGAGTGGTTTGGTTTATCAAAACAAAAAAACAAAACTTGGTTAAAAAACTTAAAAATTAAAACGAATGTTAGCGATGCCAGCAGTAGTATCATCAGTAGCGACGGACAGCAGCAAATATTTGCAACGTAATTAGGTAACGGAAAGAGTGCACTTCCTATGACGGCTGTTTCGATGCAAACCGAATGAATATATCTTGAACGCCCACTAAATATAATAAAATACCTATAGCCCAACGATATCTTAATAGGCGAACATATGAGTGGTAGAGACCATTGCTCACCAGCTTAAAATATGCTTAGATCAACTCAAGACTCACCTATGAGCAGTCCAACAAACTACAATAGGTTAATGATTGGGATGGATCATGCTTAAGACTTCCTCTCCACCTTTTCAGATACAGCCATCACTCTCGCTGCGCTGCCAAGGTTTGTTCAATGTTCCAGCCTCTCAAGGCTGGTTTCTACCTACGTACGCGTTGGACACCCGTTTCACTCTGCTATTTGGTGCGATTCTCATCTGTACATGCCTTGTGCTAGCCGATTGCAATGCAGCCGAAGGGGCTGCTCTCGTGGGCAGCCTTCTTGCTGCATGCCTCACAGTTCGACAAATTGCACCACCGTCTAATGGAAAGTATGACAATGCAAAATTCCTACTAATAACAACGCTAAGCGCAAGTGTCTTCGTTTACCTCGGCCCTGTATACCGTAGGCTGCTTATCTCGCAGCTGTATACGCGCCATCTAACGCCGTCTGCAACATACGGAAGGGGGATCCGTATCGATGATATCGTCATTGGCATCAGCACTGGCCGATCACAGTTGTCGGCTAGTTGGATGATTTTGCTCGACGGTCTCGTCGATGGTCGGGAAATGCAGCAATCCACAATGTTCTGCTATGCTCCTAATTTACAACCGCTTGGCATTGACGTGGGGGTACCCACGTTCTCACGATCGCTGCCAATCGAAAACGTTCTGTATCACACACCGGTGACTATGCGCAAAGCGTTTCGCTCAATGACGTCAATCGCAGCACAACGCATCTTCGGTCGTCCACTGGGACTGGTACAGCAAAGCCAACTGCTTGTGCGACTTCACGAAATTGGAATGTTCACCTCACCCGTACAGGTGAAAATGCCGATGGTAAGTTCGCAGTCTGCAATCTCAGACACGTTGGATGACATCGATGCCCGCTCTGAGCGATTCAGCAAAATGGAAAATCAACTGCGAGCACCCCAGATGCTAGGCGATGACCTTACCTCGGACAAATTTAAAGAAACAATCGCTTCGTTTGGTTACTTAATCGACGACCCGCGTAAACTTAATAAAAGCTTCCACGAGCTCTGCGCACCTGTGTACGCTCTTCTCGTGCTGGCGATTGTAGTCGTTTTCGGAGAACGAGTCTATTTGCAGTGGTAGGAAAGGCAGAGGTAGAAAAGGATCCGCTTTGCCATTTGACGGCTGAACCTGCCACTTAGAATAGGCTAGGTTTCCCGTTGTTTGCCAATTTCAATGATAAATATCTATGGTATTTAGGTGCATCTAATTGTGGGTACAGATCTTCATTTGTTGTAAGGCAGGCTGACCGACGCCCTGGAACTCGAAGTCACTCAAGGACGAAAAGTACTAAACAATGTCTTGACGGTATCTTTTATTAAGAGTTTGAAGGTAAAGTTCATTATGGACACGGTGCTGCACTCCTAGGGTACTTAACACGATAATGTGATAGTCAAACTCACTTAAACCTTGGACATATATCTTGGGACATCACCTTGAACTTCGTGTACATTGCTTCAGACCAAGGCTCACTGGGGTCGGCTAGGTGGTAGAGCCTTCCAGTTCCTTACCCCGGTCCATCCTCCAATACCTTACAACGTGATTATCCACCGACCTGTAGCCTTTCCAGAGCAAACCTCGGTTACATATCTTGAGGGCTTGTCGCGTTCTTATACGATTGTTGACTGTATCTCAGATCACAGCATCTTCGAAGAAATCTATTCGGAAAAACACCGCGAATAGCGGATGTGAAGGTGGAGGTTAGGTATGAGTGTTTCTGAGAATTCCGCTATCACCTATCTGTGAGTTAATTGTGATATTTGACATATTAGTACTACTCCGCCAGCTTATCTATATTTTTAATCAGGTCGAATTTCTATACCAAACACTTCCTTTATGTTCAATAAAGCCGCTTTTGGAAAATAATGTCTACAAGTTTATATCTTTTTGTGCCGGCCAACCTTTTCGGAAGAGTATGCAAACACGCCATTCTGTTGTTTGTGTCTCCAGGCAAGGTTCTGTTTAGTATCAGCGAATCTGTAGGGTGATTAAATACACTGATCCATATCTTCTCAGCCAGCCGTTATCTAATTATTTATATAAAATAGGGTGTTTCAATTGCAAGCATTGCAAAATGGGTTAGTTCGGTCAACAATCAAATAAGTAATTTTCTTAAAGAAACAAAGGCGCAACCAAAAAACGCTTGGCGTGATTTGGGAAAATGGCGCGTATAATCTATGACATTGGTATAAGATGATTTTTCGTCGAATAGGAATATACAGATTGCGATGTATGATTTGAAATTACTTTATACTTTAAAAAGAAGAAAAACAAGCTTAAATGTTTCCAAAATAGATATTGAACATATCATTATACTCACGGGGTTCTCACTCGGCGAATCTGTGACGCTTACACCAGCTAACCCACTGATCTATTATACATCGATAGTACAAGACACCTTTTTTGGTTAAGTAGGCGCCCAAGTTTATCCAGTTCATTTTGTCTTCATTATATATATATATATATATATATCGGATAGCGACAGGCGCTTTAGAGCAGAAGATAACGGAAATATTTCACAGTATGTAACAAATGATCCCCGTCGCGAGGTGGCCCGCCGTCAACCAGGCGACCTGCACAGTTCATAGTCGCGACACCGAAGGCATAAACGATCGTCCAGTTCACCGCGAACGTTTCTGTACCGCGACCTGTAGGTACCATTAGCATATCGCCCACGCTTTGTTTAGCTTCAATGACTTTTCTTAGAAGGTTGATCAAGTCTTCCGCCCTTACAGTTTTGCCTATCTCAAGGCTGTCCAGATCAATAGCATTATATCCGTAAAGAAAGCAAATACAGAGACACGCCACTTTGCTCAATGGGTATATTGCGGTTGAGGGAATCTGAAAACGTTGGGCGAAGTGCAGAATGATGTCCTTGCCGCATAACACAAACAATTTGGTGGCCAGCCCTTGCGCTCGTGCGGTTTCCACAGGGTTGAGAAGTTGGCTTTCCTTGCATACATTAAACGGCGAACTACGAAATGCCTTCACCGCGGGTGAAATCCTCTGGGAACGGCTCCTCGTTTCTACAACTGAGACATCAAAAAGGACGAAGGCGAGAAACGCCGTCACAAGTGTTCCATGGTACATGGCTATTAAGGGGTTCATTGTTACGTCCCACTTGACTACGGGCTTCTCAGGTCGCGGCAGGTCAACTTGCATTTGATGTCTATACTTCTAAATGAGCGATCGGTCCCACCAGCCCTAGTGGCTCAACTGGCGACGGCTCAGTGCGACGGCGCAAGAAGCCTATAAATCTGCACGATATCCATTCGATTCATTAGGATTCATCTTCACGAGCAGCTACTTGGACAGAAAAGGCGAACATGAGAACAGCTGTACAATGAAAATGATGGTAGCACTTTTCTAGGTCATTCAGCTGGGAGTATATAGAGCTAAATTACTACAAATTAAGAAGCTCACCATCCACATCTACACAGCTGTCTATACATAATATAATACCAAGGGCAGATTTCAATTTTTTTATGAGTCTCTCTGCTTCATGTTTGCCTTAATATATTAGATCGTCATTAGGATCTGAGTTAAGTGCGGGCGGATAAATTTTCATCCTGGGGCGTGAAGCGACTCTGACTTCTAACCATCGATTGAAGATTTATTTCTTGGTATGGACTCTCTTATTCTACTAATCTAGCTAAACGTAATTAGCTAGCCATATTAATAAGTCCACAATATTGCATCGGTGCATATACAAGCTTACGGATTTGAACTGAAGGCCCTACAGCTAAGTCCACGTCGCTACAGCTGGACCTTATATTAGGTCGTTCAGAAACGTAATCCATACTGAAATTAGGCATAACTTAAATACCTGGGCTTACTCACACCCAACATTTAACGTCCGCGGTACTTCTTTCGGACGGGATTTATCCAGACAGTTAACAGTAGGCTGTTCGAGAAACACACAATATAAGTCTAAGATAGCGAAATAAACAAGTTATGAAATAGGTCCGGACAACCTTGTACCCGGTGGCTCGATATTGGTCGTTGACGTAGGCCGGTCAGCAAGGTCCAAGGCCAGGACACATTGCAGTTTCAGGCAATTGGCAGAGGAGAGGTACGCTGACCGCCCTCAAATTTAACCTTATCCAGAACTGAAGAATAACTTGACTGATCTGATTGGAGAAGATAGGCTAATGGACAGCACGCAGTGTAATTAGCCTCAATGGCAGACAATTTAGACCCTGTTTAATTTTAGTCTCTTACAATACATTTTGAAGTTCTAAGCGACCATTGAGCCAGCAACTAATCTCACTTATAGAACTATGCTGTATCATCAATATATTATGGATGTTTTCTGTTAAGACCATACGGTCGTCAACTCCACAGTGTGTGGGCAAATCAAAAAACATGAAGTGGGTCGTTTTCTTAGAATTGTATTACCCGCTGCTTAATTTAGTTTATCACTGGAGTGTTTTGCTAGCTTTCCGAGCAACGATGTCTTATGTTTCGCGAATTGCACGAGTGGGACCAGTTCCTGGCTAAGCCTGGGTTTAACTACATTCAAGACTAATCATGTGAAATAGATGATAGCTCCCCTGGTATCGGGAGCAGAGAGACTTAGCCTCACAGAGGACTTTAGTCGTCAGAGACTAAGTCACCAGACCATTTGAACCACAAGATTTCAGGTTGCAACGACTTAGTTTTGCAACCGGAAACAGCGACGTAATCTTGCAGACCACAACGTAGAGGTAAATTTCTTTGAACACCTTCGATAATGCAGGCGTTTTTATGTGGGCCGTCTACACCGGAGAGCGATATATTACCACGGATAGTACGAACGCTTTATACACATAGAATTTTCTCTAGCAACGTGGCTAACACGACGAGTAAAAAGCTTCGAATAATACCGCTTAATAGTACTGCTCTGTCTCAACGAGCTAGAACCTGCACCCGTCAATAAGTCTGATGTTGGCGCTGTTCCGCCGCAAGACCTTTATGACAATTTCGTGGTATTTCGTGCTTTCAATCTCTCACTAGTGTCGTCGCCGGATCGCTGTAGCGCTGGTGCTCAACGAAGATGGCCTCTCCCGTTCGAAACAAACCTCACATCCATTATGAAGGGATTGCCACATTTACCCGCGTCTGTAAAGATTCTACCGAGAGATTTACCCGTATCTGAGATTACCGTGCACTGCTCCGTACATGCGTACGTAAAAGAAGACATACGACGGAGGCAAAAACCTCGCCGAATCTACGTCGAAATCTCATATGTTCAGAAATAAACGATTATCCTATTTTATGAATTCTTGTCCATGAAGCCTGTTCGAAGCCAGTTTATCTTCCCTTTTGAAATACACACACAGTGTTTGTAAATGACGTAGCAAATGAATGTTCAGTAAGTATCTCCCATCATCGTACATTGTAGAATATCGTATTGTAAAATTCGTTCGAATGCCTACGAGCTACTTTCCTATACGCTGATCTTCGGAGGACCCTTGGAGAAGGCCCCCGCCGTTGGCCTGCTCTGATGGATGTGTGTGATTCGTTCTTCCGTGTAGATGTCCGAGTCATCGTGAGTGTAAACGTAATGTGTGCCTTCTCTATTATCATCTTCATCTAAGGCATTAATCAGTGACACCTAATACGAATGAGGAAAAGATTCGGAAATGATTCCGGCAAATCTCTCCGAACCCCGGCGAGATTTGGCTCAATTGTTGAATTCTCTTCGTCTGATCTTTCACTATTTTTTGAAAAATGAAACACGCTTTCTTAATTAACCCGTTCAAAACGTTAGGCTTCGAAAAGGACCAAAGTATCCAACGGCTATGCGCTTGTTAAGGTAAAACTACTTTTGATAAGACCCCATTATTGTAATTAGAATGTACTGGGCAAAGTTCATTGGTCGTAATAACAACTGTCTCGAGTGGTGCTAGATATTTAATTAGCGCAAATAGCATGAATTACGGTTACGTAAGTTAATGAGTTCACCCTTAAGTAAATTGATAAGCTCATCCTTCGGTTACGTAAGCTTGAAACAACTCAGTTGAATAAAAGAGATTCGTTAGCAAAAAAATCCCAATTGCTGAGCTTTCCGTATATTATAATTCAAATAAAAAATATACCTAACTCAGCGTATTTTTCCTTATGCCGTTCCTCGTTCTGCTCTAATAATGTTTCTACATTTCCTGTACTGTTGTAACAATTTTATCCAATCTTCATTAATATGAGGTAATCGGAAGTAAAGAAATCGTCATAACAATAACATCGCGGCTCAGGCTTCCGGCTACCTCCAACCTGTGGTGGACATTTATTGCCTTTGTCAAATACGCAAGTAAATATTCCTTGCGCAACCTCACCGTTTATAGAACCAACTAACTTGCCAGCAATTGTCACTAGAGAAGCTTTTGTAAAAATGATGTCACGTTGAAGATGTCGATGAAGGTCACATTAATAGCTAGATTTCGGTGGCGCAGTCTCATCGAATTCAGCTTGTTCGCGAAAAGATTCGGCCGCAGGTCTCGCAAGGATTCGATTGGCGTAGCTCCAATACGTTGCTGATCGTTTGGCAGCTTGCTTGGGGGGCAACGATTCCACTCGATGGAATCGCCACTGTGCTTTTGTAGCACGCAGATCTCCTTCCAATGCTTTGACGACCTCTTGGTTGATGGCCCAGAGTATCGGTCCTGCTTGAAGGAAAACGAACGTAAAAGCAAAATGTTATTATGGGGTTACAATAGCACACAGGGGCCTAGTATCAGTGACGAAAAAAGACATTTCAAAGAAATTCTCGAAATAGCGCTCTAAAATGCAAAATCATTTACCAGTGAACGCGCACCCCCTGAAACGCCGTATCGACTTCAATCTCATAATGAATGGTTATGTTAAGAAGAGGCCATGTTGGACAGGGCCGGCGGGGTGTGTTGATTGACTCGTTGCAATACAAGGACCGCCTCAGCCGACATATCGACTACCGAAAGTCACTACTGGTCAAGGTTTCATTGTGCTATTGCGATTTACTTACTTGCACATAGTTCTTGAAGCATTTGTAGAAGAGGCGCTTATTACCATAGGGCTGCCCGAAATATGATTCCTCTTGTCGATGGTAAATGTGTTCTGCCGAACCAGCCTACATGGATCGCTTTCGCCAGCTAATGAGCTAATGACCTCGTTAGTAGCAATAGTGAATGTGTTTTGGCGAAGGAGGACCACGTCGTTCGTACTTGGTGTTGGGTTGATCTCAGTATCTAATCCTGGGTTCGCCGCGGCAAATGAGCGGCGCGACATTGTTGCTGTAGTTCGGGCAATCTTCGTCTTCTGGAGCGCTTGGCTTCCTTGTATCACGGCTATGTCATCACTTCGGGAACGCTTTTTTGGTCGACACGCCACAGACGACAGCCGCTTGTCATTCTGAGAAGATAATCACCCGTTAGGTATCATGCCACTGGTCTTGCTGACGCTGACGGGTACCTATGATATTAAGGGTAAATATATGCTTCCTTAGAATAGAGATTGAGAGAAGAATTAGAGAAGAAAAAATTTCGGTGAGAATTGAAAAAAATCCGGCAATGAGGAGTGCAATGCTCGCTGAGAAGCTGGGTGTCGGTGGCCATGCCATTGGATAGTGGTTGTCACAACAACACGGCAACATTAAATGGGTTACCAAAGGAAAAGCTGCCGCGGTACAGCTGAAAACCATTAAAGAGCTTTTGTGTTTGGTGGCAGCAAGGGAATTCTGGTGAGGGCGTCACTGCAGATGTCTAGTCGGCTCAGCTGGAGCGGTTGCACAGTTGCGTTGCAGCGGAAACGACCCAGTATCATCACAAGGCGAGGAGTAATTCTCCCATTTCGCGGTTTAATTGTGAACTTTTAGCGGATCAGCCGTACTTCCCGTGACCTCGCCCCTTTAGATTACCACCTTTTTCTGAACTTGCAAAACAGCCTTAATGGGAAAATATTCAGCTCGGTACAACATGTCGAAAATGCCGAAAATTTCCCTTAGAAGAGCAATATATTAGGGCTGGAAATACGTTGCATATGTTTCCAGCCCTAAGAGATTATACAATGCGTGTCTATCCCTCTACCTTGCATACATGGCTGTACGACAAGGTTTTGCAACGGAATCAAATCACGCGTTTGGAGAGAAACGCAGCACCTTACCTCAGAAACTATTGAAGTCGAGACAATGCTACTAGGTTGTGACAAGGCGGGGTTAGCATTGTCTTTCGAATTCCTCTGCACAGTAAATGTTTCTTGTCGGCTGAGCCGGCGACATGTTTGTGCCATGAAGCGACTGGTAACGCTCACAATTTCTCTCCAGAGATCAGAGTACCGTACACACCTTCGAACAGCGTCGAATACTACAAAGCTAAGTTACCTGAAGGTGCACGGTCCCCTAACCGAAATGGAACTACTAGGTATAAGACAGCAGACAGTTCTGCAGCCGGACCAAAAACGCTATTTTTCTTTAGAAAAAGTTTAGAAACATTGTAAAGATTTAGAAGTTCTTCAAACTACACAATGGATATTATTCGTGCGTCTGCGCATGCATACGTGTGTCAGGTCGGAAGTATGAGCTAAGGTGTTTTTATGAACGATATTACTCAATCTAACTTACTAACTAGATAAAGCTCATTTATAAAGTATACGCATATATAAATGGAGCCGACGAAGTGGGAAGAAATTTCACCGAAGGCGGCGTTCGCTCGAAACTGCCCGCACAGAGCAGATAAGAGACTCATTCTTGTGGCGTTTAGCGCGTCAGCTACAATTATAGTTCTATTTAATAGGAGGCGTAGTTGTATTGTACATATAATTTAGTTAAATCATTGTGACTCCATCTTGAGCTATTATTCAACAGGCAGTTAGCTAACCATTGCTGTTAAGAAATGAAGTTGTTATGGCCGTTTACATTGTACTGCGGGAACAGGAGGGAACTAATTAGTAAGCATTAATAATGCGTTAGTCTCCTCTCAAGGTATATTCAATGTGTACAGAGTGAGCTAATTTCAGGTGTATAGTGTACTGATCTAGCTACTAAGTAAATCAATCTTGTCACAATTTATTTTCCCAGGTGGCGATTAAGCATTCGCAAATGTCCTGTCCTAGCCTCAATGATGTAGCAGCTTATTATGCAATGCACGGACGATATTTGAACTGGCATGCCCAAGTGTCAGATAATAGGGGCGATAAGGGGCGTTTTGTCGAATATCTCCGCTGTGACTGTATTTCATGCGAGTATCTACTTACCTTGATAATGATGATAATGCTCGTGATTATCAATGACACTGATCTTCGAAACAAGACATAAAAGGCGCAATAGGCTGTTATGCCAGCTATACCTAAAATGGACATACATGGGCACTCGGGAGTGGCCCGGGTAACGAAGGGCTGCAGAGAATTCGCTCATCGGAACCAGCAACAAAAAACACCTAATATATATTTATGTAGGTCCGGTAGCCAAATAAATATATATATATATATATCTGGCAACACCGAGCGACCCTTTTGTCCTTCATGTATTCGAATCTGCCGAGCATCGAGTGTGTACCACGAGATGCCACATAAATCGATTCGTATGTACACCTGCATTAGCATGTATGTATGCGTGCTCGCACGCACACATTTCGTTGCACGTATATGCATGTAGTTTAGGCAGGTGGTGCATCCGTTTTTGTCTATCTGCCGTTGCCGTCTGCCACCGCATATCGTAGATCAAATCGAAACAAAGGCCCGTATTGCTCTCTTCCTCCCTGACCCCCTCTTCGGGGGGCCTGCTTTCACTATAGGGTCTATGGAATATGGGACAGCCGTATGCCCAGAGTGGTGGAGGATCCGACAGCTTGGCCCCGTTCAGTTCGCCCCTCGGCCGAGCTGATTCCACGGCTGGATGCATTTAGGTATCACTCCATAAGCAGCCGAGTCGAGGAACGGTGGCGTCAATGGGGCTGGACCGAGGACATCGTTGACCTACTTCCGCGCCAACAGTCGGCAGCTACTGAAGCCGCTACGTCGTCGGGGTGCGCTCGCTCTTCATCGCCTTCGTTCTTCGTCGTCAGCGAGAACGAGAGGAGGCAGTTCCCCTCATCGACGTGTCACCGAGAGGCTGTTGGCTGCGTTCCTCAATTGAGAGGCGCTCAGCCAGCTGACAGGCAATATGGTATAATACATCACCATAGAATATATATATATATATATATATATATATATACCTATATAGGCATATCATGCAGTGACCGCCATCATCACCGCTGCCGTCACCGTGGATATGGCGAACGGCTCGTTATGGTGGTTATGTGCCAAGCCCTCACCGCCGATTCCTTCAATCCTGCGGTCAGGTAGGTACACTTGTGGACATGCATCAGGTTTCGGTGGGTCAAAAAAGCGATCGTAGGAAGCTGAAAGAATACTCGAAAAATAACCTGTACGAAATTCTCTGTTAATTATTCTAATTATTATAATAACTTTTCTTTTGGTTGTTTTTTTTTGCTGTCAAGCTGCGGATTATATGAATTCGGTAATCAACTCTGGAAGTGGGTTGTTCGCTATCTTGAACTCGATTGTTCTCCCTGAACTCGATTGTGTCTCCCCTCTCGGTGTTCTCCCTGGACACAACATGAAGCTCAAACAACGCTCCTGGATTCGATAAGCCTTCGCCACTCAGTTGCGTTGGCCATTTCCGGTACATTTCCTGACCGATATATTTGTGTGGCCAAAGCCTTTACTATACATATTCGAATTATTAACGTACATAAACATGCAATAGTAATTTAAAGAAAATCAATAGAAAGAAAGAAAATACACAGAATTTAATATTTTTTCGAATCATTCGTTCGATCACTATTTGATGATCCCAGTAGTGTTCGGGACCAATTCATGTGTTCGATATTAGACTATTTCCTCTATTCAGTTCGAAGCTGAATTGCTCCATACGACTTACGAATCGCCATATATCGTTCTACTTCAAGCAGAGATACTTCCAGGGCCTAGCGCGGGGGCCGAATGTGATAATAAAAGGCAACCGCCCCGCGACACCGAAAAGCAGCGAGGAAAACCCAACCGCGAAGGACCACTCCCCAATAGCAAAGGGCCACTCGACTAGTGACGTAGTTACATACGTGTGTGACTAAGCCATTCATAGTTTCTAGCCAAAGGAACTAGATAGAAATAGAACAGCATTGCCAACTGCGCGAAAAGTTAACAAATGTAAACTAACAGAAAACACGCACAGACGAAACCTATACCTCCAACGTAAGCGAAAACGCGACGTTTGTGCTCGGGCGAGCAGAAACGAAAGGGACGTCTGCCTGGGAATACCGCAAAGGCAGACGCAGGTCACAAGGAAACGAAGCATCAGGAAGATGACTATAGGGTAGTGGTGTCATTTGAAATCAATGGCGTGCCACTACCGCCGCCGCCGATCGAGCGCAGACCTAGCCTATGCGTATGAGGTTATTCGGTCGTGTGTACTATTTAGGTTAATAGAATACTTCGATTATTTTCCACTGGACAACAGTCTTGTGCCAACGATTTGTTTTGAACACTGCGTGTGCATGACTGCGGCCACAACAACATTGCGGCGCTTCTACTCATTAGGAGGTAAGCGATATATGGTAATCGAAGAAACTTCAGAGAAATCGTATCGGTAACGACCTTGTCTGCTTCTCAAACGAACTTCCCCGCCTGACCTGCGATTTTACCTCATGCCCTGACCTTGCCGCTATATTCAGAAAGTGCTCAGGGATGTAATAGATAAATCGATTGCTGTCTGCCACAGTCAACTTAGTTTGCCCATTGCTTTGGTTCTTTTCTTGGGTAGGATACGACGAACGTTCGAGAATCAAGATGCTTGCAATAGCTTAATCTAAATGATCTCATGTATGTACATAAAGATTGGATGCAATGTATTTCAACTGGAGCCCACAGCGCTAACAGTCCATTACTGATGATACAGACGCTGATAGGCGTCAGTCCCAACGGAAGGATATTCAACCAATGTGAAGCTGTTGTTATAGAAGTGTTGTTCTGAACTTACTGTCGAAAGTCTTATATGTAAATAATTGCTGCAACTATCCGTATACTTCATATTAGACCCCTCACCTCGTATATTTTACTGCCTAAAGGTAGAACGTTTATCTGACACAATGATATAAGAGTAATTGGCTCATAAGACCAGCAGCAGCGTTCCCTCATTAAACGTCTAACGAAATACGCTATCTAAAATTTAGACCTACGCGTGCGTCTCTAGACACCTTTGGTTCTATGGGATAACGAAGGTTTAAAAACTTGAGAGGCTTGGCTTATACGTACTAAGCTCCTGGGAAAAAATAGCTTGCACGAGGTGATACCTATATATGTATAGTGGAAGTGCTCTCTGTAATTAAATATGACATAAGCGATTAAGCTACTGTATAATACTATTTGAAGTCAACATCTACTCATGTTGCTATTTGCAAAATCATTCGTCAAGAGCTATCGTAGGCAGTATTTGTTTCCGTGAGCCTCGTGGAGCCGGCCAGATCAGAGCACTTTGTAGTATTAAACAATGTCAAGTTCCTCTACACGTCGAGTCAATCAAATAGCTGCAGAACTAGGGTGTAACAAGAGTAAAAATCGCTCGGAGTTGCAATAGGTAAACCTGTACACAACTCGATCATATTTACAACACACGAAACTTACCTTCATGGAGTGGGTTACAATGGTACTCAGAGACATTTTCCGATAAACAATTAACAAAGGGCACTTTATCTAATACACGATCCGAGCGAGATCAAGCGCTATATACGCTCAATAAAAATCTCAAATCTCGAATATATAGTTTTGGTTTTTATTACGCCGAAAAAACCACGCAGCGTGACTTTGAACCTGTTATTTCATGGTGTCGGCCTGAGCAAATAATTGCGTATCGCGCAGTTCCAATCCTAACCGCGTAAATCATTCGTTCTATCGTACGATCGTATAACGAAAGTGAATGTAGAAGTGATAAACATCATTACGGTTAGTCCTTTAACGGCTTGTGCCGCTACAATTACAATGCTAGCTTATGTCGCTGGCAAACGCAATAAGTTCTCTCCTGACACGTGTGCAAATCGTAAGCTCACAATGCTCTAACGATCCCTCGACAGAATGAGACTGGCCCGGGTAGTGGCACATGATGCGGACTTTGAATATAGTACTGATCTTGAACGCTTTGGAATAAGGAACTCTGTCATAACTAAAACAACATCGAGACGTCACAGGCATAATCATCTCGCCCTCCATAACTCGCTGCGCGTTGAATTGATGTGTTACAGCATCGAGTGGATATCACAAAGGTGACGTCAGTCGTGCATGCGAATATTAAAACTCCATTGCAAATATGTATCTCTTTTTTGCTTATTGTATTATACCAAGTAAAATACAGCATGTTGACGATTTATGTTCGTGCTGTTTATTAGCGTATATTCAGAATAGGCGGATGCTTCGTGATGGCAATTGAAGTCCACCGAATGTACTCTTAGCACCGGTGGTATCTCCTAGAGAAGGACAAGGACGTGTGAAAGACAAGCTCATGACAGTGAAATATAATACAAAGAGTACACATAGCACTTGCAGTAGGATCTAAGCGTGTCGCATATGTGATATGAGGCAAGCTTAAATAATGCATTGGGACACTTTCACCATACAAAGGGTCTTAGCAAAGCAGGTTGGGACAACCAGAAATTGAGAAGGTGCACACAAGCTTCGTGGCCCGAAACAGCGGTCGTTCTTGCTGTCCAGCGTTGCATTGTCTGATTCTCTGTGATTTACCCCGAGAAGTAATTATTCCTTGATTTCCTGTTGCAAAGATCCCTTATAGGTGAATGTACCATACGGGGAGCCCGGAATGATCTAGAACAAGCACAAATTCGAGCCGTCTTTGACTCTACAATGGCCGACGTTTTCGATTAAGCGAGTTGAGACATCTCGCGCACGTGTATCAATAAGTTAATGGCTTCGCTGTTTGATTAATGACCGAGGACGCGACTTCGATCAAATGATCGACTATGGATGTGGATGCACAAGCAAGCTCGATCAATGATTGCTGACGAGGGTGACGTCGGTGATTAATTGCTCCAGTTAAAGCTGATAGACCTTACTCAAGAGGAATCACTTAGTGACGTCGTCGTCGGGAGCTATTATTTAAATGAGGTGCGCACAAACCTAAACACAGATATTCCTACCCCAACGTCAACGCAACGTAAGGACTTGATTCGCAAAAAGACCCAAACAAAATCGAAGCACTCATCATTATACCCCTTTGCCATTATACTTCTAATACTTTTTTCATGCAAGGCCGGCACCTCACGTCTACATTGACATTAGAAGGTTGCGGCTTAAACCGATGCCTGCATGGATACATATATGTACATATACCTAGATCGTTATCGCTTCCGATAGACCAGCCTTGTGCATCGCCCGTGATGCAATTCTTAATGCGATACCCTAACACGGTACGCACGCGCATATCGAGGGCGATTGTGCGTGCATGCATCGTTTTCATACCTCGCGTAGCGTCCTCGGGGAGCGGGGGTAAAGTGATCATCGCACTGTGCGTATGGACGCGCTCGCGCGAGATGATTGCGACTACCGGCGAGTACCTTGTGGACAAACGCTTGAACGCGCTAAACACAGTATCCCATCGCAGAGTCGATCGACGCTCGCTGTGTGACAGTATCTGTCGAGTCAATCGAGCTTGGCAATAGCCTAGTGGATAATCTCAGTTGGCGGAGGCGGTGGCGGCGGTCGTAATGTCGGGAAAGGCTCAATGCAGATTGACCCAATCAAGCTGACGCAAGAGAGCGACGCTGTGGGCATTATTGACACCCGTTGAGACACTGCTGCTTTACTGTCTCCCTCTCTCCGTTCGATCACTTAGCCGCAGTACACCCATACATTTAGTGTCCCCATCCATATCTGCGGTCTGTGTTCCTGATCCTTCAGATCTAACGTTGTCAGCATATGCCTTCAACCGATACTGATGGCGGTGGTTAGTCAATCAGTCGCTCAGTCAGTAGTTTGATCGTGGACTCACCCGGCAATGCCCATGCCAGAATCAAAGGTAACTCCTGCCTAGCAAACTAAAAGTGGCACTATCCATGCAACGAACTGAGATTTCCACAAGTGCTTAGCTGCTCAAGGGGTGTCAAGCTTTGAAATGCTCCCTGCTCCCCCATATCTTGCCTTCAGTGCGTTGTCCAAACACCTAGCCTACCTCGCAAGCCAGTAGCAGGTATTCTCCCTTCCACACTGCCATGACACTGTTATCGTGTTCTTTTGCTCCTAGGACTATTGTCTCGACCAAGTGTCAAAAATCATCTGACGTAACACCACTTGATTTGAAGAAGCACGAAATCGTGTACGATTAGCCTGCTGTCCACTGTTTTGCTTGTGGATGTTTGATATCCGCCGGCATTCAGCCGTTAAGTATCATAACTCGGCGGGAATTATCGGCTAGGATCGATAGTGTGCTGACCAAATCTAGGCTCATCCATCGAATCATCCAGCTCTATAGGATTCTATATCGGTGCTTGGATGGAAAGGCGATGATCTGCCACACACGCAGACAGACCGACGCTACATGCCGTCGTCGGGCCATGAAAGCGACAGATAAACCTGCTCTCTAAGTTCATCGTCTCCTGGCAAACGCTTCTTCCGCTGTACAGCCGCAGCCGGCTCAACAGTCCGGGCAGTTGTGACAGTACCCTATCAGTATCATTGTGGGAACATCTGTGAAAAAGGATCATACATGAGATATTTGGTGGACTATTAGTTAAGTTAGACGGAAGTACGACACCGGCTTAATAAACCCTTTCGTGGAAACCTTAACAAACCAACATGGCTTCTTCGGTAAGTAGCATATTGTAGGCGTTGCATTGTTAAAGTGGCAAAACAAATACAAAAATCAGATTGGTCACAGGCTATTCAGCAGGGTCCGCGGGCGGAAGGAATTGATTTTCTTTCGGCCATGTTATATCTACATCATAATACTTCGATTATTAATTACAACAATAAATTGCAATTGTGGTGTTACTACGACCACACTGCCAGATGGGCCACAGATCGCACGAACACCCACCACACTAAGCGAGAGGTGAGTGACGAGTCGCCCTTCTCTGTCAACTTCGATATCTCTTACCAATCTTGAAGTGGAGTGTCTAGACATCACTCGCACAATGTCGCAAGGTCACCTCACCAGTCTCAGTCGGTCCGAATTCATACGATTTCTTACGAATCAGGTGGTGATTCTCCTTTATTGGCGACACAGCAGAGGTTCCGTAGTAGAAAGTGAGAAGTCAACGCGAACTAAATATCTATAAGACGCTTTGAACAATTCGTACCTTAATGTATGCCCACAAACGCCTCTGTCGTAACTAGCTCGGGGCGCTCGCTACGGGACAGTGTTGAACATGTGTTTCTTCCAAAATTTTACGAACGCCGTTTTGGTGCACAATTATAGAAACGCAACAACGAACTAAAAACAAATGAAATTTTACAATTTCACAAATTTTACTGTGAGCTTTACTCACATTTCGTTTGTATGACGACCCGCTTTTAGTAAATAGACACTTTCCGTTCGGATTCGAAGCTTACGACAGCTACGAATGCTCTACAATACTAGCTGTATCAAACAGCCTTGCACCATACGTAAAATGCTATCCATGTATATTTCTATTCATTTGTGTAATATATATGAATATTTATATGGATAGCACAGTGTCGATTTCTTTCTGCAACAGTTGTATTGAGGCGGGACAACGCATATCGCAGCCGGCAGTGAACAGAAATAAACCACATAATATACTTCAAGTTCTACATGCATTCATTCATATTGATGCTTATTCCTGGAACTGCGGTTTTTACGCTCCTTAAGTTCTCAGATAAAGAAATATTGTGAAATACATGAAAGCTCCCTTTGCACGCCCCGTAAAAAACATTTACCATTACTACTTTTTTATTTCAGTATATAACTGCATTCTATAACGACATTACCCCTATTCAACAACCAGAAAGGTGCCCGTTCGCTAAACTTCACCGACTTTGATATCGTAGCAGTATCTCGACCTGATCAACTTGCGTAACACTATAAATCTAATCAGCATCTCAAAACATTTAACTACAATCCACCGATTTGTCGAATTTCCGTAACTCACCAGAATGCTATCGTACCAGAGACATGATGGCGTTTAACCATAACATTATCTTGATACGATCCAACTCGTGAAGCATGAGATACTTCCAGGGGGTCAGGGGAGCACAGCATATAGCATTGTACAAACAGGGCCTCCCCCGCCCTGCATGTGATGGCACCCATAGGGCCTGGGAGAGGGCACGCCGGGCGTATCGCTAAACCACACCCATCGGTTGTAACTTTGAGCTGCACTGCGCCAGGCAGCGACACAGTGATTGGCTGGCTGTCGTTCGGCCGTCGAAACCGGCTCGTGCTCGTGGTTTTGTCTCACCTTTTAATCACCTCGAGATCAGCATCTATACAGCGTAGCGTGAGCGATAGATTTCCATCTGAACTACTATATCATCGTATATTGTTCATTCATTGTCGTCGGGTCGTATGATTCATAAGTGACCCGACAATTTCTGTACTTTGTATACGTCTCCTCTACCTAAGGATAGGATAGGTTGTGAAGGTGGCGGAACTCGAGGTTTCAACGGGTGACGCCTTTACGACAAAGCGATGTTGTAACGTGACGCGTGTCGTACTTTTCTTTGTGCTATGATAACTCTCTCATAAAAACTTGTTGTTATAGCATTGCTCTGCGGAGCCGGTTTGCGTTACCTATCAAATGACGTCCATGATCTCGTGTGTAGGGTTCGAGGTCAACGCCTTGATCTTGTTGCGATCCCAGAATCCTTTACCTCTATGCGAATGTATACCGTTACCTTTACAATGCTTTTCTTCCTCTCTTTCCTCGTGTCGTGTCGTCATCAGTCCCGACAAAATCTTGCCTGCCACCAGAAGCACCCCGCGCACGCCTACCTTAAGCGTTCTCTTGAAATGTATTTTTCATTGTTTTCAGTCCGTTTTCATAACATTTAGCAAAGGGCAGGACACGAGCCAATGCTGTCCCTTTCCTGCACACATTGAAATTTTGCCATCTCTGCGGGGTACCGCTACGACCTCTAGATGCAACACTATTATGTTGATTACTATTAGTAAATTATTAATAAACGAGTCATATGACATCATCTGCTAAATGGTGGAGGACTTAGCCCGAGGCCGACTACGGTCTTTGATGGGGCGTTATGGGAATGTATGATATACATTCGTCATTCAGCGGAGAGCCATCCTTGAGCATGCAGGTAAAACCGCTTCAAAATGTTGCCAAATAGAAAATCATCACAACTTTTGATAGAACACATTTCAAACAAAGGCTAGAAGAATAATTTTTAAACAAGCGTTTAACTGTATTTCAATCTATTTCAACGCATTATGTGTCATTTATGTATTCCATGCAGCTGGTGCTCAGCCGAACCTAGCTCCCGGTGTCGACGTCTGCTGTCGGCTGCATGGCGTTTTGCCTTTGCATGCGGCGGCGAGTGATTTTATCAGCGATCTAGATACTCAAATTACGATCTATACAAGAGCAATAGTTTACATATCAGATCGAGGCTAGCGAGGTGATAACAATTTGTAATTGCCTTCTCTTTACGCCATCTGCGACGCATGTCCATCCACCTCTTGCCATCACACCCTATAGATATACACATGTGTATATATACAACGTAATAGAAGGAACCCTCTCTGTGTGCGTGCCTGACAGAAAAGACCGCTGTGCAGTGACTGTAGCATTCGCCTTTTAGTCTAGCCCAGCCTGACCTGGCCTGGCCAAACCTTCGAGTGTGCGCGCTTTCTGGGTCCACCTCACCATCGCGCGGTGTTCCGTTGACGCCGGGTAGGCTGGCCACTCACTTATAGGCCGTGTTGAACAGTGTTAGCGCGGGCAGATTTTGTTTGCAGCTAACAGCGGTCGGACAGACTGTGTTGCTCGCTGTCAGAAACAGCGTCATGGTGCCTTTGGGCCGTTCAGAGCATCGTCGCCAGATGATTCAACGTGATTACCACCACCTCTGTTGTTGCTGCTGCTGCTGCTGCCCAACTACGGAAATGTTGATGACGCCGTTAGAGCAAACGGACGACAAGTTATAGCAGATTATTGTTGTAGCGAACGTGGTAAGCAAACAAAACGAAGGGGTCAGCGCTACTGTGTCGGTAACGTGCTCGGCAAGAGGAAATCACTTCGGCTAACAGCATCCTCCACCAACGTCAGATCAGACGACTCTCGCATTGAATGGACAGCTCTAATAGCCAGAGGATTTTCTGATCATTGCGGCTGACTTGATAGAGTGGAGTGGTTACCACCATTGTTGGTAATGTGGTTAGCGATGAATGATTAGGGAACGTACAGATGGTGAAAACGTTTCGTGCGGTTTTGTGTCATACTCAAGAAAACTGCGCTGAGTTCTTCGGCTGGCGACTTCGACAAGTGTAATATATCTCGTTTTATTATTATAATTAGTACGTATTATTATTATTATTATCATCATCGAGTTTTAGGGAAAAAATTGACTCAGTCGTTAGTCAATGCGTGCTAGCACATGTTGACGGGTGTGAACGATCCAATGTGTGGCGTGGATCCGAAGATCGGAACAATTCCACCAGCGCAAACGAACGTTCGATATTAATGAGATGGGATTTGTGTCGCGTAGCTAAATGCTTAAAGGAGCTGCAACTGCAAATCTCGAGCGAAGACCACACCTCAGTGACTGGTCTAAGGACAAGTCAACTTCGACGCAGACACGCACATATATAGGTGTATTTTGCTTTGTAGAGAAACAACGGCTCAACTAAACAGACGACTAATATGAAGGTCCCCAAGGTAAGCACAACGAGTGACGCTCGTGAGAAATAACGAGACAAATTCAAACGCATAACGTTGCACTAACGTGCGTGTGCACGTTGGTCTAGCAAAGGAAACTAATAATGAGCAATTAAAAATAAGTGGTACGACTGTAGCTATCACCACTCTATTGCGGAGGACTAATGCGTTTACCCCACACATTTATGCATTTAAACCACAAGCGATTGTCGATACTGGTCGACTCCGTCTCAGCTGAGATTACTAAGAGGTACACCAGCCGAGTATTGATGTTTTCTGATTTCGACTTTGCCAGTTAAAAAATCCGAATGAATATATTTGTATGTATAATTATTGTTATGTCATATCTGAACGCTGAACCATCGTCAATCGGATTATTTAAGCACGATGTTGTCATTTAAAGCAAGAAAAAAGTAGCACTCTGAGTTACTCGTATATTAGACGGCTGTGCGGCTTCAATGTCTACCTAACGCTACGGTGAAATCCCTTTGTATTTTACGATCGACAAGCTCGATTTGCTATCTCGCATCCGCAAACTGAGACGTTTATACAAACTAATTTTTTTATCGATTGAAACATTTCTCCCTAAGGAGAAAAATACGACGGGCTTGTGAGGTCTTTACTACTGGAAGAACGCACTTTCAGTTAAGCCCTATTGGTTTCTAATATTGGCCAACGGATGATTTTATTTAGCTCCCGTTTCGCAGTCTTGGCCGCCACACCCTGGATTTGAGATTTATGCCAGCCTCCTGTGGAATATACACAAGATATAACTAATCCCTGCATTTGCATGCACTGGTTTGTAAGCCGTGTAAATCAAATCAGTTCAAAGTGGCTATTTTACCTCGCATAATGGTGGGCCATTATTTCCGACTCGGATTAATGGCAAGAATTATTGTGCAGTAATAGAGAAGATAAAACTAGATGTAAAAACTGCTCCAGGTTTCACAGAATATGAAACTAACAATCAAAGGGACCAGAGACGAAATAATAGCGATAATTGCGTAAATATAGGGACCCGCTGAGTCCAAATGCACTGCACACAGGAAGCGCGTCTAAAAGAGATCGCGGAAGTAATGATATATATATAAGAGCTCACATTACGAATAAGAGACGAGATTTTTCTAAGTAAACGTTGGCTGGTCATCCTAACAATAGCAGATGCTATTTGTTCTTCGATCATATATTTGTGTGGACAAATGGATTTTTATTCTAGGCTTTCCTTATAGAGTCAACAACGATCGGCTAGATATTTCTTTTATCACTAGTTCATTATACATGTGTATTATTCTTATTGTTATTATGCTTACAATGAACAGGAGAGTGCTGTAGTCTACGTCTCCGTGTACCAGACGACACTCACAGATGAACTAGATAACATCGTGAAATTTGGCAATCATTTATAAAACAGCTGCAATGTCGATTTCAATGAATGGTTACGTTCTATTTTCCAAATGTGCAGTTTTGTCTCCACATTGTCGACATCGTTCTCATTTGCTTACAGCGAATAGGGGACGTCATCTCTGTTGCCCGATTTTAGGACTTCATTCTCCTTTACTTGGCTTACGAACTAGTGATTCAATTCATTGCTGAATTGAAATTGCAATTTAACCAAGTCATCCAAGTCAACTCTCCCAAGTTAGTTCGTTGTATTTTTGCAAATACTCGTGGATTGATTTAATAAGAAACCGATACGGTGGACATTCCGAAGAGGGTTGCCTCCGATCGGACTACAAGACAACTAAGGTGAGGAGGCAATAGAGTTATTGTACGTGACTTAAATGTAAGCTGACGTGGTGGCAATGGTTCAATTCGATTGTAATGTAGCAATGTTCAAAACTGCATTGCCGTGTCCGTGATATCCAATTCAATTGTGATAAAAACTCTGTTATGTAGAAGACTAAATTTGGGTCTTGGCTAGAGCTGCAAATTGCGGATTAATTGCGCTGTAATATAGAGGCACGATGCATGTTGAGTATACGGATACTTCCAGTAGAAGAACAAACGAAGGGCGGAAAGCAATGGGAGCGTCAAACGGTCCTGCGAATATTTAATAGTCGATACTCGATATATGCTCTTGTGCAAATTGTTACTGAAAAAATGTGCGCGGTAGTACACGTTTCATTGAAGGCTACTTCAAAGAAGAGATCAACACAACTGTGAATAGGTCAAATGAGACAAATTACAGTAATATTATACCTGTGGGAGAATTGAACTATTGTACGCGGGTCGAACAGGAGAACTACAATGGGACATGTGCAACTGAGCTACTCCCGAGATATAGGAATCCCAATCAGAATCAATAATAGCAAAAGAAAAATCTCCACGCGAGACCCACTCTAGAATTGCTCCCGTATGAGCCCCTCTCCCCCCTGACAGACGTTTGAAGCAACCCCTCTGCTACCCATCGCTATCGAGACCATTTTTCTTTCTATCGAAAGACTACGCCGAAAAAATAAAAAATATGCCTAACGCGGGTTCGAAAAAAAAAATGCAATATTATTTAAAAAGCAGCTCCTTAAATAAACTACCCTTCGAATTGACCTGTATTTTCATCATCGCACTATAGGATCCCCGGCTTATTATATAATGTTATCAGCCATTTCGAATAGCTAATCGAATCCAAGCAGGCTACCTTTAAACAAACGACATGGCATCATACGCTGATTCCAATGACAGGAGGCTGAGAGCTAGGGTTATGTCCTCCTCCCCAGTACGTGTGGCAACGTAAAGACTCCATGGCAAAATATGTGCGGCTATTATTAAAAGTGGAACGTTTCCACGAACATTTCCTGGGTGATACTGCTGTAAAGCGACGATGGAGAGGTGTAACCCTGCTTTATCTCAGCTGTTTTATGCGTTCACCTATCGAGTTGGCGAGTAGTACAGATATATATATATATATATATCTATATATATATATATATATATATATATATATATAGCTGAACGTAATTCTGCGACCAGCCGTGACGTGATCGAGCGTTTCAAAATTTTATGATTGCTCTCATCGTCGTTGTGGATTTGAGGTCTTCAATAGTAACATCATTGTAGCATCCTGACTTTCAAATCAGCATGCGTACGTAACGTTGAAGGTGGAAATATGAGAAATTCTCGGAAATATGAAGTTACATTATATTGCTTCATTGCTGAAGGTACACGTTTGAGCATCACCTTGATACACAGAACAACTCTCATGATAGCAAGGGTAGGAAATAGGACATTACCGATGTGGAGTAGGTCGCAGGGCGTTCGTTTCTGACTAGCGAATAAGGGTGGCCTACCTGAAAACTCAACTTTCACGTTATAATATTTTCTGAGTTAACCCTCTGCGGGTCCCTTATGTGACAGGCCTCGGCACTTAACCTTCAGGTATCTTTATGAGGGCCTATCGTGGCGACGGTTGCTTGATTTTTTATACCTAGGTAGATAGCTGGCAAGGATCCACTGATAAAGTAGTGAAAACATACGAGTTGCACCGAGGTAACTGAACTGGTTGTGTGTGCCCAGATAGCTCAGTCGGTAGAGCGTTAGGCTTTTAACCTAACGGTCCGGGGTTCGAGCCCCCGTCTGGGCGGAATTGTCTTTTGTGCACTTTCCTAGAATATAAATGTAATCATACTCGAAGAAAAAGAGTCAATCAGCAATTGAACCGGAAAGCATTGGGCTGGTCGTCAGATTGGAAAATTACAGAAAATTCGTTTATATATATATATATAAAGTTACATATAATGTCTCCAGTATTTGGATCTACCAGTGTTAAAGAAACAAACTGTAGGACCCGTAATCTATTTAAATTTTCCTTTTGAGAACACACCATCGTTGTGTTAGCCTGCCCCGAAGCCATGGTATTTTCACAGATACACATATAAAGCACTTAGTCGTCAGTTCAAATGCTCATACAAAGTATGTCCTCTTTGAGGTGCGCACTGGCCGCATCATGATTATATTACAACGGCAGCAAAGAACTCTGCTCGATTTGACATCAGGCTTTCTCATCGAATAGCAGCCGGCTGATTGCACCCTTGTTATCAGCAGTTTAGTGCACAAGCAAATCGTTTAGAAAGCTTTGTGCAACGACACATGCAGTGTTCGTCCTGTCTTGACTCTGCGACACCTCGTACCCAGAGGGGGCGAAGGCCGAGGTAGCGATCAAAGTGATGAGTCTGTTGTTGATAACGACATATTTGTGAACAAGTGTGCGAAAGCCGTCTGATTTGAGGGCACGACCGAATGAAACACTTGGAAATCCCGAATCATTTAGTCAGTGAGTTCGTCTCGGCTTGGTCGAGACTGATCCTGTTGTGTGAGGTGGAGTGTACGCTCGTGGAGATCTGAAATGGTGTTGTTTGCACAATGGAAGACATCGATTCGCTGCCGTTTGAAGCAAATCGGTGTGATACCCTATGGCGTAAGTCTCGATTTGTATTCGTCCTGAGGAGTAGGCGCACAGCAAATGTGGTTTTTCTTGTAGCTTTAATAGCTGGACAGATAGAGAGACTTGGAGGCACATATTTGTGGCGCATCGTGGCTATACGAGCATATCAAACTCAGAAGAAACCTGATGATCATGCCACAGTAATTTTGCATATACTCGTATCTACGTCATAGTTGAACCAGCGCGGCAATCCGGCCGTCAAGCACTTTTACTCGACATTATACTTTGATCGACACTCTCCCATCTGTTTCTCGGTTGCCTGTAGGGCCTGTTTAGTTCTCAGAGTATCGCCAGCTGGAACAATTATTCTACGCGATACCATTTCTCATTTTTACCAATTTGATATGTGAACAATTACTGTTGAAGTTTGTTAACGCCGCATAGGCCACCGATAACAATTTGCGAAACGTATTAACGAACACTGCCGCTTGCTATACGAACAAAAGGAAATAAAAAGTTAATTTGATTGTATAACAGACATTGGATTCACAACATTTAATTTCGATAGGTCACATTTTTTTTATCCTACACTGAGACATACCCTGCATGTATAAGAGATGCGGTGCGATAAATGACGCGATTTGAACGGGATACTTTGGTACTAAGCAGGAAAGGTGAATTATATTATAGCATCAAATTCTAAAGCTTAAGCTTGTCTGCAAAATCATTGCTTGAAGATCCTTGAAGGGCTTTATAAGTCTCACGAAATGTCCCTTTGAAACAGATTTTGAAACAGCAGGTCGCGCGCATTGTACCCTATGAATTTCCCCTTTGAAAAGCTGATACAAACGACACTATTCCCATAGCTCCGTAAGCTAATAACGATTATACACGTATATGGCATCCAGTTAATTTCTTCATGGCGCGATTTTCTATTTAATTATGTGCCATGCATGCTAATTACCACCGCGTCCGTTACCGCCAAGCAATCGAATTACGTCGGGAGGAAGGCCGTTTCAGAGGCACATGCAATCCGTAATATTTATAGTAACCGTCTCCGCGTATCCAATGATAAAAGGGTGCCTTTGCCTTGACCTGCGACTATCTCTGCTACGCTTTTCAACTCTGGCACCGCTGTGCAGTTCGGATAGATTTTCTGCGTCGGCGCCATGCGATACACTCGTAGATTGAGTGATTTTTTTGCAATCCCGCCTAATCTCATCGTGTGACTGATAATATCGCTGCCGGTTTCATTGTGCTCCACTTTGCCAGGCGCTGGATTCGTCGAAAAGCGGCGGACTTTCCGCGCCGGTGTCCGCCATTGCAGTACCACCTGCAGCAGTAGCAGAGCCGCCGGAAACAGATGCCGAAGTCCGAGTGTACCCCTACCGATTCGTCATCTTGCTCTTATTCTGCCTCTACTCGCTTTCCAATGGATTCCAATGGATTGAATTATCTATCATACGTGACGTCATTAAAAGGTGAGTTTTGTGCAGGAAGGATATACTAGCAAGTACGCATGTACTGAGACGATCGGCCGCCTGCGGCGACTAGTCTCGGAACGGCGAACGCCGACGGGACATACGCGCAGAAGATGCCAAGAAATTTCTGAGCTCTGAGAGCCCTAGGTATCCCGAGGGCTTAATGAGTTTACGGGTTGTTAAGTGAGTCCCACACGTCACAGTCACTAGACACCGTTGGTTGTTGAGTGGCGCGTGTCCATGACACTTTTCCGAAACGCCACATAAAAAACAAAAAAGATTGCATAGAGATCCAAGCTAGCTGAGAAGTAGCAGATTTTTTTTTTGTTGCTGGGGAGTAGGAAGCGTGTTTTTAGACCACTTTAGTGTACGTATATATAAGCGCATCATGGTTAGGCCATGTAATCATCAATTTTGTACAGAAATTGTAAATCGCTTCTTGCTATTGAAATCAAGGAATTTCTAATAGTATCAATGTGATTTTGAACTTTTCAGCCACTACTCTGTGTCGGATGAGGCGGTCAATTGGACAGCGTTAATTTATTGTGCTTCGTACATTCCACTCATTTTGCCCGCGTCATGGATCATGGAAAGGAAGGGCCTGAGGTTTTCAGTCGTTCTGGGTGCTTTTGGAACTGCGTTAGGCTCGTGGATCAAGGTGTGTTCTATGACAACGACGTGAGACAAACAACCGGAGACCGAAGTAATTCCAGCTCAAATGCACACTAACAGCATATTACTACTTAATATTATAATCAATGGGGTATAATGCAAGCTGCTTTCACATCCAAGACCTCCCAACCTTAATTTCGCTTAATGAAATATACATCGCTAATGTCACCTTTCGTAATTAAAAAGAAACATTTTTTTCTGCTCCTACGCTCAAATATATTACGTACACGGATCGTTGCAAGGCTGGGCATTGAAACTCCACCCATTAACTAAACACGCTGGGCCAGCGTAGGTAGGGTATAATAAGTGATTGGGTCCATCGCAGCCGTTAAGGCTAACCTAGTGTAGTGTCCCCATGTTCTGCAAACAGTGCTTTGAGCTTAAATCGCATGCGATGATATAGCTAACAAATAATTCTCTATCAAGAAAGGTTCCGTTAGCCTAAACAGCCAACAGGTTTACCCGTATTAGGACAAGAGGGTCAACCTAAGGGGAAAACACTAGGTCTCCCGATAGGGAGTGGATATTTCCTTTATGGTTCGCACAATTATTCTATTGACACACAGGTGTCGCCTAGACACGTTAAAGTGTCAGCCGTAAACAACAGACGACCTATATATAGGATTGAAGTGTAATTATAACATTACAACATCTAATTATAACATTATTGAAATCAAGCACAAGTCAATATTTGGGTCAGCTGAGCCAATTAAGCATTGGATGCCAATTAAGCAACTCGAAGAGGGTCTCGCAAACGTATGCCAGTGTTAACAAAAAATTCTGAAATTAGCCGCCACAGTTGGTCATAGTCACTCGGAATAAATTCAGAATTCAACTCAAAACTACTCTGCGCCATTTATGGGTGGCTTGAATACGTGTCGGTTTGAAGTGTGCCGGCTCTGAGGGCTGAGGAATATAAAGATATAAATTAACATACAATAATTAGGAATTATTTCTAGGAATATAATGATACTGTGACTAAGACAGCCTCTAGACCCCGCAACGGTAAAGTGAAAGATCAGAACATAGGCAAAAGAGAATCGTTAATTGAGCAAACATCATATTTTAATTGACTCGAAAACATACAAAGACGACCCATATCTCTTACCACCGGGTTTCGTATGCTTGAGTACGGGCCGCACAAGCTAACAACGTTAGTTCAATGTTAGCGAAACCGCTACATTTCTAAGTTCACACTTATACGCTGGTCTCCCTTATTGGCCACTCGAGAATATGACACAAAGCTGAACACAGCATCTCTGTTGCAAACCCGTCTAGGTGTTCGCAACATCGCGGGACCTCTTCTGGCTGTTAATGCTTGGGCAAACTATTGTAGCGTGCTCACAAATCTTCATACTCTCCGTACCTCCGCGCCTGGCCGCGATCTGGTTCAGCCCGCAAGAAGTGTCTCGAGCATGCGCCACTGGCGTATTTGGAAATCAGGTCAGTATGTGACATCGGACACACAAACAGAATATAACTATAATGATAAATGGGAAAACGAACCTCAAGATACAGAGAGATTTTCTCAAGACTTCAATTAGTCCTTTTCCTCGCGAAGTTTTGCCGAACAATGTTCCACAGGAGAAATCATCATTTGCGATTCTGACATCTTGCTGCTAATCAGATTGAAGATGCTGACTAATTGTGTGTTCTCTTAGTTGGGTATTGCATTAGGCTTTCAGGTGCCAACTCTCTTGGTGCCGATGTCGAACGATCACGGCCTCGTAACCAAACACCTGCAGACGTTGTTCGGAGTCGTGGCTGGCGTGACCTCGGCAGTATTTGTCGCGGTGGTAATCGGTAGGAATGCACTAAGCCGATCATTTTATACTAAATATGACATTTATTGATGAGAAGTAAATACTTGAACAATACAGAAATTATAACTTTCTCAAGCTGATGGCACTTCTCGAAAACACGGTGCAAAATAAAAAATAGATGTTGTGATAAAAAGATGATGTGGTGAGAACAGAAGTCAACATTATCGATACCTGGCACACTAAATCGCCTTTTGTTTCTGTAGCCTTTCGCGAGAAGCCTCCTCGACCCCCAAACAAGGGCCAATTACTCGAACTGCCCTCGGACTACGTGAACACAATGCGGCATCTTGCTACAAATCGGTCCTATCTGTTACTACTGGTCTCCTACGGAATCAATACCGGGACCTTCTACGCCATTTCGACATTACTTAGTCAAATGACTGCTAAATACTATCAGGTTGGCATCACTGAAGATATGAACAGCATGCGCTACATAGCGTATGTGGTATGGTCATGCGAACAGCCGTTGATCGGTGTTAAATCTTTTCAGTTGATCCTAACATTGCTACCAATACAGGCAGAACACACTCAATGTCTTACCGCCTGCTGGTAGATATTATAGCATTGGCCTCTTTCTTTCTATATATAGCTTCACTTGTTTATCTTCTTTTCTCATTGTCATTTGTACATATATATATATATATATATATATGTCATTTGAACATATATATATATGTATAACAACTAACTACTCTTGTCTCTGTGCTAATTCGGCGACTTCCAGGGGCAGGGCGCAACCATTGGATTTTTAGGCTTTATGCTAGTCGTTGCGGGTATGCTAGGCTCGGTTGTCTGCGGCGTCATCTTAGACAGGACGAAAAAGTTTAAGGAGATCACATTGATTGTATACGCCCTGTCAATGGTTGGCATGTTTGCCTACACCTTCGTCCTGCCGCTTGGACACATATGGCCGCTATTTTGGATTGCATCAGCCCTTGGTGAGTCGATCGAATTGTGTCATCTTGTCAGTAATATCTATACACATCTTTATAAGAGCGGAGTCGTGTTGTATCCACGTTTGCTTGTTATGTACAGCAAAGTGAACTGTCGCGAACTGTATTTTGGTTTGAATACGTGTTAGGCTAAACTGCAAGTTATGTGTATGCCTTCTATCTTCTGTGGCCATTGCAGGATTCTTTATGACGGGTTATCTTCCAATTGGATTCGAGTTCGCCTCCGAGTTGACGTACCCAGAGCCTGAGAGTACGTCGTCGGGCCTCCTTAATGCTGCGGCCCAGGTATTTGGCATCGTGTTCACGTCGATTGCCACCGAGCTATTGGCGCGTTTCGGTGATCTCCAAGCCAATCTCGCGCTGTGCGGAGCAATGGTATTAGGAACCGTTATGACAGGTGAGAATTTCTACATAGATCGTAAACGGCAAAAAAAATTGAATGCTATATCGTTCTAAATTAGCCAACATTGAGTTGCAAACGACCTTTCGCCCTGCCACACGCGGGTGAAACGAACTTAGCATACAGACACCGAATATATTCGGGTTGTAGGTTTCAAATGAACATAAGTATCCTCAATACCGAATATGCTGGCGGTCCATCATCGTCGCCAGTCCCTGATAAGGGAAATAGTCAAATTTTAAATTAGAGCGCGTTCACCTTTTAATGTCCTGCCATATTTCAGCTCTATGCAAATCGGATCTCCGACGGCAACGCGCCTTCGCTGGCGAATCTCAAATATCACCGGATGTCTCATCGGCCTAGAATTCTGCTATTTTTACAACCCATTTCAGAATCCAGCTATCGAGTTTCCTGCTGACGCGGTGATTGAATAGAGCGTACACGCCGACTGCAAATTTTCACACAAGAACCCCCTAAACTCATCTATGTAATTTATAGGTTAAAAACAAGCGAGGAAGCCCGGAAAAGCGATTGAGAGTGATTGTGAGCTGTTCTTTGCTCTGCAATACAACAACAAATAGTATTTCGATCGTGGGTTCACACGTTTACCGAATAAGACTGTATTTATTTAAAAATAGACCAATGAAAAATTCACTTTGGCTCCGGTGCCCACAGTCTTATTGTGGATCACTGTTGCAAAACGCATCAGCACTCATAGCTGATACTTGTAAACCTTGCAATGGGTCCGAAGCCCTGTGAGGTCTAAACACAGACTTTGATAGAGCGATGATTAAAACATATCACTTCTATCGTCCAAATGGAATCAGTGCATATCGCACGCGATTCCCGTTCATCTCAACAACCTTTAGCTTATGTGGAGTACACATTGTCTCTTCATACGTATTGTACGTCACGGTTTACATAAGATTTATGTTCTATAGAGTGGAAAAAAAACTCATATCGAATATATTTAGTTTGTAAATAAAGTATGTAATAAATCTATTGTATACCTACTTCACATTGTCCCCTCTTTTAGGTAGCGTAGTTGGTTGTGTGTGTGGCTGTTAACCAGATCATAGGTTAGGTTTAAAATTGCTATAGTGTGTTATTGGATTTAAATCATATTTTATATTGTAGCAATATTTTATTGTTTGGCTTACTTTGAGCGTGATATAATTAAGTTGGTTAGTCAACCTTAGTGTATTTAGAAATAAAAGGCTTTTCTTCTGCATGTTTTTCACTTCAGCTGTGAATCAACGGCTCATTGAAAAATCGAACGGCTTATATCGAATCTTTAGTTAACCCAGTAAACTCAGATACAACTATATAACCACACGAGTTCACGCAAGTCTTACAAAAAAGCAAGCAGTAATTTCAACGTGTTTTTTTTCTCAATCATACGATTGCTAGAATTATATTATCATTATTATTATTATCGACTACTAGTTTATTTTGAGGGTCGGTCGGTGAGAAATGCTATCTTAAAATGGATCCCCATCATCAGCTGGTGATAATCGACGCTCTAATCACAAATCTAACATTGAAAAGCAATGACAGTCTTATTTTGAAAACACCGGACGTACCTTACTAGTCTTACTGATCGTAGGGTTTATCATCCTTGTGAAGTTGACTAAATATATATATATATATATAGAGAGAGAGAGAGAGAGAGAGAGAGAGTCAGTGCTCACAAGGCGAAATGTAAGCAAACAATGCAAGGGCCAGTAAAGAGTTGATGATATCTACTCGTAATTGCGGAGTAGACCGTGGTGTGGTGGCCACGTGTACATATAATACAGGTCTGAGTGTACAGACAGGAATGAGTGTACATATAATAAAATAGTTGGTCGTATTGATCAGTCGTTCGATAATGTCCCAACAAAACGTTAAGAACAAAATAAGCGGACAACTTTTCAGACAACTAATTAACGGTAATTGTTCATCACGTGTGGGGGAATCTATTGGGTTATTGCCGCTTGATCGGGTGACTGCTATCGCTCAACACTGCCTTAGTGTGATATATGCACATTCGGACAATCCACGAAGTCAATATACGAAAACCGTTCTAACCTTTTTTTAATGTGATCATTTTTAATTGCCCAAGCTAAAAGCGTAAGGTCTAAATGCATGAAAATGGTTCCATTTTGTAGCTCATCACATGATTATTTGCATAATTGCAGTAGCGAAATTCGTTCTATTTGCTAGTCCTAATCAAAGTGAAATTACAACACTCTAACAAACAGTTTATCATAAAACACAACGCTCTACTGACTACGAAATATTGCAGCCGAGTTGCCCAACTCAATAAGGGTTTTACGATGAATGTTTTCCGATGGATAACATAAGCTGTATTGTCGAACAAATTTCAAGCTATTCGTGTATCGCCGCCCTCCGCCATGTCCAACTCACCCAATGTCCAAGGAGGCGTTCACGTACGACAGGTCAGTCACCGGTTAGAGCAGCATTTTACAAATGAACAAAAATCGCCGTCATCACTAACTATTGTCGCACTGGTGATCAACAAAACATGACTGACACGGGCTAGCATCTCGCGGCGCGGGCCGTAGTGTGCTTTTATGACTAGCGTGGCTGCCTCAAAGTTTGAACCACAGTAATATTTGCATTTGATGTTCGACAAACGAATTTGATCTGTTTTTGTTGATAACGACGAAATACTGCTGCTGCTGCTAGCGCTGCCGCACGATTGCTCAGCTATATTCGTTTGGTCAGTTTCATTTCTCTTCGTCATCTGCATCGGGCTGCAGGGTCAGTGATCTTCACTATGCGTGAGCTACCGCAGGGAGCAGTCTCTTCATAAGCCAAACGAAAGCATACATATTGCTCTGTGTATCATGATTGCTGAACAGGAAGAAATGACAAAACACCGTTAAAAAATAGCTATGGCAATGAATGCTGTCTTCATACATCCTTCAAATGTTGCCCGGAGAACAATTTCGGGATATGGCCATAGGCCAGAGTGACGCCGCATCAATTGAATCGACAATTGTACGGCAGATCATGCACAGTTAGCGGGTAGTCTCCACCATCTTCTACAACTAATACCCAGTGGTTGTAGTAATCGTGGTATTTTCTTTCTTCTCATCCGGCGTTAACTTATAATGTTGTGATACAAATGCTTTCCAAATATATATATATGCCTATATACAAAACACAAAAGCACTGAATGCAGCATTGATGTCACTCATAAATCAAAACTGTCCCATATGACGAACAAAAACGTTATTCAATTGCGAGCTCATTCCTGAAGACATTCATTTACCTATTCACAACAACCTGACGTCCGCACGCAATACGCACTAAAATTGGAGGGGGGTGATTATCACAGCCTCTCTAGGTGCCCGAGCCCACGATACCCCCTCAACCCCCAGCGAGCTACCCCAATTTTTGGCAGAGCAGCATTTCTTCCATTTTTCTTCTTCTTTTTCTACCCCATGAACAATATCGTCATTTGTTGTCTGTCCGCTCCCTTCGACGGTCTGTGACGGCGGCGCGCGGTGGCCACTTGGATGGTGATGGTATTGCTACCTACCAATGGACTGACTACTACCCTGTTGGGTTCGTGGGCCAGTCCATCGGCAGTTGTAATATATATATATATATATATATATATATATACACACACTGTGCTGCTGCTATGTTGCCCTGGTCGACTTGGGCTCCCTCCTATACCCTGCCGCTCAATACACAGGTCTACATCGACTTCAGACCCCTCCCTATCGCTGCTCGGGCAACAGCAAGAGCAGGCTAACACTGTCGCCTTCGGCTGGCTTCACCACCTGGGTGTCTCTCTCACTCGACTTTCACTCGCAAGCCACTCGACCGCCAACCAGCGACTGAACATCGCCGAGGTTCCGGATCGCGGTTCGGGTCCCTTGCCCCCTGGACGCCTTGGGTTCCCTGTAGCCGCCGCCGCAGATAGCAGCGAAGCAAGGGGGGCCCCCGCCTCGCTTTGGCCCGACTTCGTCTTGACATCCCATCCAATGCCTGTCGTCTGCCCGTGACCAACGCTTCAGACGCTGTTCGGCGACGAACCGAATCGGGCTCGGGTCTGCGTGTGTCCCGTCGCTGTTCCCTTGTTCGATGTGTTTTGTCGATGTAATAGATTGTCGAGTGAGTCGTCGGTGAACATGTTTGTCGTGTTGTCATCTGTCAGCGTGCAGCGATAACGGCCCCGCTTTGTTAGTTCATTCATCGTGCCACGATCGTGTGTCGTCTTCTTTCCTACGTTATTATGTATCGTCGTATTAATGTTTACACGTATATTTCGGCTGGTTAAGCTATAGCGCGTGGTGAGGTCATTTTGATGAATCGTTTATTCGAATTCAAGAACTGGGAATTGTTCGTGATTGTTGTGAAATAGCTGCGGTTCGAATGCGTTCATGTGTTTGAGTATAGTGAAGTCCTGTGTCCTGTATCGTTTCTACGTGACTACTGGTGGAGGTACGCTGGACTATCATTGTTAATGTTGTGTCTAGTGCGCGTGCGTCACGTAAATAATTCGTCTCTCGGGCGACGAAGGCGCTTGAAGTCGTTGACGTTGAATGATGAAGTAATGAGTCATCTGTCAGAGAAACAAACGTACGCTGTAGCGGATACAGCTGCTTGACGAGGCTTATAGGAAGAACTTTTGACGTCGAATATTGTTTGTGGACTATACGTGATGCGATGAGTTGTTTCAGCTTCTCCCCATACGCAACAACGAGAATAGCAGCAACAACAACAACAGCATCCCAATCGAAGTGTGCCAAAGATTGTCCTTGATGGAGGTGACTGCTCACTAATTGCTTAACGTATGTCTCGTCAGCACTAACTATAATTATGAAGGTAAGTAATCATAGCATAGTCTGAATTAACACATGCTTAAATAGGAACTGAATGATATTGTTGCGAATAGCCACCACAAATGTCGAAGACGACAATTGCACTGTATGTGTTTTATTGTCTAAAACCGGGTAGATGATTCGCCATCGCAGATCCCAACTGTCCCTTCAGCAGTCTCGGAGGCCGTGCGGAAGGCGGACTATTCGCCCAGCAAATATTCGATTTTGATCATAGTACAATGAAACTCGCCGCAAGACAATCTGCCTTACTGTAATTTGTAAACGAAGACCTGTGAATTCAGAACCTCGACGTCAGATTGTCCCCGCCAATCCTTACTTATAGTTAACAAACATCGATGGAACCGGCCACCCAAAGCATGCACACACCACTGAAGCTGTGCCATGAGCATTAAATTCTACTGTCTCCACGATAAAGATCGTTGATGACTCAAGCATCACAGAGCTATCCATGTATTTAACCCGCGTAGACAATTACTCGCTTGTTTGACCATACATATTTTCCGCTGCATATGGCGGAGCTCTTCTAGGTGGCGCCGATTCTACTCCAAACATTGTTATGCAACTGAGATTGCTCATGATTTATTTATGTTATTATTGTCAAGTTATTATAATATTTTGTAACGCTTCGCCCAATGTGTATACAAAATGCACATACATCTTGGAGTGGTCATGTGGTCAATACCGCAGCATAATTCGCCTTTGATTATCTTTCGTCTAATTTGCCTCAGTTAACACCGTCTATTTTGGATGTTCCAATGCTCGAAATGGCTACGTAGAGCGAACTGAATCATTGGCCTAATGTTCACACACAACACGGTCCGATTTCATCCGTCAACAAACGTGAGAACGTTTTTGAGATCACTTCTCGTTCACGTCAACACGATACAGTGGACGAACGCCACGAACACTCCTGCGATGTCGAAAATATGAATAATCAAAGATTAGCTACCCGCCGGGCAATCGCTAACAACCCGCCGGGTCGGGCGACTTGCAATCGCAAACCATAACGAAAGTTTAACAGCGTCAGGTCATCAGTACCTCTAACGCTATGCCGTACCATACCAACAGTGCAATCTGCCATAGAGGAGCTGACAGCGGCTCCAATCTTTCACATCGGCGACCATCAACGGTCTCCAGACGGTTCAATTGTCAAGGCCAATGTAAACGTGTGCGTTCTGTGATACATCAAAGAAAAGACTGCGCGCAGTTACGGCATCACGGCATGAAATTCGATCAACTTTTGTTGGGCAGGTAACTTAAAATGAAGGTTGCCATCATATAAAGTTACCTAAAGCGCGAAATGTGCCCGTGCTTCCTGTTGCGAATTTTCCGCGCGTTCCGCATTGTATTGCCCCTCAAGAAGCCCGGGACAGATGTTACCACCTTGGTCGGCATCGTCTTCAGCTCGCTTATGGACTATGCGGCTTTTAATGGCTTGTCTTCCACACCGCGTCTCATTCAGGCTATTCGCAGGCTATTCTTACATCGCTGTTTTACTTTTTAATTTGATTCGTGTTTATTTTCTTATTTTTTGTTTGTGGTGGTTCCGTCTTACCCTAATCGTTGTTGTCATTACAGGTGAGCGTTTATGCCCTTACGAATATTGTCGTCACTAAATAACGTGTGTGTGTGTGTGCGTTTTTTTTCGTATCTCGTGAGAATTATCCTATAATCGTTAGACGTCGACGCGTGCCACATGACATCGAAAAGCCAGGTACCATTAACCGGGGGCGAAGACAAGACCAGCCATTGTGCCCCTAAGACGTTTTCTACAACAAAACAATTACGGTTTAGTGGAATTGATACTAAGCGATTTATGCTAGGAAACATTGTCAGTATTGCGTCGACGTCAACGACGATAACGTGAACAGCGTTCCGATATTATCTAGTGTTAATAGAAGATACATACAAATACCTTAGGAAATTCTCCGATGGCCAAAGATTACACCTTGCTAGTGTTGTTGCCTACCGAGTGTTACAAGCAAAGCACATTCTAAATCCGGACTCACTAATTGACTGAGCTTGGCATCGGAACTCACTGGCGACGCTATCGAGACGCTATAGCCATAGCAGTATAATGTCACAAGTAATCTAGCCGATCATTCTCGGGGGGGGTCGCACGGGTGAGTTATACATCCGCCGAATGGATCGACTGCAGGTGTGAAGGTGTCTGTGTTGTGTCTGTCTGTAGCGATCGTCAATGGGGTCACGTCAAGTGTTTTCTTCGGTTTAATGGAACCCGATCGGGAAGCCGCGAAATGACACATGAACCACTGGGCCACGGTGGCGGCAGCGTCTCCATATGTGATCGGTGGTGGTGGTGGTTGGTGTGCCCTGCGCTTGTGGAATCGATGCCAATGGAGCTGTTAACTAGAAGAATGGAAATATACATAGACTTCATAGTTATTATTATGATTGTCAAGTGGCGATAGCAATAATAATGGGTCGTATCAAAATAGATCGGTATAATAATGATGATAATGTAAACTGAAAATAACTGATAACAGTGATAAGAATAGTGACGATATGGGGGCATCCATCTTGAGCGTGTGAGTTTTCCGTTGAATTTGCCAAATGTTGGCTAACTTATACGTCCCGTCAGAGCGGCCACCATAGATAATTATTTATATACAGCATAGCAATACTAAAAATTGCTACGAACGGCCATCTATATCACTGGGGGGATTAAACTTCATTGGTCGGAAACCATATTGTGGTGTATCGTACACAGTATGTACCAACTATGTTTGAACACAGGACACTGATTTCATCGAGAACTGATTACGTTTATTTTTTTTCAACCGAGTAGTTCAACCGATTCATTATTCACCAGCAATAAAAAATGCATAAAGAAAGAGAATGATTACAAGATCAGAATCATTTAGTTTAGCACCTCCTAAACTGGTCTGTTAGAGTGCATCAGTTCCATCGAAATCCGCAGGGTCTCCGGATCGAACAATATCTTTGACTGGAGGAAAGAAAGAAACTGATATATAGAAGCACTCACTCATAAACCAGGAAAAGACGTACCCGGCGCACACACCCCACCATTCAATATTTTGTATGCCAGACTGCCTGCTGATGGACACACCGTTAGTGACTTGTACACAATGCCCAGGAAACCTTTTGTCAAAACAACGAATACACACGTACCCGCAATCAGTAACGGATGCCAAGCATGACAGATGCCGCCCTCTTGGCCATACAGCAGACGAATGTTGTTTAGCGGTTAATAAATAAAGAACTTTAGTTCGATAATAAAAAAAAAGCCGGTTATCATTGGATGATGTCTTTTTTGCCAAATTCTCATTGGGATCTCGGTAGAAGTACTCGAACTGGAAAGTAATCTTGAATAAAGCACAAATCAACCCTTTGACAGGGTAACATCGTGTTACAGGCTTGAATAGTCACCCAAAAAAATAATCTAATTAATCATCAGCAATGGTATTCCAGGCTATTTTTTCTCGGTTTCTATCTAATTACATCACCTACTTTTGTCGCCAGTAGATGCGCATGGACAAGCTCAGGCATCGATGTGATTTCTTCAGGCTACACATCTCGAGTGTTACACAACACTAAAAATAAACGAACGCTTTGCTGGTCAAGAATATACGCCGCGGTCCACTCAATCGAAGGAAGAAATTATCTTCGTCGCCTGCAGCGGGTCATAGAGCTAATCGTGATAAATCATCCATGAGGTGGCATAATCAGCTATATTTTAAAAATATTCGCATTCTTTTTAGTTTCAGTATTCGATATCTATGTTCCTACCATATTTTCGTTTCGGACTCACCCGTTTCGAATTGCTACACAGTCCTAACACATCTTGCCCGATTAATCGGTGTCTAACTGCCCCATATGAGAGGCGCCCCATAATATGCACTCGTGTATACAATACAAATTCATTGAGCCTTTCATTAAACCATATGACGATATTCGTCTTCGTTATTCGTGGAACCCATTGATTGCAAAATCAGTTCGATTTAACGCGCATACTCATTACAATTCGTTCACTGCCACCGTTCGAGGGGTTTCGTATGCTTCCGTGCGCTCGGCTGTCGGAGCCCAGTCGCTGTCTGCCCGGACGGCGTCAACAAAATCGCTCTTCAATATCAAAAGAATAATCAAACCTATTTTGCATGTCAATTAACCAACGTCATACCGGCAATAGATGAATGGCAATCAATACTCATAGATATAGTGATAATCACAGAACGGTGCCTTGCATACTAATCAATATTTATAGCAACGCTCTGATCACCATAACCATTGTCGCGTTTACGTTCTTAACTAATGGTGTTCTATCATCATTGTCAGCATATACTATTTTGTTAAGCACAGCGTCTAGCGGCTGTTTCATTTGCACACGTTGTCATCGCCATCCGTAGGCTGTAATTCCCCAGATGCTCACCGCGCGATACCTAGACATGCGTTTCCATCTGGTGCCCATATATATATATATATATATATAAGAAACACAAGACGTTCTCAGTATAGCCGCCCGCTACAGTCTAGCCACGATCGTCCTTTGCTGTTTGGCTTCCCCCATGTGTTATCTGATGTGTACAAAATATTTGTATCCACGTGTTCGAATCGTTCGTATGCTCACGGTGGCCCCGCTCTTCGGTCCCTGTCTCTCCCCGCCGACGTCCGGCCGCCAACAGTTAGTATCTTCGTCGAACAGCCGGGGCAAATGTTCAGTAGCAGGGCCCTGTAATCAGCCCGGCGGTAGCTCCGCCGCCTCCAGTAACAGGCCAGGATAGATCGGGAAGAAATGTCGAAGAAGTGGCCGCCAGCGACAGCTTTGATCGTCACGGCAAAAGAAGCAAGCCTTGACGACGACAGCAACAACGAAAGCCGTCTTCTACGCACAGCTACGAGCCAGCGTAATGTTACGCAACGTATTCGGCGGCGGCGGCGGCGGCGGCGGCGGTAGCAGACGCGACTATACAGCTGCCGGGGGAACGATGAGCGCCACTCAACGGTCAGACCAATGCGGTTTAGGGGGTGGTTTAGCTCCGGGGCCGCGCCAGCTCCTGCGGCATCGGCGACACTGACTCGCCGCGCGAGTGTGCGGCATTAGGCCAAATCGCGCTGACGGCGAGGCCGTGCGTTATCACCCGTTCTGTATGGCCTGACCGGCGAGAGGGCCAATGTTGATAATGTATTAACATTATTTCTTTAGTGACCCCCCTCCCCCCCAGCTCTCCCGTCTAGCGTCGGTCTTCAACAGGTAAATAACAAGACGGCAGCCAGTCGGGGCTGACTGGTTTCGCGCGGGTCTCGCGGTGAGATGGCCCAAGTAATGAGCAAATGCCGAGTGAATGCATATGCTGCTATCATGTAAATAACAGATGGGTATCTTCGAATCACATCGCGCGGACACGGCACTCGACCCCTTGTTGACAATGATGGTGCTAACAATGATGATCGCGAATTGTAATTGTTTGCTTAGCACGCAGATCGTCGAATCGGTCCGTTGGCTGCCCGCTTGGTCAAGATATCAACACCGTCAGCAACAGCACACGCTGAGCGAATCAACGAACGATTCGGCGCCTATTCAAATAAAACCAAAATGGAATATATATATTCACTCTCACTGCGTGGTGTTATGTCCTGTTTCCATTGTCAATTCGGTGCCATTGATACCTATTAACGCGATTACAACGAGCTGTCTACGACTGCTGTTTGTAGATAGTTAAACCGGGAGAGACGCGCTTAACGACTGGGTGGATCTTTAACTTCAGCTGAAGGTGGCAAACAGTAACCATTGACTGGTTTCGATCTCTGCTCGAGGTCCCTCTGCTTGACATTCGATCACACCCCTATTAAATCCATCTTGTTCCACATTTGCATTCACATGCATTTTGTGTGTGTGTCTGTGGTAGGTCTGCTCGTATATATAATGTCTGCTGCCGCAAGCGAATGTCGAATGCCGATTATCTTAAGCATTGCCTGCCCGTATCTGGTCAAGATGTCTCGTACAGATTGTCTAATTCACCTTCGATCCGTCAGCGGTGTCGGTCCGGCCGCAGACTCCGCGGTGGCTGACCACGCCGCATTGGGAAGAATCGTTCAAGGTGAAAAACTGAACGACAGAACGAACCAAGCCGAGAGACGAGGTTGGACATCGCAGCGACACACTGCGATCGTCCATGAAACGGACGCGGGTCGACAAACAAGTCAATGAAAGAGAGCAACAAGCCACGAACGCTGATATCCCGGATACTTCTCATTTGTTGACTTCATCGTGACGGAACGACCCCAGCCCCCATTCGCCGACTGCAGTGACGTGATGTTGGGCAAATTGCAGCGAAAGTAGCTGATTTCGATAGAAGCGGTTGAACATACGTAATTTCGTCTAATGTGTTACGTGTAGTTCCGTGATGGCTTGAGTAGATAACCCTGTTGTTGCTATTGGTGGCAGCATTGCAGTTCATCTCTTGCTGTTGCATCGCTGTTATATAATATGTCATTTGTTAGTTATGACGATGAGAGATAATTTAAGTTCTTTATATATATATATATATATATATATATATAGTAGCAATATTATGTCACATGAAATGATGACGCTGCGGGAACAGCTGCGGGAAAGGGAAGCTCATTTGCAGTGCTTATAGTCAGCAACAATGAGTTTATAAGATAGGAAATGACTGCTATAAGATCGCGGCGGATTGAAATAAAGATATGTTGGAAAAATATTAAATAATGTTTCGAGTAATCTGGGCAACCTTGAAATACGTGGGTGTCTGATTGGTTATTCGAAAATTCATGGTATCTCGGAGTTTTGTAGTATATCTTGTGTCATAAGACCGGACACCATCAGCGAGTAGGAATAAAATAAACACCAAGTTATTCGTAGAGGATTTACTATCTACTACAGTACTCCGTTGTCACAAACTGAGTAACTTTAACGCACAATGGGTCCACAGTGAAAAGGTCGCATTTCACAACTCCTTTGATCGACTTACACAGTGATGTGACGATCGATGAAGCCATCCATGGTTAATAATACTAATAATAATTAAATCTCGTTCAGACCTGCCCCGACTTCGAGGAATCTGACTCTATAAAATGTTTCTTTTTGATAACAATGACCAACGGCCATTTCCAGACACCAACTATCACTTGAAAATATCTAAGAGGTCCACCATTTAACAGTTAGAGCATCTGTATCCTTCCTACACGAAGCTACTGCTCATTGCAATGGGTCATCAGTTGCACCCACGAAATATTCATACCGGATACACTTGCTTTGTTGTGGCTCCCAGCCAATAATCGATTCATTTTTCATTTAAGCCGCCTATCGCCACTCCTCAACGATGAATCAACGACAAAATCAGTCGACACTGAATTAATTCGTTGGAAACTATACATCACGCCGGAGACAGTTGCCGATGCACGATGATTTTACGTTGTTAAATGTTAAATCGCCAACTGGATCTGATCATAAAATAAATCATAGCAAACATCGAACAGCTCGGGCCGACTTAAACGATCGACTCCGACTCTATCATCAAGTTTCATGGTTGGCGAAAGAATAGCCGGCCTGAACTGAATGCTGTTCGCTGGTCAAACTGGGAGGCAAGCTAACGTACACCACAGTCTACAAGCAACATGACGCTGCTGAAGATTGTCGGACGCATAGGTCTGTTGTATGTACATTCATTCCGGATCCGTTAGTGGTTTTATTTTTGCTATAGCGCATTTTCTTTGGCTTTGGCGCTCTCGTGATGATCATATTCGCAAAAGAGGTTTGGCGTCGAACGAGCGATGATGTTAAAACGGATCTAAATTTGCTAAATGCTCGTTGTGCACAGCGATTTTAAACGACGACGAGATGTCTGTTGTTGCGTCTTCGTGAGCCTGCCACCCATGATGATCGAGTGTTTTGTTTACTGCTACGCTGTCCATATATCCACAACAAGTTTAGTATATATATATATATATATATATATATATATACAGCTTTATTATGTTAACGAAGAATATAGATAAAACGATTATAATAATAGACAGCCGCAAGTAATTCCTTCCCGTTCTTACTATTATTCTACTGGCGAACTATATTAAATTGAGCACAGGGAGAGTCAGCAGGGTTTCAGGTGTGCTTGCATTTGCCAGTGGCCGCTACGCATCGAAACTCGTCGCACAAATGAGCAGAAAGTTACAACTGAATATCGTGAGGCGTAACGAGATAAGACAGCAATGTCTTAAAGCGACCGTGCGTCCCAGAGTACTATCTCTCTCACTCTCTCTCTCTCTAGTAGTGTATTATGTGACATGTTATATTTGTGCATGCGGTGTTAGCCGTGGCCCCACGGTGTCCTTCGCTGATTTATATGAAGTTTATTTGTTGTTATTTGTCTCTGAACTTCACCATTAACAAGAAAGAACACCTTTATGACCTGTCAGAAAAGCTGGGGCTCTTGATTATAGGCTGTACTAGAGTATGAGTGACAAATCGTCACCACAGCAGATTCGAACGGGCATATTCTATTCCTACTTGACACCTTCCCATGTTAACGTTTGACACAGCTTCGCTGCGTGCGTATATTATTCCTGTTCCGAAGATATCGATGCACATCGGTGATCTGTGCGTGCCGGTTTCTGTCCCATGCGTCATTTGTAAGTTGGTGAAGTTTCTTGTCACTACCTTCGGCCGAGTCTGCGTACAACAGCCACTATGGCTTCCACTAAAATGTGAACTTAAATCATCTTCAACCTGACGTCCCCTAACGTCCCGGCTATTGCAAGTGTGCGTGACTTGATGCGCTGCCGCTCAGCGTGCTGTTTAGTACCCTTGTTCAGTTTCCGGCGCTTCATCTGTGTGACAACGAACAGAACCACTGTTCTGCCTCAGTGAGTCACTCAGGGGGAGGTTTTTCGGTGCCGAAAACGCGCGAGGGGCGGTTTACACTTACGCATCGTAAGTGTAAACGCTTGCAAAAAAGCCACCGCCGCCGCCACCGCCGAAGACGAAGCAGAAGAGCAGCTATGTGGTTCCTTCGAAGGTGGCGTTCGCGTGGCTCCCTGCCGACAACAGCCAACGCTACGGAGTTACATAACGCGTTCCCATGTTCACATTCGTGATACCTCGCAGCTGCTGCTGCTGCTGTTGCTACTGCCGCCAGTTACTTGTAGCCGTAGTGGCTAGAGGCGCCGGTCACCACGATCTGTGTGAGATGAACCATTGGGGATGCGAGCAACAAAGATGTCGGCATTTACTAGACTTCACGAAAAGGAAGATTTTACGACGAAATGTCTAATGTTCAAATTTCCGCGCGCCGTGCTCCTCCGACCGCGCCGACGGCTCGTGTAGAAAAACCTGATCAATGGGGGTGGCACAACTTATTTTATCACTATCACGGCACTTGCTGCTGTTGCTGTTGTTGTTGTTGTAGCATTCGTAATGGTGCTACCATAGGCCATTGAGTCCGTGCGGGCCAGTACTGGGAAACGTCTGATCTCGTGCGCGATCCACATCTCCACGATCACCGTAGTTTGAGAAGATCTAACTGTTGTTTTCAACATCTGAGGCGGGGGGAGGGGGTTACATCGGCAGACTGACGGACCCGGATATCGATTCGAACGTGGGGTGACGATGATGATTGCCTGATGTCGGTATAGGGTTCGCCGACCGACAGACCTGCAGGCCACCCATTCGATTGGCAAAGCAAATAAACATCCCGGCGCATCCATAATTTAGAACGCATAGCAAAGCGATAACAACTCCATTCAGGCAGCTAGAAAACATTGGACGATTTATATAGATGTCCGTGTGAAATAAGTGAAGCTCGATGCTACTGGTAAAGGGGAACACAATATAATGTTTTGTATTGTAAGAATGATGATGAAGAAACTTGGATAAGTGCACCTCTAGGCATAGTAAAATGTAATAGATAAAACGGTTGTAGCAAACTGCCAGTGCAGGGCTCACATATTGTGTTATATCAACACTTAGGCAGAATCTTCCCATGGGCGTGTGACGTCCGTGAATATTATGTCTGTGAGCTGGGGAGGGAGGTTTTGTTGATCAGCGAGTGGTTATTCACTGCCGACAAACAGGAGTCAGGGTTGGTTCCCGTGGACTCATATGATCCTTCATACAGTCTACCAGCTGAGAGATATTCAATTATTAGATATTATCTGAGAAAATGCAATGCGGAGAAAAAATAGGAATAATTTATACATAAAACTGTTGCTTGTTGCCAATACGGAGCGTTATGAGCACCTCGCGTTTTCGCCTCCGCCAGGTTCACAGCAACCTGCCAATGATGTAACCTTTAAACACTTCATTCTACAGCAATAATTAATGAACAGAAACATATTCGTACTAATTATGTACCATATTGCTGTCGTGTTTCTGTTGTTTGTCTCTATCTACCTCTCCCTCCGCAGTATTTATCTGTGCTTTTGTGGTGGTGGCTGTTCGCGTGGGCCGGTCCCGTTCTTCACCTCTGCGAGACGACGACAAACGCTGAGCGTTCAGCATTTCATCACCATCGACGGAAAGATCATCAGCCGGATCAGCTGCCGCAACACGGCCCCGAAGGTCCACATGCATCGCTACTAAGATATAGCCATCAGCTATTTGACAATCAACATCAGTAAGTACCTTGGAATCGTTGCGGCTAAAGCGTAGACGCTTTGACGGGGAGCTCTGCAGGGAACTTTGAAATTTGTGGATCTTGCCATATTTTATACCTCGATAGAAAGGAACCTTGTGTTTCTTGTCATGATCTCGTACTGAAATACATGGGAGGAAGACTGTAGGTATTATACTACAATATATTGTATATACTGTAGTAAATATATACAATATATTTAGTTGGTGATATCAAAAATATTGTGTTAGTATCATATTTGGATTCAGCACTTAACGTCGCACGATCTGGGTGTTACGCATTCGACAAGTGATGGTCTCTCGGGGGAATCATAACAGCGCTTGGACTAGATGCCAGCCATTCGATCAGGCAACGCGAAATGGTCAGGTGATCACGTACTCGTGAATGATCTGTTTCGGTAGATCAGGAGCTACATTGTGTCACAATGCAGTGACATGTATAATATTGTACATGTTTATATGTTAGATATTGACAACTCGAGAGCCGAACCGTGATTGACGGTATATTTCGAATTGATTATTGACTTTACAACCGTGCCACTTAGCTGTCGCCCCCGTTGACGGGCATTTCGAAAGGGCCATATCATTGAAGTAAACATCATAGATGGTGTACATGATGCTTTGACTTTAAAAGGAAAACTGCCAATCGTCAGCTAATTCCGTCATTCGGCGAAATTCGTACCCGGGATAGAAACGGCGAGTTTAATATATTATAATAAATTCAATGAGAATTTGCAACGGCGAGTCGCTTTTATTCGCCAGACTCATCACATCAGTCACGTGGGAAAGCGAACGGCGAGCATTGGTTGACTGTTGCGCCAATAGTGAGATGCTCCCAATGGTGCCAATAAATAGGTCCTTTTATTTTGTTGAAAGGAGGAAATAAATCAGTCTATCTCTATGTATGTGTACATATGCATACATTCGCGTTATTATATTTTCTCTTTGGTGCGAAACTATATATTAGCAAAGGGGTTCCGAAGATATATATATATATATATCTGTCATCATTGGACTCTTGCCATTGGTTCACTGGGTTGGCCATCAACTTCCGAAGTGATTTCTCTGCGTAATTACACAAATTAGATTATTTGTGCGAAGGCAGACCATAGGAAAAAACGTGTTGCATATCTAAACAATCAAATGGATCTAACTATCAATCAGTGTTTGATAGCTGTCAGTTCACGTCGCGAGCCGCAAGACGCATTCGCGTTCATATCGAACGCCAGCAATAGAACAATATCAATTTCCTGATATTTTCTCCGATGGCCTGCAGCTACAGCAACGCATAAGCTGCACACCCCATAAACATCTGTCCCTTGTCGGGAAAATTGTGATATATTGTAATATTGTAAGCATCGTCTATCTACCTTATCTGTTAAGACGAATCAACCCTATGAAATTTTATGTTATGTGATGCGGCGATTCTTTCTTATTTCGACGATCGCACTAAGATATCTTAGTTACACCCATTAGCAACGTGCGCAGAGTTTTCAGTGCGTAGTCATGGCGAAGAGGAGATTTTCACCTTTCGCTTATATAATCATTTTGGATGGCGACGGTGTAACGATCTCCTATGTAATCATTAGCAATGCTAGCTGTGTTAAATACTGACTTTGTGTTGATTGTCTGAAATACTGAGAGTGTGATGTTATTACTGTTGGCTTGCGTTAGATATTCGTAAAGCGGGCAAATTAATCGGGGCACATGAATCACGAAACTGGAAAGATTTACATCGACGAGCGAATCACTTCGTTGTTGGGAGCTAAGATTCTACAACGGGTTCCTTGCCATTCGACCCAGTGTTTGGCTTAATAATGAGATAATGTGCTCGCCAAATATAGTTATGGTTCTCCACTTCAGCTGTAGTGTGCTCCTGCTAGCGAATACGGCCGTTGATCTCCTATATGTTTATTATTATTATTTATATTATCTAGTACAGAGAGGAAACATCGCGAGAATAGATTGTTCGAGTTGCGGTTTCGTTCCTCAAGCCAGTTGAGGTTAAGGTTTATTGGTTTATTAAAGCAGCTGCAATTTTACAATGCTTAAGCTCTCTTATATGTCACCCAGCGGGGCTCGAACCTTTAATATTATAAAAAAATATAGTTAATATTATAAAATATGGTATAAGAACACACCACAATAACTTAATCCTAATAAGCTTCCATTTAATTCTCATCTAGAATAGAAACATATTGGCGAGTTACATGAGACGTCGTAAGAGTCGATCGTTTGCGCCATGTTGATACGAACCCTTCTCTGAATGTTACTGGTAACTTATTGCATTCGCTTTAAAGACGCGATGTAGACAATCAATTACTTAATAGTTGTTGGGAATTCTACTGATAATTATCTTTCCTTTTAAGTGAGTATTTAAATTAGGCGGCATGTCGAAAAGATCAGCCGCATTTACTGACAATGACACTGGCGTGTGCGAGACAGCTGCTGCACCTGCATAGAAGTTGCTTAATTTTAATTTGAAATTCAAAAATTCAACCGCAAATCACCATGAGTTTAGCAGACTTTAGTTGATAGTGGGAATCAGCACAGAGACCCAATGAGAATTTGTGCAATTCCAATTCCTGACGAGCTTCGGCGCATTTGAAGCCGAAACACAAGGCCAGCTAGGCTGGATTGTTCTTAAATAGAGATTTAGATAAATACATTTAAGCTATTTCAAAATCGTTATCAATGAAAAAATGCATATTAACGAGAGAGCGAATACAACCATCAATTTTCAATTGGACCGTGCAATAAGCAAATCACAGTTGAATATATTGTTAGTTACATAATACAGTTCATCTGATGCTGTGCCTGGCTTGGGGGCCGCCGATAGTGGAAGCGATTTTGGCAGCATCGTCTATTATTGATAGAGCAAAAGTGATTTATTAAACACACACATTGCTGGGTAGACATCGTGTTGATTTGGCATCTACAGGTAGATGCCCCCTGATCACCGGGCCTGGACCCGCCGCGGGCGTCTACTACTCGGCCTAATATCATATGGATGTATAGCAAGCGAAACGAATCGTTCAAACCAGTGAACCTTCGATAAAAGTAAAGAAAAACAAATCTATAGCATGTACACGTTGTGCAAAATCAATATTATGGTAGCTATCTTCACAACGCATATCTGGCGGCTTATATCTGAAAAGGGATATTTCCACGAGCCGAATACAGGCACACACACACACATGTCGTACATGGGTCGCATAGAGAGAGAGAGATTCTAATATATATGAAATCGGGAGTGACATATGGCTTTGGTTCAAATCCTGTTGTCAGATGCGGAGAATCTTTGATTCTCTTGATTATCTGTCTATATTTGTCGATTCTTACCAGGTCGAATTTTACCACCTCTGTCAGAGGCAAACGTTTTGACGTGTTCTATGCAGGAATACTCTTCCACCCATCGTTGTATGTCCCCATATAATAAATGGTAATGACAAGTGATGTCAACTATGATTTATCATCAACACCTTACAATATTAGCACTTACAGGCAAGCTCAGTTTACTTTCGCATAAACTCACTACTAGTTCGCTAGAGTCGTCGTCTGCAATTTTTTCCCCAAACGTAAAAAACGTAACAGCCAGAGTCCTTTCGCTGTTCGGCTTCTTGGCTTTTCCTGCTTGCCCGTAGCGCACGTAAACGGGACGACGGCGAGAGGGTCGCAGACATACACCCCTGATGCCGAAGCAGATGCTGGCACCGTTTTGACACAGGAGTCAAAATAATGTATATGTCAGTCCCCTTCGCTCATCTTGTTTTCGCACCAATTTCGGAAGATGGTTTGGATGTCAGCATATCTGCAACAGGGTTAGCTGTCTTTGTCGGGTTCGTTTCGTCACCAGACGAATATCATTCGCTATTCCAGCAGCCGCTATGTATCGTAGGGCGACTTGTTTGGGACCCTGCGACAATTTAACTTCCGGTCGGTGCGAAGCTCACCGACGTCGTGGCACCATACGACTAAGCCGTTTTTATCAGGGAACGAAGCGATCATTTGCATTGAATTTGCTGGCTGGCTAGCGGGGCTCGATGACTGGCTGATTAGTCAGCTGATGCGGGTTGAATCACAGGAACATCGCATGACTGTGGTTTCTACTTATCAGTAAGGTGTACAACAGGCACGCGCAAAGATCGCTTGTTTCCATATTATGCTACAGTCGACGACCCCTGGGGGTGATTGGATACTCTTGTGGTCAATCAGCTAAACAGGTCAATGTGTTGTAGTTATAGCACGTTGGGTGATTGCGTCTGAGATATCACACTTCTCAATGGTGAATTGCCGTCATTTGGATTATACCTCGTAACCAAGCCATAATGTGGTTATGTACCTCGTCATCGATGTGAGCGGTAACGTTTCTGCTTAGTATACGTACGGCCTACAATGATTACGCTTACCATATGCTGTGTTGCAACTTCGAGTACTGCAAGCTTGTTTTTGTATTATTGTAAAAACAATGGATAAGGTGGTATTATCACGTCAAGTGGCATACTTTAATTTCCCGTCAGTTTTCCCTTGACCCTTGAAATTGTGCAGTGTAAGTAGAGCTCATTGAATCGACTTGTGTCTGTATATTATAGTTATACGATATGGCAGGAAGAGCAACAAAACATCTAAATACGACACCAACATCTGCCAGAATGCACCTGTTATACAAACGGATATGATTTCGTGTAATGTTCAATCGAAGACGCTTTATAGTTAATCTCCGTCAGCTTCACAAGCGCCTGCTGACTCACATATAATAATAATAATAATAATAATAATAATGTCATTTTCAAAGAGACGAAGGTGCGGATTGTGGCGTACCGTAGATACATCGCTGACACTTTAACAACAAAGGTTCTGAGCCCAGACGAGTCGTCAGCCAGGTGGACTAATGTCAAAAATGGTATAGATTCGATGTCGACTTGTTGGAAAGCCACCGCTTCATCGGCCGTTCCTTCAATTTTCCTTCGTTTTTGTTTTCAATTGGTTTTTGGTTATAGCACGCATACCCATACATATTGGAAGAGTCAACGGTGGTGTACCAAGTCGCTCGGTTCGACATTTTCGAACATTCGAAGGTTGACTAATCGATGGTCGAGCGGTAGTTTTTTGCACAAGCTTTTGCTTGTATGACAGCCATTTAATGGTTGTTTATATTGCTCTTGGGTCGCTAGGGCAGAGGTGGGTGTGAAGGTGGGAAGGTCGGTGACGAATGTGGCATTGCTTACTTCTGGTAGAGTAGCTCACAGCGTTTAGCGATTATATGCGTCCCGCAGACGGAATATCGTGTGGAGTGAATTGTTGTTGTAACTAAAAGATGAATTCATGGAGTCATAACAGCATCCAGAAATGGAACTGACAATGTATGAGTGGTGATTTTAGAAAAGCTTTCCATCTCTGTAATGGCTGGAGAGTCTTTTGTTGAGAGTATAGTTGGCACGTAACGTTGAGAGAACATCGGTATCAAAGTAACGCCCTGGACTGCCCTAGATTAGTGTAACATTATCTTGACAAGGTGATTTATCAATTGTATTCTGTTCGACGGGTGTATCTGAATATTTGTTACTCAATTAAAAAGTGGGCGACATTATTATAATAATTATAATGATAATTATTATTACTATTATTATTGTGACAGCTCTTATAAATGCGTAAGCACTCTATGATCATGTTCTATGTTGTTTGTGTGCTGCACTCGCATGTATCTATTGCAGTCGACCAATCCCTCAGCTGTGGTCGAGTCGAACGCGTAGGGAAATTACGGCTGAGACAGCGGCAAGTGGAACCACTTCAGCGAGTTCTCGCTCCCGAGTTCGACGAGCGTACGATGAACCTATGGGTTCGCAAGCATCACCGTTCGCGCCTCCCGACACCGGCACCAGTGAACGACAACGTGAACCAGCAAAGACGGCCCGCGCCGGAGGTGGACCGTTCACACCTCCGGAGGGACCTGCAGAATTCCGCGCTGGGGGGGGCGGCGGCGGCGGGAGCCGAGGAGACAGGCGAAATCGAAAGAAGACCCGACGCGGTGGATGGGAACCTGGTCACCAGCACCACCACGATCATCACGGCCATCATGACGACGATGAGCACGTTATCGAGGAAGAGGAGGAGGTGATCGAGGAGGATGATGACCCGCACCACCATCACGTCGACGAATACAAAGCTCCACTTCTGAATCCCGCACATGACGTAAGTGTTCAAACCGACTGATTAGGGGGAGTGAATGCTCTGATCTTGCGTTAGATCTTTGTTATAGCAAAGGGTAGTCTTTCGTTGTATACGTTTTTCGTTGTTTACTGAAAAGCTCTTTTCCCGGCTAACCAATTGCTAGGGGAAATCCGACTAGCGAAATTATACAGTCATAGAAGAGGGGGGGCAAAAGGTTAGAGGTTGATAGTTAGGAAATGAGTTTGAAAATAGACTCTACAGAATTATTATAACTGTGTATGCTATACAAAGAGAATCAAGCACCTTTCCTGCTTTTTTACTGACTTTACCCACAGGGTCACATCAAAATCAAGAGTCACCGGCCTCCTTCAGATCCTCACTGGAGTGACAAAGACGAGGCTCATCATCACCCATGGGACGACGATGGTAAACATCACCACGAAGAGGAGTGGAAGCAGGAGGCGCAGTACAAAATTAACGACGTCAAACTGCGTATTCCACCTGTGAAATTCCGGTTCCATCTGACGCCCAACGTCAAGATCATTTCCGGCAGCAAAGACCCGCTGGAGAGACCGCCACCACCTGAACCGGAGGAACACTTCCCGTGGGAGAAGCCCAAGGACATACCCGATCTGCCCTGGTGGCCGGACGCCGTTTGGCCGGAAAAGAAGAACTGTACAGCCGAAGATCAGAAGGATAGCCAGGAGTGCAAGGACATGCAGGAAAAGAGCGGCAACCTCACCCAGAAGAACGGCAACAAAAAGAAGACCAACCGCAACAGTCGCGGTAAGGTCGACAAGCGAAAGGGCTCATCTTCCAATCGTAGTTCGGCCAGCAAAAAAAAGGCCAGTTCAAGCTCGCGATCGAGAGGTGGCTCGAAGAGTAAATCGAGCAGTTCGGCAAGCTCAAGTAACAATAGTAAGAAGAAAAGACGCGTCACTCGACGAACCGAAGAGACAGCTGCCAGCACTCGAGTGCAACATCGCATCAGGGTAAAACCGCGCCGAAACGGCATTCGACGATCACGGAGCGGTTGGGAGTCGGAAGCATATCACCATCTGCCCGCATCACCGTGGAATCCTCCAAGGCCGACGTGGGGCGATGACGTCTACGTTCAAGACGACGATGACGACGAAGAGGTGGAGATTGACGATTCAAAAAACGAGCATAGGGGTTCCGACGCCGAGGGAGATGCCAAGAATGGCACGGGCTGGGACCCCCAAATCAACTGGCAAGACTCTCCCATCCATTTCGCCGCGCACAAACGCCGCTGGCCCCCCGACACGCCACGATACTCGCCCATGTTCAAGGTGAAGATTAATCCGAGAATCTGGACCGAGGCGCCGCCGTCGACAACGACGACAACGACCGAGCCGACAACGACAACGGAGGAGGACGAGACGGCGAACATCGACGACGAGGAATCGAGCACCGAGAGTGACGAGGAGACCACGACGGAGGAACCGACAACGGTTGCGACCACCGAGGAGGTTAGTACCGAGGCTGCTACGACGACGGAATCGACGACAACCGAGGACGCGACCACTGCGTCGACGTCAACCCAAAGCTCAACCCGTTTCCGGGAACCTACGACTAATGAGAAGGGTCAGTTTGGCACCACGACGCCGATGTCTGAAGAGACAACAACAACAACAACAACCGAGATGCCAACAACAACGACGACAACTGAAATGACAACAACAACAACGACAACAACCGAGATGCCGACGACTGCAGGGGCCGAATCAACCACGATAACGACAACTGCTTCGGAAGAAGCCACTACAACATTGGAGCCAACGACGGAAGAGCCAAGCACAACTGAAGAAGCGATGACCACGATGCCGTCAACTACTCCAACTACTACCGAAGGTATGACATCAAGTACTGCTACAACGACGATGATGCCAACAACCCAATCAATGGGTCCAGAGAGTACTACAACTGTTAGTACTACTGATACTACAGAGAAGGAAGTGACAACGACCGAAACTCCCTCGACAACAACAATGACGCCGACGGCACCAACAGAGCCGGCATCAACCACAGAGACTATAACAATACCGATTACAGAGTTGACTAGTACAGAGATGAGCACGACACAAACAGCTACAACAGAGCACATAACAGACGTACCATCGACGACAACAATGACAACAACAACAACAACCACTGAAATAACAACAGACACGTTGACAAGCGAACCCCTCACAACAGTACCAACAACAACCACAGCTACAACAGAGAGTCCAGCTAGCGCCACAACAGTAATAACGACGACAGATGACGCTACCAACATAGTTCGGGTAGGTGAGGGGGGAGGTGGGACAAGAAAAATGATACTGGAAATGGCCGATGATGGAGAGGACACAACAATTAGTATGGTTACCACTACTGGGAGGCCTGAAACGGAGACACCACCCAAGACAACCACTTTGATAAGTACAACAGTCGCCGACATCGAGCAAACAACCCCAGGAAGTACAGACGTCTTGACAACAACAACAACAATAACGTCACCGCCAACAAATTCAGTGCCAACTACCACCAATATTGCCATAAACACAAACGAATTAGACGCAATTACCTTGAACACTCGAGCAGAGACAATGAGCACTACGTTACAAGTCAGTGATGAGGATGCCATAACAGTGACGATTCCAAGTACACCGATAGATTCTGACCGCGAACTAAAGACGATTGTAACTAACACTAATGCTAACCCTAATATTGCAAAAAGCATGCCATCGCTTACCCCCACCACAAGTACTGTCCCAACAACACCAATGACACCGTTGGAAATCAACGCAACAGTAACTGAGCTAACTGAAACAATGACAAGCCCAACAACATCAGAGACAATGGTGGCTGGTGATGCCGCCACCGAAACTCCTACAGCATTCACGGCCCCAAGCACGATTCCTACCATACTTGTGACCTCTGTGTCGATGTCTGAGACGACATCAACCCTCACCTTTGCAGCAGCTACTGCCAAGCCCACGCTTGATGATGGTGATGTACGAGTGGGCATGACGATGAGAAAAAAATTAATGCATGGATATGTTAATGATGTTGACAATACTGCTGCTGCTGATGGTGATAAGGCGAATGATGCGAATTTGAGTGGAGAGAGAGCACGGCCCATAGAAGCTACCGACTCTCCAGAATTTCAAACCTTTGACCCTTTGAAGGGCAGAGGAACCCTTGATCCTTTACCTTCTACCACTCCACAAACTGCATCCTCGAGGTCGTCGTCGTTCGAAACCACGACGGCTTTGCCAGCCTCAGCTGCTGTCCCCACAAATGGTAATGTCCCTGAAATCACAGCCACTTCTATCACCTTCATCACGACCCCCTCTCCCCCTGCACGCGACAAGTTCCTACCGCCTGCGTTAAGCACTAACCCCCCGCCTTTAGACGACCGGGTGCTTGTGATGATGCGAACGGAAACCTCCGTTTCAGAAGTGACCACCGAACCGTCCGGCGACACGGGAGCCGATGGAGGCCGCGGCGCTGGCGGCTCGCGAGGACGACGGCCGGGCTCGCGTATCCCAAAGGTGTTCGGAGAGATGCCGGACAGCGGCAACCCTGAGGACAATTCGATTAACGTTTCCGCTGGGCGAGGGTCAACGTCGACAACGCCGGCCCCGACGACGGTGAGCGGCACAACGACGAGTTGGCTGTTCGGCCTGATGAACACCACAACCGAGTTCAGTTCGTCGGCAGGAGGACCGTCGCTCGAGCGCGAGGAGCCGCCGCTGAGGGACTCCGTTAGCGGGGACGGACGCCCTGGTGGCACCGATCTGAGGCCACGCCGACGGCTGGGAGCCCTCAATCCGGTCAAAATCGACGTATCGAGTCCCGAGGAACTGGCGGGAGTGGCCGTCAACGCAAAGGTGCTGCACTTGTTCCTCGGTGGACCAAACTCGACATCGTTGCACGACTCGGTCGTGACCGTTGCCAAAGCTGTCAATCAGTACAACAACTACTACCGCCGACGGTGAAGGTAATCCACGAGCAGAGCCAGAGAAAGAGGGAGAGAGTGAACGCATAGAAGATAGGAACCAAGTAATAACTATATGATATTACATGATTATAGTGGGTTTCGCTCAAAGCAGGTGATATTAATAGTAATCCCACCGGTAATATTAACAGTATACGCATTACGACGAAGCACAATCGATACGGCTACATATATGGCCATGTGTAGGGTCACTGCTAGAAATACGCCACAGAATGCGATTTATTATTAAAGCTACAAGTCGTCCTTCGAGTATAGTGGACGATCTGTTCATGTTAGTGCTTGGTTTGTAATTGAAACTGCGATTATGTTCAAGTTGCTTGCTGGTTATGACCAACGGGTAGTATCAACGATTCATAACGAATAAGTCATGCAGTGCCCTCTGTCGAACGTCATCACACCCCAGGCAAGGGGTGCAAAGGACATACTGCTGCTGTGCAAGTTACCTTATTAATTAACTAAAATAGCGAGGTTGCAAAACGGCCGACGATCAAGCGCGGCAGGTACACAGTACGCAGGGATTACGTAGTACTAAGCAAGATGGAGGAACGATATGTCCTTCCAAATGTAATCAGGCCCTCGTGAGCTGAATTGCCTAGTAGAATATAGAAGGCGTATTAAAAGCCAGAAAAGCCTATTCGAGTTAAGTGATGATTGATTGGACCTAGGCGTAGCCTCGTGAATATGGTTATATCTATGTAAACGTTGATTCATTGAACCTCCGGGGATTTTATCTTCTGTTTAGATTATTGACTATTTTGTTGTTATTGTGTACAAATGTAGGTCGACTTCATGTCTATCATCATTATAATTTTGAGTATGTATGAATAAAGGTATATGTGACTGTAATTTCGACTGGTTCATTGCTAGATAGAAATTCGATGTTACCATTGACCGTAGTCAATTTTAGTGGCCATTAAACAATATTTGAAAATCATGTAACACCGAACATTGTATGAAGAGACTGTCTATTGTACAAATATATCCAAATTCAATTCGCCCCTTCTATACTTGCATTTTTCTTTAACAGCGGTATCAGAGCCCCCAATAAATGTTTCCAATATTTCCAAATAATGATAATAATAATAATAATAAAGTTCTGCCACGTACAAAGCCCCATATATCGTGATGAGGCTATTATCACTATACATCTAATAAATTTGCAGGAGCCATTGACGATTCATAAATAAGTGGGTCATATTTATTACTTTTGTTTATTTCAAATCTAGCCTATACTCACATTCCGTACAGCAGCAGAACAAACAGTCGCATTTGTCAATATAATTGTCATTATTGTTGTTATCACTATCATTAAATTATTATTATTATTATTATTAAATGCTGAACAATGCCAAAATCAAAAAATCGGCGCAACCCTGTTGTGAGTGCTATCCTCATACAACAACATCCTCCTCTCCGTCGCAACTATTCACCACCTCCGGGACAGACTAGCACCTGCAATATGCGCTATACGATATCTGTTATTTCTGTTCATCGTATTTCTTCTGCGTATTTTGCACTAACTATAATGTGTCGTACATGGGCAAACAGACACATTATAAGTACTTCGAAAGTGTTATGTACAATAATAAGGATTCATAGCGCTATATATATATATATATATATATATATATATATAATTATTGGTAAATTAGAAAAAAAAACTAATAATATGTAGGTAGGTCACCATAATCTTTTCAGCTAGAGCTATTTCTCCCCTCATTTCCTCATTTGTGTAATTGTCGGTTACAAGACTTCACTGTGCTGTTTCGTTTAAGTATGCATTGTTTGTTGCTGCAGTAAGGTCCTGCTTAAATGTATACCTTGCTAGCGCACCTGATACAAGACATGCAAACACACATCTATATATATATATATATATATATTATAAAAATTTATACAATTTTAGCAATCCAACAAGACCGGGGTCATTTAGGTTGCTTCCTTGTTCCCCGTCAAGCTGGTTTTATTGATGTATTTATTATAGTATACTTTGTCTTTGATTTGCCACTGTGCCTGTCCGTTTCTAGATCTGTCTATGAACGTGTTGCATTTTGCGTCAACTATAACGTCTCCAAATAGTTCAATTCGATTGACACAGTAATACACCATAATTCATTGTCGGTATAATCGGATTGCACATATATATATATACCATTTTATTTTTAATCAATGTAAGCTCGATAAAGCCAACGGATTGCCTAAACCAAAAAAGCGAATCTAAGCCGTTACGAATACTATAATTATTAGAAGAAACGGTGTATTCCTGATAGCTGAGAAGATTGTTTGTGGATTCAGACTAGTGTGAAGCACGAATGGCGATGCCCCAAGTATTGATTATGTATCGGGCAACCAGTTGACTTTTGACATTGCAGTTTTATCATCAACCAACCGCACTACTTCTAATTATAATTAATGCATTATACAGAGGACAACATAAGATGGAAACAGGTGTCGACCTACAGATTGGTATCGTCAAAGAAGTTATATGAAAAACGACTCCACATTAACTGGGGATGATGTAAAAAAAAAAAAAAGGCTAATTAGTGTCGATATTTAGGTGGAATTTGAGTTTCGAGAAGGTTCGAGCAAAGGCCGAGGATTTCCTTTAGATGTTCGTGTCGTCCAACCATTAAATATAAATAGAGCCGGTAAAATTTCGTCTCGAAATCGTCAAACACCCACGCACAGACAGGGTAACGACATAGTCACATTATCAATTATACCTACAAGTCAGTCTGTACTATTTAGTGAATAAATTTCACATAGCGCTGTCATTGTCATTAATTTTCCCATCCCACAGCGACATTCGAACTAATATAATAGTATTGATTGACCTAGCCACACACATCTTCGTGGAATACATTCCCTATGAAGAAAGATATGAGATGAAATTTTGTCCATCCATTGGCATCCCCATTATTTTTGAAAATATTTATACTTCTGTCTCGTATAATAGCGACTATGCACCCCAATAATTTGTTTTCCTCTGAATTTATGCCATGCTGTATTCTATCGAGCGTCAGTGCTGACACTAACGGCAGAGACAAGCACTAGAATCCAATTGAGAAAGGCGATACGAATTGATGACATGAATGCACGCATTCGCGTGATTTTGCCCGTAGGTTAATCATTGATGATGCTGGCCGGCTGGGAAATTTTTCCATGGGACACCTTTATGGAACGCATGTCAAATAGGTTGTCCTCGCTAATTCTACGTGCCAAGCTTGATTTCGGATTTCTGAACGACGCATCGAACGTCTCGTAGCCTAGCCACCTCAGTATTTCGGTACTCTGTTACGTAATATTTACAAGCAAAACGTCTCCGCCTCGTTGGACTATTCTCGCCGAGTCAAGGATCAGGAAGAGCCTAACGCATATCACCATACCTGACGTTCAAAGCCACGCTTGTGTACTTTGCAATCTGTCGATGCAAACTCTCTCCTACTCAGGCTAATCTACTCTCACTGTCTATTAGAGCATACAAAAGTGTTCTTAATGCGTGTATTACACCTCGTTGTATATGTGCTTTTCTTTCTACAAATTAGCGCCCGTAAACGTGAGCGAAAGATCGTTAGGCAACATTTTGACGGATTTCTTTCGGGAAAAGGTACAAAAAACTATTGAGCTGGTGTGCAATTCGTTGGTGTATGCCATTCGCACGTTTCCACACATCCCGTTAGCACTTTCAAAATTGTGTATATACAGATGTAATGAGCGTTTTGCATAGATGGTTTAGTTGTTTGTCTGTGGAGGAGATGCTGTTTTCGAGAACAGGATTTACTTTACTGCGAAGTAAACTCGCCAGTTTGCCAAATCGAGTCAGAACTCGAGCTCCAAGCGAATGTTGTATGCGTATGTTCGGACACGTTGTTCGCATATCGTGTGTTTTTGTGATTTGTATAATACTTCAACTATGTAAAATTTTGTGTCACGCTACATTGTTCCTTGTGGTCCGAATTAATCACGCTAACGCTGTTCAACACACACCGTTGCCCGACTATATCTGCTCTGCATAGAACTGTTCTGTGTTGATTGTCCTCTCGTTGTATATTTCTAGCCATTGCCGTTCGTTTTGGACCGTTCACTACTTTCTAACACCCAATACTTTCTCTCGCTCTCTCGCTCGCTTTCTCATATGCACACAGACACACCGGGATCACATTGCGATCGTCAACTTCGATCTTGTTTCTCTCTGACCCACTCATCGATGAGTCCTTACCGTACCGTAATAACAGAACACGTGTCTAGCTGAATTGAATACGCGGTATTCTGCCAGAATTACGGCTCATTCATAACCATTTCGAAACAATTCCCTTCAACATCAGTTCTCTCAAGGATGCCGCTGCGAGTTTCACCCTGAATCTCGGGACTTGGCCAAATCATCAGTGGATTTAACGAAACTAGCGTTAACGGTCGCCCTCGTTATCACGCATCTACGTTCCTCAGTTAGCACTCAGCAAGTTAATCTTTTCCTTAAATCGGACAGCAGGCATTGTACTCCGCTAGCAACAACGCATGCCGAATCTTAGCCATTGAATTCGAGTAGAACTACAAATTCGCTGAAGCTTCCTGGGGAGGATGAAACATAGTTCTATTGAGTGAAGATTGAAGATTTAACAATGAAGATTTAGTCTTCCTCTACAGCGTTTTACGTATACCTATTTGATCTGCCTGCATCCTGTATCAACGCTGTCAACGAGTGTTGGAGTACCACGTCTATGAAGTTATTATAGTAATAAACATCGTAGTTGTCACAAAAATAAGCATTTCCACTATTTCCAGCAGTGGCCGTATATATATATATATGAAATTTATGAGTTGAAATAATTATTGTAGCCAACTGCAACGAGAATATATACAAAAAAATTGCACAGGCGAGAAACCTGCCATTGTTGTGAATATCGTCATTATATCTCGCCTCGTCGTGTTTCGCTGTTTTACGCGCCGACCTCGGTGGCTATCTCGAACGGGTGATTTAGACTTCAGCAGTTCCATGCAAGCTCAACAATTCAGTCGATATCGAGTTCGCCAGTTTGGGACTGGGAATTACGGCGTAAACGTTGATGGAACAAAGACTCGTTCCTTCACCAGGAGCGAGTTTTCACCAGATTCTTAAGTTTCTTCAGGAATATGAACAGAATAGCAAATGTAAACCCTTTGTCCCTGGGCACTATAAAATGTTCAGAAGTAGCTGGGCTGCTTCGAGGTGCTACTTTGGTAAGTAGTTACAAATTCCTACGTTTAACAAGACGCTTTGGCACAAAGACCCTTCGAGCATCAATATTCAATGCTAAATAATCGTAAGCATTAACAATAGCCCTGCCATTGTTTTCCTTCATGTCCTTCGCTGGTGTTGTGTTAACGTACACAAAACTATATTGCTATGTTCCCAATGTGCAATGTTTGGTCTTGTATTTCTCGTTAATTTCCGACAATACATTCAAGTATGATAGAGTTATTTTACTATTGACCGTGACGCCATGGCAAAATAGCTTTCGGGTGTTTTTCTGAAGATTCTTGTATCTTAGTTTAACTTGAAAATAAGTGTTTCGCAATTCAGTCAAATCTTAACGTGCGCACCAAATGTATTGGAGCACCTAATCTAGCTGGGGATCCTCGAGGTTAAGCTTAGGACGCAGTTCGACAGATGGCCTTTTTTCGGCTTCGTCAATACGAATCAGTTGTTAATGCTCCTTGCCATAAATCGCCTACTCGTATCGATTCGGCAGATTCGGAGATAATCGGCTAAATGGTGTTGTTCGAAGGTCGAGATTTCGAGACCCACCTTAGTTGGCAGCCTTCCTACAAATTTTAGCCGACATGAGAATTGCTCGTTTTTTTTTCCTACAAAGAAGTGGTCACGAAGTCTAAATGTGTAGTAATCTGTGGATCTTCTGCGGTAGAGCGCAAATGAACCGCAATTGAGTTAAACATGTCTCCCGTCGAAATGGCCGGTCTTCGCTAAGGACGATGGTAAAAATTGAATTACAATTCAAGGGTGGATAGCGGAACGATGCTGTCGCTACCTCGGCGATTGTTTTCCGGTGGCACCGGGTGGCGAACGAGGCGCAAGAACTGGATTTTGCGCGAGAGCCGCAAGCGGAAAGTGCGACGTCATTTGATGAAAGAGTGATGACGGATCAACAGGGTGATCTGGCACCTGCAATGAACCACCGCTTGAAAGTGAGCTCAACAGTCCGACAGTCAATGCGGGATGCACGAGATTTGGCGGTCCGGGAGAGGGCGACGTGCTGCTGTTTTTGCTGTGATATCGCCTCATATGAGTGTTCAGGTTGCCTGAAAACGGTATATACGGCCAACAAACGAAGCACATATCAAAATCTGTATATATATATATGTATAACCCTTTGGTCACGAGTACACCTGAGCTGTAAGAATTATGCACCGACTGCGACGTACATCGATTCCAAGGTAGTTCACAGAAAATAAAGACTATAACCTATAGTAACCAAGGGGAAGTTGTAGCGAAAAGGAAATTCCTTGAATCAAAAGCCAGTCTCATAAAAGTAGTAAACAGTGCCTCAAACCCTTGGACGAGCATCGACCGTATCACTGTCATTGCATGCGTCACGAGAGCTAGCATCTAATGGGTCTCTCGGCCATTCCCATTAAGTCAGTAATCAAGCTGGTCATACACTTTGCTCCACAACTAAAAGGCTAGTATATAACTAAATAGCTAACTAATCTTGAAATGTACCTGTTGCTATGGCAAATAACTGGTCAACATGCCACATTGAGCATACAATACAATAATATACAGGTGTATTCAAGGGTCGCCCTCAATCTAGAGGGCGAATTGCGTTCTCTGTATCCTCATACAATTGTGTGTAAAGTCCGCGTGCTTTTACCTTTTTGCGCCGTGGCAAAATCGCAGAATTGGCAGGCATACGGCCGTTCACCAGTGTGGACTCGCTGGTGCCGTTTTAGGTCGCCAACCCAGGCCGTTTGAAAGTTGCATTCTTGGCACGCGTACGGCTTCTCCCCTGTATGTCGCATACGGTGCAATCTGCAAATAAATAAGCGAACTAAGTAAATGGGCTCATTGCGGAGGTATGTATGTATCTTGTGGTGTCTATTTTCATACTAACGTAATTGTTCAAATTTTCTATTTGTTTTAAGGTATATCTACGTTCTGTTATAAGTGCACCTACTTTTTCTGCTACTTCAAGGGTGCCTTCGGGTTCGTTATCTATCTGTCTGTTTGTGCATCGGTCTGTTTCCAGTTAGCGCCATTAATTAATACAGTATCCGCCTTCTGATTTATCCCTGGTAAACCTAACTCTGCCCACGCCCCGGAAACGCGCCTGGTCTCGTCCGTCCCTGGCAAGTCTCTTCGATGGTGTTAATAATATTCGTCGTTCAACCTGATTCCGCCCTCCAGCCCCTTACACTTTACCCAATTCAACCCTTACTTAGTTAACACACACACACACATATATATATATATATATATATATATATATAAAATGAGTGAATTGAACAACAACACGATCTAAACCCGTTAGTCGATAAATGATGACCTGTAGACCAAACCAATTGCTTAGTCCAGTCGATGCGATGGATGGGATAGTGTTGTAATTGTTCACTGACCTAAGATGACTTGGCCAGCTGCTGGTGTAGTCGCAATAATCGCAACTGTACTTCTTCTCGCCGTCACCTGTCGTCGCGGTCATGTTGGTGGGCGTTGGCGTTGCCCCAGACGGCGTGGGTGTCGCGGATGGGGTCGACGGAGCAGATCCGCCGTTGCTACTACTGCTCCCGCACGATGAAGACGACCCGCCAGACACCGCATCGCCACAGCACGGAGCGCCAACTCCGGCAGCCGACCCCGGATTTTGTCCAGAAGATTGATGCTGCTGTTGTTGCTGCTGCTGCTGCTTCAGACTCGCACTCAGATGGTTGCCAATGGAGAGATCCATTGCGCGAGACATCGACGCGCTATTGCTCTCTACCAGACAGCCACCCGATGTCAGGGCGTGACTAGGAAGACCTACTGGTGGCGAGGTGCACGCCTGTCTTTGATGCGGTGAAAGTTCCGTTGCAGATGCTGCTGCTGCTGCTGTCGCCGCCATTGGAGTGGGACTCGCCGTTGGGTTGCCGGTAGTTAGTGTCGCTGATTCCCGAGTGGGATTAGCTGCCAACGAACTCAGCCACGAAAGAGAGAGGCACCTTCGTACGTTCTTGATTGCGGCCGCCGTAGCTGCCACAGATGAACTACTGTTGCTAAGGTTGCTCCCGATACTGTTCTCTGTAAGGGAAGATGCAGGATTGAGCACAGAGAGAATGACAGAACATAGTCGGTAAAGGGCGTTTATCGTACGGACTAGTGAAATTGCATGCGTGCCAGTGGGTTGCTACAGGGATATGCAATCGTTAGTAACGTGCAGGCCGTGGATAGCGTTAGTTAGGGTTGTCACAATTATGAAGGCTCGCAAGGATGAAAAATAAGAACAAAAATAACAAGGGCCACGCGGAGCCATGTGCCAATACAACACTTATGTAGATGTTACGCACAACATAGGTTGGGGGCAATCGTCACAATTTGCGATTCAACTAACTGATGCTAATTACGATGTAGTAAATGTGCAATACATAAACAAGCGCACATAGATGTATATACGTAATCCAGATGTTATCATTAGTTGTTTGTGGTAGACGCCAAATTGAAGACCATAAGCACATGACACATAAAAATTCGTTTTATTGTTTTGCAATCACAAGTTGGGAGGAGATGGTGGAATCGCGAGAAGTAGGCAGAGAGAGAGAGAGACTTCACATTGATAAGTAGAGGCGGAATTCTGTTAAACTCTGCCAGAATCGAAGACGCTTTTTCTAATACAATATGATACCTATATTATCAATGCATTGGTTTAGTTCCTTTATATCCTGAAGGCTGCGAAGTGTCGATCATAAGTGAATACAGGTACGATTCTAACTCTCAACTAAGGATCAAGCTATTGACCAGGCCGCTGAGAAGCTAGGCGAATTTGACAAGCAGCCATATTTCGAGACCCGCTATATTGAATAAAATAGCACATTGCATGATGGGGAAATATTTGCCGGGTTGTACGGCGCTTCCTATCGTGCACGACCCTTCACCGTCGAGAGCTTAATGACTTCTGATGCGAGTCGCCTTGACATACGGGGGGAGAGATCCGATATCAGGCAGAGATCCTGTATTATACAATCATCTATATGGCCAAAGTGCAACGGACGAATCTATGCACTTAACTGCTTGGAACCGTACGTGTATTCGAATTTGACGCTATTGTTATGGATAAAGATTATTATCTTCTCAATTAGGTTACATTTATATATATATATATATAGATGGATGACCGACTCGCAAGTTATATATATATATATATATATATATATATATGTATATATATAACTTGCGAGTCGGTCATCCAAGAGATAGATCCTCCATTTTAAGGCCACGCCGTGGGGTGGCCTTAAAATGAAGGACCTATCTGCTGATCTCGCCTTTATGGTCGCCTTTCTGTCTAACTCCCCCAATAGAAAGTAACCAAATGTTTATCCTTAGGTTTATAGAGTTTCCACTTAGTTAGATAACTCGCTGTATGTTTGTAATATATGGCATACTTCCAGCAAATACATCAAATCGTATCGACTGGCGACCGTTAAGATGCTGAAACTTAAGAGATCGGCATGGAAATCATCTTCCACCGCGTGTCCGTGCCCAGTCAGCGTTATTTCTCGTTACTTTTTTTTGCCTGCTCTATTCTCCTCGTATAACTCTATCATTTCCCCTCTGCCTCTCTCTCTCTCTCCAAAAATAATCTGATTTCTGACAGTCCAATTCGTTTTTCGTCATCCAATTCATTTTTACAATATCGTCGACGTTCGCCACCACTCAATTCTACAATATGCGCTCTGTTGTGGTCGCTTGGCACGTTATCCGACCGACTGGAGCACGTGGGGGATCGCCGTTCCATCCCGGGATGGTCGGACCGCACCGGACTTTCTGGATGGCTCCACGCGACTCGCTGCTGCCGCTGCTGCTGCTGATGACGATGATAGCAGCGATCCGAAAATCGCCCGGCAGAAATTGCTAAAGGTGAAGCAGAGACCGAACCCAAGCCTCGAGACGGCGTGGCACATCTGAAACGAACAAGATCATCTGTCAGCGACGTCGGGCTGCCGGCTTCGTTCTACTCGACCTCCCTCGATGGATTTCGATACAATCCTGAGTGATACATAGTATAACAAATGCGAACAGCGACGGTGTCATCCTGATGTTCAAGATGACACGGGCGGATGCTGCTACTGCTGGTGATGTCGCCGTGCTGGGACACTGCGCGCATGATGGCCACAATGAGCATTTTGGGTGAATGCATCTTCTTCATGTGTAGATATGTTTCTATGTCTCTGTGTGTGTGTGTGTGTGTGTGTCTGGAAGAGCCCTATGCAGCGAAGCCGCCCACCGAGTTCGGTCCACTATGAAATTCTACTATCGAAGTAGTGGTACCCGTACCACCACCACCACGACAACTCCACTCATCAGTGGTGATTCACTGGCAGCAGGATTAGCCGCCTGGAGGAAGGCGACCCACGAGGGTCTATGGCATTGCTTTCATGATGTAGTGCATATCTGCATCGGGCATGTGTCCGCGTGCAATTCTCGAGTCTGCAATTTATTTATATACTGTACTTCGATGGGAAGAGGTTCTCCTGGCGTCACTACCCAACAGGACACATGTGAAAGATAACTGGAATGGGAAACACCACGCTAAGTTTAACCTGTCAATCGAAGATAGGTAGTTTATCGGATCGGTGGTGGACAATGACTGGTCACGGTAATAGTTCGTACAGAACGTGTAGCCGCAGATCGTACGGAACGTAGGTAGTTGAGCAGGCACTACATATATATATATATATATAATAAGCGCGGCGACCGAAAAAAAAGCTTTATTTTAACTTGCACCGTCCACCAAAGTAGGGGAACGGCAAGACAGCCCGACGGCCGAAGGGGACGAAATTGTGAAGGGTTTTAAAGATTGACGAACACTGTGCGGCACAATGTTCAGTGGTTATAGCTAGATACCATTTGATTGACACTGTCTATGCTCAAGCAGTCGTCAGCGGGGAGGTGATTTATCTGTTTGGGTCTGTGTTTCTGTCTAAACGTGTGCCTGAAGTTGTTCGATGTTTTCCTGAAACACAAAGAAGAACGAGAAGTTACAAGGGATCACTTGCTATACCGTTAAACCTCTCTTGAAGCTTTTCCAGCTTGAAAAACAAAACAAACATTTCCTGATACCATACGCTTATTTTCAGCCTACTGCAACCTACGACACGGAACTCTAGACGCACACCGTTATTTTATGCTCTAAAAATACAATGTATATACCGTCTATACCATGAACTTATTGACGGCCACCGCAATCATCCGGAAACCTTCTCTGATGACTCTGGTGTGTTTGCTCTTCCCGCCGAGTGCTGTCGTGGATTTTGCCGTGGGAAATGTCTGCCTCAGCAGCAACAGCAGCAGGAAGCCCAGCAGTAGCAGCCGCAGCAGCAACTGAACGGTGTGCGCCTGCCGCCAGTCGAACGTCCGTTGAACGCTATACAAACATACACAGGAGACCGCTGATGCAGGCGCTTCCCATAGCCCAATCATATTGGTATCGCATTCGATGCTGCTGCTTGTTGCTGTTGTCATTATTGGTATCGCCGCCGCCGCCACCACTTCTGCTGCTGCTGTTGTTGCCATTTTCCATATGTGGGCTAATCCGTCGCGTCGAGTTGCAGCCTGTCGCCGTTAGGTGTCGCTTCGCACGCGTCCACGCTGTAGATACACCTGGCGGGACGAGTAGCATTCAGCATCATGTGTCGATTGGGCTCGTCTAACCTAGTGCCCACGTTGATTAGTTCGCAGGGATCAGACGGGCTGGCGGCGAAATAGACGGGTCGCTTGATTGGCTGGTGAATTAATCAGTTAGTTAATCACGTGGACAGACGGCAGATGGCCAGACAGACCGATTCGCGCACTCGAGCAACTCGCAACTGAGTTACCAGGTGGCAAGCGGGAACTAGAGATGGACAAAATATATAGTTCGGTAACATAGTACTTTAGCTAAACGCTAAAGCCAGCACTGGAAGGGAGAGGTGGCGCCCAGACGGCGATGGTGGATGAGTTAGGGCAAATTCTTTAAGGCCTACGTCAATGAACAACGTTCGAGAGAGCCGTTGTTTTGTCCTGCCGCCGCTATTTCGGATACTTATTATATTGCATATGCCGATGTTGCTTTGATTGTTGCCAATGGGGTAGCGCTGCAGACCGTCGACTGAGTGATGATAGCTCCCCAGATCGCTCATTTGGGGAAGGCCCACCCTCATCGCTCGCTCACACTGCTCGTGAAAACCAATTGATATAGGTTATTGCAATGGATAACAAAGACGTTCTTCATTTCATGAGCGAAACGCCATAGGAACATGAAAAACATATCGATTTCATCGAGCTGTTCTTGTTCATCAATAACGATGACAGGCCAACGAGCTCAGGAACTGAACGAAGCCATATTATAAATCGCTTGTATTCGACACAAGAACGTAAGTCCCCGTATATCGTCCTCAGCTAAATGCTGTTTTTACATAAATTGTACATTAGCAATTATCTCGCTCGTTGCTTTATACCACCGGACGAGCAGAAAGTGAGCTCGAAGGTTTAGCATTGGACACGTTGTCTAACTGGCAACTATCGAGAATGTCGTCGATCAGTGGTCAAACAAGGCACATATTTCTCCTCTTCCTTCATGAACCATCGAATGAATCTACGTAATATGTATCAACGAGGAAAATTACTTCGTTCCGTTTCCACTGTAAGATTAGGAAGAGGAAGGGTGCCCTGACTCAAATCAATATTCTGCATGTGGCAGAGACAAGAAAAGAAAAATTCTCGTAATTTTCTACTACCGTCGACAATGATTTTGATAACGTCAAATCCCTCTCATCACACATGTATATGTTATAAAAATGAATCACTCATAATTAGGTAGAATGTATATATATATATATCTTTCTCTCTCTCATTGTTGTCTCCCCTCATCCGGGACCGCCTCTGATGTAAAATTGGCCCTCACACCCATACTGTGTGTTCTGTTCAGACCTCTCATCGGATTTCTGAGGAAGATATCAGGTAGATGGCGATCTGAGTGCTCCGGCGAGCGTTGCCGAATTGCATTCTCGGCAATGGTGGTGCTCGATTTTTCCTTGTAATGATAAAGCTCAATATGCAGAGTGCTGCAGAATCGCTCCTGCCGGAATCGTTCCTGAAATGCTAAGAAGAGAAGCCGGGTAAAGATCGATTCTCAGGCCATGAATTTGGCACATTCCAAACTGAGCCAACCTGATTCATGCAACAGGAACAAGCTGAACTTCGAAAGTTCAAACCGCCAGTAACCTGCACCCCCTTGATAGCTCATGAAAAATGTATAACACCTGGATTACATTTGAGTAATGCTGGTGCATTATCTGGATGAGAGAGTAACAACACAATGAAGACTCGTTGGCTTGGAGTCTTGTTTGAACATTGATCGACATTCGTGATAATTGCTCGTTGTGCAAGCTCATTAATCAGTTACCTAGATTACACAACAGTATCATAATTATGCTAGATTTTGCGTGTTCGGGTCTCGGTTTACAGGATCAGTGCGCTATATCAAATGTCCATCAATATGCCAAACCCGGTGAAGACGTTTTTGATAATTCTTCTATTTTCACGGACTCACCATGATGCCATTGAGCTCTGTCATTTAGCTGGGCTCAACTCTGATTTGGAGTTTCGTTTTCTTTAGGAGTATGCTGCCGTAGAAATGCGTATCAGTTCGTCTAACAACGACTCAAAATCGCCTAATTGGCGAGCCCCTTTGTTGTTATATATATATATATATATACATATGTTTGTACTCGGATATACTGTCAGCCAAAAACTTCGAATGCAATAGAACATGAATGCATTGTACATGATACGAACGTTTCTATATTTGGTGTTATTTCAACCGGAACATTTTAGGGACTACGTTAGCTGGCCTTTCACGACAAGCATGAGAAACACGGCTGCCTAATATTTTTTTATGGCTGTCAAATGTCACCTAAGCTCACTTGTTATCGACGGCAGCTAAAGTTACAGTTTTGAAAGTTTGTGTAAGTGGCAAGGCAAGCGTAGTCCTTACCTGTTCGGATTGATTCAGTGATGTTCTGCAGAATCTTGTGCGCCAGATGCGCGACTCAATCCATAAGCAATAACCAGCTGCGGGATATAATTTAACGCACAAACGAGCATCGATGTCGACTACAAAATCCACCCGATATTTTTATAACGAAGAAGGTGTACACATGAAATGTCCCCACTGTGTGAAATCGATTTTCAATGAATTCGCCACATCACATCTTATAAAGCACTCGCGCACACATACATGTCAGCCTCAGAATGTTTGCTTCGGCCAACTGAAATTCAGCCACTAATTAAAATCGGTTCGTTTTGCGTCCTAACGCTAAATCAACCTCACAATCTGATCCTTTACATTTGACACTGTTGTACCACGGCGACATGTTTTATCACAGAACATCATCATGGAAAATGTCACATAGTCATGAACGGGTCTTGAATCTAGTGGAGAGAAGCCAAGCGCAACGTCCAAGCAGAGACAACAATATAAACTGAACTCTAGCTACAAACTTCATATCTGACCTGCGCCACAGCTGGTTTTCAAACGTATACATGTTCTGCGCCTATCAAGCGGAAAACGCTACTGAAGGTTATGGTGTGTCACCATTATTCTTTGTGCAGGGACACGTTTGTGTCTTTGCCATATATATATATATATATATATATTTATAACTGGCCAGCCCATGTCGATAGTCGAGAAAGGTAATGACTCTCCTTTTAGTAATGACCATAATAAACATTGTTGAAAGGTATTCGCTTAACGATAGTTACTTGAAAGGTGGACAGTGTCTGATGTGAAAGAATTAAAGCGCCGAACCCTGATATATGTATATATATATATATATATATATATATATATATAGCTATTTATTATTCTATTCAGATACATTGTTTGTGTCAAAGTTGCCAGCAGATGTCTATCGCAGCGTCTTGCGCTGATAATGATATCGACGAGGCACCAGACCCGCGGTGTCTACCGAATTTTCTAGGTATATTCGCATTATCAATGTCACAAGGCACGATACATCCGCGCGGTCGAAATTAGGTAACTAGTCCTAATAGGCCTTTTGGATAACGTGGAGAAACAACAACAACAACAACGGCTGCGGACGAGATCGATGCTAATTACTCAACGATGCGTATGTATGCAACGCGTATCCCAACTTTTCTTTAATAGCGGTTATCTTGAAGATGGAAAAAAAATTGCATAGATGCTTCGATTACTGACCATCGCTCGACTACACGGACACTTTTGTTTCACACCATTATATAAAGAGCCCCCTTAAGACCTAGAATGCTTTGCCGGTTTTCTTATTCATCTTATATTATGCTGAATGGAGATAGGTGACCCGATCTACATATATATATATATATATATAGCTCTGTGGGGACATGAAGTTAAAGAGCTACCTCACCGAGACTTGGTGACATATTATCCTATGGACGAGTTAATCATTTCATATCGAACACCTCGAGATTTATATCACGTTTATCCTGATTTCATTTCGAGCTGCTGATACAGGCAACGCGCCTCTTGCACATATCGCAATCAATCAAACGGTGTAAACACGTTATCCTAACACATATAATAGCACTTCATCTTTTTTTCATGAATATCAATAATAATATAGTCATAATGGAACGTTCCAAGGGGGGGAGCAATGTCCTTTAATGTTCGGGAGGTCTCACCACTTCAGATGCCAACCTGTGCTGTCTGTGTATGTCCGACTGCTGATGGCGCTCGGAACGATCTCTACAATGAATGGAAATCCGTGATCAATCATCGGTATGTCGGCCGTAGCACCATGAAAACGCTTATGAAAGCGAGGCTCGATGATTCCTGTTTGACGTCTCGTGTAATCTATTGATTCTAAGTTTACTATAGTTGTAATCTGGGGAAAAATTGCGGTGGCTAACTCACATAAAACGTAACGCAGGAAGTGTAAAAAAGGAGCCTTCGCTTCCAGAGATATTCGAAGACCTTCGCGTAGGAATCACGATCTATTTGTGGAGTGTTTTTGTTTGTGAAGTTGAAAAAACAAATAGATCGATAGATTGTTGGTTAGAGTCTCGGGGTTGCTCCTCCGATTGCTGTTAGCCTAAACGATCGCTGGTTCAGGCTTGAGCCTGACTGACCACTTTGTGTTAACGGCGGCGTCAATTTCGTCCTCGGCGCTATCAACGTGTGTATCACTTCCGGGAAGGGAAGAGTTTTTAACTTTGAACAATCTGAGCGGCTTTCACTTTAGGAGCGAGTTTCCAGCAGACGTCGTACTTCGTTCACAAGTGCGATTCGCTTTCTGGTTTAGCGCGGGTACGCGATGCAGAAGTGTCTACTAGCTACCTCTATCGGTTAATTCAGCTAAAGGTCGGTGACGAGCACAGCTGCAGTGAAAAATGATTGCCTCAACTCGATCGCCCTATCAAAGGGCTCATTTCGGACAACCGTTGTCACGATATGGCCTAAACTTTAACCCACAACCGACAGCAAACCTGCGCATTTCCGCGTATTCATCGCAGGCACCTGTCCTTGATTCCAGCGCGATTCACCTGGAATTTCACAAGTGTAATAATCTGAATTATCCATGTTGAGTTCACGTTAAATTGGCAGGACTGTTATAATATAACATAGTTCTTTCATGGCACTTTTTTAAATATGACATTTTAAGACATTCACAATGGGCGGAAGGCCATATGGTTCAAATAGTCAACTCATCGTAATATTGAACAGATTGTCGATACGTATACATATATATATATATATATATTTGCTTATATCAAATAGAATATGATGGTCAAGTTCCACCTCCGATTTGTGTTACGGGCCGTGTTAGGAACAACGAACGAGAATGCCAATAACGCACGTGTGAAAATCTCCAATTAATTTATCATGTTGTGACAGGGCGCGCACATTCGTAACGAACGTTTCTCGAAGAGTAAACTCTCTCTTTCAGCATCAACGTCGTTGTCGATGTCAGCGACATATCATTATCTATGCTCGTTACATTAGAAATAATCGAGAGCTGTTGTTTCGTTTATTCCCTAATTATGTGCTAGAAAAGCGCATAATGCAATTAAAAATGCTTCCGAAAATAATCGTTATTCGTCCGGGGGCCCACATAACCAAACCAATCTACGTCCCCTTATCAAGGAGACGATATATCTTCCCTCCGCAGCATGCCTCGAGTGACGGTAGAAATTATGAACGAAGAATTCCATCTAGAGAGAGGGTGGAAAGAGTTGATGTTGAGTCCCTGCCTTCGCCTACGAACGACAACACAATTAACAGAGTGGAACAGCGAACTGTGCGCGAACTGCTTGTGCCAACTACCTAGAACGCTGTGAAAAATTAACCACTGCTTCTAGCGATAATTTACAAAAGGTGTGGCGCAACGAAAAAGAATCAGTGCAGATTGAATTGCCTCTGCGTGTTACACACGTGTCTCGTATAAGATCTGCCCGTATACTGAGTTTTACCGAGGCGTCGCAATGAGAACTGCAACCTCACTTTTGTACCACTCATTGTCCAGGAAAGAAACGGCCTCTCTGCGTCGCCTCTCTGCACTGCCAAATTATTTCATTGTAAGGTTTCTGTCGTAGATAACGCTTATCGCCGTATAGGACGGATCTCAACATTGTTGAATTTGAATCTTTACGAAATACGTATGCTACACCTTGCCACATGTATCAGGGGGTGCTTGAGACCGAGTCGGGCATCGAGACAGCAATACGGCTCAAATAAGCAGGCCTCAGCAAAAATATGCTAGCTTTATAAAGCCGTAAACGACGGGGCGATAAGGATGAAAAACACGTTGAGCGTCAAATCGAAGGGAAATATGTGTATCGTGTTCACATCAACTCGGATACAAAGCTGTGGCAACGGTGGCAATCAACTCTTGTGATGGGTTTCTACTTCGCACAGCTGGCACGAGCAGATGGCCCAGTGAGTGAGACTTGAGTTGAATAGAATTTTTGCTCAGGAAAATGTTGACAGCACTATCACAGGGCCTTTACACGTGTTGACGAAAGCTGGCTATCGGGTTGTAGTTCGTAATAATATATAATATATATATATATATATATATATATATATATAGACTTCGTAATTAATAGTAACCGTTCGCCGCCATATTCAGTCAATTTATATATATACATATGTATATATTTTTTTTTATGACGGAGAATGCTCATGCAGACCAAGCCTCACAACTAAGGTATTTTCCATGGTACTGTGGGACTCCTGCCTATATATATATATAATATTGACAAAATAGGACGGCTAACGATTTCAACTAGTTACGAAGTCAGGTAGGTGTGCATTCATTTTTGTTCTGGTCCCCACCTTTATTTGAAGCTACAATAGTTGGAGCATCTTTCGAATACGCCACGTCAACTGTTGGTGTGTTTTTTCAGTGTGGAATAAACGTATTATACTTGGATGCAGCGCCTCATGTGTAGCCACTAAACCCGAACAACAAGGGGAACAAAATAACCAAAATCGATAAAAAATAAACTGGCCAAATCCAAAGATTTCACGTGGATTAACAAGTGTATACCGAAATAAGCCGATATGCATCGATATACTTGAATGTCCTCGCGCCAGACTTGGTTGCGGTATACGGTGTGGGGGGGGTGGTTATGCACACAATTGTTATAAAGGCAAAGTACAGGGAGGATGTTAATGTCAAATGTGGAATATTGTAGAGAGATGTAGGAAGCAGCTGACCATCTGGTTGTACGATGTGATCTTTTAGGGATCCGAACTGTCGATGTAGCGGAGGCATCAGGCTTCACGAAGGTCAGTTGTACCAAATTAATAAAGTGGAACGGAAGCTATAAAAATGGGCAGCTGTAGTACCGATTTAAGTTTGTAAAGGAGACGTTATAGCCTGTAGGCCGGCTTAAATGTAGTGATATTTCTTTTGTATACATATCTCGTAATAATAATCTAAAATACCCGCAGCGCTTAAGGATGGTGTGCATAATACGCGCCTATGTTATCAAAAGAGATTCCTCAACATATGACACCCCTTTTGACGGAGAAGATCCAACATATGGTTAAAAAAAAGTGAATTTTATGAATACTCTAACTTTAACAATGTGCCTGTCCAGCTAGTAACCCTAACTATTTAGTTTTCACAAGAAAAAAGCTAGTGTTAAAAACCACCACCAGCGAAACCCTACGCGAACCGTTCGCGCAGCGTCATCTGACGTCACGACTTGCCGACAAAAATGCGAACGTGGAGTAAAACCGTGTGCTAAGCCATGTGGAACTCCGCCTACCCTCTCTCCACTATGGGGTATGTAATTACTCCATTTGTGTCTCGGGAGAGAGTTGTGTGTTCAAAATCGCAGAATCGTTCCTGTCGAGAATGTATCTTTTCTGCTAATTTCTTCCCGATCTCTGCGATACTTCTCTCAAAGGCACCTTCCTCATAGTCGATGATCAGCACACGTTGCGACTACGTTGTCATGTATGGCCGTGTCACCGCCTATCCACGTGACCCAAGCAAGGGTCGAGGGAGCGAGATAGATATATATATCGATCGAGAATATCCAGCCATCCTGCCAGCATTCATTCGAGGTGGTGGCGTATATGCCATCTGGCCAGTGGTGTCACCTATAGTAGCTGTGAGCGTCTGGCCCGTCGGTGGCCGGCAGGTTGCATGCATGTCGAGCCCAAACAGCTGATACCTAACGCCTAAACGTGCCTGTCCGGCGTGGACACTGGCCGCATTGGACGAGGCGGGCGCAGAAGGAACAAGTGACGCCCCCCATCAATCCGAGGGATTGGACGAAACAGCAGTCGTTTGCGCTCGGCGTCGACGCTCATCGAGACGATGTGGCGCCGGCGAAATTGTCGCACAGAGCAGCCGCGACGGAGCTGCTTTTGTCGTGCTCCTCCTGCTGCTGCTATGTGGCCAATTGCTTGGCAATTGTTACTAGTGCTGACGCTGCTGCTGCCGCTTAACTGTCACGGTTGCCGCAACAGCAGAGTTCGAATGCTAACCAAAAAAAAACACACAAACAAAGTAACAACCCGCGAGAGGACGGAGCAGAACCGAGAAAACGAGATGCCGGCGATACGACGCAGGGCGTGGACACGCATTGAGACACGGACAACATCGATGTGATAACAATGAGTGAAAGAGCGTCGAACGCGAGCATCGCCGGATATATATATATATATATATATATATATATATGGCGAACTCAGTACAGCAGGGCGTCGTCTCCGATTGGTCGAGGATTCCCGACCGCATAGTTGGTCCTTACGATGGAGTAACGGAGGCGCTGAAAATATGGACTATGATGCACTCGGCGTCCGCAGCAGCATGCGGGTTGATACACGATGACGACAATGATGAGTGTCGTAGTCGCTGATTGCCGGATTGGTTCGAATGTATGATTTGTTGAGAGAGGCGATAACAATGTTTGACGATATGCGTTACTACGGGTTTTTCCAGCCTCATATATCAGTCAGAAAGCACTGCACGAAATACTCGAAGAGAGACGCGGAGGAAGGCTATGCGAGCATATCATTCAGGAAATTATATAATGTGGCCTCTCAATCTTGAGCTCTGAGGTGTTTCGGCATCTTCGGGAAGTAACAGTAATGCACACGAATGGACAGGGTCAGGGAATATGCTCAAGGAAGTGGTAAGGCATTGCTTGTTGTTCAGCGCCGTTTAGCATTTTTTTGTAATGTGTGTTATACTTAATAAAGCTTTGGAAGCCTGGGGAAGCTTTGGGGATTAATTGGGGACCGAAGCCGTCATTGTCGTGAGGAAGACGATGGCATTGCCTCTCCGCCCCACAGCGAGGGACAGGCGTTGCCGAAGGAAAGATTCTGCGCGCTTGTCGACGGTGGCGCGGATCAGCCTATCGTAGCCCTCTCCGAGGAAGTTTGCAGTGCGGGAGCCGTGCCTGCCTAAGGTTTCAAAAGCAAGGGGAGAAAAGAGGTGGGTTGCCTGGAGTGCGGCGTACTTCCGTAGCTTGGCTCGCTCCGCACGCGCTACCGCGTAACCGGGGTTGGTTGCACAGTGGTTAACATAAGACGGTGCTAGAGTGTCAACCACCGTGCCGTCCCAAACGAGGTGCTGGCCTCGATGAAAGGGGATGAAAGGGCGATGAGGCCGTCAGGGCGGCGCCCGTCGGCAGAGTCGAGGCCCTGCGGCTCCCTCATGCAAGGTATATCGTCGGATCGGAGCCCCCTCACGAGCGTGCCATTGAGCATCGCGTGACGAGGATGGCGGCCGGCGTTGCGCTTGCATGACAGCCCGTGGTGGTGGCCATTCATCCCGACAGGATCCCCGCAATGCTCGCATCTTATACTTATCGGTGTTATACTTGTTACACATGTATTATACCTTCCTGTTTTTTTCCAGATGTCTGCCTCCTCTCGTCAGCGGCGTTTCATTCGAACCCAAATAGTAGCCGAAACGCCTGATCACGATGGGTGATTTGAACGCTGTATTTACGGACCTACGATTATATATATAAGATCTGATCTATCAACTAGCATATCAAATACGATCGGATCGCGAATATAATTGCAGCATACAATAAAATTGAATTATGTCTAGCGCCGGTCTAACCAGTTCACGAAGACGTAGCAATATATAGTACACACTCTTATAATCCATATCCGTATGGAACGATTATTATCGTCTGAGTAACGAATGTGTGCATGCCTAAGATTGTGGAAATGCCGAGAAGAACCAGAGTCAATTACCGGAGGTCACTGGGTTATGTACCTCAAATTTTATAATTCTCCCCCAATATTACGGGAATAATTTATCACCATATGGTGTGTAATCAGCATCTAATTACCACTTTACAATCAGTCGCAGCAGTACACTAGGAATAAAAGGCCAATCGAATCCAACCTTGTACATAGTCAATTTGATGAATAAGGCGATACTGCCATTGTAGAGTTGCTCGTCTAACCTCCCCGCAGGAATCAGCCTGCACAGCATGGTTTTTAACTGAACGCCGTAACACGCCGAAAAGTGCGCTCTATGCCAACTAAAAAGTATGCGCATCTATTGCCGCTTCTGTTTGCGTTCCATAGATTCAGCATCATCAATCAGCATAGAGCTTGACTTGGCAAGTACCCACCCATCCTTGACTGTCACTAAGTAACTACACCTATACTTCCTCCTACGCCAAATGCCTGCGAATGCCAAACATCAGCGCAACCCTTAAGTATGGCTATGCTTGAGATGAATATATTCTAAATACTAAGTGAAGTATCTATCTTTCTAAATTTACATGCATATGCTTTACATATATATATATATGATAAAGATACATATAATGTATCTTTATCAGCACATTATTGAGACACAGTTATGTTTCTTCGCAAGGTCAGCCACTTCAGCTCGTCTCTGTCAGTGCCAGCAACTATAGTGGTACTTAAGCATGCATGGCAAATAATAAACAATGAGGTGTGCACGGTCGTTTGGCAGTTTGGCCAATCAGCGAACGATTGACAATGATCTTCTGGCGGCCGATAGGTTGCCGAAGGTGTGGTGGTATTTATAGTGGTTCTTGCTGCTGTTGCTGCTGGTATTTCGCTTCTGCTGGGCCGGTAGTTCTGACCTGGAGAGATGGCATAGATAATCATAGGGTAATGCCGCCGCCGCCGATGCCACTGATAAAATTAAAGCACTGAACGAAAGCTACAGGCAGAAGACTCCCGAGAAAAGTGGAGTCGCACAGAGCGACAGTGAGTGAGAAAAACGCCTAGTCACGAAGTCGATTTCCATTTTATACTTGTTACAGTGAGATTTTGCTTGCGACCGAACGGACTCTCTCCGAGACGGCGACCAATTGGCCAGTCGGCCGGTCAATTGAAATCAACGTCAGTAGAAATCGTGGAAGAGTGATAGAGAAAGAAAGAGCGAGAGAGAGAGCGAGGGGGCCAATTGGTCTTCCAATTGACGACGGACGATGATGCCGGCGCTTCGTATCTCCGAGTTCAATTGCAGGCTTTCAAAGTTGACGAAAACCACCATAATAATCGCTTACATTGTTGCGGACAGCCGCGCCGAAGGAGAGGAGGATCTCTTTAGACGGCGACGCGAAGTACGTCCACCGAAGGATATCACTACCATAAAGCGAGCACGTGAGCAACAATTGATGTCTCATGTTAGCATCTCTATTTGGTGATACTTGAACACATTTTCCTGTAGTGAATTGATTGAATTTAATCCACCATAGGTCTACCATAGGTTGATCCGCGCCACCGGGGACAAGCGCGCAGGCTCTTTCCTCCTGCAGCGCCTGTCCCTCGCTGTGCAGAGAGGCAATGCCATCGCCTTCCTCGGGACATTGTCGTCCTCACCCCCCCTTCCCCCCACCCCCATAATCCCTAGAAATTCCGACCTATTGTAACGTTTAATATATTATAATAAATGTGCCTACGATTGAATTTAATTGATCCCGTTGCTCGCTTATTCGACCTCGGAGAGGCGGTTTCCTGAAATACCTTCCCCCTTCTGACCACATGAACGCCACAAGGCAACGACCGTCGAAGTATACATTGATTATTCATAATTGTATAATCGACCAATTTCCGCTATCAGAGGATGGACGATACCGATGATGAGTACGTGCCGGTGTGCTCTGTCGGTGTCGAGCACCTTATGGCATTGCATCTCTGGGAAAATCGTATTGTTGGACATCATGCTAATCTAAAATCTTTCTTTGGATCCCTTCTGCCCTGGAGGGTGACAACGGTCACAACAGTACAGCGACGCGGTCGGCTGCTCGCGTGGTGAATTTTCACCTGCTAACCACTATAGATATCATCTATATGATTCAATTTAGTACTGTTGTAGATGAAGGTTATCATTGTCACCATCAAACCTCTCTCTATGTCGTATTCATTTGTTTCAAAGCGAGTTGCAAGTTTCGCTGTTATTATGTCCCTTGCTCGATCTCCGGTTCTGGACATGGACAACAAGCCCAACGAACGATCGCTGGGGCTCTCTGAGAGGGAGAAAGGTCTACGCCAACTTATTTGCAAACGAATCTCAACTAGCAAGCGAAGCTTCCACCATGCCTTTATCTAGTCCCACAAGCTGTTTGCTTTATTAACAAATTTTAGCGTATACCATCGATGATATAAGACTGCTCGAATTTTTCATATGGACTGTGCACAGCCGTATTCCATCATTACAGCGTTTTCCAGTCCCGCACCGTGATGACATATAAGAGAGCATAAGCATTGCGAAATTGCAGCTCCGTTAATAAACCAATAAAGCTTTACCTTTACTAGCCTCACGAGTCGACACGGCCCCAGTTTCTCCTCAAAAACCCCACAGCCAACATTTAACGTCCACTGTACTGCTATCGGCATTGCTTCATAAGACGGACAACCCCTTGAAATGCAAATGTGCAACGGTGGGGATCGAACCCGTGCACCTACGTCCGTCTCCTCCCCTCGTGTAGTTTCTCCCCTATCGAGCCACATGTTACTATTATATATTTATATACAGGCAGATATTGCCGATCGTGTCCGATACGATGGGTCTCCCTTTATTGTTTTTCGTGTCTTTCCTCGTCTCCGTTATGCTTTTGGCTCGTAACCGGAAAGGGATTTGTCGAACTTTCATCCTTTTTCCATTACCGCCTCGTTCTGACCAACTCAGAAGGGTCTCTGTATTCACAGCCTTCTCTAATACAATTGTTGCTTCCGTTCAGCTAATTCGCCCAGCAATAGCGATCAAGAACAATGTCTTATAGAAGAACTCGCCAGTATAGAATAGCATATCAGTGTCGACGCTGCTGCTGCTGCTGCTGACCATTGTGGAAGTGATATATGCGATATGGATATGACCATAGCGGACATAGGCGATATAGCAAACAGGCGCTGTGATTGTTGCTGGCCGTCGTAGCACGTCAGATAGGCCTTCAGAGCTCCGTGTCTCCTCCGGTTCCAAGGCGGGCCCACACGAATGCATCACCAGGCCACCCGGGGGGGCCCGACGGCCTTCACAGCTATCCATCATCGACTCGCCACTGGGAGATCAATCTCTCTATCAGCAGACAACTCTACAGAGAGTTCATTCAACTCCTCTTTGTGTTTACGTCCAATACAAACGCGTATCAGGCCACCCGTGTGCTGATCGCTCCATTCTGGTCGTTTCGATTTAACCTGTGGACCCTTTATTTAAATATAATAAAATAAGTGATGACGAATACGTGGACGCCCGTTCATACGTGTGCATATGAATGGGTTGAGGGAATATTAGCTCCATTCGTTGATATTCAACGGAACAAATTCTGCCTAGTATGTACCAGTACTATTACTATTCTCTTATTTTAACGACATTTTAATTACAATATCAATGTGAAGTAGGCAATTATTCGAATTTCAAAATTCCTCACTTTTCCTTCAATTCATCGTCAAGTGTTCGCGTCTCTCTTGAAACTGAGTGAGTCGTAGCTGCTTATATGTATGCATAATATAAACGCTGCTGCATGCTGCTAGACATTACGACGGCAATGTTAATATTGTGTTGTAACGAAGTAGCCCATAGAAGCTAAAAATCATTATACAATAAAAACAAAGCTGCCATAAAAACGGGCTTAAATTAAGCTGTCGTTAGAAAGAGCTTCATCACGAAATCTGGAACGTCGCCGCGGCCCCTGTTTAATCGGCGCACGCACTCGAATCCGGCAACCCAACCAACGAACCATCCGACGACATCGCCTACTTCATAACCTGCTAAGTATAAATAAATATATTTATATATATATCAATCCCAAAGTTTTCTTCGTCGTTGGCTAGTGCCAAGTCCGGCTTTATCAGCAGCAGCAGCAACAGCAGTAGACATAGTCAGAGGTGTCCGTGTGTTCATCGTTCTACCGATTTTCATTCTCGGTAGTGGATAGTCGACGCAACGCTGGCCGGGCCGTCAGAGCAGTGCCCGCAGCAGCAACAGTAGTAGTGGTGGTTGTAATAGTATTGGCTGAGGTAGTTGTAGTTGTAACAGTGACGGTTGTTGCAGCAGCAGCTGCTGCCGTGGTCGTTTTTGTCGTCGCCGCCGCTGCCGCCGCTAGCCCAGCCAGCGGTCCGTCTTGGGAACACGGGCCGGGTGGGTGACCCCTGTCGCTTATCCGCGCGCTACACGTGCCGTCGCGCCCTCTCCAGTCGGAAGAAGATGAATCCGCAGAAAGGGAACGCCATAACCAGTCGACGCAGAAGAATAGAAGGGTGGTGGTATAGCCGCTGCGGCAGCTGCAACAGCTCTGCTAATGCCGCCGTCGCTGCCGCTGCTGATGTTGGCGCTTGAAGCTCACGTCAAAGCTGGCAGCGGTGGCTAGGAGAAGCTGCTGCGAGCCAGGCATCCCTCAAGCATATACGGCCAGGGCCGCGAATGCCTGCAGACAGGAGACTGCGAACGCCTGGGACGCCCCAGCCGCGGCTGGCTTCAGGCGAAGCCAAAATCGGCAGTCGCCACGGCTGCCGCTGCAGTCAGTGATTTGTTGATGTTACTGTTTCGCTTTGAGGGAAAGGACAAACAGACACGAGACAGACATGCGGCCCGGTCGACCACATGAACCGAGAGCCGACGAAGGCTAAGTCACTATTCATCAACGGTGGCGAAAAAACTAGCGGACCGTGGAGGACTTGAAATCGAGAGGATCTTTACCCCCCCTCCCCCCCCCGCTGCTTGCCTGCCCTCCGCCATCCGTCCCACGGCGAGAGGAAGATGAAAGGTGATATGAATCAAAGAAGAGCGCGAAAATTAACCGGCAACGAGCTGTGGGCGATAACGAGGCTGAAGAAGTTGTGTCCGATGGAAACACAGCCAGGAAGAGATGATGTGGTCAGAATGCAGTCAACACGACGGTACTCACACACACACATACACACACACACATATATATATATATATATATATATATATATATATATATATATATATATATAGAGACATGCAAACTTGACGTATAACAAACGCGCTGGCCTGATCAGTGGCCGGACGATCGTAACAAGACAGGAGCAAATTGTGTCAAACTCGGCTGAGATTTTTCCCTTTTACTGGGACAACCGCGTGTATCGCGCTGTGGCCGGTTGCAGACGCGGCTGTTTTCGCAGGCGGACACTTCTGCTTTGAATCGAAATGTTTACTTGAAACAAAGGATGTACATGTGACGAACCACCTCTCGTAGATTCAGCCCGGGTCATTTGGACAGGATTCGGACCAGTTCCGAACTATTGTAAAAATGACACTCGTGTAGACTGGCCGCTGGCATGGCTATGAGCGATGTACACCGCACGTTGTCTATGAGAGAGAGAGAGAGAGAAAGGCCACGAAGTATATAGAGAGATGTATTTATTTGTTTAAGGTTTTTATGCGTTGCATACAAATGACAGGAATTCGTTCCACATTTATGTAGATGAATGGGAAGATAGACAGAAGGGGTTTCGACTTGGCGGACGACCGATGGCAAGGTCGCGCCTGAAATGCCCGTACGAGACAGGTTGAGGTTTACGTAGGTGAGTCGTTATCTCGACGACTTCGGCCAGTCAGCCCAAGCATATCTAGCCGGTGGCTGTCTCGACTTAATTCGTCTGAACGGAGAGATTAGCCTGAACCATTTGAATATGTTCTGCCATGAGCGAAATGCAACGTAGCTACGAGCGTTACAAGGCGAATGGGTGGAACGCTGTAATATATTATAATATATATATTTCGTCATGAACAATCGAACATTGGACGAACAGAGGGGGGCGCCCGCTGCTCTGCAACGTAAAGGATTAACTCTTAGGGCTAAAATGATGTTCGCCATCAGGCTCTCAAGCCTCTTGTGGCCCTCGGCAGACAACAACGAGTAGATGGAGTAAAAATAGCTTCACTATCCGAGCTAGGAGGGCCCATTAACTTGGGCATGCTATCTGTTCGTTAACGTTCGCTACCGGTGTCCGTTGAAAAGCGTTTGATGCCTGGGGAAAATCATGCTCCGACCGAACGAAGTAAACAACGGGAGCCACTTGACGGCTGACCGGGAAAGCTTGAACAGCTACAATGCTGAGCAACCCAACAACGCGTAGAGGAACGTGGATCGTAAAACAACTCTCTTTCGGGCCACCGCCGCAGACGACTTCGACAACGACGACAGCATTAACGCCGAATCCCTCGAATGGGTCTTCTGTTCAAATCATGACGATGATAACCACGGCTATGAAGAACAGCTCACATTGATGCCCAATACGTAACAATGAGGTGTATAGGTTAGATGCAACTTTGTACGATAGAGCATCCATCGATTCACGACTCCCGGAATAAAAGCGCTGATTATACAAAACAACAACGAATATTGTATAGTCCTGCTGCTGCGCTGCTGCTGGTGTGCATTGCCGCAGAAGGTTCGCCCACATAAATATCCAGCACGGCTACCGGCCAACCCGCTTATTTCAAATGAGTAAATGACTTAAACCCGCTATAAATGAACAAAACGATTATATTATATAATAAGTGCGTTCTGATCTAGATGAGTTTCACTTTACAATGATGTATGTTACCTGATAGTTTAAAGCCTTACCTGTCACCCTTACCTGCCAGCTATTGAAGCCGAAAGTCGAAATAGTTAAGATTTCTTTAAAAGTCCCTTAGACACAATTTTCTCAATACCATAAGTGATCATTCTATTTCAAAAAGACACTGAACGCCTCGCCATTCAAATCACATTACCAGCATATAGCGCAAATATTGAATTCAGTAAACTATTACAACAATTTATCGTAAGCTCGCTTAATCATACACGTTTAAATTCATCACGAATCAACACGTCATCTTAAAACCGAAAATGATGAACACATCAAAACCACTGCTCATTGACTGACTGACCAGCCGTTCTATAGCTGGCCCCGGAACATACAATACACGCAGACACGTACTCACACACATTTACGCAGCACATAATACAATACAATGTACACAGAGCGTATCTAAACGAAGACCGTATCCATAAATCGAACGGCAGGAGGCGCTAAAAGGCGCTAACGTGCATCCCGTGCGCTCGTCATTCATACACCCGGGTTCGTCAGCTATCGATGCCATAGCACCCTGCATCGGCAGTGCACAACAATGACCATCACAGGACAAAGGTACCCGCGCGAGCAGCAGTAGCAACGTCGACAATATCTTCGTCTGTGGACAGGCGCATACTGGGATGTATTTGCGCGAACCTCATTCTATAATATCTACCTGTGTGTCCGAATATCCTCGTCTCGATGCGTGCCCTTCTGTCTGTCTATGAATGGATGGATTGATTAGTTGGTTGGTTAGTGTGCCCGAGCTGGTAGGGAAAACCGATTGATCGCTTGCTCGCCCGCTCGTTGGCTTCTTGCCAACAACACCATTGCTTGCTTGAATGTAGCAACAAAAAAAACGAGATCCGTTCTGCTGTCCAGTAGTCTACATAACTATACTACTATGTGGGTCGTTTTTATATTATGGGCTAGATAGTTATAGAATGATACATATTTGCAACTGCAGCAGCAGTAGCAATGAGAGGGGAGTTGTTGTAGGATTCGGGGTATATGGGGTGTGGCAAATGAGCAGGTTCGACGGGCGGTTACTTAAGTAACCGTATATGTATACCGTTTAGGAATGTGTACGAGACTGTACAAATTATTTTTATTTCGATTACGATCCATGGTGAAGGTCCGAGGATATATATATATATATATATATATATATAGACGGCGATATAAAACGCCTACGATGAGTGTGCTTGCAACGATTTTGCGAGTAATTTTCTAACTATTGCACCTCTACGAACACCATTGACTGGGTAGTGCTGGTATGAAGACAAGCTATCTACCCCCATAGCATATATATATATATATACCCATTTATATAGAACAACATATTTTGACCAGAAGTCAGTTTGGTGTAACGCCCTCTGCTAGCTCTAAATATACTAGTGTGAAGCAATCAACGCATATAAAGTCTTTAGTCAGTGGTTTGAACGTGTTATTACTGGCCCATGTCTGTATAATGATTTATCGCGACAGCGATAGACAGACAGATACAATGATCATAGTTATTTGTCTAATTTGTGCGCACACCAGCTCACTATTTTCTTTGAGCTAATTAGGTTCATTCACGTGTAGCTCTTGTATGAAAGCGTTCGATAAGTTGTTGGCAAATATGTGTTCCTTCGACACAATAATTGTCATACATAGAAGTATCTTCCTTGGCTTTATGCTAATCTTCGACCAATTAATCTTAGTGCCAACTGAGATTGGTAGAATGACAAAGCACGCTAATGTGAATGAATTTGCAATTTGATTCGTCCATGCCATGAGTAGTTTAGAAATAAAATGAACTTTCGTAGTTGACCCATCTGAAAGGGCCAGACGTCTGGCTGCCACATGTGCCATGCTCAGTGTCTCTGCGACCAAACCTGGCCTAACTTCTGCGGGCCGCGTCAATCACACAATTTCGAGCTTCCTGTTGTTTTGTACCGCTTGATTTATACCATAGTGGGATAGTTGTTGTACAGAGCTGTCAACATCTCGACTAGCGAGCCGCGTATTCAATTGTGCAGTGACCTATAATATTCGTAAACATCTTCATTGTAGTCCGGTGCCTTTCGAATATCGACTTGGCTCTAATAGACGCTAGCTGGTCACTCGCTTCAGTTCGTGCGGTGCCGTGGCTAAAACGTTTATGAACTTTTCGACCGGAACGGTCATCAGGCCATCTTACATGATACGGCACTTGGGCCTGCTTAGTGCTCTCCACCTGGGGAAATAGATTCTTGCGCTTCGTGCACAACACATACGTCAATATAGCCCGACTAATCTCCTAAATCAGTTTAGCGACAGAATTGATTTTCTCACATTGTCGAAGCTTTCTTTTACTATATATATATATATATATATATATATATATATATATATATATATATATATATGTGGCCGTATGAGGAATTGGTATTGCAATCAAGGACAATCACTTTTGCTCCTTTATTGCGACCTTTACCGGATCCAATCGCATCTGATACCGATTTGCTCTAATTTAATCCCTTCACTCCACACTTACTACTGGGATTGTTGGGACGACAGTCGTAGTAGTTGTTCAATGCGAAAACGAAGCACATTATATAGGCTATCTATCCTCTTCGTCAAGAACATATCAACATAAAAAGAAGATTCATTGTAATACGAAGGATATTAGTAGCGGGATACTCAAAATAGCCCTCGGCAGAAGTAGAATGGACAGTTGTCTAATATGACGATGTTCGTAACGAGTGTCCCATTTGAACTTAGTAGTTGAAATATCCATACATTTGCAAGCTTAAAGCTCACTGTAACATACGACAAACTAAAATCATTTTATCGCTCTCTGGAGTACCATACAAATCATCAACATATTTGGAAGCGTTGTGCATGACCCATTGTGCTCGATTTGAGGGGTCAATTCAGTCATTTCTGCCCCAATACAATATTCTGAATCAGCATTGAACGGGAGAGTAAATGCAGTTAATGCCACGTTCGGAGCAATGCGAAACTAGAGAGGACTCCTTCGTCACCAGAACGGACTCTGTAGACTATGAGAACCAATATAATACCCGAAGGTGCACGCATACATATTAATGTCATTAATCGATGATAACTGGCATAAGTGTACGATTTGTCGTCGTGTGATCCACTTGAATTGCTTGAAATGTCAACGCTTTCAAATAATCACCAACGGAGTTTTAACTTCGACACTTCACGTGCAGCCCACGAAATCGATTTCAACGCACAACTGCCGAACCTGTCGGATCACCTCCCGTGTCCACTTTTTTTTGTACGCTGTATACTCACCATGGTGTTAAGAGCTGGAAATAGTAGCATTTGTCCGTCTAAACATTTTGACTCTATTGTATTTGTTCCATTCTCCTGTGGAGGATGCATCCCGGCATCCCTAAAAGGTCACAACATAGTTGACCAGAGGGGCCGGTGTCCTGCAGGGGTCTCTATCATGACTCATCCTGTAAATCCCGTCTCTTATCATATTTTTAGTGCTGTGTGCCTTTGGACAGCTCCCGGTAATGTAACAACCATCTAGATTAGGGTGGTATTGGCGAGAACGAACACTATTCAGGCAAACTTCAGCTGGTGATATGTTTTTGCAAAAATACATTCCACCTTCAGCTTTATACATTCGGTACCAGAAGTTCACATGCTATATGACAATTGCAACTTGGGTGGTCTCCACTGTGCCCGATACCGTCGACTACAATGAGCAGCATGCAACTTGTTCTCGTGAGTTGTTTTTTCCAGCGTTGCCAACTGATTTTGTCAGTGGGAACTGCGGAGCAATTGTTAGCGATGCAGCTCACAATCAGTATCTTCACCTACGATTGTTGCTCGGCCCGTCAAACACTTAAAAACGGCAAGCATCTACTAGAAGATCGTTGAGAACGTCCACGTCATCGTTGGATCGCTAAGGAAAGCAACGAAGATAGACGACAATGCCAATTAAATGTTTACTAATTTAATTAATTCAATTTTAAGTTTGAACAACATTTTCTCGAGTAGAATGCGAATATGTCACTCGGGTTTCAGCCCGATCTAAAAGATACTACAGCCGTACGTTGTACAACTCCTAAGAAGTATGATGATTTCCGTGTCCTCAATCGAGTTTCAAGAACCACGCTCACACACACACACAGACACCAGTTGTCTGTGCTGTTACTGCGCGCAAACCAATTTCCAAAGCATAATATCTTCTTGAAATCCATGCTCGACATAGTGGTACCCCGCACGGCAACGCTACACGCCATGTCATTCAGACTCGTGCGCCGAACAGTGAGTGTGGATCGTCTTCAACTCGACCCAAACTCTGCATCGCTCTGGGTAATTTCTAGACCCAGCGGCGCCACTCGACACCGCAGGCAGCGAGAACAGTGTAAGAGCTAGGTTCACACAACTTCACGAGGGGCGTGAGGGATGGTGGCGAATTCAAGCTCTCTGAGGCGAATCTTGAAGGGAAGGCGTGTTTTCATTGCCTCCTCGAAACGGAGCCGGAGAATCTATTATGAAACAGATAAAAATAAGAAACAATGAAACAAACTTGCCAGAGTGTCGCGTTCCAGCGAAGAAAAATCACCAAGGCCACAATACGCACGATGCGGTTGGGTTAGCAACATCAATGTAGCAGCCGGTTGGAAAGCGACGCCGCTGTGAACTACAATATAAAAATGGCTTTCTTCAGTAGCCGAGCAGAAAAGGACATCTCCTGCGCATATCAACAAAGTCCTGCTGAGCCGAAAACACCGGCAGAAGACGACTTTTGCCTTAAACAATTGCAAGACAGCTGGCTCGACTTTGCGAAAATGCCACTCTGCTGGGAGTCGTTTCAAACTGAAATCGAGGGATAACACCTCGGAGCGGGGGACAGCCGCTGAGTGAAATTGATTCGATGTTTTTGCATGTCAGAACCTGCTATGGCTGACAGTGTCTATAAGTATTTGCGTGGTACTGGAATATGTAGCAAATATTTGGAATATATATATATATATAGATACGCAATAAATGGCGATGCGCCGCAGAAATAGAATGCGAAATGTTTCCATTGCACAGGAATTAGAGAAGACTGCTGAGAGGTAAATGCTGACCTTTTTTTGTGCCGGTTCAAACTAGCTTCAATAGCGAGGGATGCTATCGAGACAATTCCAGCCAACGGACACTACACGCGCTTACTCGGCTTGTGCTGCTTCGAGCGAACAGAATCCTTCCAAGCGTTTAACGACACAAGTTGGCTACATGAACTCGGTGGCACATGAGTCGTCGCCTGGCTAGTTCGACAACGATACTCTTGGATTGGATCGGATTATCTCTGTGCGAATCGAATCTAAAGCATCGCGTATCCGAATACACAACATGAAGCTTACAGCGCTATCGCTGTCGAGTACCGTTTTTTTGGTGTGCATGTGGCGAAGTCTGTAAATTGAATTCTAGTCCTACAGGGTACATGCGGGTCGACACGGTCTTGTACATACCTGTGGATTTGTCTATAGATTTATCATAATTATGTGATTTCTACGACTAATTACTTACTAGTGATTTACGAATTATCGAGACGGATGATTTCCCGTTGTCGCGTCACTACGGCCCATCGATTGACTTCGTACAATACGATCTATGGGCTCGAGATGTACAGCTTTTTACCTAACTCGACGTCACTCTACGTTTGTTGGTTGTGGGACAACTTTTCATTTGCTTTGTTTAGAACAGCCTGATCAAGTTTTTCCAGACAAATATCTCCCTTGCAACCGATATTCAACGAAAGTAAGCTGATAATAATAATAATAATTAATCATGCAATTTGGGTAAATATTCCATGGAATTAATTCGGCTTAAGCTATATGGCGTAAGGGGAAGTCCATTCGTTGGTCGGATAACTAGCGATAACACTAGCGCGCTGCAAAAGCGTGATTCCTGCTTGGTTACACTCCAGTATATATTTGCACGGGTATTTTTTGTAGTTCAGGGTATATATATTTATATATATAAATATATACGTATATATAAATATAATATATATATATATATATTCGCACAGGCTGTATGGTCGCATCGGTAACCAAGACGTTATACACGAGTAGATTCCAATGATACAAAATCCCATTGCCCCCTGTGAGTAGATCGCCAGGCATCCAGTTACGTCTGATATTACTGTGACTAATTCGCACTGGGCTCACGCGTGTCAAGATTAATTTTGTAATGGTTTCAGTGGACATCAAGTGTGACCGACTCGAGTCGAGGTGCACATAGTACGCAAACAAATGTAATATCAGAACAGATGTGACAATGGGTAATCTGCGGGTCTCAAGCAACCGATTATGAAATTGAAGATTCTAGTCCACGTCCGATCATAAACGTAATTATGTCAATCGAGAATGTTCTAAAAAAGGCGCAAAATGCCACGAGAAGAATGGTTGTGTCCAGTGAAATTCTGACAAGTCCCACGAAATAGACGACATACAGACAAGTAGCTCTTAAAATTTTCGAACTTCATAACAAAATACAGTATGCATCAGATGTTCTCAATCTCTCCCAGGACCCTTCAATAACATATTTGTTTCAAAAATAAACATTCTGCACGGAACGCTCGTTCCCTTCTAATGTATTGATATGGAAAAGTGTTCACGTCTGCCAGTAGATTGCTCTCTCTCTCGTATATCAATAGTGGTGCGTCGACTTTTACGACATCTAAGCCCTGTATACCTTGGAGCTTTTACGCGTTTACACGAAGGAATATCGAGAATGCTTGCGGACGGCATCGACGTCGGTCGTTCCCGACGCGTCGATTACATCGTTACATTAGACCATCAGATAATCGATTATAGATTTAACTCAACAACAGTAGCCATAGAAATTGGCTGAAAACTGAAATTATGTGTTCACTGCAAGGCTGCTGATTCGTTGCATGTTCATTGCGAGATAACGCTACTCAATTCATATCTGAATCCTGCTCATAGTTGACGGTCGTCGTTCATAGCGTTGAACTCGCACCCTCAAAATGTGTACGCTCGTTTAGTTTCCAGCAACTATGAAGATATATTTGTGATTCGTCGATCATAGACTTTCACTACCAAGACCTCGACAGAAATTGAAGGCAAATCGCCGCTGTGCTCATTTTACAGAAATATATATATATATATATATATATACACATCAGCAGGCAATTATGCTCGTAATTTTTCCCCAATGTATTATATATATATATATTGGTTATTGGTATAATGTATACGCACACACACGTCTATATACGCTTCCCCGAAGCACTTCCTCCGAGACAACCTTGAGTCTCAAGGTGCGCCCGTCGTCAAATCAGAATGACGAGCATGTTATATAGCATTATTATGTGCCTTGACCATTTTCGCTTAAATAACAACTACTGCGCGATTAAGGAAAATGAGTGTCGTCTGATAGCCTGTCTAATGTTTCAGCTTTCCTTTGGAGTCACGCGCTCAGCATCTACTTGTAGTTGTACATGTGCGCGAGTCTGTAACAGCAGTCGATTGATGTTGAGTTGTTTGGTTTTGTAACACTGATGGAGGAAGAGCATTACGGGAGGATGAACTATACGCTTTGAGGGATCTGCCGATTGTGCCATGAGATAATGCCGACGCTGCAAATCGAACATGGACAGCATCGAGTGAATTACGTTGATCAAAAATGGAAGAGGCGTAATTGACTTAATTTGTAAATACTGCAGACGGTCAGCTTAGTTAGATCAATATTTCGAAATCATATCAGCAACGTCGAGACTATACACCTGTAGGGCTGTAGTTTGTCGGTCAGTGCCGAGGATTGTGAGGTAGACTACGCGAGTATTGGGTCAGTATTCACCGTGTATGGCTCTATTAAAAACTTAATCTTCGATATAGTCAAATAAAAAAAGAAATAGACAAACATGTGTTTGCTCTATTAACAAACCATATACGTACTACCAATTAATCCAGTGTTGAATGGCGTCACAATGGAACACATAATATATCCTTGGCAGTACCGTTGAAAGAGGTTTAGTGGCCTCACTTAATTCTCCAGACGCATCCCTCGTTGTATTCAACACTATTCACGCATCACGGTCCGTTCATCCTGTCACAGACACTTCACCGTTTTCAGGACACAATCCAATTCGCTTTAACGCTCTAGCACATGATGATCCCGCATTCAGAATCGGACACAATGAGAAGTCACGACGCACAAAGCCATCACGCAACAATACACGCTGCAACAACTCACTCACGTACGTCGTCATGAAGCGTACCGTTTCCCGTAAAATCGTACGCACACTGAACTCATTCCCAATCGTTGTTCGTCTCATTTGTAAAGACTAGTTTGGCCATTTTCTGAAATGACCGGCGAAGCAGCAACATGAGATGGTCACTTGGCCAGATTCGATATTTACCTCACACTCTCCTCAAGCGCACACGGTATGGGGGGAAAGGGTGCTTTCACTACGTTGAAAACCTGCTGAAGCTTCTCAGTGTTTCGTATCAGAGGCCAGCAGGATACGAATTGAGAAGCAAATACTAGTTCGATTGTCGAAGTCTTCGATGGGCAGCGGCGTCTTCACTGAATTTACATGTGCTTCTATTTTTTTTTTGTTTGTCTTCTTAGTACAGCAGGAGGAGTAGTAGCAGTAATAGGTTTCACGAACTGCAAATTGCAACTTCTGCCTGCGTTCGATCTCATCTATACACTTTCCTCCAGCGCGTTGTTCGTCTCCCTTCCTTAAAGCAGCTGCTGCTGCTGCTGCTATTGCTGTTGTTGCTCGGCTCGTTGTTGCTCTTCTGAATCGTTCCCTGCTCCGTCGTTATCTGAAACAAATTCCGTACGCTCTTGCCGATCTTGCCGGCCAGCGGATACGTACAGACCTCTCCGTCTCGCGTAGTGCGGCTTGCGTCGACGACTTGCGAGTGCAGTGAAGGTCCCCTGTCCAGAGCGCATCACAGTGCCGCTGCTGTCAATCACAGACAAACTCAGACGTCAGTGAGCAAATGCAGCAGGTCCACTGCTGTTCGTCTCATGGAAGAGCGACGGAGTGCTCGCTCAGAGCGGAGGCGCTGGAATCGCCGTCGTCGGGTTTCCACGACTGTGACCATCACCGAATGTCGACGGCACTAGTAGCTGCTGTTGCTGCTGCTGTTGCCGCCGAAATTGCGGCTGTCTTTGCGCGAAGGGAGTAGTCAGTACATCTCAGTAGTCAGCTGGGAACTTCAGCAGTCCGCGCACACTGCACGGGGGGGAGAGAGAGAAGGCCGCTTGTCTATGGCTCGTGTCTCGCTCAGAGTACTACTCCGCTAGTTCTTCCAACGGTGGTGGTGGTGACGGCGCGCCGCCGCCGCCGCCGCCGCTGCTGCCGCCGTTACTGCTGCTTCCACTCTTCAGCTGAGGCATGAAGAGAGACTCGTCATCTTCACTCGTCGTTGTTGTGCGCCGTTCAGTGTGCTGGCTGCTGCTGCTGCTGCGGCTGCCGCTGGACCCTGAGGGTGGACGGGCACGCAGTGGGGGAGGCTGTTGAAGTGAGGAGGATGCCATCAGAGATGTCAACAACGGGTTGCGAGGAGGGAGACACCTGATGGAAACGGGGCGTACTTGAGCTTGCTATTCCGTTGCCGATGGGCTCCTCGACGAGCTTTTGCATCGTGGGGTTGTTGTCGTTCTGTGCCGAATGGAGCTCCGGGGCTCTGAGCAGGACGAGCCGACGAAGCAACGGAGCATTCGAGCAGCCACCGCCACCACCACTCCCAGTAGAAGCAGCAACAGCAACAGCAGCAGCAACAACGAGCCGCGTAGCAATGGCCAGCCGCGTCACTGGAACGGTTGCTGTCCGTTGTTTGTGTGCCGCTGTGTCGATACTATCCAACTGACACAGTGAAGCTTTGCGCCGGCCGGCAGTGCTGGAGTAAAAGCTGGAGGAAGCTGCTCACTCCCTCAGTTTAGCTGTGCGCGGCGTGTATCAGCGCCCGTGTCTGTGCTGTTCTATCTGTGGCTGGCTGTGCATGTATGTGTGTGTATGTGTCTGTCTGTCTGTGCGTGGTGTGTGATCCTGAAGAGCGTTTACTAACCGCGCCAGCATCGTAGCACAGCGCCCGCCGCCGCCGCCACCAGCGGTACCCGCAAAAGCAGTGGCAGCAGTACTTGTTATTGTAGCTGCTAGTGCTGGTGGTGAAAGAGTGACTGTCTGCTTGCTGCTTGTGGATGTGTATCTGTATGTGTGTGTGTGTGTGTGTGTATATGTGTTTTTGTGTCTGGCCGGGCCGATGCGCCGTATAGCTTTGCTTTTGCAGAATTGTCAGCAACAGCCGCAGCAGCAGCTGTTGCTACAGCAGCGGTAGCGGCGGCGGCAAATGGCAACCGCTCGTCACCGCTGGCTTCTCCACGTGTTCGACCTTTCTGCGTAGCGCGCCCGCGGCTGTGGCCGCGGTGGCGGCTCCTTGTGGACACTGTTGCTGTTTCCGCAGCCGTTGCTGCTGCCGCCGCCGCCGCCGTCACAGCTGCTGAAGCCTCAGTTACCCCTGTTGTTGTTGCTGGCGATGTCGTTGTTGCTGTTGTCGATGTTGTTGGATCGCCGCGTGCCATCTTCGCGCGGCGGCGCAGTAGCGCACCGCGGCAGCGCTGTTGCAGCCGGGCCGGCCCAACGGTCCGACGGACGGGCAGACGGAGATACAGGGCGACACGAAACGCATACGCACACGAGGCAGGCGAAATCTTGGCAACCAAGGTTGCTACTCACTACTAGGCAATGCCAAGGCGAACGCCAACCGAAGAGAGAAGGCAGTGCGCGTGCAGCTCGTAGACGTCGTCGCTTGTGGCCCTCCTTGGCCCGACCGAGCGTCCGAGCCGGGTGCAACCGGTCGAATAGCGGCAGCACTGATTTCAGTCGCTTCAGTCAACTTTCACTTATTGTCTAGGGACTATAGACGATGGAGAAAAGTGATGAGAGAGAAATGACGCCAGACGGATCCGACAATCTGATGCAGTTGTAGAGGCGATGGTAAGCGGGATGATTGTGGTCGGCAACAGCAGCAGCTACAGCAGCGGCTAACTCAGATGTCCCGAAGCTCTCTTCAAATGAAGAAGCTGCCGTCCGATCACGGCACGTGGAGGAAGATAAGGGAAATGCCCTATTTCCTTAGCAACGACAGACGTTTCAGAGAGTACTTATAGGTACTACGTACGGGTTGTCGGCAATTCCGAGAGGCGCATGCAATTGAACCAGCAGCAGCAGCAGCAACATGGTTAAGTTTCCAAGCAAGATGAATGCCGCTTGACAAATCAATGGTATGAATTGATAAAGAAGGTGGATAGGTAATGACACGAGTGATGTAATCACGATAGCTTGTGGGGAGATCGGGGCGTCGGGCTAATTCGATTGAGGGCGGGCAGTTAATTGTTATGTATGGCCTGATGCCTACCTGAGTACCTTCAGCTATGTTCACCCTGACCGTACCTCAAGATGCTGTAGGCATCGTTAGCGTTGTCGGAATAGAATGAGGTTTTTGGAGTTATCTAATGACTCATCCACTTTGAAAAGACATGTCTAAATGATTGCAGCTGAAGTTAAGCAATATTTCCACTTTGAAGGTCGTTTCTATAACATCTGTGGTTAATATGTTCATTAAACATTTAAGCGGAATGAGCACTGAAGGCTAGCTAGATGGTATTATGGCGGTCCCATAATCCCAAATAGGGATATATTCATTCGGTCAACAAGTCCACAGTGATTTTCTGAATGAGTCAAGTCTGAGCCAAATATCTCCAGAGGGAACGGTTTCGCGGGCCCGCGACGCAGTGAGCGCCAGCGTCATATACTTATACCTTCCTCGTCCAAGGACGTATGCTTCGAATCCAGCATTGACAGGGGAAATGTGTGACCAATCACAGAGTGTACTGCCATGTGATGTGGCAGGTAACGGTGCAGACATTTCTCTCACTGGATGGGAGAGCGGGCTCACCGAAGAAAAGACCATGCTTGCCGGACAGTCGAGGAGCATTAAGGAGGATTCGTTGAACACGCGATACAACAGTCGCCGAACAGCCAACAAGCGATAGTCTAGCCATACATGACACAATGTAGATGTGTGCCTAAGTTGCGCAAACTTTGTGAAATAGACGGTCTCAACTCCTTGAATCAGTTAGGACACGGTGTTCACGGCTGCACCGCAATGAAATGTTTTTCGTTCTCGGTATAGGCAGAAACAAAGAGCCCACACAGAAAGCCTATCATACTTGCTCTGTAGAGATGCGAATTATTTTGCGAAGCAGGAGGCCGCTGGTTCGAGTCCCGCGACAACCTGTTGACATACAAAAGAGAACTCAAGCATTGCAACAATTGCAGTTCCTTCAATAAACCCATAAACCTTGGTTTACCTTACCTTTTACACATGATTGCCAATATTGGCTATTTAGTATTATTATTATTGCCAATTGTCTAACATTGTCGACTTAGGCAATCCGGCGATGCTCCAAGCAAGAGGTACATATCTAGGATACATCGCATCAGAACGTGTAGTAGGTATCCGGCAGAGATTCATTTAGAGATCTCGTATGACCCTGTCTAACGGAGACTGTAACGCTGAATGTCAGCCTTGAGGTACACGCATTGGGAACGCCGCATATGCAATCTACCACCTAAATCTCTACACCTAACTATATATATATAAAGGTCGACAGGACTGATCATGCGATGAGGTGCAGCGCAACAAAACAACTTCTTAAAATGTTTGCTAATTAGCGGACGGGATTAATTGACGTTGCATGATCTCGTCTTGAGGCCCCGATTCACATCTTTGTTCAATGCTAGTTCTACGTACCGAGACTGAATCGAACACAGTTAATTACGTATATTTCCAATTCACCAGTTCTCCGATTCAACGTTTCTCCTCTGCAATCTCTACTCTCCTAATGCAACCGATTCACCAGCATCCGCTCGCCTTCAATACGGTTCGTCGTCAGAGAGGCTAAAAGGTTTTCGGGTTGGCTCTCAGATTACATCAGTCAGAGAGGCTCGGTGTTGATTTAATATCATTCCCTTAATTGCCACCATCTGTTCTGTGTCAGTTCATAAACCATGTTGTTCCTTCTCGTGTTATCACGATCATCGTCATTATACTGATCAGTTCGCATAATTTCTAATTACGATAATTGTTTGCCGCCGTTATCACACTACCCCTCGCGTCTATTACCCTCGATTACGCGCCAGCCCACAATTGCAATCACGAGCAGCTGTTTCCAGTATCGACACACACACACATAGATAGATAGATAGATAGATATAGCTAGCGTGTTTATTTAAAAACTGAAGGTGCATCAAGCTTTAGTACGGGCTATGCTAAAAATGAATAATAATCATATCATTATTATTATTTGATCGTGTGGACGGTAATTTAGTGTATCTAATCATTTGTCCCCTGCTAGCCTTTCCTCTATTATTCAAATACTATTATTATTATTACTTCCCTTGGCATCAATCCCTATAGCATCATCTTCGCGTTCCCCCTTCCAAGCACCGAATATCGAAAGCAACAACAATGACAGCGAGAGCCACGGCAATACTTCCACATCTATGGACTGCAACAGCAGCAGCAGCATAGCAAGCACACTGTTCCACTGTGGTAATAGGTCCGTTGGCAACGGTGCTCGAAATAGTGCAATTCTATGCCTGCTGCTGTTGCTATTGCTATGTATGCTCCTATCTGTCTATGTGCCCCCTTGGTTCGTTCGTTCGTCTGTCTGCGTGTCTGCCTTTTGGGGTGTATCTACGCCTCTGCGCCGCCAGAGGAGAGAACAGCCGGGGGGTGCAGCCACGTGCAGTAGCAGCCGCAACTTCAGGTAGCTGCGACTACTGTGACTGGTGCTGCTGGTGCTGCTGCTGCGATGCGCAGCGCAGACAGCAGAAGTGGCCGCGGAGGTGGCGGTGACGTTCGACGCGACCGTTACCGTTACTGGCCACGTGTGTTGACGGCCATTATGACGCATCGATGCCGCGACCGCCGCCGCCGCTGCCGCCACCGCCGCCGTCGTGAACTGCTCCACTGCAAATGGCCTCACGCTGAGCCATCGCCGGTCGACCCGGCTCAGCCGGCGAGGCTGATTGCCAACCGCGTGAAGCTCAAAAGCTAAAACCCGGCCGAGAGAAAGAGCGAGCAGAGAGAGAGATATCCAGTGTTGTGTTCTGCGCTGTGCTGTGTTGTGGTGAGGTGAGCGCCGAACGAGGGTGAGTAAACGAAGGGCCCATTGCGCGTTGATTCATGAGGCGGCCGTTTTCGCTAGTTTACTACTGCTGCTGCAACAGTTGTTGCCGCCGCCGCCGCCGGCGTCTGTTGCTTCGGCTGCTGATGCTGCCGCCGACGACGCTGCAGCCGCCGCCGCCGCCGCCGCCGCCGCTACAACGGTGCTTGCCGCGTAACGCATTCGTCGTTGTTGTGATAACGCTGCTGGGCCGCTGCTGGGCCGCTGCTGCTGCATCGAGCCGAGAGCGGCATGGGCCAGCAAACAGCATCGCGCAACGAGGAAACTACCTAAGCAGGCGCACACGTGTCACTCGTAGAGAAATCCGTGAGAATGAATCCCTCAGTGTCGGAACACGTGTTTGAGACGGACGAGCATGATGAGAAGCCGCACGTGTCAGCGCACGTCTGTGCACGTATGGCCGGGAAAGCACCGGGAGTATCTGATGAACTCTCTCGGTCTGCCGGCGGCATCCGTCGACCAGAGGGAACCATTCGCGCACTAAAGCCACTGTTGAAACTGGCTGAGACAAAGAGGAGCGTGCAACATGTATTGAAGACGGTCAAGTCACGAGCGCGCTACAAAGGCACTCGCGGCCGCTGCTGCTAAAACTACAACAACCACTATCCTATTTAACCTCTTGCGTTCGCCGTTGACTGTTGCTTGCTGGCTGTGAGGACGCCGCTGCTGCCGCCGCCGCCGCCGCCGCCGCCGCCGCGTCAAACTGTGACGAATGACGGGAGCGCCATCTGTTGAGTGTGCTAGCTGTCTAGCGTGTCGTCTGTGGGCCCGCCTATTTGTCTCGTGAGCTCTATCTCTTTCCACATTTCGTTCATTTTCCTTTTCTATGATACCCCATCTGTAAGTGGAGATACACCAAGGGGGATTTTATGGCCTTCAGCGCGTGTCGAGCAATTTGCTGGCGCTCGTCGCAGCCTTCCTGTATATGACATTGCCTTCTTGAATCGGATTCGGATGAAGGTAGGTTCTATTTGACTGCCTGCATAGGGTTGCACCATCTGCGCCACATGTCGTCAGTTTCATTTCGGTGGTTTAAATGGCTGAAGAATTCCGGAGGCTCGAGTCCCGCGACCTGGTGACAGATCAACAACTTAAGCGTTGTAAAAAAAAAAACTGCAGTTGCGTTCATCAGAGCAAAACTTTGCATTGTACATTATTGTATCAATCTATTATATCTATATATTTCGATGGGAAATTGAAGCTACGATCTGCTACCTGTACTTGCGGGGAACGATGTATGCCTCTGTCGGGTTCTGTGATCTGTTTAAGAAGGCCATATCGCCCATTATATAATACAATAGTAAGGAGCTTCTCCTGGAAAACATTCTGTTAGACGTAATGCGAGCTTGATGAGAACGTGCCACAACGAAGGATCTGCTGGAAGAAAATATTCAATTGGTCAACGTGAAATGCATACACACGAACCCTTGACCGAAGGCAGGCAAATACTATTATATAATGTTTACATTATCCGAATTGAATAGTATATACATTACCGACATCTGTGAGTTTCATTTTTGTTTCAACGTTTCGTTGAGAGGATCTGATATCTCAATGTCCCCGTATACCTCAGCGAGGAGGTTTTCCTGTCTAACGATTTTATTTCTAGGATCCAATCCATATCAGAAGTGCTTTCCCTCAACATCTAGCCATGACTACTATCGTATTGTGATAGGGGTAGCTATACACTGCGCACTGTTTAACGAGTGCACCTATAACGAGTGCTGCTATAGTGAAGAGTCAATTGTGCTAAGCAGGTTACAGCAACTGCCTTCTTCTTCTGCAGCGCAATTTCTCGCTCTAGTCGCTTCCCCGTTATTGTATTCTGCTGCTACTGCTGCAGCTGATATTCTTGTCGTTGCTATTGTTGTTGTTGTTGTTGTTTTTGTTACGGTGAACGTTCTCCACGAGCGTCGAATTTGGCGCACGGATCGGAGCGATTCATGTTGACAGTGCACAGGCGTCTTTCCAAAACAGAAGCACGTGTACACTCATTTATGATAGCTGTGAGGCTGCCAGCGGGAATCAGGCTAGCAGCGTTGTGGACGTTGTAGTGTAGCCAGTACAGACTTTGGGTTCCAGCCTCAAGGTGCGCGGTCGCCACGACCACCCCATTTCGTTATCCACACCAACGATCTGAGGTGTCTCGATCAACGTCTGACAGCAGGACCCCGGTCAAGTCATCATCTTTAGCTTTGCCCTTCCCTCCGAACAGAGCTTCCTCATATGCCCACCCCACGTACCCCCCCCCTGCCCCCCCCAGAAGAATAAGACTTTAACTCTCTGCTTTTGCTCAGCTCGTCGCGTGTTTAGTCCCGGCCGGTGCACGGTCGCCATCCCACGTGTTCCGAGCCGCTCGGCTCATCAGTAGAATTAGCTCTTCCTTTCCTAGAGCCCCCGCCCGCCTTTCCTCTGACCCTCTTCTGAGCCTCGTGCGGGAAGAAATAACGAGGAGAACACAGACTAATAGAGACCAACATATATATATGTATAGAGAGAGAGAGAGATACGCGTGGAGCAGTACCACCATGAGCAGCAGCAACGGCGGCGCTTTTGGCTCGTCGTGATCCTCTTTCCGCCGGGAGCGTCCCTTCACCTTTCCCGTCGGCTTTCCTTCATCCTTCATTATGTTCGATGTTGGCGACGTTGCGGCTGCTGGCAGTGGCTGCTCCGGCCGCAGCCACTGCCGCTGCTGCTGCTGACTGATACCACCCAGCAGCCGCCGAATGTTCTCTGTCCCTATCTGATTGCTCGGCCAGGAGCAGTTGCGTGTTTCGTCCTGGGTTTGTCCGTTTGCCTTCTTCCTGCGCTGGCGGCGACGGCGGCAACGGCGCCGGCAGCGGCAGCAGCAGCCGGCCACGGGTCGTGTATGTGAGTCACTGAGCGAACGAGGCGTGAGGGCGGCTCGATGGGTGTCCGTGTGTCTATCGATGACTGTGTCCGTCGGTCTGCGTGTATGTGTTTGTGTTTGCAGGCAAACCGTGTGTCCATGAATGTGTGTTGGTGTGTGTGTGTGTGTTATTGGGGCTAACGGCACTTGGGCACGTGTAGCGATGGACGAATGCTTCGCGGCTTCGTTCGGTTCAGCCGTTGAGGCCGCGGCGGCCGCCGCAACAGCAGCAGCAGATACCAGTAACTACGGTGTAACGCAGGAGCAAATGCGCCCTTCTATAGCTGCTGATAATGGCTCGCCTTAAAGTGGTGCCTTATTGTTGGCGTTAAGAAGAGAACTAGATGTAGAACGAGAGAGAGAGAGAGAGAGTAGATTGATAGCAATAAATACCTCTTACTCCTGAAAGCACTTTAGCAGTTCGCTCGTCCACAATAGACTAGATGGATTCTGCTAATATAGTTCACGACGGTGTTTTATTAGCAGGACTAATCAATTCCTAGTTCAGCCACACTAGTTCAGCCACTGTCGCAATGATGGCAGCTTTATCAACGAGCACGTTGCTGAAAGCTATCTGAGAGATGGGTAGAGGAGTGAAGGAACAGATACTGGTAGTACATTTTCCCTCTGTTAGTTACACAGAGGCTGGTCATGAACACCCACCATAGTAATGGGCGGTATACAGTGTCGTACAATTAATAACCGTTTCCCGATCCTGCTAAAGTTCAAGGGGACTTCAAGCATTATAGCGATATACACGCATACCGTGCTAGGTATCTTACTTATAAGGAACAAAAGCACCTCAAGTACTCGAATGCGTCTAAGGGCAAATGTATAGTGTTTATACAACAAGTATTATCCATCGGCCGTCATGTACGATTTTAAGGACAGTTGTTACAGTGTGTTGTAGTGTTCTCATTATCTAGCTAATTAGCTATGGACATCGCCACGTTTATTCGTGCCATCTGGATTCGGGCCTGGTATTGAATCGTCGTTTGTCCTGAACTTGCACTCGAAGAGCTTATCAATTTTTCCATGCTACAAGTGAATCCATCCGTAAAATCCGTTCACATCGTTGTTATCACTAGAGCGGTGCGCTTGGCATTTGGGGCGCTCGAGAATGGAATATTTTACCACATGGGTTTCGGTCAATTCACTTGCTCCGTACATTTAGGGATTCTCTGAAAAAATACCGGCTTACCCAATGACAAGCCTTGACCGAACTGTGATACTAATTTAGTATATTTCATAATATTTTCACACAGATCATGTGTGAAACTTTTGCTAGGCTTGAAAGTTGTGTCACATGCAGCTCGATCCCACAGTTTGTACTAAGATGAACTTTGAAATATATGTTGGATGTGCGAGTTTGAAATATCTTTGTCGTAGTATTAAATTTGTACGAAATTGTGACACCTACAATACATAGTGTACATGTAACCTCTCCTTGAGGGTTAATTTTGCGTTGTTCCAATTCTAATGTATCATAATCTCAGTCGAATTGTTTAGAACTTAACTAACTTTACCAAGTATGCCATTGTTCATTGTTACTGAGGTCACCCTCATTGTTACCAAATAATGTTGCTGTTCCGTTGTAACACATGGCCAAGGCTGAGTATCATGCTCGGATACGGTGACCAACCAATGGAATATGCTGACCATATTTTAGATAGGAACTATATTGTATTTCTAACAATAAAACTCGATTTTAGCAAAAAAATACATAAGACACAACGTAACCCTTCCGGGTTTCTTGGGAGGTATTGTAGATGCTGCCGCAGTAAAGCTCTGGTAGAGGGGCAGAGTCTTTCAGGGGGCCATCTGGTAACTATCAGTAGGCAATAGCTTCTTAGGACGGTTTTATTTTGCAAAGTATCCGACTTGCAACCGTGCGAGCCCGTTGCAGTGTAGTTAGTGGATAGTGCCGGAGAGTCATTCGATGATAGCCTTGTCCTTTAGTCGTCCCACACTGCTCCGGACATCGTTATAGCATAGGACATCGTATGGAAGCCCTCATTAATAGATTTAGCTATTGCTGCGTGGGATAGCAGTAATGTTACAAACAGGGGACAGCCTGTTGCAAGCTACACAAAGTTGCCTTTCGTGAACCGCCCACCGAAAAGGCACCATAATAAGTAAAATCTAATATTTGTCCTCGCGAGGTTTCCCTGCTGCCATAAGTATCGCGAAGTATCTGATGGAGAAAGGACTGGGCTAGCCTTCAACCGCAAACGGAAGTCCATAAGATTTCACAAGTGTTGACAGCAACGCTGGCGCGATAGCTGCGCCATCTTGATCTCATTTCGACCACCGATTTCGGTCGCTGCTAATTAGCCTGTCGACCTTGATTAGCGCAGTCGCCGAGGCTCAGTCTGACACAAGCTACCTTCGGCGAATTCGGTCTAAGAATAGACAAAGTAACAACCCTTTTCGAGGAATATAAAAACCGTTGCCGACCGAAGAGCTATCGGTGACATTACTTGTGGCTACTTTTTTTGTTGTTGTTGTCAGCTGCTGCTTGGGCAGGCCATTGCCGTAGATTGACACGGTGCCCATTCTACTTTGATCTCATTGGCCACACCCAGATCTGCCCACTGTTCACCATACCTGCAACTGGCTCGTGCTTCAGTCAACCAAAAAACTAGGTATCATTCGAAATCATTCATTCAGATGTGTTTCACCGAAGCATAATCAACATGATAGTTCCAGCACTTTCTTATTTGCCTCGCGATCCTGCCGCCGGAGTAGCTCATGGCTAAGTAGGAGATGATTACTGTTTACGGAAGCGCGAGAATCTGAAATGGGCTTCGTGTCGTAATTAGCCCGTAGGAAGGTTTCACACTATTTGCAAACGAATATTGTGATTTAAATTCGACACCATTCTTCCTCATAGAGTACCGTCTACTCGAGTAAAACTTCAAGCAACAGCGAAAGCCAAGCACGTGTACCTTTCCACGTAGAGCTTTTAAGCTTAGAGGCCTACACTTACAAAGTAGCCAGTAGCTTTTCGCGGAACTCGACTTCTTTTATCTACTGTCGCGCGAATTGCATCGTCGTAGCCTTTAATACGGAACGTGATAAGGTGTGATACCGTCCCAGTTGTTCCAAGGGCCGCAGGAGGCGCTATACGTCGTTATATCTTGCACCGGGCTACGGTTACAAGGATGGCTTTAAAGGGAATATTGTCAGGCTTACAGCACGACACTCGTCCTCATATCACTCAGAGCTTTCACGCTAAGAGATATAAATGCCTCCGCACCAATTTTGTTTTAAGCAGCGCTTGCTACGTATTGGCCGCATGTAGCTAGAAATCGTTGCCACCTCGAATGACTCCGGCTCTGACAGCTCGTTCCCACTTCACTTCGAGACTAAACCGATATTTGGTATCGGAAGAACAGCTGGCAGGGTTGACTGAAAGCATGACAACCCTGCCTTTATGTTTGAAATCCAGATATGAACGTGATTGTTAGCAGTCCGCTTTAGGGCGCAGGTTTTTGACAACATGTGTCCACAGTATACGTATTACGAAGAAATGCCGAAAGCAGTTCCGTGAGCGGTAAGTGTTAGCTATGAGTCAGCCAGGAAAATCTACAGTACACGCCGAGCTTGAGACCTTGGGACCTATTATTGGTAAAAACAGCTAAAACACTGTCAACTGGTAATGCAAGGAAAGTAAACCGCTGAAAAAGTCCTGCTTCAGATAATGTCCGCTAGGAGAGTATGCAAACTAATTGCTTGGCATGGTCGTTTCGATCTGTTCGCATTCACCTTTCAGTATGATGAATGTGAAACTCCGAACCAGTTAACAGGGTACACAGATGGACAACGTAATTCAACTATGTATTCACCTTGCTGAGGTCGTCATGTTCCAAGTAATCAAACGTAATTCCTCGATCCACGATATATTGAACATATTGCATTTGAGAAGAGAATGCACGGGGCAGGTGAGAACGGGTATACTTCAACAATTGATGAAAAAGTTTTATTTAAAAATACATAACCTACTGGATGGGCCATTTAACCAGCGCTGTCCTGAGTCACAACTGAGATTCAGCTGCCAAGCAGCTCTTCTCGCGGTAAGCGTTTCTCGATACGGATCTTTAAGGCACCTGAGCCTACGAAACGATTTGAACTAGCAATCTGGGACACAACCTGCCACGGGTCTATTCACCAAACAATTGTTTCGGGGTATTGCGACGCCTCAACCACCAACGGGACACTTACTCTGCCACAATACATATGCACAAATTAGCGAATCCTGATCATTTGCAGCATATTTATCTTAGTTAAATAGTTTATATTAGTTCTTCACTTTTCACGAGGAGATAAGCCCGGAAAACCAATAGAAAAAAGTCTATATATGGCAGGAAAATCCATCTTTGTCCGTGAAGTTGTCCTCTATGCTCAACCCGTATGTAGACGAAAGACCATGAGATCTTCACGAGGTCTAACTGACATGGTCCATAGGTTTCTTCCTACATTAGCCTCGTTCACCTGTATAAGTGTGCGAACCCGATGTACAAACACAACAGTACAATCGCATCTCTAGAGGTTGCCTGCACTTGACTTCTAGTGAATTCTAATAGTAGAACAAAAATATATCTTCACTAATCGAAACTATCGCATCGAATCCTCCGAGCGGTTCTTGAGATTTGTCAAGGTCGTGAGTAACTATGGGAGCAAGCTTACAAACGATCTCCCCTTTGAGGATCTCCTCTGTTAATTTCATTGCTATCTCGTTTGTACCGTTCCGCTTCAAAAACGAGAAGGATTCAAATTGCCCAGACAACCATTTATCAGCTAGCTTCGTATGACATCTCCATAGCTGATTATCGCTATCGGCTCTTTACCCAGGACGAGTCCACGTTTCAATGTACTTTGTATCATTTTCGTAGTTAACGATAGGAGTAGTCCTCAAGCTCGTGAGACGTAGCTGTGTATTCGTGCCGTTACGAGACCAGCGTATCGTCATTGGCCCTGAAAGACCTTGAAAGCAGATAACAATCTTTTCCGCGCTGGTCATCGAGCAGTGTCGTCAGCGTATGCCTAAGTATAACCTGTTCAATAACATTGACGTTTTCTCGATGGCTTTGGCTTGCTATGGAAATTCGTAACTCGCCATGGGTCTCGATATAGGAAATGTCGGACGCAACGTGTCCTCGCTCTCGTTTCGCAAGCCCGTAGATACTTTGCCAACTAAATACGGACCAGAGAGACTACTGGTGCTACTACGCGCTCAGACTATTCGTCCCGAAGGCTAGTGAGCGTTCCACGCTAACTATGCGTTTAGCGTGCCGGAAACGCGTGGCGGATTAACCGCATAGGGAGTTATTGTACATAGAATACTACGGGGATTTGCTCTCTAGCGGTTGTGTAGGCGTAAGCGATGTAGGAGGCGGCGGCGGCGACACCGATGCCACTACTGATTAACTAGACCCGACAGACGCGAAAGTAGGTGAGATATAGACGAGGATGCAGTGGGGGATAGTTATCGCAGTTGAGACTGTGGTAGAGCTCATGTAGGCTAAAAGTTGTGGACGTCAGCGCAAGTCCCTATAAGAAGGTGTCGATCATTATGTGCCACGTAGTGAATCTCCTGTGATTTGAATGACGACTACCGACTAACACGAGCTATCATGTGTGCTCGCCTTTCTACGCCCGCACGATGCATCTATTTTTCGACTCCGAGGGTGAAGAAGATATAGAATCAACAAACGAACAGCACGTCGTTATCTACTGTCGAATATTCGATGTACATTCACTACAAGCATTATGGGAAATTATAAAAGGCCAGTCGACAAACATAATGTTTGTGAATAGCTGCGTTCGCCGTTTTCAAAGAGATTCCGAAAAAAATAATGTATCTCTAAATATATGTACGCAGAAAGGACTGAACATAGATATTGACACGTTGATCGTACCTCTGACACGGCTGTGAGTCTCGTCGAAGGTGGTCACTTCAGCAGCTGCCTTAGCAGTTTTGTGTGACTTGATCGTGGTTCATGAAGACGAAGATCACGTATATATGCATGAATATATTTGTTTTATTCTGGTCATGTCGCTCGTTTGGACAAGGAAGATACTTTTCTACTAGATCTACTAGAATTATTTGAGCACTCACGCTGAGTAGGTTTGCTTCAGGGTTTTCATTAACAGACGCGCGTGCAGGCAGGATCCTTCATTTTGTAGCGACTTTTTTCTCGCTGTGCAAAGAGGCAGTGCTATCGCCTCCCTCGGGACCAGGACGGCCTGACACCCTGTCCCCAAATGCGTCACAAATTATTGTATATATATATATATTAAGACACAAAAGAAGATAAACAAAATGTGTGTTCTACTTCTACTCATTATCTGCGTTGCAAGCACCACTTAACTAAATAATAGCAGCGACATGTATATTATATATAGATTCGTATATATATATGCATGTATATATAACATTCGAATCTATTACGGGTACCACTGCTCGTATGGATCGTGTCAATTTGAGCTTGGCCCGCTCCCTCTGTTGCTGTTCGGCCATCGTTCCAGGTCATGTCGCGACAACAGAGACAAACACACACACACACACCCATAGACCCTCTATGCGCGCTCGCCACGAGATCGTTACCACACCGGTGTTATTCTCGGTCTTTGTTAGTTGCGACCGCCCTTTTGCCGACGGTACCAGCCAAGGCAGAGGGGCAAGGGTTACTACTTGCCGTCGTATTAGTTAGGTGGTTAACACGCTGCTCTGTTCTGTTAGTTGGTTTCGGCTGGCGCCGCCGCCGCCGCTGAGGCCATATACAGAGTCTACCACCAGCACTAGCATTATAGCAGGAGAGAGATCAACTAGGTGGCCTCTGCCAGGCCAGGAGCGCGCGGTACCAAGCAACAGCAGCAGCAGCACGAAACGCTGGGAGCGTTGCGAGACAACTACGGAACGGAGCGTTCCTGTCTGCTAGCTAGTCTAACAGCATCTGGCCGCCACTTGTACCACTCACGTTAGTATCATAGTAACAAGTAGTCGCTGTGTAACGTTGTAACCAAGCTGCTCGATCGCTGGCCGCAAATAACGCGTCCAACCTCGAGAGACGATCCGCGAGAGCCATCACAGCAGCGTTACGAAACGCAGCGCAACGTAGTGCCGCAAGCAAGGCACGCCGTCAACCAGCTGCCGCTGGGCTGTCGACCGCTCTCCATTCACTGGCGAGTTAGTTAGGTAGTCCCTCGTCTCGTTCACCAGCAGGAGGAATAGTGCTATTGATACTAGTTGTGGTGGCAGTTGCTGTTGTTATGGCTATCGTCGTCGTTGTCGCTAGGCAGAGAACGAACATAGCGGCGGCAGCGGCGGCGACAGCAGCGGAGGTCAGTTTCGAGGCGGAGACGAATGGCCAGGGAGGGGTTGAGATGGCTGCAATTCGCGCTGACCTACTAACGATACTATTACTACATTACTACTATTTCTACTACTCGTACTAGTAACACCATCACTATTTCTCGTTGTGATTATAGTAGGAATCATGCGGTCGGATGGCATCAGTTAGCATACGGCTCCTGCAGCTCCGAGGGGCTCATCTCTCGCCGCTCGTGGCACTCGAGCGAGGAGCGCGGCCGTCAACAGGCAAAGTTGCTGTCTCCGGCAGCTTTTGCGGTCCGGATGCGCAGGCGGTTGCCGTCGCCGCCGCCTGACGAAACGGTGACCACCCGATGGACAGCAACGGAGGCGGCAGTGAAACAACACCGGCAACAGCAGCAACAACAACAACAGCAAAGTTGGGTCAGCGGTCAAGCCCGAACTGTGGGAAAGCTCTTGAATGCGACCAACCTGCTGTTGCAGCCTATTGGCCTAACGAACGGGCTAACTAGCGAATGAATGACCTCTTCCTCCAACTCCACACTACAACACAAGTGTTATCCAGGCGACTGCGAGCTCGATATTCCAAACTCCAACTAGTAGCCCGGAATGGTTAACTAGGACAGAACGCGTTCAGCTTTTTCAACAACGACGAATCGCTCTCTGTTAACTAGATGATGAGAGGCAACGCAATAATAACTTTATAATTAATTTGTGTGCCCGTGTCGCGTGGAACAATTAAAGTTAGGTCTAGGCTAGCGCATTTTCGATCATCTCGATAATTTCGTAGTTAAAATGTTAAACTTCGAACACCCTAATGGTTAAGGTACGTTTATGTAAATCGAGCTAGATTTATAAATATGAGAAACGTGCTTCTCAGTAGGATTAAGAATTTGCCTCTTACCCAACTTCAGCTGCAGCAGAAATTTTATCGAAATAGGATTGACCTCAGATGTACTATAATGCATCTCTGATGTGAATAGTTTAATGCATGCTTGAATAAATAACGATTGATCGGTGGTTAATAGCGTAGTTAACATACCTCTCACAGGTTCATTGATGAATTTTAAATAAATCGATGCATATATATATATATCTTTATATATATATATGTGTATGGGCCTTTGCGAGCAACGACCCAGTTAATCGAATGTGGCCGTGTCAGCGTATAAAAGCGTCAGCGCCTGACGGTGATGATTTTTTCGTTTAGCTCAGTTATCTATCTGTGCTGTTGACATCCTTCCTAAGAGGCTACGTTAGTGCGTCCAGCGATTCCCTGATCCCCTCTCTAACAGAAAGCAAAAATAGCTGCTAACCTGTTTTTATGCAATCACGATGGAGGCTGACTGCACAGATGAAACGTTCACTATTTGTCTAGCTGTTAGTATAACGATATTTGAACTACTATACTTCCTCACTAGCGTTACTATTAGGATAACCGAGAACTAACAGGCAACGTAAAATTAATTCAAAGCATTCGAACGCAGTAAAAATTTATTCAAAACGTTGCTTAATACCTTTACTCTTCATAGTAGTTCAAAGAAGCGAGAGAGCGACCTTGTATATCCTAACTATAAGCAAGGTAGCGTCCACATCATAAACGATTGTAAGTACTAAACTGTTTCACGGGACTAACAGATGAGAGCAGAGAGCCAAGGGATCCACGCGTGCGCGTATGAATGAAAGGGCCAGTGGAAACTAACAATGTTGATTGATAGGGCAGGTTCCCTCAAGGGCAGACGATTGCAGTTGATCAAGAAGGACGACGGTGGCAAATACCCCTATAACCGCCTGAGTAGAGCCCCCTTCGGGTAATTCGAGGCTTACCAATCGGCCTGCCAATCGAATGCGGTTGGTAGACGATAGTTACTTTCATAACTAATCGATCGAACAGAGAGCTAAGTCTGCACACACGTACACGTGATACAGTCGCAGGAGTCCGAAAAGTTCGGATTATTCATGCATGCTAGATAAAGTCCCTACTTTTGGCCTCCAAAAACTGGTAGAATTTCTGTAAGCATTCCCTTACTCAGGGTAAAATATCGTATTCATCATATGAATATTAAGCTGGGATTACGTAACTTCTCTCGGCCTTCCAATGTATGCCTGGTCAATTACGCATGGAACGGCTCGCCGCGGCCCTGATGAGAAAAGAAGAAGCCTTGCCTGCTGTTAGGGCAAGGCTTCTTCATGGTCACGGCAGCGAAAGTTCACCGCTGAATGTCTTTCGAGTGGAAAAATCGTCCACTATGCGGGCTATTTGCACAATGATAATTAGTTCCATAATTATATCCCGAGATAAAACCTTGAACATGTGGGCGAAAAACTAATCACACACTTCACCATCTCACCTATGCTCTAAACATTCGTTAGCTATGCACGATCTTACGAATAAATTGTCGAGCCCGGTGGCCTGACGTGGTGCATTCGTGTGCGCCTCGGCGCAATCGGACGAGACGGGCGTAGGTGCATGGGTTCGATCCCCACCGTTGCACACTTGCATTTCAAGGGGTTGTCCGTCTTACGAAGCAATGCTAAAAGCAGTTGTACCGTGGACGTTAACTGTTGGCTGAGAGTCAGCCCGAAAACCTATATATTACGAATAAATAAGATAGATTTACACGTCTTTCTCAGTTGTCTTCAACGGTTTCGTTACCATCCTGTCATTTGCCCTTCAAGCGCAGAAAAACTAATTAACAACTTGCACAGCAGAAAAAACGTACGTGTGGCAATATTTCACAGCAGCAATCGTTGTCGTTGAAGTTTCTCCTTATGCCGACACAACGTGGCCGAGTTCCCGGCCCCTGGTCGGTGTGCATGCGGTGCGAGATATATAAACCGCCATAAAACCGAACAGTTCTCACTAAAGAGACGCGCGGATATGCAGCAATCATATCATAAATTTATGCCAACACTGGGTTAACACCAGGGTGGACGTATATCATATTTAGATATGCCTCTAGGTCTGTGCAACAGATGTGGAGGACGATAGTGGTGCTCTGCTCACTGTTCGTTTAGCAGTTCATAATCATGAGACATAAAAAAAAGGTATGTTTGGCACCTCCTACTCTGATCGTTTACTAGCTGTGTTTTTTTTATTGTTGTTGTTGATGTTGTTGTTGTTTCTGTCGTTATTGTGCCAAGAATACCGTCAAGGCGTACGGTACTGCTAAATGTGTGTTACAGAGATGACTATATTCCATACGTGGTATTACCTGGCGTAGCAGAGCCATGGTTGAGCTGGTCTGTCTGAGCTAGCCAGACCAGCTCAAGCGGTTCCAATGTGCAGAGGCTCGTGCCGTCACGGAGGACGGCCAAGTTTACTTGGCCTGGCGAGTTATTCTTTGTTCTGGTTACTGCTGCTCTTACTGTCGCCGTTGTCTCGTAGACTACTGCCGCCGCCACCAGCGCCGAAATGATGACCACAGCTAGCGGGCTTCAACTGAAGTTGGCAGCTTCACGGACCCACCAGCCGTTCGAGCAGTAACGGCAGGTTACCCCTATCTGAACTGTAGTCCATCGCGTGAAGTCAGGAAGCTCGGCACGGGTTTGGATCACGGGCCGACTATTCGAGCAGCGGCTACGGACTGGGCCAGGCACGTGCAAATGTCTTCTGCTGCTGTTGCCGCCCAAACGGAACACACAGCGTTGTCCATGACGATGACGACCTACGTCGAAAGTCAGTCCAATGATTCATTCATTCACTTTTGAGCCGCTTCCGTCGACCGGATACTTCAGTACGAAGCGGCAGGCCACGAAAGGTTTTGCCCCAGCAAAACTCAACCTTAGCAGCGGCAGCGGTGGCAATCCCAGCTGGTTAATAGAGGCAGACTGCTACTACTATTATTACGTGTATGGTATAATACAATTCATAATAATAATAATAATGATGTAGTTGAAGCTGTTGGGAATTCGTTCTACAGATAGCGCTGGTGACTGCTAATGTGTTTTAGTATATTTATATATATATATATATAAGAATTGGAGGGTAAGCTGACGACCAGTAACTCAAGCAAAGAACAACCGTTCTAGAGTCTAACAACAAACCTAAAAAATAACGACGATGTACGTTACAATCAACGAAAGCATAAAAAAAAGAAGAGCATGGACTAATAATAATAATAATAACATGAGTGCTCACCCCCTTTTCCGATCAGCCAACACGACGAATGACACATTTATTATTTATTTACCCACTTCCGTGGCTGATAGGTATCATCATCATCATCATCATCATCATGCTTTGAGTTCGAACCGCCAGCCATACAGTATTCAGCGATATTTGCACGAATTCGTCATGCAAAATGCAGGAATATTTTCAGCCAGCGTTGTTTTGTCCGTCAACATCGTTGCAAAATAGCCACCTGTCAATACATAGCTTGTGCGTTTGATAGGCGTATGATGATACATCGAATGGCATATCACGGAGCTCATCACGTAGACTCGATGCAAACGAGCCCGTTACGCTTGCGGATGTCGTCTGTAAATCAAGTTTTTTTCCTTTTCTATGTTCCGCGACCACAACAGCAGTGAATAGTCGATGCGTTCGAGATTAACCAGCTGATATTGATGAACGGTCAATCAACTAGTCGCCGTGGCAGGACGTCGCCAGCAAACCACAACATCTTTCAGTCTGGTTGCCAGAACCGCGCATAGACCCTCGGCGATTCGAGATGCAACTGTGGCAACCTTTGTTTTTTTAAACCTTTGAAAGGGTAGTGATATAGTGGTATTCGGCAAAAATACTCGATTGCTCAACAAAATGTCGATAGTAAACCCATGCGATTTGTGAGTTCGTCTCATATCAAAAGGCCTCTCTCGATCTAATACGACTACAAATAAGAACAAGTTATCGTTTTTGTTCTGTTCATTTTGCAAATGCGTGACCACCTACAACAACGCGTCCAGCTTTTCACGACCTGGCCACACCCAGACTAAACGGATGCTCATCAGGCAGCTTCAAGAAAAATCTTGTCGATTGATCAACGAACGATCGTCAGTATTCACTTGATTCTGATTCGTCCTTCCCGTTAATTTCAGTGCTACGCGATCGCCGTTCCTGTTCGTTATTTGCGTCTTGTTCGACTTGTTCCAATGGCAAATGATTATGCTGTAAATTGTCGACACAAGTATCGGCACTGAGAGCAATTAGCGTCACGACACCACGTTGCACCAGTGCATAGGCCACTATACGAATGTGTCCATGCGATGTGAACGGGCGGCCGACCCTCGAAGCGATGCTGAAAAAATAAAGAACCGTGTTGAACTGTAGTCCGCAATGGCCTGGCATCGTTAAGGCCGGGATCATTTTTTGGCCTGGCCTGCGACGAAGGCCAAAGGCAATAATTTCCCCTATAGGCGGGTTCGTTAAAATTATCTGGACAGCTGGTCAGAGACAATTATTTCCCAGACGTCCAGGTGTATCAACTGGCAAATGTAGCCAATACGTCATGAGTAGTTGCGACTTGGGACATGCCAGGTCGGGCCAGACTGTGGCATTACCTCATGTTTTAATTCACCATACGAAATTGCTGTTCAAATATCATTACTAGAATGAAAACTTCTTTGATTAAACTAAACGGTATCTATGCGTACAACAAATACAGATCTTGCATTAAACTTGTTTCCGATAGCAGAGTTTACGATATGGCCCCATAGTATTTCTACAATGCTGAGCACATGATCCGAGTCGCGAGAAAAGTGTTAGAAATATGTCCACTTCTCCTTCAAACGTTTTCTTTGCTTGTGTACGAAATTATTGTTTTTTTTGCTTGTTGCAAATCTAACCAATCATATAATTAGACACAATTCAGTCGAATATGCTAAGACGAGGAGGCCCTCTGTCATCGCGCAAGACTCTTTATATATTTATGTATTTATATAGCTGACCTTCAGGTGTTTTTGTTTCTATAGCAAGCTTCGATACAGCTGTATGGCGTTGGGTCAAATACTTCCTATTGGAAGAGAGGATTCATGCGAGGCTACTGATAATGTTGGACAAACGCAGATGTTATTCATCGCGTTTTCCCTTGTGTTGCTCTAATTCGGGCCTAATTTATATACGTAGGCTACAATATCTACTACCACAACTACAATGCACAACTATTACAACAATGCTCAAGAAGGTTATACGAAGTCTTATACTGTAGTTCGTCGTTATTTTTTAGGTTTGTTTTAGACTCTGGAACTGTTGTTATTTGCTTGAGTTTACTGGTTATCAGCTAACCCTCCAATTCCTATATAGATATATATATATATATATATATTCTTGTGCAAGTGCAGAAATGAAAAGTAACAAATATCAGAACATTATAAATATTAGAAGACATCCACTCAGATGCAACTGTTTATTTGCCAGCAGTCTGTCTATACGTCCATCCTAAGTCATCCGCTTCGTCGCGCGTTATCTTTCGTTAACCATAAAATTAACTCTGTGTATCCCTCTTCCAGCCGACTGGATGGAGCCTGCCAGAGCAGACATGTGAGAGCAGGCGGACGGTCGAACCAGCCGTATGTGTTAACTATAACAGCTATAGTAAGTGGCTGTTTGGAGACAGAGTGCCGCTTTCCACAGCACCCATCCATCCAACCAACTAATATAACAGCGACCTTTGGCGCTTGAGTCGGATGCATTGGCTCCGTCGCTCCGACGAGGAAGTTAGCAGCCACAACGAGATAGGCGACTTCGTTCATTGACTGACTACCCTCCATAGAACTGCTGCAGGGCTTGAACGGGAAGCGAATGTATGGAGCCGGGTACAGCTGAGAAGGTATTTTCTGGGCTTTGCTTGGAACGCCACAGCAAGCGCGCGCGATTGGTAGCAGTGAGTCGTTCGATCTCTTTGTCGACTCGAAGGCAGAGGCAAGCCCATCGAAGCAGGTACTGGATTTCGGTAGTCCGTGTCTTCTGGAACACATCTGCGTCCTGTGTCCAATGTAACGTGCCGTGTAAAATACACATTGTACGATATGTGCAGCTACGGACAACATTGATCAGTGGATCGTATTATGGGTAACCTCTAAACTAGTATATTATAATTCACGTAACGATCACAAACTGGTTTGGTCATTGTTACGACTCATGGTAATCGCCGGGTGTGAGGAAGCGCAGCGCAATCTATTTTCAAATAGAAATTAGCCGACGCATGTTGCAAATGGATGCCGCAGCCACTCAGTATGGTTAGAATATCAACAGAGGACTTCATCAACACAGGATGCTGCCACTGTGTGGCAGATAGGAGCCAGGGCAACTTAATCAATCAGAATTGATTGATCAGCCTGGATTCCTTAAACTTTGATAACCTTACCCATGATTATGCTACCAGGACAACATGGGCTTGCTTCTGATATTATCCAGCGATAATATCCAGAAATTGACTGGCAACGTTATCACATGACGCATCACTTGACAAACTTTCAAGGGTAATTGTTGTATAGTTCGAGGTGGTGTACCTCGACATCGTAAGTTAGCTACAGTTCAGTATTGCATAGTTTGTGCATTTCCCAAGGGCCGTCTAAGTAGTACATTGTCGAAAGGGTAATACAGTGTAGTGTTTAGCTCGATGTATGCATATAAAGAACGAGTGGTCTTGGCTGGATGTAGGGTACCTTGAATGGCGTTACATGCATATTTATACTCACACGATCGATGTCTCCTTCTTTCACTAATAAACTTCCCCACCACCACTCCGTGATGTAAAAATTGTCGAACGAACTGATTAGCTGCCAGTGAGGTACGATATGCAGGTACTAGACAATGACGGTACCCCGCCATGGACTATCAAGTACAACATTAGGCAGACAGATCAATATTAGAGGCCTGTGTGCGTGAAGCAAAGAATAGCGTGCGAACGGTCGAATATTATCTCGAGTATTATTATTATTATATATTCAAGCCTGAATGTAGCTCGTGTAAATTTAGATAGGCCTACAGCATAATGATCCGAGCCATTCGTTTGTTCAGCTTAAATATTTATTGGTAATGATTGTGCGACTTTAAATATACAATAATTACAGAAGTACTTGGTGACAGGGTGTCAGACCGAGACCGTCATTGTCCCGAGGAAAGCGATGCCATTACCTCTCTCCACAGAGAGGGCGAGGCTTTGCAGAAGGAAAGATCCTGCACGTTTGGCGCGGATCACCCTATGGTAGACCCCTTCGAGGAAGTTCGCAGTGAGGGGGCCGTGGCCGCCTAGAGTTTTGAAGGCATGGGGGGAAAAGACATGGGTTGCCTGGAGGGTGGCGTACCTCCGTATCTCGGCCCGCTTCGCTCACCATTGGTTGTTCTCGTCTGGGGCCATATCACACGTAGGTATGTGAATAGTTCGCTTTTGGCGACGTTTGGAACCATATGAAGGTGATTTTAGTTAGAAACGGGTCAGTGCACCGCAATCGACAGTAAATCGAAGAAACATACTATTATTTACAAGTTATCTGTACTGTACTTTCAGCATAATACTTACTAGTGTTGTGGTCACATCGTACCATTTTGTGCACTTCAAGGTCGAGTCCAGTGAAGTGAGGTATTCGTGTGCGCCTTGCAACCGGAAAACGCGAAGGTGCGCGGGTTCGATTCCAGCATTGCGCATTTTCACTTAGTGGTGCATCTTATGAAGCATTGGAAAAGCAATATCGAGCACGTAAAAGGTTCGCTGAGAGTTAGCTCGAAAAAAATTGGTTCATCATATGAGCAAAATATGAGCGCGGCAGATGCCACGGAGGCAACGTATATTAAAGCCAACTCCGAGGGCCATGCGAGAGGAATCTGTCAAACTAACTATAGTGTGTGTGTTAAACGACACGGACCTGTAGAATACTTGGTTTGAGAGAGAGAGAGTTTTTAAGAAAAAGGACTACCAAATGCAAAAGTCAGGATAAATAAGCACTATAGCTATATATCATTCATGATCATCGTAGAAGTATGATTTTATCTTTATTTTAATTAAAACATCAATAAACAATAATGAATGAGGTTTTTTTTTGATCTTCTTTGCATTATCCGTCCAAGTCATGCCGATGCATATCATTTTAGAATCTATGCACATGTTGTTGGTTGACATCCAGACGAGTGAGTGAGTCGTTCGCAGTGGCATTTTTAAACGATTTCTTCAGCATGACAAATAATACCTCGAGTCGTATAGGTGGTCTCCCCTCGAGTTACATCAGGTAAATGTTCAATCCATCACAGCTCGACTTATGACTAATCCATGACTTGTCCGAGTTCATTTTTTGTCGTCTGGAGGTTTCCACGCGTTCGAAGGACAATGCGTTTCTCCGGCGTGTACTTTGATCGCTTATATATATGTATACATTGTATGTGGTGCGATTTAAATGTTTCCGGAATAAAACCGGCCATCATAAGTACGTGGAAGTGGCGCTTTTCATAACCACAGCAGGGTAGCTGCTATCTAGTGTATATATATATATATATATTTGTTAACAGAATACAAAACACATTTTCAAATTATATGAACATTAAGCGGTTCCACCACGTTAATTCTCGTCATGAATCCGATCTGCTCGACCTATTTTGGCTAGGAAGTGTATTGGGTTAAGTTGATTGCTAAGTTGATAAGTTGATCTTAGCAACACTTGAGGTTTGGTCTAATCGATGACGAGATTTGTTTCACATAATAAATAGTCACCCAGATCACCGAGAAGGTTTATCTGAAACCGAAGTAAGATCACGTGAGCTATTTCTTCATGTATATAACAGGTTCCATGACAATGAGAGTAACGGTCACCGAGAGCAGTCTACCCCCAGAGCTTCTACATGTCTTATAATTATGAGCTAACATTCGAGTATATTACAAGGTGTCCATATCGGACTGGCAGGGGGAGTTAATACTGTTAAAGAGTGTAATACGTCTTGTATTATATGATTATAATAATAATAATAATAATAATAATAATAATAATAATAATAATAATAAGCTACAGTTGGCTGCTGCGTCCTGGCCACGGCCAACTCGGAGTCCGACAACATCGCGTCATATATGAATGTGGCCACTGAAATCTCCAGCGGGCGCGTCGGCCTCATTGCGCAGTGAACTCGCAATGTATGTGGTCTATTACTTGCATAGGAAATTTACGCAGAACGTCTGTAGACACTCACCCAGTGAAGTGTCATACGGTCGAGATCGTATCGCGTTGTTCGTAAGCTTTGCAAACAACACCTGAACGAGTATTACGGGAAGGGACTTAATATCAGCCTACTAGAACAACGGTGGCCACAGTGATTTCAGTCAAAACAAGCGTTTCTAAGCGTTTGCTTCGATCTGCACCAGTCCAAGAGAAGAAGCGATATTCGAAGTCCACCTCCCCCTCTATGATCGGAGATTTTCGTAACATATAATATATTATACATTGCTGCTCCAGTTTGTTATTGATCCGGTTTAGTGGAAAATTCGAATCGCGCTGTCAATGGACCTTAACAGATAGCATTCTTTCTGCGGAGCGCACACGTTAAAACTGACGCCCTCTGACCATCTGATGTCAAGGCTCACGGAGGCACTTTGAGGCTGTGTACGGCTTCATTCTGCTGGGAAATCGGATTCGATATACGCTATGTATCCTTTATTGAGAAAGTCCATCACTTTTGCTGGCTTGCGCATTCTATTGAAAACTTCGTTTTGACGTGGGGGCATGACCCTTTGAGCGGCAAATACCCTGTTAGAAAATGATCGCTCCAGTTAGAAAATGTACATATACTTGCATTGAAGTTGTACACATCTAGGTGAGTCACCTTGAGAATTAAGATCGACGCTGGTATGCCGGTTAATAGACGCACTAAACCGGACATGGTTTTTCTGCCACCTGCATAAAAGAAGCAAGCTGTCCAAGCAGATTTTCTCAAAATTGAATACAGTTCCGTAGGCATAACTCTGCATTATCGTGCAACGGTTGCTTAAGGCACAAGTCAAGGAACAGCTTATGGTTTGTTCCTTGGCTTCGCTTCGACATTTATCCCGTTCATGTGGAACAATGACATGCTTTTAGAAACAAAACTTCTATTTGAACTTATTCGTTTTGTCTTCGACAGTCGATTTTCTGGCCCAACATGGAATCAACGTTGTTTGTAGACACCCATCTGTATGTTAATAATTAAATAGGTATTGTCAATATTTAAATACACTGATCGCACGAGCACCCTTGATTAATCACTTGTCCATATCGATGCCTCTGATTGGCAGTGACTTGTACATGGTAAACAGTGACTCTATTGTCTACAGCTGTTCAGAAACGCGCTATCACTCGCTCTCTCTCGACTTGATGATGCTCGACCCATAGAATATCCGCGTGAGCATCTTGTGCAGTATCTGGCCACAGCATGAAACGAGTGTCGTCTAATCGACAACGATTAAAAATCGAAAATATTTCCTTGTTTCGATAAAGTTCATCAACGCCGCTGCAGTAACACATAGCACATCATGCTAATTAACTAGTTAATTTGAGTATTTCAAGGACACCATTGATGTCATACCACTGACCAACCCATGACTTTTTGATCAGCGGATCGATTGATTCGTTGGGGCAACGACAATATAGAATAGTTCGAGTGTCCTCGAGCGAGGGAGCTTGCTACAAACTAACAGGAAAACTATGAATTCGACATTTATTTCACAGCGCGCCAACAGGGAAAATGGCATCTCAGCTTGCGCGCTACTGACCAGTTTTGCCACGAAGCCAAGCCGAACCGAGTTACGTACGGTGGTCTGCAGGAGAATTGACCAATTGGCAGCGAGTAGAAGTGGACGATGTTGAGCGCCTGTCGCCGCTACAATATTTGCTACATCATTATTATAATATATAATTATTAATAATAATTAATTTCCTATTATAGTACACGGTCATACTCGAAATAACGAATACTAGCGGTTAATGCCAGGTGCGGCAGGAGCCTTCGGGGCCTCAGTCCCAATTTCGCAAACACAACCTATACTTTTTATTGAACTCCCTTTCGACGGTCCCGTCCAATTGCAATATAACATTGAATAGACCACAGCGGCTATCATCTGTCACGGCGGTCTCGTCGTTCAGCTGTGCGCATTGTGCATACGCGCCACTGCAGGTATCGACGCCGAACCTCTACAGCTGTCATTGGGCCCGAAAACATTTCGAGCTTGCACTGAGTACGAACTATTGGCCAGCCAGAAATCTCTCATCGGCAGATTTGCCGGCAGATCGGCATTCGCGGCATATGACATGCACAGCGGCACTCGAGTCAATCAATTATTTAGTTTGCTGGCCACAGCCGCGAGCGGTACAAGTAGAGGTAGCAATTGCAGTCATCGCGCGAGAGCGTCCGCTATCAGTCTAAGGTGAATGATTTCACCAAATATCGGCGGTGGCGGCGACGACTTCTTCTGCTGATACGCTTATCACTGATGCCTTTGTGTGGATTTGGACGGGTCGCAGCGGCTCGATGACAACGACACACGGACCGTGAACGTCTCACCCCCACGACGAACATCGACGGCAGCGGCGGCACTGAGACAAAAATGTGTACTGAAAAATCAGCTGTCTCTCTTGGCCTGTCCCCGGTGAAATGCGCCCTGCCGGGAGTTGTTGCACGTTACCGTTCTGGCTGGCTGCCACCGCGTTTACTAAAGCTTGCTCAAGGTAATAGGCCCGATATAGGCTAGTCGGAGACCACATGTCAATACAATGACTATATATACATATACATACATATATATATATATATCCTTGTGTGGCCTACCCTTGGCGTCGAGGTTCCCCGTTCGTTTGGCTGTTCACTTCGCTTTATTATGACATTATGGTTCGCCACTGCGCCGTATTCGTAGAGCCAGCCGACTTTGCGACAGAACCAATCTGCGACTTCTGTTCAACATATAGTATCAGCAAAGCCGCTCGTATACGATTAGTTGTGATTAGAATATTTTATGCCCATAGTTATCGTAAGTGGCTTGAAACGGCGGCGGAACGCCTGATAAAACAAATAATAATCGCTTTTTTTCTTCTACTCTTTTTAGATTTCAGTCATATCTATAATATGCGCTTGAAGACGATGTGTGGTGGATGACGTTTTGAAGATTGACAATTGGTATCCGCAACCTCTGTTGTATGTGATATCCACATAAATGTTTTAATAATGCCGCACAGACGGATGACGACAAACGCTTAAACGTGATTGTAAATCAGAAAGAGACCCGGCCTGTTTAGCTCGACTTAATTATTATCCTTTAGAATAATCGAGCAATGCAAAAAGTTACGGTTCACCTATGGCAAAAATTAATGAGTGCCATCGGGTTCCGTCTGTTGACGGATACAATCCGGGGTGTAAAATAAATGTTGGCTATTTCATCTCGAAGACTCTCACTTCGGTTGATCGATCGTCGTTAGGGGTTGGGCGAATCGCTTGCTGTGTCTTACGTTCTGTGTATCTACCTAATGTATGCATTTATATATATATATAATCCTAGCAACACATGAGTTCAAGTAGTGTACGAATGGCATAATTTCTCCACAGGCACACACTCCTAACTTTTGGCTTAATTTAGTTCGAGTACTTACAGCTTACGCCTTCACGCTCGTTGTCCATTTGGTCAGGTAATGTCGTACATAACATTTGAATATTACGTTAACGCCTCTGGCCAATTGTCTCTTCGCGCACTGACAACTAATTCATTTCACGGATCTGTCACAAGACTTGATTGTGAGTCCAGCATAAGAAGACAAAAGGCCGCATGATACTCGTTACTACTCTTGCAGTTCTTCCCTTGTTCGCCTCTCGATCCAAAGTTCGCTCTCTCACGGTCAGCCCATAAGCACCGACTGTCCACAAGCGTTTCCGCTTCTGCGATTCGTAAGCATTATCACCACTTGGAAGCGGCCGAAAGTCACAAGCAAAGTAAGAACGAGTGTACCGTACGACAGCTAAACCACGAGGAACGCCACGGGTGATTGTCGATACTATTTGCTTTAAAGGATGTGTCCAGTTCGTTCATATTCGTCAATGTCTAGTCGTGCTTCGTGTATACGTCAAAATCGAATATCCTCCATACATCCATAAGGTGGAGCGCCACTCGAGGCTGCCAATGTCGCCTCCGCTGCCGGCTTCGGCCACCGACGAGACAACCACCGATGCAAAGCTGCTGGATCAGAGGGTCTTCTCTGTCTCGCACTTCAGTGGCTGGCCGAGAAGTACTATCACTGCTATAGATTGATACACGGCTGCTGTTGATTGCATGCGAGCGAGCGTCGACACGCCCGTATTCGACGTGTCGCGTGCCCTGCTCGCGTGTTCGTCATGGAGTCATGCGCGAGACGTCCCGGTATAAAAGCGTACGTACGCCTCGGAGCCAGCGGCTCCCGACGCGGCAGTCGTTCGTGTCATCCAACGCTGTGCTCCGTCTCACCGGTAGAGTTTGCATAATACAAGTGCAAGACTCGAGTAACGTCGACTCCGCAGGCCGGCCGGGTCAGACGACATTGGTGACCTGGGCGTCGTATGGCACGATCTCGTATCCCTTCAGCGAGCTTCACTTTGACGAGTTCTTCGATATTCACCGAAACATGATCATCGGGGGTAGATCGTAGACGAAATCACCACAAAAACGACGAGATGTTCTCAGCAGTAGCCTGATCACTTCGAGAACGCCAAACTTGCTTGTACACATTGTGACCACTCTAAACTAAGAGCATCGTTCGACTCTTAGAATAAACAACATACGGCGCTTCGCAACGATGACGAACAATACGGAGCGCCACAACTCTACGGTACTCAACTGTGACGTTTCCGTACTCATACGAAAAGCCAGTGAACATCCAATGGGACCCGATGACGTTCCTGGTGTCGAAAGCCTTTATCGCATCCACGCCGTGAGTAAATGGTCTCCTCACCCACGTTTCAGCTGTTGTCGCTATTCAAGGGGGTCTCATCTCCATCACTTGACTCCCACCGCTGCAGGCTGCCACCTGCGAGCCGTTGTTGTCGCTTCCGCGATGGCAAAGGTGGCTAACACCGTCGTCGCATTGTACTGCCATTTTGCATACACTTTCTTCCGTGGATCTACATCCATCCGTCCGGGAGCATTGCTCTTGATCTTCGCGGAGAGCACAGACCAGAGCCTCTGCTCTAGTGAAGTCCGTAGGTATGGCTGGGTGGGGCTGTTGGACAGTCACCTTTGCTGAGTATTTACATGCTGAGTGCTGCTTGCAGGCGCGTTCTTTTCCTGTATTTCTCATCGGGTTTTTTTGTTGCCATGGTTCACAGCAGACCAACTCTCCCAACTGCCAGCTGGCCAGCCACCCACCATGCAACGATTCCGACCACTGCTGCTGCTACTGCTGGTGCTACTAGTTGAAGCACAACTACCTCTCTCCTCTTACCACGACAACGATTATTAGTGACACTGACAGCGTGACGGCCGATGCCGGCCGACTCCTCATCGGCTCAACTAACTGCTGCGTCCCGCGGTGTGGAGCGCGCGGTCCAGTGGCAAGCAACTCGCAGGCTCCGTTGCAACTCTCCTCGATGTCGTCGAACGACGCCGGCTACGACGAACGTCAACGTCAACTGCGACCGTCGACAGAACGACTTCCACAGCAACAACTGCTACAAGTGCTGCTGCTGTTGTTGCTGCTGCTGCTGCCAGCCGCAGCCGAGTCTCTCATGGACTACACTGACTGCTGACTGCGTGAGCAGTCTCTCAGCAGCATCTCATTGCAAGCTCGTACGTCAATGTGCCATGGCAGGTGAAAGCATTCGACCATGGGCGAACACAACGGCCGCCGCCGCCGCCGTCATCGTTGCATCGCTACTATCCTTTGCTGTTCTCTACCAGCTCTCGATTCGCCTGTTGCTGTCGCTGCTGCTGCTACTATTGTTGCTGTTGTTGCTCCCAATGCCAGTGCCATGCCACTTGCGATGTTGTCAGCTGCTGCTGCTGCTGCAGCAGCAGTTGTAGTAGTGGTAGTAGTCAGGGAGTCCTCCGCCGCCGCTACCGCGCTGCCACCACCACCACCACCGCTGGACTGGTTGGTTTCTTGGATGGTTTCTTGCTTACTTCGTAGTCTGCCTTCCTGCCTGTCTCGCTGGGTCCCTCTGTTCTATCTATTTGTTCTGTTGTCCAGTGGACGTTTCGTCTGGATGCATCGTCGTTGTCGTCTCGACCGCCGTCTCCGTTCCTGCCTCTACAACCACTGGTTTACTCGCTCGCCGCTTTTGCTACTCTGTAACCATTGCCACCGCTACCGCTTCTGCTGCAGCGGCTGCCTCAGCAGCAGCAGCAGCGGCGGCGGCGGCCGCCGCCGCCACAACTAATACTACTAGTTCTAGTACTATTACAACTACTGCCACTCGGTTGCTGTTGCACTAGCAGCGACCGCCGGCGCAGCAGCAGCGGCGGCGGTGGCGGCGGCGGCATCCGCTGCGACAGCAGCATTGCTGACTATATTGACTACCATAGAACTATCAGCCGCAGCAGCAGTAGCAGCAGCACCATCGAGAACGGCCGGCGCAACTATAGACTAGTGTACTAGTGGCGGTGGTGTCGTAGAAGAAAAAGGAGAAGAGGGATAGTAGTAATCGTAGTGGTCGGTCTACTCGGTTCCAGTCTGTCTGTGGCGGCGGCGGTGGCGGTGGTGGCGGCGGCGACGAGGCCATCCCCATGTTGCTCTCGCTCCCGCTTCGTCCCTCGATTCATCCGTACGTGTGTCCGTCCATGACGCCCGCAGCGCCGGCGACAGCAGAACTCCGTCAGGAGTTGGGAGCATCGGCGGCAACAACAGCAGCAGCAGCATCGAAATCGTCGCTGTCAGCCTTTCCAACCAGCAGCAGCAGCAACAACAACCGTCTAGAAAGCAGCGTCTGGCATCAGCGGCGGCGGCGGCGCCGTTAACGCGCCGCGCTAACGTTAACGCAACGTAATTGGCGGAGAAGCAGACTACCAGTGCCGGCGCTGTTGCCATCAACAGCAGCAGCAGCAGCATGGATCGACTCGCCGGTCGAAACTGCCGCCGCGCCGATGACCGGCGCGGCGGCCGCGGCAGATCCCACTATTGCTGCCGCGCCGATGACCGGCGCAGTCGCCACGGCGGCGGCGGAGGTGGTTGTTGCGGCACCAGCAGCAGCCACAACAACAACAACAACAACGGTAGAGCGTCGCTGCTGCTGTCGTCCCAATCGCCGCCGCCGCTGCCGCTGCCGTAACCATCGCTGTCGTTGTTACCGATGGAAATCGTGATGTTGATGATGATGCGCTCCTCCGCTGCTCCTCTCGCTCTCGGATACAAGTTATAACATTGTATCCTTTCTTCGGTGGCACTGGGCGGCGGCGGCGGCGGCAGCAGCAGCCTGTATTGGCGGCGCTAGCGTTGTTGATGTTGGTGCTGGTGCCGCTGCCGTTGCCGATGCCATCGTCGATGTTGCCGCTGGTGCCGCTGTTGGTGTCGCTGATCGAGTTGGCGCCGCCGCCGCCGTTGGTGTCGCTGGAAGCGCGCGCCACGCTGTGCGTTGTCGCTCCAGCCGCCGCCGCCGCCGGTTCGTTCGCGCTCCATCGCTGCCTGGTTGAGTTAGTCCGCGGCAGCGGCGGCCGCCACCACCGCCGCCGCCGCTGCCCATCGCGTTTGGCAGCGGCCAGCCAGAAAGCGAGCCAGCCGCGGGGAGTCGAGTGGTTGGTAGATGTGGTTGCAATTGTACCGGTAGGGATGGTGATGGTGGCAGCACTGAATCAATTGAGTGACTTCTCGTTCTCGTTCATTTCCTCCTCCTCGACGTGGACGCAGCCCGACCTCCCGACCAACAGACGACCGTCGGTCTGGTTGGCAATCGAGCAGGCTTGCAGACTACGAGACGAGACCGGCCGACTCGAGCAGTGGTAGACTGACTAGTCTACGAAGTAACACAACGTCGAAGTCGTTCCTCTCTACTCTTGCTGCTTCTCTACTGTTGCAACGGCAATGCTGGAGCACGGGCGACGAGAACAACGACGGCTGATGGCTGGACGGACAGAGACGACAACGATGACTATTGCATCGCGACAAAGCCAATGCCGCCCAATGTTACTGCTGCTGCTGCTGCTGCCTTGGACTCTCTCTCTCTCTCTATCTTCTCTCATTTTGTCTCTATAGTTCAACATGATGAACTACTGTTGCTTTCTCTGTTCTACTTGTGCTGATGCTGCTGATACTGTAGCGGCTTACGTTGCGTTGAGTTGCATTGCGTTGTTACAACCGGGACAGCAGTGGACTCTGTTACCACTCAGGAGACACATTCACTCGTCCCGCAGCTCCAGCAGCAAAATAACAAACCACAGCAGCAGCTGCAGCAGAGTGAAGCTAAGCTAGGCGGCATACGGTGGTCGTTTAGCGACAATCGAGCCCAATACTACAACAAACTGCAATAACTACTACCATGACAACGATTACTAGGTACTCCTATAAGTACTAATACAAGAGCCAATGTGGGGAATGGCTCGCGATTCACGTTACCGCCGTTGCGGCAGTCATCTGGGTGACCCTCAAGGCCAATGCCTCTATCAGTCTCGGGTGGCTCCCTGATTCTCTTTGTCCTTGCTCTACTCGAGAGAGACAGACCATGGCGCGGGATGACTCGAGTCGCGCACTGAATAGCTAATGTGGTTGAATGAGGTAGGCGCGTGCACTGCACAGGAACCGTACGTACCGCCACGATCGGCATCCCGTCAGAACAAAGAGATCAGCAGGAGCGAAACCAGCGCTAGAAAGCACGCACTCCATACACTGCCATGTGTTCCGTAGAAATACAATATTCGACATGGGAATATCATGTATATCGTTACACGGCCTCAGAGTTCGTGAGAGCGATTGACTCGTCTATTCGATAGCTGAGCACCGAACATACCTTCAGACAAAGATTCAGACAGCCAGTAATTGTTGCAATACCTGAATGACTTGGAGTATGTATATTTTTTTGAGAGGAGGAAATATTCTTCACGGACACCACTAGAGACATTCCAATTTCCATTAAAGTGGGTCGATCCAGTGAAGGGGGGTTGACGTGAATGACAAAACGCCTCTGCCTGCTAAAACCACCATCCTCTGCTGAGAATTCGTCTCTTCCTTAGACTCGGTACGCTTAGCATTACATCGATCGCTAGGAAAGGCGTAGAACTGCTCTGGTTAGTGTTCTATAGCCGAGTGCCTTAGTCTCCTACGACTACTTTAGATTCCGTGTTGGGTTCCTGTTCGGGGACGCTCGGTCACCCAATCCCAGGCCCACGATAAATTTGCCATGGTACTGTGGGACTCCTGCCCGATTTAGTGGCAGACCTACCCAGTAAACTCAAGCCCCACTTAAGCTTGACTCTCGGTTGGCCCAGATCTTCAATTGACAGTACTACGAACCAACGGAGAGTGGCAGACGCCTACCGAATCATTTGAAAGGGTCGCCCCTCGAGTTTCCCACCTCATCAGATAAGGTATATCCTTAGGATTACGACATTTGTACCATGTCCCGGCCCGCAATCAATTCGAGTACGAGTGTCACTGATGTCTAAAATAAATGACAAAGGAGGACTTCCAGAAGTAATCTGCATAGAGTTACGATGAAAATGGTAATTATGAAGTCTACGCACAGTGGAACAGCGATACGCGGCGTAAATACAACACAGAGCAACAACTCGCCGTTCTTACACCGAACTTCGAGTAGACGAACTTACTGTAACGGCCAGCCACTGTGACAACAACAACTTAGTACAACTCGAAACGGTAGTTTTTACTTGAAACCTACCCCACTAATGCGAATGGGATTCCAGCATGGGATTTTATTATAACAAGTCTAGCAATCCTACAACAAGAAAACGGTTGTCAATATAATGCTCTGCGCCACGCTCCACCTTGCGTGGTGCTACGAGTCGTTCCTTATTGACATGCCATTGACAGAGAGCGGGGATACAATATTGCCTCTGTAGACGCCAACAATGAGCCGGCTATCTCGCTGCGCGGCATCCATTGTAAGGAGGTTATTGCTCTCCAAAATCGAGTAGTAGCGCGCGTGCGATTTAAGTGAATAAACGAGTGGTCGCGCGAGTGCGATTAAAGTTGACAATCAACGAATTGCTATGCCCGTCAGAGTGGATCGGAGTCCGCCATATTACAGCATGGGGTAATGCCCTCATCCGTGGCGTCTTAAGATCGAATAGCAACAGCAGCAACGAATGACTGATGAGGTGTCTGCCGAATACCTTCACACAGAGCGAGAGGGCACATTAGTCAACGGGTCTTACGGTGGCGTCGAGAGGCCCGACCACTAATCAAAGCACCTGGTTCCTACATTAGGCTTCATCAATGCGTCCTGTACATTGTATGCGACTGAAGCAGGGTCATGCTAACTTCTTTAGAACGTGAACTGTTTGTAAGCATGACTTAGTTTACGTTGCGCGCAATTAAGCAATATTCCAAATTTAATCTGGAGCTATCGACACAAGCGAATAGCCCTCTAAAGGAATTGTACCCTAATATATGGGCATTAATAATTGTTCCCTAATATATGGGCATTAATAATTGTACCCTAATATATGGGCATTTTTGTGTTCTTTTCCAATAAACAACTTGACAAATCCAGTCACACACTCATTGCCAATTCACCGATACCATCATATGCGACAGCATATCGGCGAGACCAATCAACAGGATCATCAGAATATCGAGGCACAGTGTTACCGAGAAATAATTCACTAACTTCTGTGTACATTTGTGGTGACTGTATGATATCGAAAATCTCATCGCTGCCTCGCAACTTCAGGTAACGTTTGAGGAACGCGTTCGGTGGGACAACTTATTTTGTCCTCATATGAAGCCGAAAGAGAAATGCCAGCTGTAAAGTAATTAAGAATAACAATAATAGTAATAACCTCAGAGATTGCTGTGCTAGTGGCTACGTGACCGCTTACCTCTTCGTCCGGCGGAGAGATCATTCCTCTGGTTAGAAAGCAAAGGGGGAATTTTCCAGGATTTTCTTTTTATCTATTTCGCAGGTACGTGCTACTGTGTGTTTTGGCTCAAACGGCTGGGATTTCTCTCCGACGTGACTGAAGCATATGTGCGCTGTAACGCCGGTGCTTGGTCGTCCGTCTGCGGGCAAAAAAGGTAGTTTTCCACACTGACATAGTCAGCAATACGAACTTTGTGACGAAGAGAATATGATAGACATAACTGCACGCAATAAGCAACAATATACGATTAGCGATCGAATTAAGTATACCGATGGATTTGGCATTTGGCCAAATAGCGCCGGCTGATCGGAGTCAAATTAGTTTGGGCTCCATTCGATAGCGAACTTTTGCGCTTTCAGAAAACGATCGACGGCCAGACAGGAACACACTATACATTGGCTGTGGGTGGCGGCGAAGCGGAAGCTAGCGGGGCATATCTATAGTAGTATAGCGCGATTACGCGGAGCGCAGTCCTAAGGGTCATGACACTATGGCGCTGTTCATTGCTGTGCGGATGGAGGAGTGCGATATTGAATATGCTCGAGTCATGGGTGTTCAGGACCTCTGCCGCCTTCTCAAGCCTGTTGTTGGCTGCAGCGACCCATCGGAATTATCGCAGACATGACATCTCTCCAATGAAATGCCCCTCTATTGGACTGTGTGTCTGCCACGCGTCTCCAAACGAATCGACATTCGAAACATGTTGAAGGTAACACTTTTCAACTGATGAGCTCAACGCTTTATTGCATCTGTCCATCTTCTCACTGAACGTTCCCGGCATCAATTACAGAGATGCGGAAGTGTTTTGGGCAAATCATCTTCATTCTGTGTGAAAACGATTCATTCCCTTGTAGTCTTTTTCATCACCGTTCAGCGAGACTGATCTAATGATGAGACTGATCGAAGGTAAGTCATGCGGTGCCTTATATCGTTGGTCTTCACGAGTGAATAAAATCGATCGAAGTGCATGCCGACTTCGATGGTGAGCAACACGAATTTTAGTTAGAATGACGAACCTCGATTTTCCTGACAGTTTCAACAATGTTCAGCTACCCATTTTTTGCCCAGTGCGGCGTCACCCCTCAGCAGGAGCAATCGGTCGAAAAAAATTATCCATGGACAAGCAGTGTAGACTGAGACGACAACTGGAAATAGCCGTCGCACCAGAATCGAACCAATAGCGGGATTACCTAGTTCCCAGGCTCAAATGGTTCCCCGTCGGAGGATGCCATCATCCATTAAGGCTCACTGATGGCGTTTCGAATGTGACGTATCTGCATATAGGTGACTTGGTGAAATGCGCAACTGAATCTAATTAGTTCGTAGTTGTGATCGAGGTAATGCCAAGCGTGCCCACTCTAGGGAAGAGATAGACTCTCAGCAGGAGATGGTTTTAACAAGTAGAGGGGCTTTGTCATCCTCGTCAACCCTGCACTGGATCGGCCCACTTTTATGGAGATTCGAACGTCTCTGGTGGTGTCCGTGAGTTTGAAGAAAATGTTCGCCTCTACAAAAAAAAGTTGGCCGTTGCAGTACTGTAGCACTATCAACAAACGGCGAACACTCGAATATCGTGGTTTGGTAGAACGGGGTCTATAATTAGTCATGCATCAATTGAAGAGACCGCGCCAGTAAAGACGATCCATTAGCCTAAAACCCAAACAGCGTCCGTTGAACAATCGCCGCGATAACTCGCTGACTCGCCGCACGACATGCCCGGCTGTTATCGCAATATTGTGTCTAACAACAATGTACAATGTTCACTTTAGAATTTAACGCACTCTCCTCACTTACACGGGTCGTGAAGAATCTCTCAATGGCAGAAGAACCGCGAATGTGGTAAATATGTATACAATAATCAATACATACGTATATATATATATATATATATATACGTATGTGTGTTGTATGGTTCAGCAATGAACAAATACGACACTATTGCTAAGCAAGTGAATCATCACTTGTTGTGTACAATGAGTAATGCCATTTTAGTAGCCAAAGTAACCAACGTACACAGCAATGTTGTGCAATTGAAGAAAAACTAAGCCAGAAGGGATAATTGTGAGGGATATGTTGCCCGTTGGTTATGGTGCAGTGATTTTCTACAATATAATATCTGGCAAACGCGTGCAGTCGATAGGACCCGAAACAGATATTGATTGCATATTTTCCCCATATGAGAAGATTGGATTCTTGTGAGAATTTTTAGCTGTTTCAAGCTAGTCCACCTTATGAGATAACTCGGTACAAGAACTAAATTAGGTGTATTATATTCGACACATACTATTGCTTTAGACCTCTAATTCTGTGAATAGTCCTCATTTCCTAGAGAATCAAACGGCGAAACGGGGCTTTCAGCCAGAAAGCCCCAATGTGCGAGATGATGTTGTCTGCTAACGAACGCTGAACACCAGTGCTCATACACCTGTAGCCGCCGATTTGAGGTATAGTGTCGAATCTCAAACCCTGCAAGAAATACGCGTATTGATGGCAGAAGTGCGTCAATGGTGGTACTGCACTGATCCGGTCCGTGTGCGAATTCAAACCTCTGTCATCAACGAACCTTCCGGAGGGGATTGTAATATATGTTCTTGTCCTCCCTGACGTTCCCGTTTTCTCATGGTTTGTATTTCGTGTAAATGTTACCTGACCAACATGGTCCAGGTGAACATCCACCTGGTTATGTGAGGCAACGATTTATCGCCAGCCTTCACCATGCGGATAGATTCAAGCAGTTAATGAAACGGGACGATGAGAATGAACACCGGACAGTGGTGGATTTGTCCACCAGGATTGCGGGGCAGATTACGTCGGCGACTCGGACCCAGCGGGTCGAATTTCGTAGGGGCAAACACCGAATCGATGCGCTCCACAGATTTGCCTCATGTTCAATTCCTGATTCTGCACATATCATAATTAAATATTGAAAAATCTTTGTAGGCATATATATATATATATATATATATTGCGTGTGTTGTGTTCCATTAACTCTCACTGGGTTCGTTTTATTTCACATTTGAATAGTTGTCATATCGTCTTTCCCTACGCAGTTCGGCTAACTCTGTCTGTCCACAGCTCGAGTTATTTGAATGAGCACGCCTCTTTCGAATGTCTCTCCAACCGCACACCTCATACTTTGCATCGTTGGGGATTGTGGACAGTCACCAAGTAACAAGAGGGATATCGATAGCAATCGCCGCTTCATTGAGGAATTGTCTTCGAACCACAACAATTTGTACGCGTCGACTAGAGAGTGTCGTCTCTCAACGGCACTGGCAGAAACTAGCTACATTGTTCGACATTTGGACATCGGAACACACACACACACATTCACATACAAATCTAAAGAGATCGATGCGACTTTCTAACCACTGATATTTACGCACTCGTCGTATACAGGGGGCAGACATGTTCATGGTTTCATCCGTAGACCGAGATGGATCGTCCATCAGTCAGGCGTCAGTCGGCAGACAGCCCGCAGAAACTACAATAACAGCAGCAGCAGCAGCAGATCGATGCATCGCTGAACTCCCGCCCACGAAAGTGCCTTACTTCTCCGCACGTGAACACACACACACACACACGTGGAGTTACTCTATAGTTAGACTGATGCCATCGAGGGTCTCGAGAGAAGCAGGCAGTCCGCGGGGGGACCGCCGTCGTTACAACAGGAACGTAATGTAGAATAACGCGTCGCAAGGAGATAGTGATTCGCTCGAATCAATCCTTCAGCGCTGCATGGGCCCACTTCGCCCGGCTAGTGTATATACAATATTGCACGACGATTCAGCGCTTTACGTGGACTGATTAATTATTGCCGTCGTCATCGGCCCAAAATGGACGACGCCGCAGAATAACTAACTGACCGATGCGATTGTTTGTTGATCGGAGTTGAGGCACAAATGAGCACGCGAACCGATCCGATTGTGAATGACATGAATACGGAAATCTAGCGCCTAGCGGCTGGGAGCTCCATGCTTCGTGTCCACATCACCTTTGTTGCTGTTATTATTGTTGCTGTTGTTTGTTGGTGTCTTTTCTCATTCATTGATTCAGTGACCGCTGCTGTATTGGCCTGTGCGGATGCGGCGATTCCTCGAACAACAAGGCGTTATGGTTATCCCGCCTTGCTCGGTACCTGTCTCACTGCGCTGGCCCCTCGGCTATTCTCAATGTGAATGTATTTATCAACGGAACGACGAATATCGATGTCGATATTCGATTGTCCAGTTCGGCGTTGCGATGGCCACTGAATCTTACGAGTTTAGGTTTCCTTAAGCAAATGTTTGTTTGCATAGCGTGGGACCGTGCGACGATTGTTGTTATTGTTGTATAATCCTTTCGATGGTCATTTAGTTAAGAGTGGCATGTAAAGTGGATGCGCGTCGATCACGCCGATACCAGCATTCACTTAAATAAATGAGCCGATTATACGTCACCTGCATGATCATCAACAAACAACACAAATCTGCAGATTTTCGACAGTTGCTATGCGCTGCTGCCGGCTACAAATGCGTTTCGATACTTGATTCAAGAGTCGTCCGGGCTGGTGGCATCTCTGCCAATGCCTTCGTTAGGTAAAGCCGGTACGAAGGGGAATAGTCAAAATGAAGAAAAAAAAAATCGCTAAAACAAATACAGGTGCATCAATGAGAGGCTGAAATTGTCATTTGCATTGGCCGACCAGTTTGTGGTTTAGGCGAGATCAACGGCCAAGGGACGACTAAGGATTTTCCTGCGGAAAATAAAATTAAAAACAAACAGTTTCAAGGCATAAGTAGTGGACATTTCTTAGCACGAGTCACAAACAAGATTTAGGAATAATCGAGATCTCACGATATCAGGGAAATGCATTTTGTTTCGGTACCTGTTAGCCGGCACACTTACCGTGTGCATCTTTAGACGAGGTGTTCGGCCTCTGCCAGGAGTAGTTTTAGTCTATTCCCCTAGAGTTATTGATCGGATGTTGTTGAGAACGTTGGTTTTTTTTGTGACACACCGAATTTCTGTAAGATTATACCCAATTTCTTATCCTGAGATTGTGGCTTCAGTCGGGAATATATAGAGGTAACTTAGTCACCAGGGAGCTCACCTTCAAATGTACCATCTTTGTTCTTGATAGCACGCGGCATAGGGTGTCCACGCATGATCGAGAGCAGCCCCGAGGACCGAATCCTAGTTCTTGGTCGACTCGGGCAGGACCCACTGGAGATACGTCTCGAATAGTATTTCCGAAGCTGGGAATAGTTGTGAATAACGTCCTATACGTAATGCTGCTGTATTGGTATCGGTAGGATATTTGCGGATAGGCTGCACGTTTCCATCGGCCTGTCATTCAATCAAGACCTTAAATAGTATGACAAAGCGCAGTATAAAACGATGTTAACTAATCGAAGATTCGTCACCGAACTAATTCTATAGATCATGCCTGAGAACTACGCAGATGCGCGTTCACAAATGCATACACGTCGAAATGCTACATATTGGTAATTATATATGAAAAAAAAACCGGTTTAGTGTTTTGACAGTTTAGATGTTCCTATAAATTTCCTGTCGAGGCCTTTTGAGGGCATGAATATTTAGAATTGAACTGTTACCTCTTCTAAACTCTTGTTCCTGCGTGTGGACGTTGGCGACACCACATTAAACCAGCGCTTCGAAACGGCATCTATAGGCACCAAACATTTATACTAAATGGGTGTAAAAACGGAATACTTGGAATTCGTGTTTCGCATAAATCTTTGTTTAGGCCGGTTATGTGTGAACATCGGCGCCTTCCGTAAATGTACATATCTTAAAAGCAGATAAATAAACAATAGCAGCGCTGTAATAGTAATAATGATTATTATTATTGCTATTTTATTATTATTAAATTTTAAAATAAGTATTATTATTACTGCCGTAACGCATGGCCGCCTTAAATGGGCCGGGCCACTATATATACGAACCAGACTTTATCGCACACAATTAGCGACAGTGAGACAGATTGCTATTTTCAAATATTTCCCCAAGATTTTCATTGTGACTCTCACTCATTCACGAAGTCTGATCTCCACCGAATAGATATTAGTCAGATGGGTTGACAACAAATCAGTATGCAGTCACCGATGCTGCCGGCAAAGTATTGTAGTTAGACAAAACTGGTCACGGAATCGTATTAAAAAGATTTTCCCCTAAGATATGGATCGACGCTGGTCTGATCGTGTTATCGTCATTCTGGTGCGTTAGAAAAGCAATATTTGTCTGGAGGCTGGGAGGCAGAGGTCACACACTAGTTGAAATGTGGAATGTAAGCTTGACAGAACTTGATGCGAGAGAAATGAGCCATATCATACCCTCAGAGCGACATGTTCTCATACCGTAGAGAAGATTATATATATATATATATATATATATATCTGCTCAACGATAGATAAACTGAACACTTTTGTTTGCACTTGTGTATATGGTACTAGCATGTAGTATCATGTCATATCACAGAAGTCTTTGTTCAAGGCCGGTTACGTGTGAACATCGGCGCCTTCCGTAAATGTACATATCTTAGTTTGAAAGCAGATAAATAAACAATAACAGTCACGAGGCTAACGATGACTAAGTGGTGATATTAGTCGAGTGTATAAGAAAAGCTTAGAGCGAGTAGCTCTCAGCACTTGATCGCTTTCTGCCGACGAACCAATGGGGTCGGTCTGTTTCATTATATATATATTTATATATATATCGTGGAACAGTGAAACATATTTGCAGTACCTATTATAAGATTTACCTTTTACTCGGGTTATACGTTGAGCTTGTACATCTAAACTGCAATATTATAAATGAAAATAACACATTATTAAACTCATACCATTGCGATTACTACAATTGATAGGCTTGTGCCTCCAGCCAACATTTAGTCATACAGTATACGTATCCATGTATAATATATTTGCTTCTCGTGCCAATCTTGCCAATTGTCGTCCTAATTCCCTCTCTCTCTCGTTCGTCTGTCTATCTATGAGGGGGTTAGTGGCAGCGTGAATTGGTTGCTATTTGCCATATTATGGATACACTGCTGCTGAAATAGTTATTATCAACTTTTATTCGCATTATGTTCGATATACATTTGCATGTAATCGGGGGGCGAACGGTGTGGGTGACCTGTGGTAGCGCGACAAAAGCCGCGCAGTCTACGATAATTTGGCAGAAGCACGCAATTGTTGCCTGCTGCGAATTCAAGTATTCACGATACACTAGATAGGGTCGTATCCGATAAACTTTTTGATTTTCATCCAGGTAACAATCTATCGTATTTATTCCGCCTTCTTCTTTATACACCATCATCATCATCGGCGTTATTATCATTGTGCAATTACGACCTTCTGAGCAAACAATCAAAACAGCAATAGATTCCCGCCGACTGGCAGTTGCACTCATTACAGGAAATTCCTTGGGCATCACCAAAGCACCGTCATCACCAGTCGATTCACGGGCATACCCATCCCGCTCGGCGGCTTCAATCCTCTCCGAATGCTGCAACAGACCGCAAGCGGCGCAGTCAATGCATTAAACAAGGAGGGCAGACATGTTCAGTAGCCTACAGGCAGGGCAGTCTTCCACAGAGGCACGAATCGAGAAAAAGACGTAAATCGTCTCTCTCTCTCTCTCCTCTCTCTTTCTCTCTATCGTCCATCCCGCCCCATAGCTATATAAGACTTCCTGATCAAGACGCTGCTGCAATTAAACAGAACATTCGGATCAGCCAACGAGTTGGAGTCTTCTGGCACTTGGGCATCCCTAAAACGGGCAAGTTGCTTGTATTTTTTTTTTTTAACATTTTTTCTCTGTTTTTTTTTATGTACCACTACGACGATTATATTTTATGCATGTCTGGCCATGTTTGCTTGAGATTGTCGGTCTGTCTGGCTCAGAATCTGTGTGTGTGTGTGTGTGTACGATGGCTCGGCTAGACTTGTGCGAAAGGGTCTCAATCAGAAGCTGCTTGTTGCTGTCGGCGAGGCGGCAGCAGCAAATGCGCGCGAGCGCTGTGAGACCACGGGTTTTCTGGGTGTCGACGCAACTCTGCAGCAGAGTTGCTAGGGCGGCTGCCTCGGCGCCGAATCGCGGTGAATAGTCCACGACGATGGTTGTCTGGTCATGCCGCTGGTGATGATGTTGCTGCTGCTGCTGTTGCCGCTGCCGTTGGCCAGCTTTAGTAACATTGTATCGAATGCGAGGAAGACGCGTCAAAACGGATGGAGTCAGCGGGAACGTATGATAAAGCAGGGTCGTTGAACGCTCGCCAGACGACGTAAGCGACGTCTCGACCGATCTATCTGTGTGTTCTGCGTCCTTGCATGGGTGAGGCTCGAAGCTTGGAGCTTTCGTGCATAGCCAGCAGATGTAATAGATTGATAGACCAGACAGACGGATGAACGAACAGAATGCATATATATATATATATATATATATATATATACACGCTGCATGCAGACCGGAGGGAGAACTCGGTGAGCACTGTTTTGACAACGATGACAGTAATAATAATGAGGAATGGAATACTTTTCGAAGGGGACTGAAGCGATAGACAACACTTTACTGAACCGGAAGAATCCAACGAAACGCAGCAGAATGGTATCACGTCTATGGTATAATTCGTTCACTGGGATGAATGGCTGGCTACTCGAGTCTATTGGGGAGGGACCATTGGAGGCTGTGGACAGGTGGATCCGGAAAATTACACGCAATTCTAGAATGCCACTAATAGGACTGAAAATACGAGATATTAGAAGAAGAAATCATGATGTTCATAAATAGACAGATCGGCCAGTTAATTGTCGAGTGGTTCAGTAAGAATCATAATAAAATTATCTGCTAGGACGCATGGACACGTTATGTCAATGGGCACGGTAAATCACACCATATATAGTTAACTAACTAGACATGTATTTATTAAATTTACAACGAGCAGATAGTCGACATTTTTCTCAATCTTGTTCGACTTCGCATACAGACCAATGGTGAGTGTATTCTAAGTATTACTTGGAGCATATATGGGAAGAAGGCCCGATAATAATCATAATAATAACGATCGATTAATTTACAAATAATCTAATCATAAACAGGCAGAAACATATACGCAAGCGTTAACGAGCGATCGATCTTCTCCTCCTGCTCAAATATATACTAGCTGTAAAGTGCAGCGGCCTCAGTCGACGAGCTAATTGTCAAGTTCTGCTGGTGTTACTGTATGCAGGCGGTAGTGGCGGTGAAATTCTCGAAGTAAGCTTCAGCGCACTACCATAGTTACAGTTTCAGTACACATATACACACATACAAAACTGCTCACGTGCACGTCCCTTGTCATTTACGTGGCCTGGCAATAATTCAACTAATGATTACGGTTCAGCATCTCCACCCGTAAAAACCTAACTTTCAGATGTGTGAGATGTCTCTCGTTTCACTTGCGACAGCAGAATCAAAGCGACACCGAACGCGATATCCGGGGAAGGCTCAAGTAAAAATTAATTAGGCTCAGAAAACGATGCTAACTGTCGACAAACGTACCCATAAGCAGGAACGAACGACGTTCGAATATGACCTCTAATATAGCAATTATGATAAAATATGTCAATTTCTCATTATGGCACGTTTCGGAAAATGTACCCGTATCGTTCTTGTTCAGGCTTTCTGACCGTAACTATATACATGAGCTCTGTTTCTGTTGGCCAAGAGCAACCTCTTGATGAGAGCGGGCTCACCCATATCATATATTCCGTGGGTCCCCTTCTGGGCGAACTCTGTGATACAGCCAAGTGGCTGGGGATCCCCGGTGAAGTCGAGTGAACGCTGAGACTGAGTCGTGGTTTGAACAGCCGTCAACTTCCCGATCACCGCATATAGCATTCAATACATTCATCGTAGATGATAAAAACGAACATGCAATTACATTATCCCACACATTCTGTCCCCTTGAACAAAGTCATATTAGCCTCATTATTGTGTTCTCATAACGATTTCCAACCAACGAACCAGTAGGGGAGGCAACGAGAGAAACAGGTTCAAGCGTCGGAAATGGCGACGGCTTCATTCGGAGGTGGTGGGTATTGCTGATATTGCCCGAACCGGCGAATCGAGAACGAAACACGGAGCGCACACAAATACCATCGTCAGTATGGATGACAAAAGTCAATTGTATTCTCAATGGGCCGTTAACGTCCGACGGGGCGGAGAATGCCCGTGACGATTTTTATTACCTGTTGTATCGGCTTTGTTTCGAGGCGATCTCTGTAAACGCGGCCACCGCGAATCGTCACCGCCGTCGTGCACCATCGATCGATATGGGCCTACGCTAACGACGTACATGTCAAACCGCGGCCGTACATGCACGCTGGGACATTTTTGAATAGTTCTCTCGATAACGCCTCGAAATTGCCACGCGCGCAAGGGGGGATGATGCACAGCATTTCTTCCCTGTTTACCCGAGCCCCTTTGATTCTGCTGCAGCTCAATGTGGTGCTGCATGAAAGCATTATTCTTCAGTGACATAAAAGCCACCTCGAGCAACAGCGATGATGCGAAAAGAACGGTCGCGGTTGGGACAGGCGAGCAGTCGGCGACCAACCGCTGAGCAAAGCTGATCTGACATGTCTTTCGTTAACCCACCTGATTTGAGCTGTCCACCAGTAACACAGACACAACAACGTACCGACGTATCTACATAATAACAGCAGCAGTGCTTGTAGTAGTGGCAATAATAATAATAATAATAATGACCACAATCTCAGCGGATACGTGCAGTTGTCTACACGGACGTCGAAATTTGTGTTCAAAGGGCTTTATTTGAATATACATTGGTCTGCCTAGAGGTGGGTGCAGCTCCATAACTAGAATAGACGCTAGAGAAGATGGCGCGGCTAATTTCCTATCGTTTTATGCAGCACAAATATTTTGGGCGCGACAAAGCTTAGCTGACAAATGCATCGTTGAATGTACACATTGCCGAATTACTAAGGAAGGTGGGGAATTAAATGAATGTATGATACGTAATGAGAGTGTATCGGGTAGCGTCTGTTCGGTCTCTAATACTTCTGTGTAATTCGAAGTGATTGTCGAAGCAGATGTCGCATTAAAAATGAATTTAAATTAACTCCGTTTGAAGATGATGAGGTACAGGCCGATTCTAAACGCGGATCCCTCGACATTATGCCGCTAAGAAACGAAGAATTCTTATCGAGGAAATGATAGACCAACTCGGCGGCGACAAGCCTTTCCTATAATGGCGATCTACCTAGTATCCAATTGTTATATACGCTACGTTGTAAAGTCCCATATCGACCCTGTATGATGTGTCTAATGAAATCTTCGGCTACACCCTGGTAGATTTTTCGGTATTGTTATGGGTCCCGTATGTTTTGCATACGGTATTTACTACTGCCACTGTATCTTATTGTTTACTACAAAACGACTACAATGTGACCACTCGTACAGGGCAGTTCGAATTCAAAACTTCTCTTGTCCGAGAAAGTTTCCTGTCTGTAGAATTTCAAGACACCCCGTGAACTCGTTACTATGATGCTGACGTTAGTAACTTTGTAGAACATCTGTTATTTCGGAATAATGGACTACTGGCTGTGCTCGTTTGCTTATCTAAAACACTCGTTCTAAACTCGATCTACTCAGGAACAATGGTAGCCATTGCTAAACGCCACGCGGCACTGACGTTACCGGGACCTGCCATCTGTGTCATCTAACTCACCCTATCTCGTATTACTGGTTATGGTAGTCCGAAAGGACGGCCACGGCTGCGACGATTGAAATCAGTTACTGCTGTTGATGTTAACTTGCAACTTTGAACCTTGACACGTGCGGGCCAGCACTTCCAACATCATAACTTATTACTGTACGATTCAAAATAGAGCGGAATCTCGTAGATAACTAACGTCGACCCTTCGAATGCCAGCCTCGCGTGTCTCTGCCTAATGTGTGTGTTCGACTGCCGCAGAAATAAATAGCATGGAAATGGAAATGGAGGCATCATAAAATTGCCACACTTTGTAACAAGAGAAAGCAACTCGGTCACGAGCAATCTCGTCGATATTTACATGGAGTATTTTCTTAGTCTGTCTGCTTCCGGAAACAAAATTCAATGTCTCTCTGAAGGTCTCGACGCTTGACGGCTCGAAGCGCTGGATAGCGTTGAAATGATCAACTGTTTTAAACGTAATCTTGCATATATAAATGCTAACTGAAACGCTCGTCAAACGTGTGACTATCATACTTTAAACTTGTACAATACATTGTTTCTCAACATCTATATTCGTACGTCATCGCGGATCATGTATTTCCAAAGAGGTTGTCGAAAACAGAAATTACGGAAGAGAAGTTAGGAATCGCTTCGCCTAAAAAATGTATTACCTAAAAACTACGATGTGTATATGCCTGAACGAAGTTTTGGTGCATGATACGAAACTCGACCAAAGTGGTCGATGCACGAAAGACACTCGCGTTATTTAAGGTTTTTTTAACATTTGTACCAGAGGGGCGAGGAGTACGCATGAAGCCAAAATCAGACTTCAAAATAATATGAGATTTAACTATTAGCAGCAGCTAGATCAAGCGATTGACGTTTGTCCTGCTCTTCAGAAACAAGCGCACGCTTGATCTTTCCGATTAATTGTATCTTGGAAACGCCGCTCAGACGCCGCGCTGTAATCTCACTGCTCATGTCGAATCCACGCATTTGCACTGGCAGACGCTCATACAAATTGCTGTATTCCATTTCGCTAAGGCTATTATTATGCTAGGAGATAATCGATCGGTGAAATAGCCGAGTAAATTATCGACTTTCGTTGATCAACCAACCACGGCCAGCGTAACCTGTTCTATTTAGACACATTTCATCTTAAATCAAAAGTCTCTCCATTTCAATAGAACCTGCCTGTTAATAACAGCGGCCTTTTTCACCGCGTCCCTGCTGCAGAAACTTCTAGGAGAGTTTCGATGAGACAACAAATAATCCTCTACAAATGTGGCTTCCAACGAAATGTTCGCGCCAAATTTCTTAACAATTAAGCTCTATCGACCCCGGGATGGACAGATTACATATACACGTAGATATATATATATATATATATATATATTCTTATTCAGCGTTACCCATACCATATATTATACGTTTGAAAACAAAGTAACCATTGCATGATGCGTTGTACGCACACGCGTGCAGGCGTTCGTACGTCTCGTATATATATATATATATGTGTGTATGTATATCGTGAACAAATATGCCTTCTTTGCCTCCGCCATCAGTTCACTATTATTATGGCCTAGTCTATCCGGACGCTATCTGCGTCTATGCCTGTGTATGTGTATATGAGTTCGCGCAATATTCTGCCGTTTGAGAGATGCGCTCGTTCTAACCGCTTCGGTTGTTGCTCGCTTTCGGGCTGGCTTGGCCTCGCCATTTCACTCGTGGGGTTGTAGTATCAACGTTAATGGTGCCGCTCACTGCAGCAGAGAGGAAAAATCAGAGAAGTGCCCCGGCTGTTTTCTCTACCGATTGGTGAAGTGTGCATACATAAGTACATAGGGCCGGCTGACTGACTCGTTGCGGCGGCGGCGGCCGCGGTGGTGGTGGTGGTTACGGGAGCTCCAATGGTGGTGCTGGTATCAGCTTAAAATTTATGCTCATCTAAATTTATGGTGACAATCGAATTCCAATTCTCTGATTTTCGTATATCTGGCTATTCCTAGTATCCTGACAACAGCAGCAGCAGAAGCAACACCATAAATGAAACAAGCAGATATTAGCTCTCTTTGCTTACACTCATCGCTATCCTCATCCGCTCATCGTGGCTTTTCTTCTCCGATTGTAGCTAGTAGTTATTATCTTTCTAATAACGATAATAATAATAATATAGTAATAATAATAGTAATAATAATAATATCTGGTCAATGGCCATGACATCACCGGTAGAGATTCGGTGCCAGCTAACACTTTTTATCCACCGCAAGCACACCATTTACCAGGTGGCATGAAGAATAACAACAACAACAACATCAGCAGCAGCAGATTGTAAAATAAAAGCCAGCAACAAGAACAGCAGGGATCACAGCAGCAGCAACAGAATCCGAGCCGAATTGGCAGCGACAACAGCAACAATGACAGCAATGATATTAGCAGATTATATTGTTGGAACTATAGCTGTTGCTATTGCAATAAGTGTAGCAGGAGATAATTGGCGATAAATAAAGGGAAAAAAGGCGACAAAATGGGTTCACCGTCACAGAGAGAAGCGCACAGAGCTCTCGCAGCAGTTGTAGAGATAGTTGTGGAGTGTTTATATACATACATATATATATATATATATATATATAACGAGTTGTACAATAGTTGACACGAATGAAGTGTGACGTTGACTTCTGCTTCGACTGCTGCTGCTACTGCTACTGTTGTTGTAAGTTTGTAACAAAGATTGATATATGCAAATGGCGTATAGTAGTACGTCCAGTACAGCGGGACATGATTGTAGAATATTGTATTTCATGCTGACAAAATAGTCGTGATCAGTCTTATCGATCGGGTAACATTTTGGCATCTTAAGATAGCGCGTACGCAATGTCGTGTTTTGAGATAAAGACAGACTCGGACGAGATTCGCTTACTCCAACATGGAATTAACAGGAAATTGTTGACTGTTGTAACAATCACTATTTTTTCTAAAAAACAGACAACAGTGGGCCGCGTTTTGCAGCTTGGACTACGCACCTGACGCATGGGTTGGATGCGTGGCCCATTGCCGGTGTTACCACATAAGACGATACGCTGGGTGTCCAACCAGCCAAATTAAATTAAACCTTGTTTTAATCAATTATTCGTCGCGTTAGTTTTGGCTAGACAGTGCTCTGCTTGCACTAGCTCCCTCCCTTCTGAAGTATCTATTATGTTCAATGTACTTTGTTAACAATTAGGTTGTCATTAGGTTTAATGTACTTTAATATACGCCTTTTGTAATTTCCTTCTTGAATTTATTTCGATTTAACTTGCTCCGCGAAGAGGACGACCACTTCCAGTTCTTTCTCTACAGCATTTCGTTGAGCATTCATGCACTACCATGTTCAAATTATATTGCAGAGGTTCAGCCTTCAGCAAATAATGTTTTAGATAAACGTAACCTAAGTCCGCTTGCGACCCGGGTCATTCTGTTTCGTTGACGGTGTTTAACGTCGCGCACATATATATATATATATATATATATATATATATATATATATATAAATATATATTTATATATATTCAGCGAGTCGCGCATATCGCCAAATTTCGTTTGTTCATGCAGCGAATTTATATTCATATCAGCAGTAGTACCCTGTGTCTATAAACTGTGTGACTTCTGTCAAGTAAAATTTCTGGTACGTCTACGGATGTCCTTACACTGAAGTCTGATCGACGGCAGATCGCTATCACCATGGTTTTGTACTGCTTATTCTTCGACACTTGGACTTGCTATACTTCTCTGTTGCCGCTGCGTTTGGAAGATCAAGATTTCTGCTGACAAATACTGGATTTCGAAGCGTGATTTCCTCTCATAGCAGTATGACTCTCGAAGGAAAGGCTTCGACGCTGTAGAAAGTGACCGCTTGTTTTATTGATTACGACTCGGCGAAAGTATGAATATTGTTGTGTGTACGACGACCTCAGGAAGAGGATCTCAGGCGTTCCATTTTTGAGGAAGCCGCCCGGTTTCTTCTGAGTATGAAATCAATTTTCGAGTCATAATGTGATATGGCAAACCGTCATTCACACGATTGCGGTTCTGTTGTTTCTCAATACCTAACACTTGTTGGTGGCCGAGGATACACCAAGACAATATATTATTTCCAAAATTTCAAACAACATGTGCTGTGTGTGTTAGCAATCTTGACCGAACCTATGATTTTACCGCTGCGTGGACCTTTTATTACCAAATATACATATTTTGCCATATATAATATATACTAAGATTACCAAGTGAACGAGAGGTTAATGAGGCCATGTATGTCATATCATAACATTCCATCGACACTCGCTAAATGAATCTGTTTCACAGTGAATGAACGAGAATTATCTCAAGTAATCTAAATCATTTTACTTGAATAGGCCCCAAAAGCGGACTACGGCACGATAAAATAACAACAACCAAACTCGGCTCTGTTCGCTGACGAAGCAACGCTCGTCATGAGGCTGTCGAAATTCAGTTGGGGGAACTACAAGAGGTCACAAAACGGACGGCCAATAGTGATCCGTTTGTTCCGTAGGCGATCCTGTCTGTGAATACGTCTGAGGTAACAGTGGTGTTTCTCAGGTCGACGATTAGCATAGGATCCTGGCGGCATCACCATTCCCCTATGACGACGGTGACAGCTCGAAGTGTGCAAACATCACGGGGCCAATCAACAGGGGGTGTACATTTAACGGTTGTGTCTCTAGCTTTCATATTGTTCGAAGTGCTCTCTCGACAAAGGTACAACTCGACGTCGATCGGCAAGCCTCCTCATCCGCAGTGAGTATCTGCAGGGAGCTCGAGTGCCCCGGGGTAGAAGCTGACACCACAATGCCCTCCTCGATACACAGATCCTATAGAATATCAAACGCGCGATTAATGCGCTTCTGCTTTACATGTACTCGGGCTGTTTACAGACTCGTATTTTTCAACGCGTTCTGTTTTCCTTTCTAACTATTCCTTTCTGAATTGCGAGGGCGAAGCGTTGTCGTATGAGCATCTGCGCGTACACTTGGCAATGCGATCAGTCAGCGCTTTTCATTAGCCCGTTTCGCATGAAAAAAAAAACGAATTGTAATCATGAACTGCTGCCAAAACGACGATGAATGCTGCAGGCATCACACGATCTAACATCTACAGCAAATTTCTCATCGTAATACCATACGAAGAAGTACCGACCGATGTCTGGTGGGCGAAGTGCGGGGGACCCTCCCACCGAGAAGCGAAGGCATCATACGATAATCACCAGGAGCACTGTTCGACAAGATGATCGGCCTAATATGCCAATGTCTCACGTTAAACGGCCCCGGGTCCTTTTTGTCTAACCCTGTAACCTTTTCCGAGTCTCCCGAGTCATCTTCCTGCCCCTTTGTAGTTCAACGGGAGCTCCCGGGGGACGCAGCGTCAATGTATTCTCTTTATCCACATATCGTCACGTCAGCGTCGCGCTCAATTGGTGGCCTTCCCTTAACCATTCCTCCTCACTGTGCATCGTCGTTTCTGTGGCACCACCCGTATTCTTTTTGGTTTTCGGTCGGTCCGTCGTTCTTCGCCTTCTTCTATTTTCTCTCTCTTGTTTTTTTTTTAAGAAAATAGACACGAACGCGCCTCTCTCCTCCGCCAACGATGCTTCACGCACGCATCGACCCGATGAGTGGCATGGCGACCCTCACTCGCACTGGCTGGCTAGCTGCGACATAGGCCCCCCAGCGGCCAGCTCAGCTATCTGACATTTGCCAAGGCCACCAAGTTCGCAGATGCGTAAATTATAGCCCAACTGATAGAGTCCTGAGGAGTCGAAGAAGCGTTGCGAGACAGAGCGACCGAGGGAGAAGATCGGAGAAAGAGACCAAACTGGTGTATTTTCTTGACGGATCGGGACGATCCACAAGCAGGCTGCCCCGGGGAACAGGGGAGGCAACGAAACACACAAGTGGCCGGTGGGCCGCTGTTTCAAGAACTGCCGTCGTCGGCCGAAGACCGCTGTCGGCTGGTGGCTCGGAAGCGCCACAGCAGCAGCATAAAAACTGGATACATTGTAACGCTCTTGAAACGGCTTGGAAGCACCGGCCACGATCTCGTTCAGTTTCAAGCGACGCCACCTGGACAAGCGACTCCATCCAACCTTCGATCGCCGCGTCCGATGACGGCATCCGCTGGTGCTGTGCGCCGACGGATGTCAGCCGTCCGGCATTGACAAAGCCGAAGGAAGCCACAAGGAAAGAGGTTGGCCCATGCCGGCTGTATCACGCCAAAATGGAGAAGAAACCTCGAAATGTTGCAGCGGCTGGGGCGACAACGAGCGGCTATGGTAACGGCGCCAACAGAAACAGCGTCGCTGATGGCTTTCGTTGACTGTGATATCGAAGATGGAGGAGCCGGCCAGAGCCGCACGGGCGGCAGCTAGACCCGTCAGCACTGTGCACTGCTTATCGTTACTTCAATACGCATTTGCCGTATTCGGCTGAGCAGAAAACCCAAGGGAGACAGCGGAACTGTCAGAGTTGTCTGAAAGAAAGGATGGAACAAGCAGTTCAGTTTTCGGTAATCGCGCGTGCGCCACGAAACACAGTGGGTCGCCATCGACAGCGTGTATATCGCGCCGCCACCACCAGCCGCACACTTCTGCTAGGCGCAGGGAAGGCCGTATCATATAATGGCAGCGAGATGATGTGCCGCTTGGCCGAAATCTCCGCTACAGACAGAGCGGTCGACTGACCATCAGACTACGAGACAGATAGATATGATAGATTCAAATACACCCACCCGCTAGCATACAGCGTTGGTCCGTATACGTATCGTCGACGAGCCTTAATTCGCGCAAGCCTGCGCTACGGATTTGCAAAAAGGCAAACATTCGCCTCGGGGCCGGCAGGGGATAGGTGAGCAGGGATGGCCGAGGCGGGGCCAGACAAAGTGGGAGGTTGCGACACAAAGACACTCTCTATGTCTATTATGTCGTTGTGCAACAGTTGCAGCTGTTGCTATTGCTGGTGTTGTTGTTGCTGCTGTTTTTGTTGCTGTTAGTGTTCTCGTTGTCGTTGTCGTCGTCGTCGTTCAGCGTTCGCTCGAGGCGACATCGGATGCGAGCGGCCGCTGTCTGGTGGTGTCTTCAACAGAAGAGTTCCCCTCTGCTGGACGATTGATCTGCCGTCAGCCGGCCAAGCCTGTTCTTGAGTCTGCGGCGATCTGCCTCAGTTCCTCTGCATCCCCTCCCCGTTCGTCGTCTTAGTCGAGTCCGTTGTATCGTAGAGGTTCCACTTGTGCCACCGGTAGCCGCAATTGTAAAAGCAGAGGTAGCTGTCATCGTATGCTCCGTGTTGTTGTTGCTGTTGTTGCTGTTGCTGTTGTTGTTGCTGTTGCTTTTGTTGTTGTTGCTGGTGGCGGCACTCTGCGTGGTGACGGGTGTCACTCACTTCACTGTCGGTGGTCAGGGCTGTTGTCGCTTTCCGGCGACGACTCGAGTCGCTTTACGCGCATCTATGCGTATCTATGATCTGCCTATACGTAACTGCGCGTCCGTCTGTGTTCGCCTGAGTCGACATGGGGTTGCTGTTTTGTCCTTTCCAGTGAAGCAGTATGCCTTTGGTTGTCTTGGTTGCATTTGGTCTCGACTTGCGTCGTTCGCTGGCTTGTCGTATCTCTCGGAACGCACGAACAAGGGACAGACCAAGCGAGCTAGACAGAGAAAAGAAGTAAGAGTGGCTCCAACCAGCCGCTCGGCCGGCCGCCCGCCCGCCCGCCCTCCCCGGGCCAGACAGCGAACCAATCGAGCTGGTACTCGCCGCCGGCGGAGTCGCTGACCCTATTGGACGACTGTCAGTATGGCGACGTAGCTCTGGTTGACCAACCGCTACACGCTCGTGGCGGCGATCGTTTCGCCATAGTATGGCTGCGATGTGTTGTCACAGGCCTGTACGGTGACGCTGAAACTGATGATGCTGTTGCAGGTGAACATCGTCGAGGCTGCCCACCACCAATCCTCACACCCCTGGCCATCTGGACGCGATGTGAAATCACGCGTCCGTACGATCTCGGCCTGGCTCAGACCAGGGCAGATCAGGCTGGACATAGTGGATGATAATAATATCATTTATAGTTTGATACAAGCAGAAGGGGCGGCCGACTCTATCCGGCCTCTATATCTCTTCGCGCTATCGTATGCCTGATGTCGAGCAGCTAACTACTTGGCTGAGTATGGCGTCAATTCAACGGTGAAGAATCTGAGCGATTCTCAAGAGGGAGTAGCTTCATGCGGAAGGAGAGAGCTCGCTGAGTTTGCGTAGGCGGTCGGATAATGTGTGAAATGAGAGAACTAATTCGACGGATTTCGATTTGCTTCTGAAACTACTGGTTAGAGTCAACCGTAGATCAATCTACCGTTTAGTGCATTCATCCGAACTAGAGATGCCGTCGTGATGAAGCACTATTATATCTGCAGACGGTAGAGGCCCACTTTGTATTGACGACCATGAGAGAGTTTACGTAAGTCAGGCTTTCGCTGGACGGGCTTCGCATTGACTTCACGCATAGCGGCCTATCGAAGTGCGTATTTCACAATGCAGTAATAAACCGTAGACGTTCGCCTACGCTATATATATATATATATATATATATACAACGCAATCTTATAGCTGCGCCATCTCTTGTGGCATCGCATTCTCTATAGACAACATACTAAACCCAGTACAGGGAAGCCCACGCTAGTCGGGCTTGGTCGGCTTTCAGCAACGGTATTGGCTCGATTTGAGGAGAACCTGTGAAATACGAGTATTTTGCATCCAGTCTTCGCCTGTTTAGCTAAGCAACACTTTCTTGGTTTTGTGCCGATTGAAAAAAAATATAGATAGATAGATGGAGGAGGCAATGAAGCGATACAATTGAATGACACCATTCCGTCACCAGGTATTTCGTTAAAAAAAATCGATATATAACATATATATATATATATATATATCTACTCGTGCCAGGCCGCCGACCGATCAGGTTGTAGCTAGCATACATATCATCGGGCGCCTATTGCCGAGCCAGCTCATAGCTTGACAGTATCCTGGACGTTAAATGTTGGCTGAGAGTCAGCCCGGAAAATTTAATTTAGCTCATAGCTTCGCTTGAGTGTTGTCTGCAGACGGTAGCCTATCAAGTCGCCTTAATGATGAATGCCTCGCTATAGACAAAACTTCTGTAGTGGTGATTCATCTTCAGAGCGCATTCGAAAACAAACTTTGACACGCAGCTCGTCTATTCGGCGAGCCGCCATCCACTCTCGACCTGGGCCCAACCGTCAGCAAACCTTCTGACCAAGATAGCGCTTCTCATTGCAACACGTGTGCTGACTGGTCCTTCATATTCAGCTCTCTCTCTCTCTAATCACAACACAATACGGCAAAAAGGACAACATAGGAAACTGCGTAGTAAAGCACACGAATACATCTGAGTTGTTGCTGTTGTTGTTGCTGTCTGTGGCCTCCTTCCGAGATCGTAGCTTCGCCTCCGGCAATTTCTATTAGCATTATCTCAACAAAAATAGGCTGGAGAACGTCTAGCCATGACCGCATAACCTAAAACCGTCCAACATCTATACTCTCCCCCTCTCTCTCTCTCTCCCTCTTTCTCTCTATATAGAAGTATCTGTATCTATCCATCTCTATCTGCATTACGTAGAAAAACAACTGAAAGGAATCTCAATGATGGCGCTAGCAACGTATACATTTATGACGAGAGCAAACGGACGCACCGATCCACGCAGGGACGATTCGTCCTTCATGCCTCCGCCCTGAGAGTTGCCATGATGTTGGACGCGTCCGTCGAAACGCTGACCTGCACAATCTGCGATGCTTCCTTCGGTATTCAGTTACCTGCCGACTCTTCAAAACACGGCCGTCTACGACGGCCGTCACGGATCGATCGGGGCACATTAAAGGAGCCAGCCTCGATGTAGGTTACAAAAACAGTCTCTCGTTCGTGTTGTCGTGTTCCGCTCTCGGCGACCGGTTACCGACCCCGAGCGCGAGAGATGAACGCAGGATGTCAATGTGTACGAAATGTAGAAAATGACTCAGGAGGACTTCAGCGTCCTTCGTTCCGATTCCGGAAATGTTTTACTTTCAAGTGCCCCGCACAGCAATAGCATGGATGCAGTACAGCGGCTAAATGTCCAGGAAAACATGCCGATCTGTAAGAAGAAATGCGTAGCGTATTTGGGTCTTCGTGTTTCTAGTTAAATAAATAAATAGATACCTTTTTCCTATGCCGAAATAAACGAGCCAAGTGGCTAGCACACATACATTATACTGAATATGAATGACATTCAGATGACTGTTCACTGATGTGTTTGCTGTTAACGTCGAAGGTCACCAGACGAGGAAGTCAAGCTCAGATATTTGTGCAACAAGTCGAATAACGAGCCCATATTAATTTGATTTAAGGTAACAAACGAAACCCACCATAATAATTAAATCATAATGATAATAATACTGATAATAACAGAGGAAGTGTCAAAATCGCTAAAAACGACCACTCGAAGCGATCTGCTGATCACGGCATTTTCCTCAAGTTCATCAGTACCACCATATAGAGCGATACCACCGGCTTGACCAATGGGCCGCAAATCGATAGAATGCACTATCTCATTTGCGTTACTTTACGATGAGCATTCATTGTGGCATGGGTATACGGCTGGCGGCTTAAAGTGCTGAATTGTTGAATTCTACGTTAGGTCTTAACTAACTCCATCGATTGATTACATCGGGTACCGTGTCATTCACCATTCACGATATTCCCTCCGTGCCTATCTGGAAAGTGCATATCTGTTGCGCGGTGTACTCGAGTGGTTGTGGTACAGCACACGATCGATTCCTATTATAGCTACCAACAAGGTTTCGGTTGAGAGAAGGATTTGACGAACGCTCGAATGGCTTTTTCAACCAAGCTCATTTTTTTCGTCAACTCACCCCCACTGTTTCGACACAGCAACACGGCTAGGAAGCCCGGCCTAGAAGCGACGTTTGTACGCGATTCAATGCTGGCCAAGCGCATATTTATTATTTTAAGGGGAAATCCAGCCAGTCACTAGTTCGTCAGTGGTCATCAATGTGTACGGAATTATGCTGGAAAATGTAGATGTAACGAAACATCTCAACACTTAAATAAGCAGGAAAATAATGCTTACTAGCGAGTCCCAGGTTTTCAATAACAAAATAGGCTAAGGGGAATTGGGTGTTGATGACACTGCATTTATGCGTACGTTTGTTGCGAGGCCTGTGTTTAATAACGTTCGACCGTCGGTTTCCTACGGGTCAGCATCGTTCACGTTTTCCATCGGGTTGAGATCCGGAGAAAAGCTGGTCACTATAGGTCACTCCTAACCACTCACGTGTACTCGCGCTGACATGAATTGTTGGAAACTAGTTGGCAGTCGATGAAATCTGGCACTAAACTCTAGTAGATTGTCGGTCAACATTGGCTGATAGTCCTCGCTAATCATTCGAGACTAGACGAAAGCGAGTGCGAGTTTGCCAAGCTCTGAAATGGCCGAAATTTGCCGCAGAAATTGCCCTTCGACACGTACCGCGACTCTTTATATACATCATGCCAGTAACCGTTAAATCCACTAGCCCGTCCAAATTTAACTTCTTCTCATAACTGAAGACGATCTGAAACAACATAGTACCTTTTAGATAGATGTGCACCCTCAGGATACTATTTGAAAAACGCAGCTCCAATATTCACCAATGTCTAGTCTCTGACAATATTGATGCGACCGAGTTTAGATTTGATTTTTTTCAGATGTGCTAGCATTCCAAAGGCTCGTTCGCGGCATAATTGTGATTCTCAGCAACGACATTGAAAAATCCCCTGGATTGATTTACCCACACTCAAGGCCGGCATCAATATTAAGTCCACTCAAGTATACTAGATACGAAGCAATTGGTCAAATCGTAGTGTTGAATGAAGGTTGTGGTACCATTGGGTCAGTGCCGTTTGGGAGTTACACAATGTTTCCGCCTTTATCCCTTCTCGATTTTTTTACCCCACCATGAATAATCATAAAAAGGTAGATAATGATAATTAGAACACCAACCGCACGAAGTGATTAAATGAATAATATCTCTTTCCTCAACCTGTATTAGCACAAGTACGGGAGAAATAAAAAAAAATACTCCCACTTTTTAATAATAATACATTTTTCGGGCTGACCCACAGCCAACATTTAACGTCCACGGTACTTCCAATGTGACCCTTTGAACTAATAGGATATGGGTGTTTTTACTTTAGTTTAATTAATGAGTATCCCACTAACTAAAAAAGTTGTTTTTTTCGGACTGTACAGGGGCCTAGTCATTCCAAAATCGATTGCTCGGCAGTCTGCCGCATCTAAAGAAGTATATAGACGCCATTCAGGTGGTTCATAAAATGGTTGGCCCGAAGAGCCGGCAAACTGTATGCGATGTTCCAAATTAGACCGTGTATCTGCCTTCCATGGTCAAAGTACATGCTGACGTCGACATAAGACACTACAGAAGATTAACATTAGACAGTTCAAGCGATAATTTCATCAATATCCGCCGTAATTTTACTTCGCAGTGGACATATTTTCCGCAAAAGGGGGCGGTCGCTCGTAGGGAGCGTCTAGACAAGACATTTCCCTGTCGAGCCTCTTGTATGGGGGCAATTATCGTCTAGCGTTACAAATATTTAATACTCTATAGGAAAAAATTTCTGTGATTGCTTCAAAGTGGCAAAATGTTGAAAAGTATCTCGGGAAATACTAAGCTATGCAGTTTGGACTAGCAACACAGTTCAGCTGAGTGCAGCAGCAGTTCTAGCTAGAAATATTGGTGTCAATAAATGGTATCAGTCAAGAACGTTTTCATTGATGAGCTCGTGTGAGAAACCTCCCAGCATATGTAGACATCCACACGGAATTGAGGTTGGCATAATGACGAGTGAATGAATTCATATTTCACTAATTGCTCGGGTGTGTAATGTGTTATTTTCATACTGCTCATGGCCAATCGAGGAGTCACTTCCTTGTACCAAATTAGACTTCATCATCCATCAAACGTCAGCGCCGGCTAGTGTCAGTAATAAGACCTCGAAGTAGATTGCTGAATAAAGTAGATTGTTGATCTTGTAGGTAAATTCACCTCGAAGTAGATTGTTGAATCAAATAAAATACACATCCCTAAAACAAAAGCTTCTTTAGAAGCCGTCATAGACCTTGCGGTCAGCGACGTGGTATCAGAATTAGAGCCACTTACTCTCTGAGCGCCCTTTATGGGTTGCAGATGAATAGCTGTTGATTTTTAAGAGGATAAATAAACACCCAAAAAAATACCCGACCGCAAAGCAAACCTCAGATCTGCGGCAGTTGGTTGCTACTGTGACGTGCACACCCACTAAGACTCCGGACCTCGGTAACTTGGGCTAACGCACGAAGAGAAGCTGACCGAAGCCCAGTGGGCCTTTTGCTCCAATTTTGCCCTGAACGTGTACACAGTGCATATAATGTGTTAATTTGAGCCGTGAAACCATAGCCGCATATAACGTGACCGGTCAATTCCTGCCATCTGATCGTCTGAATAACACTATCGCCCTTGTTAACTGTTCAGTGACCGCGTCACTCCCTCTTCCTCGAATTGGTATCATCAACCAGCAAAGCGAGCATTACTTTGAGATAGCTGGTCGCACCCTCTAATCAGGTCGTGCAGCCTGAACGCAAACCACCGGCGCGCGACTGAGTGAAGAGAGTCGGCGGACAGCAAAATCGAACGGGGGACCGAGGAGTTCACAGTTGTCAATAGAAGCCTAACGTTGCTAACCTATTGAGGAGAGCGTTGGCGAATGATGGCGTTGCCAGTGCACTTGCCAGTACCATTGTACTATAGCATAACATAATAATCATCGTAGTTGGCAGTCGTGTTGTAGGAGCATGCTGACAAATTCCGCATCGCTGACCGCCCACCGTCGCGCCAACCGAATACCAGCCGTGCCTTTAACCCCGACGAGAAACAACACCCAATGCAAGCATCGCGCAGATGACGACAACAATAACGACGACGATACTTACAACGACGACGAACGGCTCAATATTTATCTATGTACTTGCCTATATATCAGCTAGCACGACTTAACTGGGTGCCAACCCGACGGCGGATGTGGTCAACTTGTCGATCGTCGATCGCCATGTCAAATTGACGCCCCGAGAAGAACCGCGCACTCACACACACACGCGCGAGCACGAACACTCGCAAGAGAGCAGATTGGTGGAAGCAGCACCCGCACACAGGAGCCACAACTACCATCCTAGCGGGGTGACGACGTATCAAAAACAGTCAGTAGCTGGTTGCGGCGGTGCTTAACTTGGGCTGTGCTTTCAAATTTGCACGACACGTTCCCTTCGCGATATTTGTAATCTATTCGGGCAGCAGAACTGCTCGAGTGCCTGTTAAGGTTGTCAGATAGCCCAAGATAGCCCGGTATACATGAGGCGGCTGCGTTTGTACGAACGATGACCGCGTTCGAACACGGGAGTCTATTCTGTGCTAACTAATACATAGACGACGATCGGATCTCGTCGTATCGGTCGATGCCTCAGCTGCCTGCTCAAATCCGATTTTGCATCGCGGTCTTGATCCAAGGAAAGGGCAGACTCGACTGAATACGTTGAGCAATGCAATTTCACATTATGCATGTTGGTGATATGTGCCGGGTGGACTTGTGTTGGCTGATACCAACAAATACCATTTTCGGAGCTAGTTTTCTATTTGTCAACCCATTTTCTTCCGAGTTCTACACTACCGGGTAGGGAATAAGTGAAAAACGCTTACAGTTAGAAAAAAATTGATGCTTAGAGTTGGCGAAGATGTGAGTTTAGTACAGTTAAGAAAAGGATAGTTTTCTTTTTTTTTTCCTGCATCTACTACATGTTCATCCGCATGTCCGTTAGAATGCCAAGCTGAATGAATTATCTTAATGATATTGCTCACCGAAATGCATCAAACGCGAAACAACAACTATCTATTGCTGCTATTACTGTTATCACTATTGAGAGCGTACATAATGGTGTAACAACGACAGCTAATTATGCTGAATTATGCACTCGCATAATGACTCGCGACGAACCGGTTATCTCAAATCGATAATTATTCAGTTGCTTAGAATTTGCTCTTGGTGTATATACGCCTTTTTGGTCTCTAGCTCGTCAAAGATGTACATTGCATTCATTGTCCACGTGTGGCTTAAGCCCCAAACTCCCTGATCTCGCCCTAGAACTGTGACCCGGCAGCGTCATCCGATATTGTTGTACCTGGAGTACGTCTCCCATGTCCTGGTATAGACTGAAGATAAGATCCGAATTTAAAAAATAAAATACCGAAGTGAATCTAATGAAGAACGTACCTTCTCTTTTAATCGAGCGACTTCGAATCGACACAGACTTTAGTGGGTTATCATTGGGATTATAGAGCACGTTGAGATGTATTTCTGTGCATTACTGTTCGCATTGTTGCTTGCGTAATGCCAACACTTGCTGAAATGTAACCAATTATTTCTTATGTGACTCTAACTTGTGAAGTCAATAGTTACGGATTGTTTTCATAGAGTTAATTTAAAGAACATCATTTACCATATCGAATCTCCATCATCACAGGAATATCTCAGCATGTGTTCGGCAGTAATCCTCAATCCGGGTTTTCTATCTAATCGGCCAGTGTTTACAATGGCAATAACAATTACATAAAAGAACTTGCGATTCGCTAGTGAAAATACGTCCAGATTCACGAGGTTGTTGTAATGCTGCAGTAACATTTCACCATTAATTATTTTTGCGAGAACTTAAGCATTGTGAAACTGCAGTTCCGAAAATATACCTCAAATGAATGAATGAATTGGCCAAGTACTATATATTAGAAGATTTTTGTTTATAAGTTTATTCATATTTATTCATACATATCCAAACCATCTTACAGTGTTTTTCTTTATGAAGGCGGTCGACGGCCGCCTTCATACAGAAGAACACTGTACGGGAGGATGCACTTTCGTTGCTAAGCAAATAAACACGCGACAAATTTGATAGAGTAAGTTTTCGTTTTTATTAGAATTATCTATTAGATTAGAATTATTAGATGTGTTTTTTTTATAAGATTTTAAATATATAATGCGGATTACAATAACGACATAGGCGATTATATATGATGTATGTAACGTTGCGATGCCACCAGGCGAGTTCGCGTATTAGAAAAAAAAGACAAAGCTGTGTTTATTGAGGACTTAACCGCCGGCGTCTGCGCACCTGTATGAGCAGGTCAACTTGAACCTCATACATTTCCCATGTCGATTAATCGTGTACGAAGCCAGCTGACAATTGATCTAATTGGGATCCCTTAAATATTTACAATCAATAAGAAATATTAATTGAAACACCCCTGTGGCGAATTGAGGATAAGATTCGTCGATCTTCTTTACAGTCTTCGTCGTATTCGTAAGATATACGTAACACTGGTAATAATAATAATCAATTTTACAATTAATATATATTATACGTTTATATGGGCGAGCTGACATATCGTGCTCGATTGTTGCTCTAACATTCATGCACAATTTTCACCACTTAGTTCCACTGCATCCCATATAGTGATTTACATGAGGCTTGACCTCACGTTACGCAATAAGTTCAACTGGATTCGGAGCCTTGTCCAGCTTGTTCCTCAACAAGCAACTACCGTTTAATGGAATTGATTGGATACGTATTCATCAAATATATGCATATTTCTTCATTTATCGAAGCGGATTTAAGACTCCTCATCTATTTGCTACTTGGAATATATATATATTTTCCCCTAAACGAACTAGATATGTATTTTTAAAATCTGACTATGAATTTATGCTATATACTATATAAGTGGTAAAGGTATAAAAATTGTTTCGATCATTTAAAAGTAATCTTTTTATCTCATCTCGCTTTTTCCTATGCCTCATATGAAAGCGACGTCAGCACACTTTGTTTAAATGTATTATTTGTTTTGTATATATATATATATATCTATATTTCTTTATATACATGTCCTTTAGGTTATACTCATTGGCACTGTGGTGCGATTATTAAAATTCGGACAAATAGTATTAATAATAGATTGCAAATATTCAAACAATTTTTTTCCCGTCGAACACAGAGGAACGTGCCCTCAAGGAACATGTGTTTCTTAGACATCATCCCCCAGGAGGACGCTATCAATGGCTTTCTCTTCGCGATCAATCTATCTGATATTAAGTGGTATTTGTTTTGTTTATTTTGCATCGTATCATGTTGGTGTCGATTGGTTGTTCACCATTGCACCGTATTAGGTTCATTTCAATCACACCTGTGGGATATTTAGTAGTTTTGTATCGATTTAATTGATGACACTGGTCGAAACAGAAACCAGCCGTAAATAAGGTTCGTGGCCGGGGCAAACAAAGCCGCCTACGGCGAACGATGCATAGTCGTGTATATACCATACTGACTCGTTCTATATGTGTATGCTGTCATGATCATCATTATAGTTGTATCACACTTTTCGAGTTAAGTTAATCAAATGAGCCAGTTAACCCTGTTTGACATTACAAATTGCAAACACTATCGTTGCCTATTGATTTATTTGTATAGAAGTATTGACCTATATCAAACACAGGTAGAGTGCCTAGTATAACAATCAGTATACTTAGGTTGCAAGCCGCTCTGCAACCGTTCTCCACAATATTGTACGTTAGAGCAATTTATGAGTGGACAAACCTGTTGAATGTATTTTAGCTTCGCTCCATAGCCACGACTGGCAGCTAATGTGAACGTTTTTGTTGGATTCGAACTGGAGGCGTTTCTAAGTCACGTTGCAGCTACCACGTATGAAATAGCGAATAGCTCAATAATAGAAAATAGATCAATATACACACTATTGCGGTTGCAACCATTATTCGTAATAAATAGGGGCATCTATATATATATATATATATATTATCTATTTTAAGAAGCAAATGTGTTCCTAAAGACAGCTCTCTCTCTCTCTTCGTCTCTCTCTCTCTCTCTATATATATATATATATATATATCCATAAATGAGTTTTCTATGAAGGATCACCGGTTTCGGGTCAGGTGGTCCCTGTGACCCGAAACCGGGGACGAGATAATCATTTGAGCTGAATTAGATTTGATTCAATGTTTCTGATATATAGCGTATTAATATAGGTCGACTAGTCGGCACTTGAACTTGGTCGAGCATTGTTTTAGCAATAGCTCACAACAGGAAGCTCACCACAAGCTGAGCTTTAGCACAATATTCATTGTAGCACGGTCGATAGGATTCATCTGAGGGGATAAAATAGGGGCGGTTTAGCGAGTTTGACTGAACAACAGCTGTAACGACGGCTGCAGACCAACAACTGTTCCTCCGCACGAGCTGCCAGCTGGTTTTGTATGAACAAATGTACAGGATGTTCAGAGAGCACTGATACGCAACCCTATCAGAGACGGACAGGTTCCGAAGGGAGAAAAGGCTTGATTCGAAGGAGAGGGAAGTTCCGAAGGAGATCTCCCGTGCAATTTTTTGAGTTCTTTTGGTCTACCAACAGATATCTAGACGAGTAGCGTGTAAATCAAAGAGAACATCAAACTCTGCTCAGAGAGAATGTTGAACCGCAGGTGGGATTTCGAGTAGGGTTTTTACGTACTGTCCTCAATGATATCAGCCGACTTTTTCCTCTGACTAGGCGAATGGGTGTCTGCAGATAACGAGAGGAACAATCATCCGTTGAAGGCTACCTTCAAGGCCGTCAAACTATTTTTTAGTTTCCCATGGGGTTGCGTAACAATTTTCCGAACATCCCGTATCAGACCCGCTAGTTTGGCCAGCCATTGAATTCATCGACCGCTGATGCCAGCCAGAAGAGAAAGAGCCACATGTACGCCTGTATACAGTTCTGCATTTCCCTACAATTGAAACTCAACAGCTCATTTCCTGCTGTCCCTTCTTCGTCTTCGCTAAGGCCGGAAAAGAATCTGGTCAGCGTAGACATTCTGCAGATGCGCGGCAAATTGTTGCGTTGTTAATATTAAGCGCCGCTGCACCGTTGGCTATCTAAGCTTTGCGGGTTGATCTAAGAACGATTACATTTGCCGGACGGTTCAGCCCGTCACGACGCTGTTTGGCTGACTAACACAGGAAACTTTGAGAGTGTGACCTTCAAAGGCCCGCTGTCGTCGCAGATCGGAGCGGATGAGAGCTGCAACAGAATCAAGGTAAGAGAAAAAGTACAGGATTATTAATTAATGAGTGCAAGTGCAATTTGTACAAGAATATCAGCCTTGTTGATACAGACCGCATGCATGGCTGAGACAGATAAGGAGAATGTAAGATGTATCGATATCACGAGCTGAAAATCTAATGGGTTACTGTGCAGCGCGTGTTCTGTTTCGTATGCATGGGAGGCTGTCGTAAGTTTTAAGACGATGCTGAGAAGTTCGATTCAATTTGTGGGTGTGTGTGTGTGTGCTTTGTCATAGCTACCTGTCATAATAGTTCCAACGATAAGCATAGCTGCGAGAGTGAGGTTTGCGGACACGTCGCCGAAGGCACTTTCGATCTTCGTGGCACCAAGCGTGAACAGGATGCCGAAAATCTGCGCAGAAGCGTTTAGCAATCCTGAAGAGGTTCCTTCAGGCTCTGGATAGGTCAGTTCTGACGACAACTCGAAGCCGATAGGTAGATAACCCGTCATGAAGAAGCCTAGTGAAGATACATTCGACACCAGTTACAGTTGACGCCCCAAAAAAGTACGTTGAATTCCTAGTCTGACCAATAGATCATCACACAGTCTTTCATTACGTGATGATAGCTGTGGTAACAAAGCATTTATGGCATCAGTATGAAGAAGACAACAGATATTATACATGCGTGTAGAACGGTTCTTTTCATCAGTTATGCCACCTGTGATTAATTCAATGAAACTCTTACTAAATGCCGTTCAGTAAAATCGTACCGAGAGAAGCGGTGGTAACAAAGATGACCGGCACGGACTCCGCCCGAAGTACAAACGTATAGACGAACATCAATAGGGTCGAGAGTAGATAAAGGCCAAGCGTGACCTCCTTGAATTTTTTGCTCTTATCTAGGATAACGCCACACACCACAGATCCAACCATCCCGGCGATCACAATTGACAGACCCATGAAGCCGATTGTCGTGTCCTGACCCTGGAAATGAAGCCACATATAGAAAACAACAGGAAGCACGGTCATATGACAGAATAGAACTCGCTATAAATATATATATATATATATATATATGTATATGCTTTAAAATAACGAAAATCGGCGGCCTATTCGATGATAGACTGTGAACCAAGGTTTCGGTCCCGTTACTAGCTTGTCATCATATTTAGTAGTCCAATAAATGGTTTGAAAATTGCTAGCTGAGGTGTGATGTTCACCTCGTATAGCGAACTCACCGGCAAGTACTTCGAGATCACTTGGTTAAGCAGTGTAGAAATGGCGTAAAAGACTCCCACATTAACTCCGTACGATAGGAGCAATAGGACATACGGCACATTGGTGAAGAGATGCCGAAGAGTACGCAAATAGTCAGGGTCAGTATCACACGAAATTTGTGCCCTGTTTGGCGGTACAGCAGGCTTCTCTCGGAAACCTGTCGCGGACACAATGGATCGACATCAATCAAAGGGTTAGCTAATAGCTCGTGCGTGCAGCGTTTGAACTGAGAGCGAATTGCAAATTGACCAGTGCGAAGAGAAAAAATATCCATTCTGACAAAGCGTTGTCGAGTATCACTCGCATTGTGTCTCTCCAATACAGTGAACAAAAAGGAAATTGCCATTTACAATACAGTGAACACGGTGGCGTGTGGTATAGTTCTATATACGCGTCGTTAAACTATTGTCAAAAAATTAGCTGAGGCGCGTACCGATCAAGATGGCCACTAGCACGACTGTGGCAGCGATTGCAGCCCCTAAGAAAAGTCTGAAAAGACAGGCGGAAGTCTGTGCCGGATCGAGACCTCCCGGCACCACCATCGGAGGAACCACGAAGCCCAACGCAATGCCCACCTGTGGACAATAACCAACCGGTTAGTGAATAGCACCTTCATTCCTGAAGGTGTACACGGATCTATCGTTCACAAGCGATGTGACCATTGCGCCTGTTCAGGCTGTTAATGGCGGTTATTTATGCTACTGCAGAACAGATGACGAAACCAGATGAATTTTTCGCTGCGATCGAACACCAGGGCAAAAGGTGTCACAGATGAAATCCACCTGTGTTGAGCCACAGGTTAAAGCTAGACCATATGTGAAATATTAATGGAGGACCCAATGTATGGTCACGCAATATGAATGACCTCCTCTACTGCGGTCTCTGCTAACCTGGTTGCCGAAGACTCCAATGGCGCAGGCCCTGGAAACTTCTTCCGGACTGAACCAGACGGCTGCCAAACGTGGGGGAACAGACAGGATGAAAATCTGAGAACAGGCCACAATTGTTTGGCCAATCATTGAGATCCAAAATTGATCGGGCTGTGTACTAAACACCTGCAATCAGAGAGAGGGTCGCAGTCGCATCGGGTTAGCCAGGCACTTCATGTTGTCGAAGGACAATCTCAAGTTTGGAAAAAGACACAATCTGCAGATTGTCTACTGATTCCAGCGGGGCCGATCTTGAGGGTAAACATGCCCCTAAATCTTGCTAGAAAAAAAATCAGAAACGCAAACGGAATGTTGCACAGACGGCACGCAAATTGTGTATTGATCTTCCAGTTGTTGAGACAACAATGATAACAACACAGAACTCTGACTGAGATCGATCATAACTCGAGTGGCTCTGTGACCTTACCTTGTTCCTACGTTGCAAGTGGCAACGTCTTTGTGGACTATGCAGTCTATTAATATCGTCAGCATCGGGAGCGACAATTACGTGAGATGCGAGGCGGAATTAGTTATTCGTAGGGCTGGACATAATCAAAAATTATTGTGACACTCAAATGTTCCCATCTGGCTAGTGCCGTACTTGAGCGGTGCGTCTCCTCCCGTAGGTCGACCTTGCACCTCGTCGGGGCCAATGGTCCACAGAGGCGATCGCTGGTTGCCTCCCTTACCTTTATCCACGAGCCCAACGCGGTGCCGAGCGAGCCGACAATGATGACGAAACGCAGGCCTTTTTTTTCCATGATCCAGGTGGCCGGAAAGATCAATGGGATGTAGGACACCGAATAGACAAGAGCTGTCCAATTCACCGTCTCGTCGTCCTGTGCACGTTCATCATATTACGATAATGGAAGAGAGAAACACGAAATAGCCCGTGACGACGATGGTCCACGTTGCCAATGGAACAGGTAACAAAATAGATGTTCATCTTAGTTAGGTTTAACATATACGAAGACACACACATACGCCTTACCTATGAGGAACAATGTAAGCAGATCTGTGAGATACCGTAGCAGTCAAAATTTCTATCGCATATGATAAAATGATCAACGGAAGCGCTCGTTTGCTAAGTTTAGCTAGCACCCTTTGGTTAAGTGGCCTTGCAAGGATTCGAAATGATCGTCACGGTGTGCGGACGTCCTTACGACATTGTATTGGGTATCTTGCGTGCTACTTGTTATTTGATTCGAGTGTCTCTAAGGCTGGGCAGCACTAATAAAAATAGAAAAAAATTGAAAACTGTAAGGGGTGTCGCATCCTAAACTGGCAGGGTGCTACAATCGAACACGAAATCTCCAGCGAGTGCCGACCCAATAGTCTGCGTACTTACTTACCTGTATTTGATAATGCCGCTTGACGACATCGTGAATGATGGAATATTCGACCCATCCAAATGCGTTGACCAGCGAATACAGGCAGAACAATAGAAGAATGACATATCGGTAACGGTAAACCCGGGTGACGCCCTGAACAGTCCCGTTTGGCTGGGGTCCACCAGACATCAGGGTTGAGGTGGGATCTGAAGAGATAGAACAATGCACAAACAAACCACAGAGCTCGTAAGTGTGACATCGATGACACACTATTGAATTTCATCTATGTATGTATAACACCTCATACTCACAAAGGGAAATGAAGGAATATGTCATATCACGCTATTTCAATAACCATGATGCGCATGTGCACGTTTATTATGACGACGGCGATAAAGTGAATGACAATTTGTCTTCACATAGGAGATTATATCATTTGTGCCTGGTGGCCTCAGAGAGATGCGGATTTTATTCGCTATATATCTCGTAGTGACCCCCCTATAAATAAGTAACGAGAAATGTCCGATAGGATAAGGGCTTGCCGCTTTTCGTCAGGTCAGCCGCAATCGAAGGTCAATTGAACTAAGTATTTATTAAGAAGTATTTATTAACTTACTCGTGCGTATGCAGCCGCAGCATTTTGTTCAGTCATTTTCAATCAATTAATTAACCTTTCCATACAGCACACTATACTGGCACTTCTTTCACAACTAGCACGTCCGTGAGGTCCGATGCATATTAAAGCTTATCTAAATATAGACGAATTAATATAGGATGAGAGGACGATTTGACGATAGCCGATAGCAGAGACAAAATGATTCACCCACGCACTTATGCAGCCGAGTGCAAATATACCAACGATCTTTCAAGCTGTTATCTTTCATAACTCCCATAACTACAGCGATGTTTTCTCAGAAGTGGCCCCGCGCAATCCGGAGCATCACTTATACATAATCTAATAATACTACCGCGGCGATTACTTGCTAAATTTAACTCACTCGTCGCCGTGTTGAAGAAAGAGCATTCGTCAGAGAAGACCAATGAGCTCAAACATTCGTGACGTTATCATCAATCAAAACGAACGCGTCTTGAACAGCTACACCAGATACTACTACTACTAACACAAGGGGTAACTGACGGTTGCTTCGTCTTTGTTTGATTGACAAACCAGCCAGAATGGCTGCACGACCATAGCATCAGAGCTCAGAACGAGATCAGAGTCTCGGGTTGTTCCGTGCGAGGAAGGACAACATCAATAACAACAACAACGGATCTGTGCATGGTTGCTTAAAAGGAAATCCCGTTTGCATAGACCACGTAACTAGATCAGGTCCATGAATTCAATGTAGTGTTGGCAAAACGTGAACTCAAGATGCCTATTACATCATTTCACTCCGTACAGCTCTCGAACAGATTAACGCTATTAACGTTGCATGAATGGAAGAGATGAATGAGCTTCTTCTGAATACTGCAGAATACAAATGACGGCAGCATTGGCAATTCAAAAAAAAATTGTATTCCTAAAAGTAACACAATAATTGCCAAGGTTGAAAATCAAAGCAGACGGTGGCCTCGGCATGCCCTCGGTAGTAGATTACCCAAAGGTTTCGAGTCGCGGCCTGTCACACGAGAGGAACAACTAAGAGTCAGCCCAAAGAACGTTTGTACTAGCCACCATAGATCATGCCTGCACCATAATGTTTGGGATTAGAGATAGAAACATCCGCTAATTATTGACTTGTTCGGGCTTTCATGGACCGGGAGAGATTTAAACCAGAGAAAGACAAAGTTGTCTTTAGTTCTTATTTCACAAGGTATGACATTGCCTAACGATATTTATTAGTCAATTATAAAATACATTATGCTATTTGACTGTGGCTAGGATAGCTGAAAATTTACTCATGTACACACTCACCACGTTCGCGCTGAACAAAATTTACTCCACAAATACACCATGAGATCGTTCGTAGCTTGAGGATGGCGAAGACAACTATCGCGACCTAAGCACCATTGCACTTATTCCCAGTAGAGGCGTTACGTCTTGGCTATTTTACCAAGACTAAGTTGACTGAGTAAAGCAGACGCGTGGGTGGTTATGGGACCCGGCGAATTGCTATTGTAAATAATGAAAATTGTTGAAACCTCACCCACCAATGTTGCTAGCCTCTTCGTCAATTACCCTTAACAGCATACGCGGCATGTCTATGCATAGGATGCGTTATCTTATACAGCCATATCATACTCGCCTCTATTGAAGCTCTATCCCGTAATAGCTCTGTCGATTCCGCGTCTCATTTTCGCGCTAGTGGTCTATATAGTCCAAGGGTCAGTGTTCCTAGAACCATGACTATTTGACTCACACAATTGACGATTATGTTTAGCGCTTTTCCACGCATGTGTTAACCTAAAGGCCACAATAGAATGATTTCTATTGTAATGGTCGCAAGCCAACACGTTCACGGCGCATCACATAGGCGGCCTATCATATATTTCCATAACAACTATAGCGGAGAGGTGAGCAGGCTCGGGTGTAACTGGAGGAGAAAATCTATCCGAAAGGTTAAGTCTTAGTGAGGGAATATGATCCTGGTATTTAATCAAATCGAATGTTATGTGTCGACCTGACATTTATTGAATTCTCATCTGGGAGCACAGAACGTGCCTGCCATTTGACTATAGGTGATGCGAATATCAGCCTAACAATCCTTTGAACTCCTACCTTTCATTGGCTGTACATTAGACAGACTCAAGTAAAGGAATTTTTTTGGTTTTAATTCATCAGTCAAGAACTAATCGTCTGACCATTAAATAATAGGTCAGAAAGTGAGTAGTTCAATGAACCTCCAGACCAGACATAAAACCACATATTTATTAGGCAGCTGTCCGCTACAAGGCCACCATAGCCCCCGCCCTTAGTGACATAACCTGGCACTACGATCTCCTGAACATCTGACAGCGTTGTTTGTCAGTTCAAGTAGTACAGAGTATCCACAATAGCAACACCACCAACATAGAGTCCAACACCCGTACCTCAAGTGACAAGCCAGCTTGAACTAACCAAATATGTTAGAACCAATAGGCATATATTTGCTGGCCGTTCAGGATTCAACAACAGAAACACAACAACAACAAGCCGCCACAAAGTCTGATTTTACCAGAGCTTTCATTCATGCTATCGGAGCTATATAAGTGCGAGATAATGTGAACGAAGTTACATGGAACAAAAAAATTCAATTCAAAATAAAATCCATAATTACAAGCGAAGTTTGCTCGAGAGCAAAACGGCTTCAAACCAAATTAACGTTGTCCACTTGCTCACGATGAACTAGGGTAGTCACTTCCAAACTTTGATCAGGTATCCCACTTAACGGAACGCTGTCTGTGCCAAACACGGACCACTTTCTATCATATCGTGTATATCCGCTTGATGTTCCACCTGTCGACCGTGATTCGCGCGCATCGGACGGTAGACGTCGCTGTGACGCTCTATTTTGATTGCGACCACACAGACAGGTACACGATAAAAGAATTGGTAAAAATCACCGGCATCATCTCACTCTGACCACAATGATGCGGCGACTGGGAAAAATATAGCATCGAGTGTACGATAGCATCCTCCCGTTATGGTCTCAAGCTGAAAACCCTCTGCGGAATGCGGAGTACGTTGACATGCTTGTTAGCAGCTATATTCTATACTCTAGAGGGTACACAATGTCGCCTTTGCTCGAATACCTTGACGGACTTCTGTGAGATCACACTAAACATCAGACACTTCCTTGTCAGCAGGCCACGACTCCTGAGCACAGTGAGCGTGCGTGCTTGTTGTTCTACCGCCAAATAGTAACTGTCTGAACGTTGCCTACATGTCCTGCTCATGGCCTGGACTGATCTGCTCTGCCGTCAACAGAACAGCGGCCAACAACAGCGTTTTGATTGCTCTAGTGTTCCAAGAATGTTAATAGGATTATTAACCGTATGTTTGAATAAACGATTATTTAAGGTGCGCGACATTACTCGTGTGTGTAGTAATGAGAAATAGCACAAATCGAATAGATTACTCCGCTCCAGAAGCTAGAAAGTGTTGTAGTTACATGGCTTTCCGATACGCGACATCTATCAGTGATTTTCGAAAAAAAAACTATGTGAACACCCTATTGTATAATATGAAAAACAAAAATAAACACTGATATCAAGCATTGATAACGCCCAGCATTGAACATAGTTGTTTTCGTCTTGAAGGTAGGACCTTGCGTTGTCAGATACACAAAACATAAAATTATGTAAACGGTCAACTGTAGTAAAATCTAATTGAGACGATACAATCTTTATAACGAGAAAAAAAGCTACTGAGTTGATATCTTGAGATACGCGGAAGAATTCTAAAATTTTAGGCAAAGTTTGTTAGAAGATGCTGTTCGAAATCGGTCTCGTGGTTCGATACAGTTGTGAACTGCTGGAATACTCTTAGCCATATTTGATAAACAATAAAAAGATAAGACGCTTCTCACGACTGACACTATATATTTATACAATATATGTATATTACATTATTTATTTATTTTGTGTTTGACGCCCTACGTATGCTTAAAGAATGATTGTAAATTATCAGGTGAGAATTTTGTCTGGTGAATGCTTGCATGGTCTACCGGAACGTAGATCTCGAGCGCGGCAATCTCTTTCCAAATATGTAATAGCTATTTTACTCCGATAGAAGAAGCTTTAATTCGAAATGATAAGGCAATCGACCCCATTGAACTACGCTGTAAAAGCTTAAAGCATATGGATGCATATCTAATTTGAGTATTCACAAACGGTACCGGTGCGGCTTGCTCGGATTCTACCTATTATAAATCAATTCAAATCGTCTCGCCGCACCAATGGAAATCTATAACCTTAATAGATAAAGTATCGCAACTAATATTACAAATAATCCTATGATAAACAAAGCGAGACCAACGTGACACATTCATATTCACGTTAATTGCATTTGTTCCACTAATGTCCTACGCCGTACTATATCTTAAACTGAACACAGATTCGACTACGTCATCCGTCGCCCCCGTTCAATTGACGCGGGCAATTTCTGCAAATCTTGGTTGAAACTATTGAGACAATCGAAAAGAAGTCATTTTCAGCAGTAGACTCGAATATTCGTGTTTGTAATTTCTAGTTTGTAGGGTCCGGCTTGGCGGCTTGTTCTTGCCGTTTCGTTGGTAGTGGTACACTCGATATCTAATCTCTATATCAAATGCTCTACCCTGTTCCACGCTCAAATGGAATGGAGTCTAAGTTGGGTGGAGTTGTTGTGGACGATTCCAGAAGAACACAACTCTCTCACGAAAAATAGAAAGATCGTAATATTTTCTTCCTGAATCATGACTGCTTGAGAGAGACGAACGTGAAGATCACCCCGATATGATATTATATGATATAATTCCAGTACGCGTTGACGAGGCCCGCAGAGTTGGCCATCTGACCTTTGAAACTTGTGTCAAAGTCGATGGGTGTGTAAGCTCGCACCTTGACACATCCGCTTTAAAGATTCCTTCGCATCTGCTCAGCCAACAATTGGATCTATCCCTATTGAAATGCGCATTACAATTCCGAATTCCTATTCAAAAATACACTTTTTTTAATTATAGACACTTGACTTCTCGGCAGTAATTGCCACTATAGTCGTATGCGGTGACGAGGGTTAAAATTCTCGTCGTCATCAACTTGCGTGTTAGACGAGGATCATATCCCCAATGAGAAACAATGTCCATAATACACAGGTGTCTCTACGGTGATTGCTACTCAAGGTCACCTGAATATACTCTACACAAGTGAAAGCTCACAGTTTCCCTATACCGGGCGTACTGGCGTATATATGAACACGGGCAGGTTTATAAATACAATATTACAGCTGAGAGGATAGCGTCAGCTTATACATCAGCCCGCATACGACATGAGGCGCGAAAGCGTGTGCAGTGGAGACAATTATATTTGGATACACAAGCTCCTTCGATCATGGGCAAATCAATTAGGAGGATCCGGTGTTAATACGAATCAAAGAGCTAGTATTCCCTTATCGAGACCGCCCTCTGAGTACAATCGAGTGGGCCCATGGACTATGCTAACACAACAGCTACGTACAATAGTAACAACATAGCCAGCGGTATCTTCCAAAGCTGTGCTTTGCCGCGGCAGGAGAAAGCGTTCAGTAATCTGATGTCGTGTCATTGATCTCACACGAGGTGGTCTTGCACACTTGAGACGGTCGCCGACTGGCGGTTGGCTATGAAACGTACCCTGGATCGATTGAAAACGATTTCGGGGAATCCTCGACCGGAATCTTCCAAGCTAGTTCTTAACTGTGGCTATCCATGCGTGATACGAGCAAGATAAAGAAGGAACCATGTGTCAAAGTATTGTATAATAGATAACACGTCTCTGAGGGATAACGAATATGTGGCGTGTCCTTATCAAATATTCATAGCGTTCGTTCACAAATAGAGCGATGAACGAATGTAGGGACTCTCGAAAAGGTGTCGAAACTGTGCATTGCTAAAAAATCGGACAACTCCCTCCCTCTGTATCGGTTTTAACAAGCCTGTTCAAAAACCAACTAAGCTACTTAGTCTGCTGTGAAATGCCAAAGAAAAGAACGCGCATAAATCATGCTTATATTTATCGTCGTACACAAAGCTGTGTTGCCAATCGGGGCTGGAACGATCGAGTTGACTTTTTAAACACCCTGTACGCATGGCCCCATTTGTAAAAAAAAAACCTAAAATTATCGAACAGGAACTGGCCGCAACCGTACCTAAGTAAATCGTTAGAACGCTAAAGTGACCAGTGAAATCAGATGTTCAAATGTTTCGCGAGTTAACCGTCGCTAGTATTCTACACCTGATGAGATGCTATGCAGGATAACTTATGCATTGTGAACATTGCAGTTCCTCTAATCGACGAACAAACCTTTACCTTTAATTATTCTTGCAATTACAGGTGAATCATCGAATGTTCTAGGTCGAAATACCAAACGCCTCGTATAAATAATACAAAAAAGGCGTACGGATTAGTAGTACAATTGACCAGGAACGCGCATATTAACCGTGTTTATAATATGTTCCTTATTAATATTAGCAAACTTAACAAGATCGTATTGTTATGTCCACCTAGCAAACACCCCGTAGCAAACTGTGCAGTATTCTTTGCGTGTCACTGCGTTGCGTACATTGTCAGCAATTTTGTCAGTAACTGCTGTGTTGTTCATGCGGTGAATTTCATCGATGTTCGGCGTCTGTCGTTGTCACCAGCTTGCACACACATTGCGACTAGTGGTAACTAACCGTCGCTTTCTTGACAAAATCACAATCATTCGCACAGCTTATGACCTCAGTACATGCCATTGAATTGTGCTTTGTGTCGGCGTTGTTGTTGTAACCAGGAGTACTGAACCGTGTACCGAAAGGCGGAACCGGTGCGAATATACTCAAATAAATACAATAAATGCAAATAAATTCCCTCCTCGCTACTAGTTAGACAGTAAAAAGAAAACAGAGAACAAAAAACTACTGAACCTTACATTAAGGGTCTAATCGACACTGTTCAGTATAGACATTATGATTTTAAGCAGTATATATGGGGATCTTTTATCAGAACTGCCACTAGGCCGCGATACTGTCTGATGCTAAGCCAGCAGCGACTTAGTGCGGCTAACAACCTACCCGGCGTCAAGATCTTGTTCGTTTGCCATCCACCTAGCTAGAGATTAGTCCAATCTACAAGGTAAAACTATGCCGAAAGTTTATTACATAATAGTGAGTAAATGTAATTTATGATATATTTCTACAAAAATACTATTTAATATTATTATTATTATAATCGCACGTAATGTATATATATTATGTATTAGCGGCTCTCCAGGATCATAGATCTCCAACACATTACATTAGGTATCCACAAAGGACTGTGGAATTATTCCCGAACAATCCCACATGAATCCATAGTTGCGGAATTCCGTAGCAATTCTTTACGGGTTCATATTGTCTGACGATTGTGTTAGAGTTATCTCAAACTTAAGATTGTCTAGTAATCCGATTCTCAGATGTTCCTTTAATGTCGTTACACTCTCCACCCGTGATCTATTCGAAACAGTCTCCTCCGAATAACGGGCGAGACCTTCTAGCGAGAGATGTTCTCGGCGAGAGGTTTTAGCCGTCACGAACAAAACAATAGTGTATATACATATATATATATATATATATATATATATATATATATATACTATTGTTCTTAAACCACTAGTTCGTAAGTGCTAGTTAAGTATTTTAATGATGTACCCTGAAAACTACCCACAGCACATCATACATATGTTACTCACCTTGCTTTAGATGAAATGTTTAGGGCGCTATAGTAATCTCTACACAGCAATAACTACATTTGTGTGGTGTTTATCCACAAAACTTACCGAGGTTGCCTTCCATCATCTAGCGATCCTCGGTCGAGAAGATGTCGAGGCAAATCGAGTTGACAAAAGGTAGCCGTCGTGGCGATTTCTTCGCGCCAAATAATGACCCAGGCACCGAGTTACGCAAGCAGACCAACAAACAAATAAACACAGATAAAGAAGATCAGAGATGGATGGGTAAGCCGTTACGCTCTACGGAGAGAGGCAAAATATCAGTAATCTCAAGCTGCACATCTCAGGAGGGTGACTGGCTGTAACACGCCGAAGCGTTTTTTGCTTAATGGATGATTTCTATTGTTTCCTACGTTTGATCTCTGTGTCGGCCTAAGAGTTCATTCGGGGACGACTCAGCGATTGACCGGGAAGCATAACAATAACGCAGAGCTTGGAAAAGGAACGCACTGTTGTGCACTACAGGGCGTCTCATGATCAAGACGATCGCGGCTGTGGGCGTCAAACAATCTGCTGTTTTTTGTGGAGCTTGTGGCGAGGAGGATGCTCATACGTGAAAATGAACGCAAAACAGTAGCATATCCCGCACGGCGGTAGTATATAAATCTGTTGCAATTGTCATAGACAAGTTAGCGTCAGGTTCGTTTCTGTTGACAACTGCTTATACCTTGTTTTAGCTTAACTTCACAGCCGTAAATCGGTATTTTAAGGGACCACAACGGACAATGTATTCACTACGAACTACGCCTTTGATCCGTATACTTATGTCGTATAGGCATACTCGAACTTGCAAGGTGCTGTTTGCGAAAGTCAATATTAGTGCAAAACAGGGACACCACCAAAAATCGATCACCTTATTTGTGCTTTAAGGATTCTCGTCCGCCGCGAGTCCTTGACGCACGTTTTCGCCCCTCTTTGAGCTTGGCTTTATAAACGGTGATATATGTTTAATGCGGGGGAACGCAGATGATGTAAGCCAGGTGCTTGCGTCATTGCGATGGAGTTTATTGTTAATCAAAAATGTCGTGAGGACACCGCAGGGGAACGCATTTCCCAAAAACAACAAAGAGACGAAGCAAAAGCCGGAGGGTGGCCCCTTCAATGTTTAGTGTCATCACTGCAATTTTCTCCAAGAAACGCACGACGACGCCACGCCGCTACAAGTTTGACGACATGTTTGAAGGTCACGGTCGCACAGTGGCAGTTGATAGCGCCCGAACGAGTGACAGTAATTACAGAGCCGCTCGAGCACGTCAACACGCTGACAGAGGAGATGATCTGGGGGGCGAGGGCTCATTGAAGAAGGACAAGTGTATGCCTCATTCTAGCATTGCTCGTGGGCAGGAGCTTGACGTTAGCGGCTGGTGTTCGTAGCATGATCTCTGCCATCTCGGCAAGCAGAGCGTGTCGTCCACAATCAAGATCTCATCGGCGTGAGCCGAGCGAAATCCCGGCCACCTGAACTGACTTCAAAAGTCGTTACCGTACAACTACGCCAGGTTGGGGCTGCGTCCGAGAACGGAGATCGTCGCGCGGGCTGAATCGGACTGAACTGACATCTCGAGTGGAATGTCGGCCAGTTGAAAGTAAGCGGTACTTTGGTTCACAGTTGGATATATATATATATCTATATGAATACTACCCGAGAAATGTGAGAGTCTTGTAATCGTTCACGTACGCTACAAGTAAGAATGGTTAACCACTTACAGCAAAACGTAGAGTGGTCGGATTATGAAACATGATTATAGACGCTTGACAAGGAAACAAGCAGGTTGTGGCAATACATATACAATATATATATATATATATATATATCTGCGAGCACTGTATGAGAGTGCGTGTATTGAGTCTATGGGATACCAAAGCTCATTTTCTCACTGACACAAACACATGATACAGGCACAAACAGACAAACGCGGTCGTCGTCGTTACCATTTCATGCACGAATATTAATTAACGGCCTTCCTGTGTATGGCATTCGTAACGTGTTCATGGATCGTCAGGAATAGTCAAAATCAGATATTTGATCATTTCATTAACTTGACGCATTGGTACGCTTCATCGGCCCGAAAAAAATGCCTGCTCTTCCTAATCAGCTACTTCATTTAACACTCCGTATCGTTCCAATTTTAATATATGTATCCGAAGATACTCGTTTTGTCATCCACGTTAACCCTGCACTGGATCGGCCCACTTCCATAGAGATTGGAATATCTCTGGTGGTGTCCGTGCGTTCCTCCTCTCGAAAAAAAAAAGTTCGTTTAATACTATAGTACAAAGCAATCTCGGTCCAGATCGACGTAAATGTGAAGAAATAAAAGAGACATACTCCGTCTGTACTTGCTGGTTGATTCAATGAGAGTCGCACAATCACGCGTACGAACTCACGCACACACACGCACGGTCCAACGGCACGCGCCGGATATCAAACGTTCGGCTCCAGTAACCACCGGTGTTACCTGCGTACTTTTCTACACAATTTACGTTGATGTACTTAGTGGCGCGCTGGTTCTTTGGCTTTGACGAGAGCCCTTAGCTGCGTGTCAACTGTGAAACAACGTTCATCGCTTCCTCTCGCCACAGAGCGCGCTTCACTGGAAGAATCGGTGGTGCGTGCAAGACGAGCGACGTCAGTGAGCCCGGCGAGTGAGTGGATGCCCGGTGAATGACCAACACGAGCTGAATCCTCGAGATTGGAGAAGAGCGAGCGTATTCCGCTGTCTTACGTATAATGGCGCCGTCTCACCGATGCTGGAGAGGTTGAAACATCGCCGTGGGTGGTGGCGGACATTAGCGGACATGGGGCACCCGTTAAGCACGCTGAATACAAACACAGACAACGAGATACACTACACAAAGCGCCGCCACTATGAGAGCGAAATATGAGTACTGACCTCTTATCGCTGTTTAAAGTGGCCGGCTGGATCTCGCTTATCGGACGGGGCTGGATGAGGTCTTAGATAGGTTTTCGAGGATTACCGAATGTGCTGAATTTCAGGTACTTTTCTTTGATGAACGAACATCGCGGTCTACGTTCGATCCCCAGATCAAGGATCAGAGAGCTTACAAACCAACCAGCGTTCATGGTATATGATTCGCTAATGGCTATTATTATTATTCATTAACCAGCCAAACACGTTGGACAGAATTAAGTTTTTTTTTTACATATTGGGTTATAGCTGAGATGATACGGCCTACCGGAAAAATCTTGAAGCAGAATCAAATGATGGCTCTTTCAAGCTACTCTACAGAATTGTTCACCAAAAAAGCAGTCGGCTTCCTGATTAATTTCGCTGGAAATTTTTACTTAAGAGCTGTGTATTTTTTGCACACATTCGACCGAATTGTACCTACACGGCGACCCACCTCACTGCGTTCGACCCATGCATAATCAGATGACAAGATCGAAGGGTCTGAAGTGGCTCTCCTGGACCCAGGATAAAACCGAAGGTGGGCTCAATTCACGGGTATGGTAGGTACAAACCAAAGATAAGGTAGAATCTCGTGGAATAGGTATGAGTATATGTATGAGAATAACCCGAACATAAATATAAACTAACTTGTGTATGGGTCGTGTACGCGAACGCACTAATCCAACCTTTGTGTTATGCTGTAAGAGCTCTACCTTGGGATGTCCTACACTATGATGGGGTATGACCTAATGAAGGCGATCAATGGGAGACTCAGCTCCTCGCCATTGTGTATTCTGCCCGAATACGGTGTAATCCTTTATTCTTCTGAAAATGCCCGCCGAAAGGTCTCGGTTGTTACAGCCACCAGTGGTCTACCATACTTTTCGTAGTAGTATTACTAAATCTCGTTAGGATGAGACCTTTCTACGTCGCTAATAACCTAACAAGCCTGCGAGACATCTTCTCTTTTTGTCCATACGGTTAAGTAAGCATAATAAGCAAGCCTAGTGATGCAGTGAATGTCGCAAGAGTTACACGTAGACGGCGAATATTTTGATCAGGGCCATATTTGGTCAGAAGCCATACGAGTCTGGACTGTGTTCTTCAATCGGAACAGTCGTCGTGGACTCAGGCTACCATGTGTTTTGGCTGAGAGACCTGCGAAGTAGCTGTTTTCAAAGAAAACCATGAGCTCAGCTGGAGCTCGTTTAGACAGGAACCCACCATACGACAAGTCGTCACCACCGTTCATCTACCTTTAGTTCTCTCTGACAGACGAGAGTGAATGCTTGAAATGTATGTCTGCGTGTGTGACAATGGCAATAACGTGTGCATACATCGACAGCTATATTGGCGACTCCCTTCGAATATTGAATCAGCCCACTCTCTAGGCAGGTGGCAATGCACGACTGTTCCTGTATGCCAGAAGTACGGTGACAATTCTGCTGATGAAAGCTGAGGTAGACCGGAGGATACCAATTATCGAGTGGTATTGACCAGTGGACGAGGTCTCTCTCTCACTCTTCACATCTCTCTCTAGTCTGAGTGTTTAGCATCACGTCTCCGTTGGCGACCCAAGTTCGAGGTGCGACAAACGTCTGTTGGAATCGTCCGTTTGACTGACCTGTCCGATTTATCGGCGGAATTCTGTGTGAATCGTTGCCCTCACAGCCGCGTGTTGAGGCTCTAGAGGCTGATGTTCCTTCTTGGAACAACTGCCCACGCGCAGCTACTTAGACGACATCCGATAGAGATAAGGTTGCTATAGCCTGCATGGGAGCGTTTAGCGCCTAGAATCAGTTATGCTAAATTGATCGATAGCCACCAGCCATGTCCGATCAGTCAAGCGTACTATAACTGCATTGAGTTATAATGTAATGCCAACCTGATTTGTTCTCCAGCTGCCCGTTAGATTTTTCTTGCATTCCTAAGTTATACGTGATAAAATGGTCCGCTAGTAAGACGAACCATACGCATGGAGAAAGGACATATTGCTGCAAGCTGATTTCAGCTGTAGCACTGTTTAACTGCGAACAGAATTTGTTGAATAGTCTAAGTGAGAGCTAAGTGCGATTCGCCCATATATTATAATATTAAGGTCGTCAGTGCTCGGCGGATTTAGTGTGCTATGCACTTGGCAATTACGAGGTCGACTAAACCAAATCGGCGGCGTGATATTCTGCTTAGCAAAGCAATAGACGCAGTCCATAGCTGTTGGTGTTAAAAGTAGTTCCTGGTAGATGATCGCCTACTTTCAGACCCTCAACGCAGCAAAGGCCAATACGTTAGAGAGAGTGAATCCGTACCGCGGAGGCGCTTGTTCCCGGAAGTGGTGTGCAATCAGTCCTATGCGCACCTAGCAAGATCAGCTATCGAGATTTGTATCTATTTATATATATATATAAGGAAGCAATATTGACAGTATCCGCTGATTCTGGCAATTCTGCAGTGCCCCGCGTTATGATTGAAAGGTTATTGATCAACCGCAACGAATAAGGCGGCGCCTCAGAAAATAACTCAAGAGCAATGCTGGCAGGCATCGCTTGAACATCTATATCAGCCATGCTAACTTGGAACTATTCTGCATGGCTGGAAAACTAACGAAACTAGATCAAAAGTGGATTTTAAGATAGAATATTCGTTAAAAAACGTTCCTTGCTGCTTAGGGAAATATGATAAATACAATGACTAAAAAAAGAATGCCGCAGTGATAAGAGTTGATATATATAATCTCACAGGATTGTCTCAATACGTTATTGAGCCGAATTGTCATCGCGTGATATTCGCTAGTTGTTTATTTACTTAAGTCTAGGAGCAAGTCGTGATATTGCAAAAATGTTGCGATTGGGATGATACGGGCGACTGAAGAACGCGGAAAAGCTTCATTAGCGATTCTACTAATTGAAGGAAGCATCTGCGTATTAGGCATCCACCTTCATCAATCCTAACATCCTTCTACTGACGTTCCAGGATGACAACCTGAGACTACGCATATTTGTGCGCGCTTTGCTTCCGCCAGAATCTACATACAAGTGGAAATGCAGGTTGACATAATGAAATGCGTGTTCTTTAAATGATGGGGCTCTCTAATGAAATTAATATCAAATACTGGCAAATGTCATTTTTTGGACAGGGCAAAAACTCTTCCCTTAAGACAGCACGTATGTAAGCGGATGAGATGAGGCAGACACACCTTAAGCCGGTAACAAGGGTAAGGTAAGCACACCTCTCAGAGGCAACGTCAAAAGCTACTACTGTCGACAACAGCGAGTTCGCCTCACTCACAGCTGCTGTTTGCCATTTTCTGCCTCTCGGTGGCTACTATAAAAGCACATTAACAGCTCCGGAAACAAAAGCCCATAATATGATATATATATATATATATATGTATTCTAAAGCCCATTCATTCTTCGAAAAAAATAGAGAGAGTGAGAGAAAGAGCGCGCGTAAGCGAAATAGAGAGGAATCGGAACTGGCTGTCCGACGATGGGCGACGGAACGCAGAGCGGTCTTGACCTGGAAACTCCAAATAAAGGGTCGCGGAGCACGTGGCTCACGCTACGAACAGGGAGACAGACAGCGGCGTCGACATCCACAGCATGTGTTTGGGGCACACTGTCAATCTACTCGTATTTGCTGCACAATCATCTCTCAATGAATTTCCGTCCGGCGGACGAATAATTCATAGATGAAATAACACCGAACAAGGATCGGATGCAATTCGTTTAGGCGCCGCTAGGAGATAGCACAGGCATGTTAGTGACATACTTTCAATACGCTTTACCAACGATGTGAACAAGCCATACGGCGTCGCCAGTTACAGAGAGGGCCTCCGGTGGCGTTTCATCACCACGGCAAATCGTGACAGCGGGCACAGTCTAATAGTGTAATGCATTTTGGTGTATCGCTATTATCGGGCGAGATGTTCGATATCGATTTATTCCTAGACAGGATGTCGTTGTCATTACGTTCTGTCACATTACGTCAGATGTGTTTCACTGGAGTAGGAGGTGAAGCGGCGAGAAAATGACCGGTGTTTTCCCGATCGCCGATGACGGAAAAATGATCGGTTCGGTGAAGACCCCGCTCGACGTCAACGCTTCAAACAGTGACCACAAGAAGAACTAACAGCTGATTCTGTCATTGGTCGGGGCAAGTGGACGGGGGTGCATCTATCGAGTATAACATTTATTGCACCTAGTCGAAACCGATTATGTCGTTGCCATTGTTTGCATGCTCGAACATCGAACACATGTGTGGCGGGCGATACACGATATGGTGTTATGGGGCCATATGCAGATGCTGCGGCTGCTGCGGTTTCTGCTACAGCTATTGCGCTCGAATACTTGTGGCGTTCTATCTGAGCAACTTACCTTGGATGAAATTGCACCGCGCGAAAACAGTTCTTCAGCCCGCCGTTGCGGTAACAGCTAAGTGTTGGCGGCAGATATGGGAAGCGCACTAAACGACATAAACGACACATACAGTCTATGGTGATTGTTGATCACCACGTATGCCACGGGTGACACTCCGCGCCCGTGGATAGTGTTCAACAGCACCAGGACGGTACGTGAACTCCAGCACAGCTGATCGACGTAGGCGCTCAGCCGCCGTGGTGGAGTGCCAGAACGAAAGCGGTATCCAACTTACACTCGCTACTGCTTGCTCCGAATGGTAGAGCAGGGCTCACGGCTCTGCATGGTGGTCGTATAGCTGCAGCTGATGCTGGTGAGTCGGCCGGCAGTCGGGGCCGGGAGGGCGGACAGCGCCCTCCTGTGGGTGTTCAGGAAAGCTCGGCCCGGCAGCAGACTTTAGGACTTCCCGGCAGCAGACTTCACGCGAAGAATTGGTCCCTTTTTTTGAGACGGACCGGACCTGTTAGGCCTGATTTATAATAATAACTATAAAATAATAATAATAATTTTTATTATTATAATAATAATAGACTGTAAGCATGTACACACTTATGTCAGCGGGTGCCCTCGAGGCCAGTGCACAAGGCAACCGTACGGAACAGGTAATATGGAATAGAGAGGCATTTTTTAACTAAAACGGTTTTCGCGAAAAATGCAAACATTCTGGCAGTGTTTATACAATTTACAAACAAGAAATCAGTTACACTAATCAATGGCACTAATTATTATTAATCGCTTGTTGTTCTCCATATTTATGCAACCTAATAATACACAAAAACCCTTTCAAGAGTATGAACAAAAAGAATTTATCACTAACAAATAGTCTGGCCGATTTACCTGAATCAAGCCTAAGTAGTTTCCTTTATCCTCATCTGTTTTCGTTAACTTGTGTTTAGTTAATTAGAGACATCGCACTCATGTGCCATCTCAAAGTTCGCAGCCCGCGAAGTGACCACAAAGATGATACGTTTATGTTATGTTGCAATGTAACAGATGATAGATCTATAAGTCGGGCTGCCCTACTATATAGTCACCAGGTGGCACTCTAATGTAGGCTATGCTGACTAGACTCTAAGATTCATATGTTTAAGTATTTCGTTTCCGTGCGAAAGACATTCCCATTCGCACGCGCGGCGGTGCTCCGCGATAGCCGCGGTAAGCTGTTGGCTATAATCGCATTGATTGGTCAGTCATTAATTTGTTAACCCCTATTTATTGACGCTCAGCTAACCAAACGGCAAAGGCATTTAGGTATGGTAGTAATAAATACTAAAATGAAATTCGTATTGGTTGCCATCATTCTCAGGTGGATAGACACCATGGACAATGTGCACCCGATAGATTAAAACAGTTTAGCGAGCCTTGCTCGATTCACGCTAATTGGATCCATATTGATTAATTAAATTGTACTAATCATCATGCTATTCGTATGTCGTCGAATATAATCAATCGAACATAACACCACAGGAGTAACTATTTATCATCGCTATGACACATCAGAGAAGAATTACACTGTACTAGTAGCAGTAGTGTTACGCAATACCACTCAATAATGTAATTGGAAAACATATATATTTATTATGTAGGTGTGACCAAAGCCCACAGGGATGATACGGCAAAAGAAATGCTTTTAATTGCTTCCTTTCGGTTTTGTTTCCGATCGTCTTATTTGAATTTTTTTTATTTTTTATTTAGATTGCTCTTCATAGCATGCATCAATAGTTGCTCGTTCTGCGAGAGCTCGTCTCAGCATGATGGTCATTGTTTGGTGCTAACCATATATGTATGTATTATATTACTATTATGTGGGTAGTCGTCACTCGTCTATGAGATGACGACACGTCCTGCGATCTCTTTATAATATATTGTGTATAGTGTTTCTTCATATTTTACATACGAAATATGAATATACACCATGTTTGTACCTCTACGACGTTACAAAAGGTCGTCATAAGTCATTCCGTTTCATAATAGTATTCAATTAGATCAGGGTCGCGATTGTTAATTAAACTTCCTTATACAGACAATCGGATCAGGTGCAATGCATTAATTACTATTGGAACCTACACAGCTTTTGCTACTGTTTGTTTTGTTTTTCTCTGTGTACCATAACGAATGGCAAACGCAGGCCGTTAATATCATGCGAGGGGTCATATAATAATCGACCTGGAAAGCATTCATTGACATATCGATCCTAGCTCTAAATTACAACAAATCCCGCATTCAATTATATGCCATAACCGTCAACTTATCGGGGCGTAATTCAGAAAAATAAATTGTATCCCGTGACCAATCGATATTTCAACAATAAGCATGATCAGAGGATGGACTAGCCTTGTATTCGATGGTATGACTCAACGTAATCTTTAGCAAATTTTTGAACTGAAGTGTCATTACTTAATATCACCATGGGATGGATATACTGTGTCGCTGTGTGTCTTTGTATAGCTGTCGATGTGAGTGAAGTAAAGGTTTTCATTTAGCCAATAGAATAAACTATACGTTATGAAAAGAGAACTTGAGTTTTATTAGTTCGAACAGATGAAGGACTCACTCGTTTGTCTTTATGAAACAAATTCTTAATGTCTTCTCATCAAGCTACACGTTGAAGATTTTGTGCGACTGGTTGTTGTCAAACTGCTTCAATGATAATATACATCTCATATGTATTGAGTTGTGTGGCTCACCCCAAATGTGACATGGATTCGAATGGTAAATAATATGTGTATATATATACGTACATAGTAGTTGTATTAGTTAAGCAAATATACATTCGGTATATTAGGTAAGAAAATATACATTCGGTATATTAGGAAACAAATGAATTTTCGGCATTTAAACCGCCTAAAAACAGCACGTCAGCACAGCGTATTGTACACCGAACTTACGCTTTGAGGGTAAAATAAGAAACTAATTGCAGACATTTAAATTAGCCCAGACACTGGACCTGTACAGCTGATCAGGTCATGTTCGAGAGTGATTTCCGATTTAGCCACCTAGTCCTCAACGAGGTTGCATGCAACACTTCAGGGAGCCTAATCGAATACCCATAGGTGTATACGCTCTCGCATAGAGAGCCCCTAACGTATTGAAGGGAGTATATAGTTTGGCAAGAGTCTCCAAAAATAGCGTTGCTCTCAGAGGCAGATCCACTGAAAAACTCCCAAACATGTTAGAAGGAAATTGCCTGGACACACGTTTTTCACTCGTTGTCAATCTGGTTTTGCTGATCTTGGCGATAAAGGTTTCTTTGCTGTGAGATTACTGTAGACTTTGTCTCCTTTGTAGTTTTCTAATTTAACTGACTGTTTAGAGGTTGAACATGCCCTGGTCGGGTTGTTTCGACAACAGCAGAGCCCTCTAGTCTTGTCAATTTCCGTTCATGCCGTTGGGCGCAGCTGACTTCTGCTGATATTTGGCTAGATGTTTCCTTCAGCAAATAACGCCCACAATATTTTATTCTAAAGGTAAAACTTTCTCTCGTTAAAACTGATGTTGTGATTAGTACAAAGATTACCTGCCCCTCCATGGGTCTTCTGTTTAATTAAACGGTTGGTTCTTCCTTTGTAGATATGAACATATGTATATATATATGTTCTTCTTTTGAAGATATTCTTTTTTCATAAATATGCACGTATTTGCTACATCCTAATATACATTGACACGTAAACAAGTTACTGCGTGCGCTAGAAAACGTTATATAATAAATAGGTAAACTTGTAAGAAGACCTATTTCGATATAAATTGGGAAGATTTTCCCACGAAGAGCATGTCGTTTAAAGTGTTGATTTTTGTCAAACGATTTGTAAACAAAGCACGCATTACAATTACTGAAACATACTTAATGGAGACCCTGTATCCGAGTTTAGATTCAACTTTGTTATACGATGCTGAACTTGTCTATAGCGGCCGAGCACCACGCTTGAGAACGATAAAGTTGCCTCAGACAACGTTCTAATCTGTGTTTTATAGTCCACTTGCTGAGCTGAGCTCAGGCATATTAAACGGTGGACGATATTAGAATGTTACGAGGGATGGATGAGTTTCATTGGCGCAGTGTTATATTGTTGTGTCATGCTCCAGCGGATACTGTCCTTACGGATAATGACCAACAGGGATTGCAGGATAATAACTAAGTAAGGAATATACGCCGTAATTTCGCAGGAAACATGGATACATGAAGTCGTAGTGATAAGGATAATAACCTTAGCGCACTGCAGGAGCAGAATTCACCGAAACTCTCGGCGGTTTTTCAGGCTAAACAGCTTTGTTTGACCTCAGATAGTTTGCCCTAGGTGCTCACGTTGTCTTTTCATCATCATACTTGTAGAAATACCGTTCGAAGTAGTGCAGCAAGAAATATGTAAACGCACATCTAACACCAGATATATTATCAAGCTGTTTTAGTCCAACTTATTGCAAGCTACAGTCTCTTCGCAATAGGAGGAGACACTTAGATGCACGGGTTTGATCTCCACCGTTGCACATTTGCATTTAAAGGGGTTGTCCGTCGTATGAATCAATGCCAAAACCAGTGGACGTTAAACGTTGGCTGTGAGTCAGGCTGGAAAATTGAAGATAAAGTCTTACGATGTGAAGGGGTCATTAGTCGATATAAACAAAACGAAAATGAGCAAGGCCGATGCGTTATCTTGAGAGGAGAACTGAATTAGGTAAGTTCCGCATCTCCGTCACGATCCGCTGGATGATAGCATCATATAGTCAGCCCGATTATCATGGCAATGAAGCATCGTATGTTAGAAATTTAAGAAAAACAATACGATATCTAATAATTAAGGAAAATTCAAAGGAATGTGTTTGTGGTTATCTCACGAAAGGCTGCTCAAAGTTATACCATAGGCATATGTGGTACAACGAAATTGATGAACATATCGTGTGGGTAAACTATATATATATAGTACTGATATAGCCTTGGCATCCTTACGCTTTAATTTAATAAATAGTAATAATAATAATAATAATAAAATGGAGGCTGATTTGACCCACGGTTATGACAACAGTCATCGGTCATGCACGTGCGAATAAACAAATCGTCGTCGTTAACACGGTGGAGCTGTACACAGATTTTTTAGTTGTTTGTATATATAAGATGAACATGACGATCACCATGAATTTGTGCAGCTCCGCCCTCGTCGGCTCTCGTCCTTACGACAACGACATGATTTTTTCCTTCATTCAATAATTCCATGTTTGACGTTGTTTATCGAGCTGTCTCCATCGGGCGATAGCTTTTTTTCAAGATGTTAATGACGTAAATTTAAATTTCCGGTACATTCGGACCATGGTACTCCCCTCTCGGTCGTGACGGGGTTGTTTAAACATATTCACTTATTCGCTAGTTGTCGGTGGTGAGACGTAGGCTGACTTATTGTCAGGCTCCGACCATCCACATAAGCGTGCATCGTCCAGACGTGACGTCACCCAAGTAGGAAAAAAACACGAGCGTCGCTTAAAAACCACCTCCTCTTTGATCGTTCGTGTCTGTGGCGAAAATTGCGTACGACGGGTTGACCACAATGTGTTTTCTACCGGCGAAGCGGATATCCGCTTTTTCCTGGAACTCTATTTGCAATTGGCGCTGAACGACTCCCACAACGAGATGTAGCTCATGGTTGGTTTTTTTTTTAATTGAATTTACTCTATTAAACGTTATCCAACTCGTCTAAACGAATATACCCTCTCATTAGAGGATGCCGATGAAGACACTAACGGGTGAACAAAATTCTTCATCTTTTTCCATTGGATTAATTTGTCTTGTCATGGAAAATCATTGCATTGAATGCTGGAACAGCAGAGAGACTGATGTGTGATACCATGCGGCATCTGGAAGAAAAATGGCGATTTCAAAATCGTGCGGGACGTCCGTTGCCGCGACGTCTGTCGCAAATGACGACTTGGATTGTCACACATTTGCAGGTGCCACCCATGTGATACTAATGTTGCTGTGTTATATTGACTGGGCACTTCAGAGTTTGTATATGTGGCGATGGTTAGCGATCTGCTGTGGGGCTAATCGATCTATCGGAGCTGCGGCTCCGTCTGCCGGCAGTGGCATCAGTGGTTATAAATCAGTCAACACAAAACACAACTGTACGTGATGTTACGTGAATGAAGTGATCATCATAACTAAGATCAACGGCAGGTTTCAACGAGCGACGGATCGTGCGTTGGGGCAGGCGGTCGGTGACGGTAGAGTCATGTGCCCTAAATTCGAGTGTCTTCTCCGGAGACCTTTCCTGCCAAGATTATCCGCCGTTCTCGCCGTTTCACAACGTCAATTATCATTTGGTGACAGTTATCAGTTGACGCCCGCATATCGTGCGGTCGTTAAGCGATACTCGTTGTCAGCTGATGTGTTTATTGGTATTTCACAGCTCGCCGTTATCTCGCCATTTGCTATTGAAAATTGAGTCACGATAGTAGAGACAGGCAGAATTTCGTTCGTGTATCCGCGTAATGACAGCCCCCCCCCAGTGTTCCCTGCCTTACAGGCAAACGTCTCAATTTTAATCTCTCGTGCAGAGGTCATTTGGCGCCCCTCTCTCTGAGACTGAGTGTATCTCAGTCTGTTGATCGGTAATGCAGTGCGCAAGCGACCATCGTATGTGGCCATCTCCTAAGTCAATGCCAAATTGTAATGGTAAATTGTGGAGGGAGTTAGCGTCGGGCTCGGTCTCGATTTCGGTTCATCCCTGTTCCCCTTCTCGAGCGGCTCCACGCAACAAACGTGAGGCAAATCTAACTTTTTAGCTCCGTGTCAGGAAGACACAGACCGAGCCACCGAGCTGCAGTACTAGGTAGGTGGCTGTATTATTAGTGGTCGTCGAACCGCAAATAGTTCGATGGACAAGTGGGAAGCAAAACTCGCGCCGCTAATTTAATCCGATCTGCCGGACGGTATGACTATGCTGTCACTATTACCGACATTAGCGACTTCTTCAATGCCAATAGCAGCGGCGGCAGCAGCAGCAGCTGCAGCGACAATAATACCAACGATCGTAGCAGCAGCATCAGCAGCTGCGGCACGAGAAGACAGCTCGCGATAGACAGCAACGCAAACGAACGAACATCCCACCCTATTTCTATTCTATCTCGGTCGACAATGCCGGCGGCCGCGTCTTGGGGCCGGCGGCTGTGGTCGCTGGAGTCGGCGGCGGCGGCGGCGGCGGCTGACTAGCAAGCTGGGATGATCCTCAGGCCCCCTTGGGCTCTCGTTCACCAGTGGCGACTTCGCTCGCCATCATCACTGGGTCAGTGGGGGAAAGCGGCACTTGTGTTGTGCGGAGCGGCCACCCGCTTGCAGAAGAAGCGTAAGTGTTGCTACCGCCGCCGCCGCCGGTGAGTGCGAGGAGACAACGGCTACGACAACTGCCATATGGCGGGCACCACCGAACTCCCGGGTTGCGGTACCACCAGCTAGACTTCTTGCTGCTGTTGTTGTTGCTGCTGCTGCTGCTGCTGCCGCCGTAGTAGTTGTTGCTGGTGCTTCTGCTGTTGTTGCTGGTGGACCTGTCGATCGATCGACAACACGAGCATCAGTTTCGAAGTTCCGCAGCCAGCGAACCCCGAGCGGTTTCGCGCGCGCATGGTTTTGCACTGCCGCCGATTGCTTCGGCGAAGTTCGCGGAACGAACCGAAAACCGCTAGCTACGGCAGTCATCAGCAGACCAGGGATCTGCAACATCATCAGCAGCGGCTATTGCGCTATGAACGGAATGGCTGTCTGCAGCGGCATAGATTCTTGAGCCCGGCACGCTCAGAGCAGTGCTTTAGATTCTTGTTCGTTGTCGTCATCGTCGTCTTCTATACCCATATTTATATATATATATATATATATGCTTTTTTTATATCTTCGGACTACGACTGCTGTTGCAGTTGCTGTTGTTTTTGTCGTTGTTGTTAATATCTTCCGGTGTATCGGCAATCTGCCTGGTGTTCAGCCTGCGCCAGTTGCAGCGGTCCACAATCGAAAACAGCCAGCTGTTGAGTAGCATCACCCAGCAGTAAGACAGGCAGACGGACGTCTGCCGGCAGCTCTGTTTAGATGCTAGCTCTATACGTGTCTAGCGTTGGTAGCGAGTGGTAGTAGCGTTGCTTGCGGTGCCACTAGTGCTAGTTTGCTCACATACATACACACACACACACACGCACGCACGTAAGCAAGCACACATACGAGAGCAGCCATATGCCGAAGGGCTATATAGTCGATAGCTAAGAGAGGCGAAGAATCAAGTGAGGAGGAGACAGGACAGTCTGGGAGTGCTGGCCAACCCGTCATAACGGTGAATGTCGGTAGCGCAGACGTCGTTAGGGCTCAGCGTAGAACAGGCACGCAGCGTTGCGGTCGCTTCAAGCGTACCCCACCACAACGACAAGCGCACGTCGTATAGGTAACGTGGCGTAAGCCCAGCACAGCCCGACCCAGCTCGGTCCGACCCAACCCAGCGCCGCCGATTGGGTCAAACAGAGACGGCTGCGCGTCAGACCCAGACACCGCGGGCCGGGCCGCCGGCGAGCACCATTCTGAGTGCCTGTCCAACTGCACGAACGACAGCTCTGGGAGAACGACGACGGCTTAGCTCGGTTCAGCGGGTGGTGAGTGTAGCCAATCAGCCGGCGGGCCGCTGTCTCCTGCTTTTCACATGCAGTGAGGTGGAGGCAGGGGCCAGATCGGAGTTGGCTTTTGCTTTCGTCGGGGTTGGCTACTCCGTACGTGGAACAGACCGCGCTACAAGGGAGACGGCCCTTTGGAAGGCGTTTGGTGTAAAAACATCAACAACTAAAAAAAAAATAGTAGAGATATTGGCGAGAAAGAGGAGGAAGAAAAGTTTGCCCAAAAAAGTTGACCACGATTCGGATTAAGTGAATGCCACTCGCGTTGTGCTGCCGTGGTGATAACTGTCGCTGGTGTATCAGTGTCATCGTGTATGTATCTGTCAGTCAGTCAGAGCGACTGTTGCAGCTCGCTTCTCGCAATGGAGTTTGGCTGTGGATATAACTAGTGAAGAAACTCTATGAAGGAGAATAGATATACGCTTTGAGACAGTGGACGCCGTGCTCAAGTATTAGAAGAGTGGTGGATAGCTGAGTGGAACTGCGCGCATTGAATAGGCGCATACAACGTTGGATTGAACGGGTCCGCAGCTGAGCTATGGCCGGCGACGCCGATTCCACCTGTGAGTTCAAACACAATTTCCTTGGGGTACACTCTGTACCTGAGTGACTTTATCCATCGACTTGACATTGATCTATCTGATGTCGTGAGCAACCAGAATAACGCACTTGGCGAAGTGCGTTATTCGCGAAGTCCAATAAGCGCCTGCTGGTGCAGTTGGAATAACTTGGTGACAGATAGATCTGGGCCAACGCGCCTGCGTATCCAGAACGATTTCTACTCTATCCGCTTTTATAATAATGTTATACAATATCGAACTGCGAGTTTCAGCGCCCTTCTGGAATCAAAGAACAATGCACAACAATAATAGAAACCGTTGGACGCTTCCTCTCTACACAGGACAAGATGTCCTTTTCCTCGTAATTGTCGATCGTTTGTTTGAATGGCAACTGGAATAATTAAATAGAGCCCTCGGGTGCACCGTGTATCTGAGTAAAATTAAATCAACTGGGAGAGTTCGAGTTAGTCAACGCCGATGCGTTTGAGAACATCTAATTTTCGCCAGGCTATGAAATCGTTCGCCGACTGTCTGAAGACTTAACTATCGAATCATTTTATGAATATACTCATTGGGTTGGGATTACTTGGATTTGACGGCCCCGATATTCTTCTATTTTTAATTAGTTGATACCTATCTATGTGTAACAGGCTTTACCTCTACTGCAAGTACACTGATCTCATACTTTTAAACACCAACTAGCTTTTGTAACACTCATTCGCTACATTGGACGCTTAGATAACAGGGAGCCGCAAATAAGCTACCCATTGCCGAAGCAACTTCCTCAACATGATTCTATTTTATAATGAATAGTCGGCCTGAATCGTCTCCCGATTCGTAATTTCCCGCAGAGACTACTACCTTACCTCGTGCCGCTCCAATGGCTAATTAATGCCATACGTTTACGAATTGAATCAACTAAGTAACGGACCATATATGACTCATATGCTAATGTCCGAACGGCGGGGATCGAACCCGCTCGTCCACGTGTCGCCTTCGCCTGCAGGGCGTACACGAGCCCTGTGACGTATCGAATCTAATCTCCGGTGAAAAATACAATTGTTTCTTTAGCATATCTTATATCATGCCTAGCCAATGACTACGATACGCCCTTACGTATTTACGCACGTTATTACGCATACTCGATTCACTGGCCAGAGTGCACATTTGAGCGCTGTGACTGCATACGGACGCTCGATAATTACACGGCTTCCTCTCTTCCGCATCCCGCCAGCATCAGTATCAACTATCGGCAAAAGCTGTCCCGCCCCGGCGAAAGTAACAGCAAATCCACGAGCCGAAGAGACATGGCCAACGAACGCCGGCAACGTATCGTGCTGCGCCGTCTCTAGCGGTCTGCTGGGCGCCGGCCGTCGCCTTGCAGATGATGACCCAGTGACCGAAACTTCTGTTGTTCACCGTCCTTCCGAGAACGATATA